>OW679199.1:75236717-75579862 GCA_940337035.1 Agriotes lineatus
ATGTACAACTTGTGGCCATTGGAGGAGCTTGGCCTTTCCCTCTTGCCACTATGCACCACCATGCCCCCTTTGAATAAATTTAAAAATACTGGCGGTTCAGAACCTTGCAACACCCTGATTTGCCTTGCATTTTCAGAGTCTAATTTGATGGTCAAAAGAGCAGCTGCTCCCTTTTCATTGACGGTCGCATCGCTCCCTTGCCAGCAGAAGTACACGCAATGATCTCGACCGGCTTGCACATGCTTGGAAGGTTTTCCACTTAATTCACGGCCTGTTATATTAGCGAAGTATTCCCACCGCACTATGTAGCTATTACCTTCGTGGAACTGTCCTACTGATTTATCCATTAATTGTTCATGAGAATATTCCAGAATTACCCAGCATGTAACAGCTCGAGTGCTGAAGTTAAACAGTCTGTTTGTTTCTTCGTCATAGTAACTTACACCACGGCTCAAATGAATACCATCAACTTCCAAATCAGGCTCACATTTGGATTTCTGATGCATTTTATTTACGTCACAAGCTTTGAAATCAAACTTTGCCTCGATATTTTTGTCATTGTCATCCTGCTTAACACGAATAACCCTACTATAATCAGGCCAATCCAGGAACTTTTCCTTAAATAGTATAGTTTCTCGATGCTGAGTGATCTTGGCAAACAATGCCCATTTAGGTCGAACGTTGTCTTTCAAAACTGCTGAATCATGTTCCCTCGAGCCCAACATAGTGGCGATTCCAATGGGGCTCACGCCACATTCGGTATAATTATAGCCTTCATTCCACAGCTCCCTAGCAAGCTTCAGAGCTTTCTTCTTATTCTCCAACGAAGCATTTTTACCGCTCCAAATGTACATTTCACCTCCAAAATCAAAAACGATGATCTTCAACGGGCTCAGCATTTGTATTTTGGGCATTCCTCCCCAAATACGTGTCTAAAGGCATCAATTCTTCGTTCTTGTACTCATAGATCATATTGGTACCCAGCATGGATGATTCGTAAATCTCGTCTTCGTCTGGGTGGCCGGCAGGTATGACTTCCACATCCTTGGTTGCGCCCAGTAATTTCCAGAATTTCTCCAAATCGGAACTACTGCAACTGCCTATCTTTTTTGAGTTTATAGTTACAACTTTATCTGCCTTGCAACCAAGGTCGGCAGTTTGATGAATGCTGTTGACTATATCAGCTGCACGAGATTGTTCAATGACATTTGCATAAGCTCCCACATAATTATAGACCGTGTTGTGTGTAACGAGTATATAATTATCGCCTTCATTTATGCTGGCGGCAATGGGTTCCACTAGCCTTGTTTGAACGAAGCGTCTTCCTTTAACTTGCAATAACATCAACTCCTTAAATGGGGGAAATGTGGAGTTCAATGATGATGACCTTTTCAGAGCAACAGAACTGAAATCTTCTTTACTCGCAAGACCTGCCAACGCCTCCACTGCAAAGTTTGATGATTTGGCCACTGGAACAAGTATTTTAATTATTATTTAAGCATTTTAATTTTGCAAACCCTTACATTTTTCAACATTCAGTCTGTGTTTCTCCCTCTCAGCAATGCCGGTAATAACTTCAGTGTATTCGTCCTTGATGTCAGGACGCGCAGCAAGGGCTTTAACTGGATTTCGGGAAGCCTCCCGCCTTCTCTGCACCTTGACTGTACGTTTCTGAACCAAGAGACCTCCCGTTTGCCTGGCAATGCTATCAAAGTCGTCCACTGATACATCAGCAACGTCCGTTATCTTCTTCGAGTCGACACTCTTGAAAAAACTTGTAAAGGTGATGTTGTCTGGCCTTTCCACCTTCACATTTCGACTAGAAGCATTTAAGGATGCCTCGGAACCTGTTAAAGAAATACGTTTAAATAAGATACTAGTTCAAATGTCATAAGAATAAGGTCATTTTAGAATTGTACTTCGAGCAGTACTTTTTAGCATGCAGAGGAGGCGATCGTGAAGACCCTGTACAGGGTCTCTAGGCGATCGTAAGACCACCAAGTGTAAGGTACTGCCATTAATGATTTTTATATCTATCCTTGTCGCACAAAAACACAATCTAAAAATACTTTGACAAATACTACTGTTTTTTTTTTATAAGTGACATACCATTATACAAAAAAAAACCAACAAAACCCATCCCGGCAAACACAACAGGTGGGGTCTAACAATTACCTGAATTTGTTCATGTACCTTTAAGGCACAGTTTCTTACAATTTCTTACAGCCCCCCCCCCCCTTCTCCACTGAGCTGACTGGAGCGCTTTATGTTTATTATGGAGTCGTACTAATTATGAAAGTGATCTACCACGATTTTTAATGTGTACTTGTTTCGTTGTATTTTTACAGTTCTCCTATTACATACAATCTTCTCTTATTAAGTTGCTAGCACACTCCCTTTCCAAGATAATTTAGGTTTTGTACATGAACATGCAATCTATCAAATGTTGCATATTTATTGGGCATTGTTTCTGAAGATGACAATCTTGAAAGCAACGTTATTTCTAAGATGACGTTTCTGACAGTGTTATTTTTAACTAACGACGACGCTGCCCTAGCTTGGTGACATTTTTACACGGAATGGGACGTTTCGCCGCCGCCATTTTGCCACTGCCGGTTCGCCACGGCCGTTTTGCCACCAGCCGTTTCACCGCCGGGCCAGTTCGCCGTCAAGGTTAACGATTTCAAATTTACAGAATGTTAATGTCTACATTTAAGATTATTTTCAAAACAGCAAATTCCTTAACGTACCTAATTCGAAAATAACTACCGAGTTAGTTAGGTTAGGTTAGGTTAGGTTAGGTTAGGTTAGGTAAGGTTAGGTCATGATCATGTGTGTATCTATACCGGGTGTCAACGAATTTATTAGGCAAGTCATAACTTTTAGAGTATTAGGTGTATCAAAATGAGATTTGGTATACTCGTAGGTAAATGGTATAGGGAGAGGATAGGTATTATGCATATTGGCTATCCATGGCACACTTGACAAAAGAAAATAAATTATTATCCAGTATTTTGCTTAGAAATATTTAATTTATGGGCTTATTTTTAATCCAATCGCAAATAAATTAGTATCGTTAGATTCACAAAAATATCCTCTTTTCGGAAAGTGCTTGTCAGGATCACCAAAGCCGCGAAGGCTTAGACAAACATTGTCTGCCGGCAAAGTAATGGCGACTGTGTTTTGGGATAGGAAAAGGATATTGTTGTGCGAGTTCACGCCTACCGGGACAACGATAAACACTGATGGCTACTGTCAAACCTTGAAGGAATTTCAGGACCGACGCGGAGTTGAAGGAAGAGGTTGTACACTACCTGCGCACCGCGGCTTTCCAATAATGTATTAATCAATGCAAATAAACGTGTTTGAGAAAAAAAATTGGAGACCTTATTTTACGGACAAGCCTCGTACCACCAACATTTTTCTTGGAACACCCTGTATAATTGTTATCCTTGAATTTATTTATTTACTTACATCTTACATCAAAACAAACCGAAAACTTTTGGTTTTGCTGAACGGTGCATGTAGCTACAAGATGTAATTATCAAAAAACCTTCAAGAGTGATAAAGTAACAACAGATTAATAAAAAAACCAATTAGGGCAGGCTGTGATATGTGTTATACGTTGAAAATTGTATGGTACTGTACGACTGTCTACATGCAATATTAAAAAATTATTTTTTCTACTTACTGTATAGAAAGTCGGCTTTTGCGCCCTAGTTTTAGGAAACAAAACTGTAAATTTCCAACCAGCGGGAGCCAATTTTTATTTGCTCCCGGTGGGAGCCAATATTTATTTGCTCCCGCATTTGTGTTTATGTCACCATGGATATCACACCAAAGCTTTACAACGTTATGCTGATTTGGAAATTAGACAAAATGTCACTACAGAAATCTAGAGTCACTGTAATGATTTATTAAAGCAAAATTTTCGAAATTTCGCGCAATAGATATGCGTTCGAAGAAAAAATCATATACAGTGTGGTCCATTAAGTGTGCAACAAATGGAACATTTTTTTATTAGTTGTAAAACCGAAATTTAAATACCGCTAAAAGTTAGTGCATGTTCGATAACCATATCAGATGCCCTTAGAATGGCTTCAAGTCAAACAATATACAGGGCAGGACAAAAAATATGTAATTTGTTCAAGAATAAAGTTACCTTATTTCAAAAAATATAGCAAAATTTTATTGAGAAAAGTTGTTTAGAATCAAAAGTTATGATCAAATACAAAGTCACGGCCTCCTATTCGAATTTTGATTATTTCTTTGTAAAATTTTGTATTATTCCCGTATGATACATATTTTTATTATTCTGTTTTTATTAAGAGTTTTTCATATGTAAATTATTATTAGTAAAGCATTTGCCTTGTTAAAAAGAATATTTGCGAAATTCTAAAGTTCTGTTAAATATCGTTGCAACAAACATGAAGTGGACGCTTACCTAAAAAAATATAAATCCAAGTAAATTTTACAAATAGGCTTCAAGTTGCTAAAAGTTATTTAAAAGGGATGTGGTTATGGCTACTTTAAATACATATAAAATCAAAATAATAAAAATATGTATCATACGGGGGTAATACAAAATTTTCCAAAAAAGAATCAAAATTCGAATAGGAGGCCGTGACTTTGTATTTGAGCATAACTTTTAATTCTAAACAACTTTTCTCAATAAAATTTTGCTATATTTTTTTAAATAAGGTAACTTTGTTCTTGAACGAATTTCATATTTTTTGTCCTGCCCTGTATATTGTTTGACATGAAGCCATTCTAAGGGCATCTGATATGGTTATCGAACATGCACTAACTTTTGGCAATATTTAAATTTCGATTGTACAACTAATAAAAAAATTTCCCATTTGTTGCACACTTAATGGACCACACTGTATATATCACTGGAGCAAAGGTCCATTTTCTCCCTTGTGTGTTTAATGCCCTCTGCTAACGCGTCGGGCATTAAATTCACACGCGGGAGGAAATGAATACCTTTGCTCCCTAGATATATAAATAGCTATTAAACATTTCTAAGTGTCCAAAAAACAAATGAAGCATACTACTGCATGCAGAATTTCAGCCTGAATCCAAATATATAAAAATATACAGAGTGTTCCATTTAAAATAAAAAAGTTGAACATCGTTGCTCAAAACAGTTGAAAGATATTTACGAACGGGCGATGTCAAAAGGTAGCTCTTGTCTTGCCATTTAAGAATATATATAGTTTGTTGGGTCTAAAACAACGGAGTTATGGGTTGCGGCGTTTTTTAGGAAACAGCCTGTATGTAAAAGAGGTATGGCGTTGTAACTTCATATAGATATAAGTTTTGTGTGCTATGTAGACGAGACAGCAAGCTTTTGAAGAAAATTGCATAACCGGAAGTAGGTGTTCTTCAGTTTTTTTCGATTTTTTCTAAAACGGCTCTAACGATTTTTTTCAAACTTTACTTTTTTATTACATTTTTAATGTGTATTGATGTGAGATAAGTGATTTTCCAGTTGAATACTTCTAAAATGGATTGTTTTTTTTTATTTTTCTTATTAACGCCTATTTTAAATAGAACACGCGGTATATTATTACATTTTTGAATTTAGCTTGAAATTCTACAGAAAATGTGTCTCTTGAACTAACGCTCTATTTTGTACCGTTTTTGTAGTTTGTAATTTTTGAAAAATTTTGAGCTAAAAAATTAAAAATCAAATTTTTGGGTAATTATACGATGACTGTAAAAGGGGGTTGTGTGAGTATATCACACCAGATTTTTTAAGTATTGTAAATATTAAGTGTTTTTATTTATATATTTCTATATTGGTCAGTAGAAGTAACTAACATGTACTTATTTTGAAATCAATATCTCTATCGTTGCAAAATCTGGTTTGAGCTAGTAGGTTGTTAAATCCAAACTTTCTAGAACAAACAAGTGGTAATAATACTCGTAATTAAGCATAGTGTATAAAGGTATTAATTTTGCTTCCTAGTAACCATCCCAAAATGGAAAATATTGATGAACTAGTAAATACGCTACAAGTTTATTTTAATTGTCAACAAAACTAGTGTACAAGCGCAGAGGCTTTATGCTGATCGTTTTCCCGAAGACTTGTTCCCAACCGTAGTAAGTTCGGATAATTGGAATAGGGCTTACGAAGGACTAAATCTTTAATAAAAGCGAAAGGAAATCGTCGTGTTTGAAACTAAGATTTATAATTGGACGTGTTTTTTTTTAATAAAGTATGTATTGTTTGAACTCCCTTGATCACCTTGTAGAACGGAGAAGGTTTAGAGACGAAAGGCATTTAACTTTGTTTATTATTTTGCGAAAATCTACCACCCGTCCAATTTACAGTACTTTTGAAGCACCCTGTGTATACTGTGTCTGCTTGCGGCTATGTGTCACGTTTTCATCGTCGCCATTCAGCTCTCTCGTGCATTAAGGTGCGTCTGACTTGAGCATTTTACTCCGAACGAGCAGAGCGCGCAGATCCGAATTCGCCTAGTCAGTACGAGTTTGTACCAGTCTTCGAGCCGAACAGAACGCGCCAAACATTATCCGTCGCTTGTCGGTAAATGGTGCTTGCTCAAAGAGGTTCAGTTGCTCGTTGGTGCGCAGTCAGTACGGTGTCTTTGCAGCGTTCGCAGTTTTCGCAGCATTCGAAGTGATTGTGTTATTCTTTTGAACTTCAATTATGGAGTAGATTACCAGTTGCATGACTTAATATGATTTTCAGAAAATAAATATTAATAAATAGATGTTAGGTACCTTTAATTGTTCCTCGAGTTCCTGAATCAGAGCGGCACATGTTTCCGAAATTATAGCAGTAATGCATTGTTTGGATATAATAATCTAACACCCCATAAAGGAGCTTGGCCTGCAAGGCGGAAGATCAGAGCTTCCGTATCCTAGCTCGATTCTTTGAACGAATATTGTAAGCTGCTATATCTACGAGTCTCCCGTTGCTAAAAAACGCTGTGCAATAGCTAGACGATCTTGGACAGGTATGGCTTTTCGAAATGTTTTATCCCTGTTAGCAATTCTAGGAGCGACAAGGATTATTAATTTCTCAAAATCTTCTACACTCATTTGCGTAAAATTTTTGAAATGCCCACTATCCATATCTCTTAGCAATGCCGTCTTTTCATGTCTTGAAAAGACATCCACATTTTCTTAGATCTTCTCTTCTTAATAACTAGGGAATGTACCTATAAGGAAAAAATCGCCAGCTGCCACGATCACATCATCCATGTTTAAATTCGGACGAACATTGATGAAATTGTCCGGGAACACAGGCGAATGCATCGAACACTGCGAATACAGAGAGCTTTCGCTCGGACTCTTTTTTCGGTTCGCTGATGCGCGCTCTGCTCGTTCGGTTCGTTCGGAGTAAAATGCTCAAGTCAGTACGCACCTTTAGCATCGAGCACGGGGTTGGTGCCGCAAGCTTAGCATCTAACAGCACAAACGACATGGTAGAACTTTATGGCTACATACCAGAAAACTTGCTGTATTTATCTGTTTACTATCACTATATTCACAAGATGAGTAAGAAAAAGTTAGTGTTATTGATTAATATTGAAAAATGTTTATGCTCAAGTTCATAATTATGGGTGGACTACGATTTGGCCACAACACTCGATCACGCTGAAATGTTTTCCATTTGAAAGTAGTCCACCCTCCCCCTCCAAGAACATTACAAAAATGAATGCCCCCACGTGCAGAAACGCTCCTATTCGGAGTTCCGAGAGGTATATTTTATTACTAATTTTCAAATATTAAATATACCTACTACTCGTCTATAAATATACTACTCGTCTGGAGGATTAAGGTTTAATTGTACCTAGTTTTGCCGCTGAAAAATCAATTTCAATATTTTTATTGTTGTATTTGCAAATCATAACCATCAGTTTTTAGTATCTTACAGACATAATTTAGTTAGGTTACGTTTAAGTTAGCATAGATTAAGTTAGGTTAGATTAGATTATAAAATAAGAAACATGTAACCACGCACTAAATGCGTTCAAATAAAAATGTTATCTTTGAACTAGATTTTCTCTCACGACTGCATGTCGGTGATTATTACATCACTCTACACAAAATACAGAGCGCTCGTTCGCTGAGTTGGCACTGGTCAACTGTCAAATAAAGTTTACCTTTTGGAAGCATTATTTATTTTGTTCGTGTGTACATTATTCAGTGTAAATCGTTCTTTTTAGAACTGAACTGTAACTTAATTGCCGTAAAATAGTTTTTTACTACTGAGTAACATAGTTTTTATGTCAAAAGTGAGGTTGTGTGTATACATAATCTATAATAGTATATTATACATCAAGGTAGCGAAGCGCAGTATTATAACCTGAGCACATATTAGATACTGAGCGCGCAGCGCGAAGTATCTAAAGCGCGAAGGTTATAAGAGGATTCGCTACCGTGGTGTATATACTATTTTTTGCACTATCAAACGGCTTAATACCTAAATTCCCAGCAAATTTCGAAAATATTTTAACTGTCAACCTGACAGTACAGCTCTTTAAAACGTCAAAATTAAAATAGTCATATTTGGTAACTTAGCAATTTATTAGTTACCACGGTGAAAATTGTTTATTTTACTTTCTCTCCCTTGGTGGAGAAAATCAACTTCACGACCTAAAAATAGGCCAATAACGGTGCGTTCTGAGACCTGTAGTGCAAAATAGTATATTATACATCAAGGTAGCGAAGCGCAGTATTATAACCTGAGCGCATATTAGATACTGAGCGCGCAGCGCGAAGTATCTAAAGCGCGAAGGTAATAAGACGATTCGCTACCGTGGTGTATATACTATTTTTTGCACTACCAAACGGCTTAATACCTAAATTCCCAACAAATTTCGAAAATATTTTAACTGTCAACCTGACAGTACAGCTCTTTAAAACGTCAAAATTAAAATAGTCATATTTGGTAACTTAGCAATTTATTAGTTACCACGGTGAAAATTGTTTATTTTACTTTCTCTCCCTTGGTGGAGAAAATCAACTTCACGACCTAAAAATAGGCCAATAACGGTGCGTTCTGAGACCTGTAGTGCAAAATAGTATATTATACATCAAGGTAGCGAAGCGCAGTATTATAACCTGAGCGCATATTAGATACTGAGCGCGCAGCGCGAAGTATCTAAAGCGCGAAGGTAATAAGACGATTCGCTACCGTGGTGTATATACTATTTTTTGCACTACCAAACGGCTTAATACCTATATGCTCAACAAATTTCGAAAATATTTTAACTGTCAACCTGACAATACAGCTCTTTAAAACGTCAAAATTAAAATAGTCATATTTGGTAACTTAGCAATTTATTAGTTACCACGGTGAAAATTGTGTATTTTACTTTCTCTCCCTTGGTGGAGAAAATCAACTTCACGACCTAAAACTAGACCAATAACGGTGCGTTCTGAGACTAGTAGTGCAAAAAATAAGTTACATGACTTTAAAAAATTACTGTTTAACACAAGGCCACTTGATAATGTTTTTATTTGAACGCACGTTATCAACCAATGTTGGTAAAGGTTATTAGGTTACACTAGAAATGCGACAAATGTACATGGCAACTATGAAAGACCTCTTGGGCTAGACTACGGTTATGGTCCTGCCATCTTAATGCAGCAATTGATTTAGGAGAAAGAGAGCCCTAAGGGAGTCCAAAAGTGATGGTCTTATAGCGTGGAAAATCCAGGGGGTACAAGTTAACATAACATAGTGAAGTTGAATTATTTCGACTTTTTTTAAACTTTTAAATCCTAGTGTTCTACACGTTGAGGGGAGCAATAACGGTGCGTTCTGAGACTAGTAGTGCAAAAAATAAGTTACATGACTTTAAAAAATTACTGTTTAACACAAGGCCACTTGATAATGTTTTTATTTGAACGCACGTTATCAACCAATGTTGGTAAAGGTTATTAGGTTACACTCGAAGTGCGACAAATGTACATGGCAACTATAAAAGACCTCTTGGGCTAGACTACGGTTATGGTCCTGCCATCTTAATGCAGCAATTGATGCATTAGGAGAAAGAGAGCCCTAAGGGAGTCCAAAAGTGATGGACTTATAGCGTGGAAAATCCAGGGGGTACAAGTTAACATAACATAGTGAAGTTGAATTATTTCGACTTTGTTTAAACTTTTAAATCCTAGTGTTCTACACGTTGAGGAGAGCAAGGTTTAAATGGAACACTGAAAAATCAATTTGGATATTTTGAAGAATAAAAATTGATATTTGATCAGTTTTTAGCTTCTTATAGACTGCATTGCGGTAGGTTAGGATAAGTTCCCGTGCATCCACAGCTGTAATCCCCCAAGGCCAGGCACAACAAAGAGTACTCGGATGTGTTTTTCATTACGTTAGGTTAGTTAAGGTGAATTAAGTTAGGCTAAGTAAGGTTACGTTAGATTAGATAAGGTAAAGTAAGATTCGGTTAGGTTAGGTTACAAAAATACCTGCAATGCCCCAATACCAGACAAAACACGAAGTAGGGGAGACCGGGGTATAGTAGTCACACAAGCACAGTGGTCCATTGTACCATAACTTCTGTTACAGTTTTATCAATAAGTGGCTCCATCTATGAGATATAAGCTCAACTTCCAATGAGTTTGAGTGCACATGTAGTAAAATTGTGGTATGTGGTAATTATTCTATTACACATTTAATATAGATCCACAAAACAATAATGTTACATCAATGATACACATGCAGGCAGCTAAGGGTATAATCATAATGAAGTTTTCAAATGTGTTTAATGTTTTACTGTTATAGTAAAAAATGGATACAACTTTAGTATAAGGTCCAGTCTATTGTGCATGTCCGCCAGTTAACCGTGTGATTGGTCACTCGGGTTTAGTTAAGTTCACGTCAACATGAAGAAGCAGCCACCAACAATATGCCGTGGGACTGGTGCTTTTGTTGCCCCATAAGATCCTGTGTGCTGTTCTAGCTTGTTTAGGTTAGTTGCAGCCTTTGGTTGTTTTTTAAATTTAATACCCCATAAGATTGTTTTAAAACCGTTGATCACAATAGGCAGGAACTTAACTACACTTAAACCAAAAAAGGGGACAGTGGTCACTGGTTATATTTTGCTTTAGTAGTGTATCACGGAACCAATCAATGTTATCACAATTTCAGTTGTTATTTTATAACCCATGATATGCTTTTATGAGTTCCAATTATTCCTCTGCTTCTGTTCATATTCCAGACAATGGTGATAATAGATAGGAAAAAACCCAGAATGGCCTAACTGAATGATTGAAACAATTAAGTTGGTTCTTAATGGTGGTTTGTTGCTCAAAGCATCTGCCAGTCGATACTCGATATGTCGAAACAATTTATTGCTACCTGTATATTTCTGACTGATTTTGAATTATATGTTCAGTTAGTTTCTTATTACCAGAATTTTAACTTTTACATTTCAATACCTTCAAAGAAATTTTCCTACGTTAAATGTATTTGCACATTAAGTGAAAACTGGTAACTAGTGAACCCCAACAGCATGACCTATGTGCCCTGCATGTTGAGTTTGCAGGTCATTTCTTTTTTTATAGGCATAAAATCTGTATAAGCCTTATTTTATTTTCAATTAAGAATCATTTATTAAACAAATATGTGCTAAATTATTATTACACATTTTGGTTTCGTTACGTGGTGTTTGCTTTTATAAAAAATGTGACCAGTGTACCCCGGTCTCCCCTACTCTGACGCAATTTTCTTTAGGTTAGATTGGGTTATCTAAAGTAAAATTAATTAGGTTTAGCCTGTAACGCCCCAAAACTAGACACAGCAAAGAGTTGGTTTCGTTACGTGGTGTTTGCTTTTATAAAAAATGTGACCAGTGTACCCCGGTCTCCCCTACTCTGAGCAATTTTCGTTAGGTTAGATTGGGTTATCTAAAGTAAAATTAATTAGGTTTAGCCTGAACGCCCCAAAACTAGACACAGCAAAGAGTACTCCGACGTAATTGTTGTTATATTAGGTTAGGTTGGGTTAGGTAAGATTAAGTTAAGTTAGGTTAGGTTAAAAACATTTCTGTTACGCCCCAAAACCAAACCGAATAGGGGAACAAACCGACGTAATTTTCGTTACATTTCTAGGTTACGTTAGGTACAAAACATCTAACAGTGGGGTGTAAAACAATGTGAGCAAAGAGCAGATAAGACATAAGCCGTAGAATTTCCCTCAAAATATTCAAACTGATTTTTCGGTGGCAAAACTACCGAATTTTGAAAATTTTAAAGCTTAAGAAAATTTAAATGTTTCACTTGTCTCATGTTAGGTTCCACCCCCCATACTGGACTCTTTTCAGAGCTCTGTCTTCTAGTGCAACACATGCTGCATTAGGGGACAGGACCATCACTGTAGATTTTCTGCCTCTCGTTCAAAATGTTCCATTCGGACACAAAATATTCAAATTGGTTTTACGGCAGGAATTGTAAAAAATTTAAACCTTGTTCCCCCAGTCGAGCAGAACAATACAAAATTTTAAAAAAAATCTAAGGCTAAAATGCAGTATCCTAGACCACTCCTGTCTCATGCCCAGAAGCTATCATTTTAGGTTAGCTGCAGCTTAAGATTTGTGTGTACTTAGTACCCACCTATATTACTAGCTTCAGGAGTGGTAGTTCAAATTGCTGCTGCTGCTGTTACAAACAGAACTGCTTGAAAAATTTCAAGGTGCTTTAGAGTGGTCCGCAAATCTAATTTTGTGACTTCTCGCCATGTTAACCTTCAACCTCCGTAATTCCGCGCGTACAATTTTGAGATATTCGTAAGGAAGGCCTTCTGTTGTAAAAATTTCAGCGTGATCGGTCGTCTCCACCATTCAATATATCTTCTATATATATAAAAGCGAAATACCACTTACTGATTAATCACGAAATCTCAGAAAGTATAAATGCTACAAACTTGAAATTTGGCAGGTAGATTCCTCATAATAGGGAGTAGGTATCCGCTCAGAAAGGATTTTTGAAAATTCAACCCCTAAAGGGGAAAAAAGGGGTTGGAATTTTGTAAGATCAAATTTTGAATTAAGTGATTCAAAGTTTTTGGAAATTTGTCCCCTGAAGGTAAAAATAGGAGATGACAGGACGGGATGGGACGAAATGGGATGGGATGATATGGGATGGGATGCAATGAGATGGCATGGGATGGGATGTGATGGGATGGGATGGGATAGGATGGGATGGGAGGACAGAAAATAATTAGTCCTCTTATATTATAAGAGCTGATGCCGCCGGTCGGCGGTCGCCGGCCGCCGGCCGTCCAGACCGTAAGCACTGGCGCGCGCACATGTCGAACGCGTACAAATGGCGACGCAGCAAGCATTTGCATTGTTAACGCTGGCAGGGCCGGACGTCGGCTGGCTACCAGCTTAAGCAAGCATTTTTATTGTTAACCGTTTACGTAGGCTGGCCAACGCGTTCTAGTTATTTAATACACAAATAAGGAACCTCGCGCGTACGAAGTCACGGGTAACAGCTAGTTTTCCATAATTTCAATATTTTCAGTCATTAACTTGAATGCTAAAAAGACGAATTTTCTTTAAAAGAGCTATTTCTATGTTAACTTTTGAAGTATTTTGGTTATTTGAAAGACAACAAAAATAATAAATTGCTAATGTAATTCAATTGAAAAATATTGACGTAATGATGAATAAATCAAGTCTGTAGACATAATTTATCTAAAATCAGGTTTGCTGGCCTTTGTTGGTTAAATATGGCAACAAAGTATTGACAGCTGTTATTGACAGTGGATACGTCAAATACAGTGAAAATATCTCAACTCTGTTAATTAATACAATATTGCAATTATTTCCCCATAAGTTAAAAGCAAAGCTTATCAAGAAAATCCATTCATTTTATCAATAGTGGATAAACAACTACCATCCGGTCTCTCAGATAAGGACAATAACAAACCTGGTGATACATCAATATCCCCTGCCCCCGGTAGAGATATGCTCCTTTTGAATCCCAAGATGCTGTTCTTCTCTGGAGAAACTGGTGTGGACGTCGTCTCAGCACTGATGTCACCACCTACAATCATTTTGCAATGACACCGTCACCTCATGTCAAAATCGCCAAGCACTACCTTCTCGCCCTTTAAACGCCTTGGCTTTGGGGGTCCTCTTGGCCTTCTCGAGGATTGGTATGTTGATGGGAATCGTGGGAACGTCATTTCCCTGCTGCATGCGACCGGCGACGGAGAAGCTGACGGCGTCGGACTGTTCGACGCGGCTCTTCCACTGCCTGGCCGCCGCGTCCAACTCGTCCTTCCTGGCGGCGAGGATCGACGTTTTCTCGCTGAGCTCCTCCTGGAAGAAGAGGCGACGCAATGCGTAACATACTGACAGCACTATCAAGGCGACTACAATTTGAACGAAAACCATCGCGTGCTGCAGGCAAAGATAAAACAAGGGAGTGGTGTCCCAAAAATAAGTTGGCGTTTCGTGCACCGCGACCTGGTTAACATCGATTGAAAAGCTAGACCATACTGGCTCATCGGCTCAATATGGTTAACAAAACGGAAATGTGGCCTCCGCAAAGTTAGATTTCTATTAAGTCCTCAATTGGGCTCGACTGGATGACGACATACTGCTACCAGGCAGAATTTTCCATATAAGTACGTAAAGTGCACCTCTCGCGGTTACGCACCGCGTGACAAGATAACAGCGTGTGCTTAATGATTTGAATTTATTTGCTTTGCAAGAAGTTCCCAAAATGTGAACATTGAAAAGTCCCGCGACACCACAATCGAATCAACCGCAAAATTCCAGCAATTTGGCAAAAACTCACATTGTAGATGTTCTTGACGTTCAGAAGACTGAGCTCTTCGTTGGCGTTGTTAAGCTTCGGAATTCTCTTTTTCCATTCGTTGTCGCCACTTTTTTGCAGTTTCGCCTGCAATTCGGCGATGGATTTGGGCATCGCTGCCTGCGTCAAGGAACGTCGTACGCCGCCGGTCTGAATTTCGTCGTCATCTCGCACTATGCCCTGGCTCTTGCTTTTCAGAAGTAGCCTTTCGCTGCAGATTCTGCAAAGAAAAACACTGGTTAATGTTTTGGTTGAGTTTCGAAAAGTTAGGAATGAGAAATCTTCATCCTCCGTCCTACATTTACCTAAGCTGATGTTGCATATCAACAGGATGGTGTTCCTCCATAGCCTCCATATCTTAATATAAACAATATTTATGAGATTCCTTAATGTCCCAGACACCCACACCCAAACTCAATACCGCAAAATTAAATTTAAGACACAAAAACCACTTGTAATGTAAAAAAATCTGTAAAAGGCTTTACCCAGAACTTTCCTCGCCACTTTGCAAATTAAAAAAAAAATGAATCCCGCTGGGGTTTGAACCCGCCGCACCTGCATAACGATCGTAACCGCATCTCCGCAGCGGATGTAACTGCATCGAAATTCCAACTGTGCCATCAAGCCTTATAGAAATAAATGTGACGCGTGCCTCTCTTGAACAGAACTGTCTTATTGTTTGAGTCTTATTTTCGACAAATTTAAAGCCTGGCCTATGTGAAAGTTATTACTTCCGTCTATTTCAAAATTAACTCAAAAATATACAAACTTTTATTTTTTTAAGGTACCCACCTTGTATATATTTGTCTGCAATTTTCTCGGTTTCATGCGAGGTAGATATATAATATGTATGCAAAATATCGTCTTCCTCCGATAAATAGTTTTTGAGCTGTACTGCCAACAGACAAACAGACAGACGAAATTAAGAAAACCTGTTTTTCGTCATCTACGGACCCCGAATCGTGAAGATGTCAAGAAATATCGGAAGGTCTTTCAGACGAGGGAAGTAAAATTCAAAACTGCAGTTACTGTTTCAACTTACCAAATTACTAATTTCACATTGTTTGACAATTTGTATAGTATTCATTTTGTAACGAAGCTCAAAGGTACCGAAAACCCCACGGGGTATTATACCGAGTGTCTTAAAAAGAATTACATCTAGTATGCTTTGAATTTCCCATAATGCAATCTAAAATTTTATTTGAAATTGGCAAAACTGTAAGACTATGTCAAATTCGAAATTAGCAGGTTATGTTTTGCGTCAGTTTGTGTCAAAAATGACACAAAACCTAACCTGCTAACCACTTACAGTCTTGCCAATTTCAAATAAAATTTTAGATTGCATTATGGGAAGTTCAGAGCATACTAGATGTAATTCTTTTTAAAACACCCGGTAGTGTATTGCTATTTCATAGCAAAAATCTACATAGTAACCAATATTTCAAAACTCCCAAACAAAAGCTCCAATTGTTTCTTGTCTAAGAAAAATATCTGCCTCTTTTTCTAACTCAGTGCATGTGTTTACCATCATTTTTTCATTCTTAGTATTCTCATTGTCCTATTAATAGCAACGCTTTTGAGTTACTGCAATAATCGTTGATCCAAATGATTTTAAGATTATTCTGGCATAATTAACTAGGTGTAGAGAAAAAAAACCTAATACAATCTAAATCTTCCCAAAGAGGAATTGTTTTAATGTTTCAAACTGAAGATTTGGTTTTATACTTTAATCTCTATTTTTCATAAGAAACACTACAGCGAGCAATCGATTCTCCATGGCTAGGTATTTAATTGGCTTTAATAGGGACTATTCTGAAACAAATCGGATAGATTTGCTTCGAGGATTAAAATACTAAAGCTCATCAACAAAAGTGCTGTTATTTAAATCGAGATTCGCAGTAAAATAAAATAAAATCTACTACATAAACATCAGTACACTAAATTTTCTAAAATATTTTTAGTGCAGTCTCGATAATCCGAACACGCTCTAATCTGACCGCGGTAATCGGAAAGGTAGTCTACTTGAGTTCCTATTTTATAATTATGTATTTTTTCAGATTGTGTTTTTGTCCAATTTATTCTGTTTATTTGTCTTACAGATAAGCTGTATGTATTGCACTGCATTAAAAAAATAAAACAATAATGTTTCTATATATTTAAGTCGATTCTTGGTAATCCGAATAATTCACACGTGGCCCAAATTAATTCTAATTATCGAGACTGTACTTACAATTACAATAGTATAATGTATATAAATTATGGAATATAAGAAAACTTTTAAACGACATGTCAGTTTTTTGTGTGTTCTACACAAGGGCATAATATTCTTGCATGGGGCAGTGGTGGCCGGTGTTGCCAGAAGGTAGGAATTTTACCCTTTTTGCTCCTAACGTCGCTCGTTCATTCAAACTATTCTCTCGTAATGTAAAAAGCCTGATAACGTTACTTGAATCGTAAATTACTAAAACATTATTTTTATTTTATTACAAAATACGTTGCAAATTCCAACGTCAGTGTTATTTAATATCTTGGTTTCGAACCATATTTAGATGTTTAAATCTTGAAACCGATATCGCAATGTAACGGTTTCCATTATTTTTCAAGTTTTAATAATAGCAATACAAATTTAATAATTATATCACTACCTTGTTTATTAAATTTATATCTATTTATAGCTTTAGAATATTTTATCCCTGTTAATTTAATATATGTTTATTTAAATCATTCGATGTTATATTCATGTGTTTTTAATTTGAGGGATTTTTTCTAAAAGGGATTTGAGCTTGTTGTGGAAATGTGGCAGACCTAGTGGTGGCTCGCTAGAAGAAGCCAAAGAGCTATCATAACAAACCAGTAATTCAAAATTTGTATTCCGAAAAAAATCTCCACTTATTTTTCATCATTATTGCAATTTTAAAGCTTAAAACAAAGCACCAGTAATTTTTATATCATGAATATAAACTGTACGATACGATAAGCACTTGGGTTGCTTTTATAGACGCATTGGGCCAGATCGAAGTGGCCCAGCTTTTCAACAGTTTCTGGACTGCAGCGGTGCTTGAGGGGTGAAGGCGGTAGACGCAAAGATACGATATTTAGCTTTGAATCGGGGCCCCTTAACGTTTGGCTCAAGCAGTCTGACCGCGGCTGCGATAACGCGCGTCTCGAGTTACCGATATTGATGCTTACAACTTAGTCACGTAGAGTGACTTAATCGGGTGCAGATTGGAATTTCATTCGTATCCAAGGTCGTAAGGACGGGAGCGTTATTTTAATCACGTTTATTTGCATTAATTAATAGTTTTCATTTATACAGGGCCTGGCATAAATTATATACATATTTCTTTTTCTAGTAACATGTATTGTATATTGGCGAACAAAATAACAATTATATCAGGATAAAGTAGAAATATGAGAGGTTTGTTTGCCATTACTGACTCCAAAACAGCCACCGGTATTGGCTCAATTTCTTCTCGTATCCGCTCATTCAACTCTGCGATTGTGTGCGGACGTGCCATGAACAAGCCAGCAGAGCAGTTCTTTCTGACAACTATCAATAATCTCCCAAGTGTCCCCGAGATAACATTAAAATGCATTAAAAAGATTTTACTTGAAAAATTGGCAAAAATATTTGAAAATGTACGAAGGTAGCGGCTACATTAAGGATATTGTGTTTCACACATAGGCTAAACTAACTATCATCTTTATGATGACAATTCTTATGCTGTTGGGTAATAGTTATGTGAAAAACAAATAGAGAAATACTTTATGCCGGACACGGTATTATTAAATTAATTATAACTTGGTTCAATAGTTATTATACTTTATATTTATCACGCAGTTGTTGGTGTGCGTTACGCATCCGGCATCCACCATGATAACCTGAATCAAATTTAAAATCTTTTAAATAAGCATAATAAGCTAGCAATAAATTTCTATTATTATATTATACATATTGTTTACTAATTTCACGTGAAGATAATAGCTATTTGTGCAACAAGTGCTAAAAGTGGATGTTTATGCACGAGTTTGCACACAATATTTTTTCTACGGCCTTAAATTTGCTGTTATTAATCCATAAATGTCGATTTAACAACAGGTTTGCATTTATGACAATTATAAATTATGTCATAGTAAAGAGATGGCCGTGACGGCGCAGGTGACTGTTTCTGCAGTAGGTAGCTGTCAAAATTAGTTATCAAAGGTAATTATAACAGTACACATTTTACTTTATTCATTGCATAATGCTTTAATTATTTAAAAAATTTTACCTCTAACGAAAGAAGTAACTGGAATAACTTTATAACCTCACTTCCAGTTTAAAATTCTATATTCGACACCAGCTGTTTACTTTTAGCACGAGTGCTAAATTTATCATATTTGATTAGCCTGTAAAGTTCGGAATTTTTTTCAATGATGCTAACTTTTGCCAGTCCATAAACGACTATATATTTATATCTCGGGATGTCAGAATCTGTCTTTGTCTGTGAGACGGTGGAAATACATTTTACATTCGATTTGCCCTACCAACAAAATTCTCCACTAGCCGCCACTGCTGATGGACCACTACATATTGGTTCTGGTGATTATATTGCGAACTTGGGTCATTGTTCAAGATTGAGAGTGATATAAGAATATAAAATTGCAAATGGAGATGGCACAACTACAAAACGGTTCACCGAAGCCGGACTATTATTTTCTCATCATATTCGTGAGTCAGCGGCATTATACTTAACTTTTTATTATCAATCTGGAGGCGTAAATTACAGTACATGCGACAGCAATCGCATCACAGAGGTGTCAAGGAAAATTCAATGCTAAAGTTGCGGTTGATTTCTATAATTACGATCGTTTGAAATCTAATAGTAGCAATTCCACTTTGAAACTTGTCCTTAGAAATACTAACCAGTGTAAGCAAAGTAAGCACACAGCACTATCAAATATATCATACAGGAGAAAAAGGAACCAAAAAGATTACATTGCATCTTTCAAAAAAAATTTATACTCCAACATTTAGGTATGGAGCAGAAATTTAGTCAATGGTTCACAAACACCACCTAATGGAAACATCGTCAAGACGGAGAAAAACAATAAGAGAAATAAAAGGGATGGCAACGGATACAAACACCTTTACAAAAAAGGCACAAAGACAACTTCGGTGCTGTAATGGATCAAATGGCGAAAATGCAGAAGGAATTTAAGAAATGGTAAAATACGGATGTTCTTATTTTTCCTCTGCATTTTTAATATCACATTGCAACTGTAAAAAAGAGCATTCCTCATGACGCAAATGTCACATGCACCATATGTTATGGTGACATAATTCAGAGTAAATCTCACATTGGGCACAGCTACGTGTGTGCAATTATATTTGCCATAAAAAGACTTATTTACATGTAACTGTTTTTGCGTGACCCCGCACAATAATAAATTTAAATTGCCCGTCCGTCTTTGTGCCATTCGAGCATCCGCAGTGCAATAGTTACTATCAAAACAGTTCAAAGTCTAACTTCCTGCCTGTGCTCTATTTAGCGTCGTAAAAGCCTAATAAAACAAATAGGTTTCATAAACAAAAGAGCCAACTAATTCGGTGCATGCAACGTGAAATTTCCATCTGCAGGAGAAAACTGCCATAATCAATGCGTGGTATAAAAACAATACTACAAATTGGTTTGTGTTTCGCAATTATGCTTAATTTATGGCACATACGGTTACCTGCACTGCTGAGCCTACGCTCATTAACAGTCCATTAGCAGATGGAAGGTGATCATTAATCATTTACACCTGCAACAGCCGCTGTTATTAAGCTTGCAGAACGGTGGTACACCATACGAGGCACAAAGTTAATTATTTTGGGCAATAAAATGGGATTTTAACAATAACACTAGGAAATTGACTTGTGAAGTTTCCGACACTTACTCACATACTAAAATATCTCCTTTCATGATTTCTTAATCTAATCTTAAAACAATTAAGTTTATTGATCCGCTTTAAAGGATAGTGAATCAAACAAAAAGATAAACGATTAAAAACAACCTTACTAAAACCATTAAACAACACTAAACAATACAAAAGCATGAAAATTGCAAAACTTGGTTGAAAATGAAGGTAAAACAGCAATATAAAATTTAAAATTGCGTTTGTTGCCACAGCGAGTGGCATTGAAAGTGATTATGAACATATCAATAAATATGATAAAATAAAAATCGTTTTTATTTACATATTCAACATGTATGCAGCATTGAAACTGCAAAATTAGTTTTAAAAATGCTAAAATTGAAGGTTGACATAACAATATTTCAGAATCAATAATTGATCTGCTTACAGCAGTAATAATTTTATCAATGAATTCAGTATTCCCACAACAGCAACAGGTTCTTTACTTTTAACGCGCTTAAAGTTTACTGGATCCAATGCCAATGTAATATGATTTAAACAAAGATAATCAGAAAGTCACTATAACTGAAAACTGTAATAATAAAATTTAAAAATCCTACACTAAGAAAACGCCAATACGATCACTAAATTATCAGCAATTATCAATAAGAAATAATTGAGGATTTTTTAATACATTCACACAGCTACATTTAAAATTTAAAAAATCTATATTGCTTCAGTTATTAAATTACGAGAAAAATAGCAAGCACTGTATTACACACAAGCAGAAGTATAAGATATAGTGAGTTATTTGTCATAAGCTCCTCCTAAGTCCGTTACTTTCAAATTAAGTAAGTGTGGACAAGTTTAGAAATCGTTAATGTGTGTATACAATACAATTGAAAATTGACAGATGGAAGCTGCGGCTATCCAGCTACAAAAAAAAAGTAATTTAATAAAGTTAAATACACTTATAGGTATTATCTCATTCCAAACTAAATTTTCGTTGGACTGGCAACATAATACCTCTTGCTACTTGTAATTTTGCGTATGTTCGTCGGGAACATTTGTCAAAGTGAAATTTGTAGATTAGGTATAATAAACTACATAATTTGTGTAAATATCCTTTTCCTTGCCATTTTTTAAGTTTATAAATAAACTGTTGTTTTAGATTTTCAAATTGCACGCGCTATTCAGTACAGCTTTTTTTAAATTTGTCAAAACTGTCATGCTTTCACATGAAAGTAACATAACCTAGATGTACTACGGATGAAGAAATTAAATAAGTGGGAGCGGCCTAGATTGCAGAAACCTATTTTACAAGTTACACGTTAGGATAATTCCAAAGCTGTATAATTTCAAATAAAATTGAGCTGCCTATAACCGGCTTACCAATAGCAATATTCTATTCAAATTTAGAGCTCATTTGTGGGAGGAGCAATTAGTGAATCTGTTCGTTAAACGTTGTATAATTACTAAATTTCTAATACACCCCAGAAACAATATTTTAAAGGTTTGTATAATATTTAATGGTAGCTTGATGTGAATTTTGTAAACAAATAATAACCATATGCGCCCATATACATAAAACAACTATTTGTATTACTAGGGAGGAAAGTGCATCATTGCCTCCCGCGGGTGTAGTTTAATGCTCGAGCGTTAACGAAAACACTAATCATCCAAGAGAGGGAATGACACTTGACTTCAGAGTCATATATATGATTATTTTAACACTTTTTCTTGTTATAAGAAGTTTATTTCTTGTATTCAGCTACATTCAAAAATATTTTGGATATTTATCCACTTATAGGTCTCATCAATACAAATAAAAAAGTTCTAATAAACATGGGCCCGGAAACGCTTCGTTTCTGAGATACAGAGTGTTAAAGTTTTCACAAAAAAAACCCGTTTGTCCCTGGAATAAGTAATTTAAATCTAAGTGTGCCAAAACATGATCATTAATATCATCAGAAAACCTTCAAAGTTTCCTTAACAGGTTCACAGACGTGCAAAAATATGAGCTTTAATTTTTTCCTTGAAAACAAAGCAGATCTGAAAAAATATTAGGAGAGTTGCGATTTTAGTTGCTTTATTAAACAAATTTATAAAAATTGCAAAATACCTCGTAGGCGTTATTTTTTGTGAAAAAACCTAATCGATATGCCCCGTGGGCACGCCCCTGAAATTACTACATTAACTGTAATAGATCCAAAATATACCTCATAAAGTTATAAACAAACTGTAAAAATTTCATTAAAATCGCTGGAAGCGTTTTTAGATAACACAAACAAGATTTTAAAAAAAACTTTAACAGCCTGTATCTCGGAAACGAAGCGTTTCTGGACCCATGTTTATTAGGACATTTTTGTTTGTATTGATGATATCTAGAAGTGAGTAAAATATCCGAACGTATTTTTAAAACACCCTGTATAGAAAGCAGAATCCTAGTGGGTTTGTTATTAATCACATAACATCCCGTCACCAATGGAAGCGGGAATCAATGTACTATACAAGGCAACCAAACGTCTATCTTCCCTAACAGAAAATCACCTAAAAACGACTTAAAATGTCACTTTCTGATTAAGGTGTCAAAAAAATATTTACAATGCCTTAAACTTCAAAATCCGCACAAAAATGTTTATCGAGTTCTTATTTTGTATACGCGCCACTACTTGACTATACTATTGTGTAGAGTTGTCAAAAGTAGATACGAATTTGAAATTTGCTGCCGAAATATTTAAATTAAAGCATTCGTATGAAGAGCATTATTTATAATACTAGCAGTCCAGTGAGTCAAATGTCTCATTTAATAAAACAAAAAAGACCGTTTTGCAAATAGAACGCGTATTCACCACACGTACGTATATGACGTCATTGTTGGTAGCAAACTACCCGTCGCATTCGCCTTGATAAAATTTGCCTAGAATCTAACCTAAAAAGTTAGGATTAGGATAATTATTAAGATAATAATTAGTGTTAGAGACTGAAATTAGGTTCCTGACCTGACACGACCATTCCAAACATATAACTTTAATAACTTTTTTCTCTATCTCTTACGGTTTGGCTGCTGAAACAGCGTCCCAGACGGACACGTCTATTAGATAAAGGATGCTTTTTTGGTGCGCTACATAAACGCTTTCTTATGATCTTGGTACATAAATAACTATTATCCAAAACGTAGTTACTTGCATAGAGGGTGTTCCAAAAAACTATAACATGAAATGACAGAACATGCGTTGAAAAGGCTTACTTACCGAGATAATACTATGCAGATTGGAAATTTCCAAATAAGGTTCAAATTAATTCGAAAATGTGTGCAGCCAGGACTATAGCAACATAATTTAAAGTTAATGACACTATATTATTGTCATAATTATCGAGCAGAACTATAATATTTGTTTTTAGTAAAGACACGATGTGGTTTTGTCACTGCACAGAAAATTAAATATAATAAAACTATGTCTGTCTGGCCACCTCGCCCAGAATACCTGAATCCAGCAGATTTTTAAATGTGGTCAAATTTTAAAAATGTTTATTTCATTTTGGAACCACAATCTTATTTATTGGCCCTCGATAGCGGGCGTAAATGGCTTTTATGGCCCTAGGGCCTATAAAGTTGCTGTTCTGTAGCCAAAATAGTGAATCCTTAAATTTAATCCATGTTGAGAATCGAAATAAAATAAAACGTTTTATGTACCACGTGGATACACACGATTATAGCTTTCGGCAAATTTAAAGCTTTCCGCTTCGCGTCGCGCTTTAAACATCCCCTCGTGCTATAATCTATTGATGTCCCTAATACATAAATAACTATTTTACAACAAAGTCAACACCACGAATCCAATAAACTTGTAATGAAATCCAGAACAAAGTTGACATACTAAACAAGTATATCACTCATAAAGAGTACTGTATTGAAGAGGGACACCACAGTTCAACTCAGTGTTTCCCAACACGGGGGCAATATGAATATTTAGGGGGCAATCTTCCTTAAGAATGAACATTCACTATTCTGTCGATTGTGCCAATACTCTTCGATCGATGAATTAATGCAAAATGTAGTCTATAAGCACACTTTAAAGCTTAAACAAAGAACCAGTCATCTTTATTTCATGAATATTAACTATGCGATAAGTGCTGCTAGCTTTCACGGACGCATTGGTGCCTGATCGAAGCGGCTCTCAGCTTTTCGACAGTTTATAGACTGCAGCGGACGTAGAGCGCCAAGAAGTAAGTCCAACGATAAGGATATTTAACTTTCAATGCAGTCTCCGCTGCTCCGGTCTGCGATAGAGCGTGTATCGCGTGTGCGGTTACTGATGCTTGCTTACAAATTTCGCACGTAGGTGTCTGATAAAGAAACCCCGCGCGTAATACCGTGTGTAATAATTCCCTGGACTGGCGTTGAAGTTTTCGCAAAATAATTACAGTTACTTAAATAACCGTGCTATGATGTATTTTAATATACGCATATTTCTTCTTTCTTCTTCTTCTTAATAGGCCGATAGCCTGTTACTACCACACGAAATGCAGTTTTATAAGCCTTCTTCGGTTGCGGCCCGGGAAGGTGGCTAGCCTATCCCGTTGAATTACTTAGTAGGAAAAATGCACTTTCCAGGGGTCACGATGTCACGACCACCAAAGGTATTAGTATGATGCCCGCAAATCATTCGATGTTACCATGTCCGGGTGTGGGGCTCGAACCCACTACCTGCTGACTGCAAACGTAAACACTTTGCCAGCCAGCCACACGCTCCCCTATCTCAAACCATGCGGATTTTTTCCGCCGAATTCTACATTTAAACGATAAATCAGGAGAAATATTCGATCGTTTATTAGCCTGAAAGGTTTGGTAAATTTTTTCACGAATGCTAACTTTGCATTTTAAGTTCGGTAATTGGATCTGCCATCAAAATTCTCCACGAGACACTACTTGGCTTAGATGATGACCAAGTATTTGTGAGTTAGTTGACAGATATCTTTGAAAAGCTGAATATATGAAATAAACCATTATAAGAACCACATAAGACCCTTGTTGCCAAAGTAAGTGTGAGGTGCTGCTGTATTTGATATTCCGGATCCCCTAAACAAAATGATGTGTGATTTAAATGGAAGATTTTCTGCTTAAAAAAACGATTTTCTACCTTCGATAACTCAGTCAATGCTGGTGGACTTTACTGTTGTGACCAAACAATATCAAGATGTCTCACAAATGTAAAATGGGGAGTCTACCAGAACTTTATTCAACAAAACAGGAACGCGACAGAAGCGAAATACTCAAATGCAAATAGTTTTGTAAAAAAATACAGCCCTTCTCGTCGACATATTTAGTGTAATTAATACCTGAAGAAAGTCGAATTCAAACCTATCGTTCCTTTTTTATTGGAAGTACCTATTTGTAGAATAATTTTGTAGAAATTGGTTGACTATTCTGCTTGGAGGGGGGTCAAAATCTTTGAGCCGTTGAGGTTGGACATGGTAAAAAAGGTGGGAAACACTGGTTCAACTATTAAAGGCAGCTGGATTTTTGTAGATATACTCTTTTCTACTAAGATAGTCTCTCCTATATAAATTCCTTGCGAAATTTTATCTTTATTTACTCGTATCTCGGCAAGCATTTGTGGACCCGTGGTGATAACTTCTTTCTTGTTTTGTCATAGAATACACCCTTCGAGTTGGGTCGAGATAAGGAATGGGAGTTATTTGCATTTTCACTACCTCCTAATAAAAGAAATCACTTGAGTAGCATCCTCCCTGCTACTCGCAAGGCCAAATTAACAACACAAATTGAGCATTTGCCCACAATCTAATTTAAACACGACGTTATCCGACTTCACAACCCATTTCGCGTCTGAGGCTCATCCAAGGACGTTTTCTAATTAATGTGCACAGGCTGGTGCAGCCTAGGCACATAACGCTTTTCCGCCTTCGACGCCCAGCACATTCCTACAGCGTTTTCCTGCGGATTTTCAGCGAGTCACGGCGTTTAATTCGACAGCAACTCGTTTGCGCTCGCGGTCCATTTGGAAATTTGTAATGCTTACGTAAAATTTCACAGGTCTCGCTTCCCGTCCTCTCATAATAGGCAATAAATTGCGGGTTACGCTGAGATTGTTTACGGCGATGAGTAATTCTATCTGCGAGTGCGGCGGCTTTGTTTTTGTTAATAAGGTGAAAACATTTTTGCGAGAATTCGGAGTACATTTGAACTGGCTTGGAGCTAGCAATTTCTTTTCACAACTCCAACACAAGTGACTATTATAAAGCAGTTTTCATTAGACACATGCATCATATGGACATGTATCTATGGTGGATGCCTGCAACCTACAACAGAACAGCTGCAGTGAAAACAAAATTGTCAGCATTTGCAGCACGAGCCACAGTCGAGTACGGAGTACGTGATCTTTCGAGTGCAGGAATATGCAATTGTTATGCAAAATATTGAAGAAGAGTTCCTCGAAGAAGAATTGAACAATTATTTTCGAGTTACAACTATAAATGCTAAGCTTTATAAAACATTAGTTCCATGCTACAATACTATTTTTTACTGGCCTCTCTAGGCATCAACCTAAACAGACTTAAAAATATTCAACTACAGGCCGAAGGATGACGCACAAGTAACATGCATGAAACAAAGCGGTTCGTGGTATGTCTAAATGCCAAAAGGCTTGGGACAAAGATGTAGGCTATCTCCTGTCCTATTCAATATCTATTCATAGGGAATCCTTTATGAATGGAAAGGGAGCTATCATAGAATCTATATACAAATTGATAACATATTTCAAGACACGACCTTCTTTTACTGCTTGTAAAAATTTAATTTTGAGATTGTTCAAAACCTACTTACAAAAGAATGTTTTAAACAAAAGTTGTAGATAATTACTAATTACTGTAGCGTAGCATTGATAAATGGCCTGAAAACGCTTGTTGTGCAAGAGACGGCCATAAACTAAAATGTGACACTAAGTGCACTTCTAAATCAGTAAAAAAGTTAAATTCGCGTTGTGACAGGTCTGATGAAAGAGTTTATAGAACGGTAATGTCAAATGTGATTTGTGTCGTCGAGTGAACAATCAAAGCTAACTCTCTAAACATTCACGACGCAATTACCAGCACAGCCGGAGTTATGTCGTAAATGCAGAAATATCGCCAACAAACCCTTTATCTCAAATAACAATAAACCAGTCGAAAAAGTGAGAGTGAAGCCCGGTCAACAATAGAGTCATAAACTCTCGAAAAGGGAAAGTTCTTTTCGACCAACAATTTCAACCTTTTATGCCACAATAGGGCTGGACAATCCTATTGTACTCAATAGAAGAGGGAATGTCCCTTCCATTCAGGGCAGATATATAACGAAAGTAGCTTAGTGTTCGAGATCACTTAGATTCATTCATTCGATTCGATTCAATCGCTCACTCACCGCGTATCACTTGTACTTTTTACTTTGACTTAATATCACATGTTCGTAATATTCCAACTTTTACGCATTTTGCTGGGTCGATGACTAAGGTCAGTTTCCAGTCTTTAATTAATAATTAATTTGGAATCGAAAACCAGGCTACTCAAATTCGTACTTGTATTTTAAATTAATATTATCGAATTTGTTTATGTTATATTTTGTTCGTGTGTTCCACAGAAATAAAAAGGATTGTTATTGTGTTCTACAAACGGTTGTATTTTACTGAACTTAATTCCGCAGTAATAAACAACATAATGGTTCTAGTGGCGCAAACTAACAAAATTGGTTACCCGCGACTAAGAAACCAAATTACATAATGTAGGATGTTGTTCTATGAAATTTAATTTTTATTAAATTATTATAAAATTTTACCGGAAAACAGAAAATAGAGTAAAGTGTGGTACTTTCCTTTTACCCGATTTTAGCCAAAAATGTATGGGATGTCCGAATTTATATTAAAAACGAAGATATAAAATTTGAGGCCGGTCGATTCAACCATCTGGGCTGTAGACAGGACAGAGGCTCACATACAGACATCACTTCAAAGAACACTATTTCTGAATTAGAAAACACGAAAATAGATATTACCGCAAAGTTTCAACAAATCACCGTATACATTCTCCGTACAGATCTGTGACATAGAATTTATGCTCCGAAGACTATATCGGCATTGTGAAATGGGTGGCCTTAAACTGCATGCAGTAAAGTAAAATATATGGCTATAAACTCTGCAACTCTGCAATTTATCATTTATGTTACGGAGAAAGAGTTGTTGAAACAAGTAGGTAAATATTTTGTACTTTAATTACGTCAGCGAATAAAATAAGGAGTGTAACATCCAAAATAGAGTAAGACAAGGTCGAATAAGTGTTAGACGTCTGACCTCAATACGGTGGATCAAACATTTCTCTAAAATTAAAAAATTAATGGTTGAACTAGTATGTACTCAGTTATGGTCGCGAAGTTTTACTTTAATATTACGATGACTTAATCTTGCGAAGAAGAAATGAAAGAGTATAACAACTACTCGAAAAACTAGAAAGAATGATAAATGAGATAAGGAAAGGAATGGATGCTCAAGAAACAACCATGGAACGTATTGAAATGATTTAAGCCCTAAAAATATTTAAATGGACACCTACAGGTACTATGGCACCAAACGATCATGGAATGAAGGGATCGGTCTGGTTACGACAGTACGACGATTTGAAGAACAAATCCTACATCGAGAAAGACGAGGAGCAGACAGCCAACATAGAGCTGTTTCGAATCCTATAATTCCCGCATTGACATGTTACTTTCTGTATCACTATCATAAAGTATTTTCACCACCCTAAACAGGCTTATAGAAGATTGAAATTTAGCGGTATTTATTTTGTTATCAAAGTTTATTATTATTATGTACATATCCCGGCTTCAGAATCTACTGCTAGTTGATCATTTTGTCATGGTGAGTGAAATATCGAATGGCGATATCAAACATGTCTGTGTTGATCTATTTGCTATACTTCACTTTTCAAAACAGACCATAGAATCTATAGTGCAAATATCATGCTACATACTGCCAGCGCCAGGTGATATTTATCGGTTGAGAGCAGTACTAACCATCAATGTAAAAATTTAAAACCATGTCAACCAGTTGCATACAGTATGCAAATAGGGCAGACAACTTTGCTGATTTTGGTAACAGTTTTCAGAAGTAAAGTATGTTTATTCATTATCATTTATTATTAGCCCTTTCAACTCAGTGGTGGACGTGGCCTCCCTTAAAATATTTTTTCATCTTTCGCGATATTCTGCAGTTCGGCGCCACTCTTTTTAAATCAACGATCCATCTAGCTTGTGAACGTCCTCCGATTCTTTTACCTGGCCATGGCATCCAGTTTTGTATTTTTTTTCCACCGACCATCCGTTTGTCACATTGTGTGTCCAGCCCATCTCCACCGACGCTATTGTTCTATTACATCAATGACTTTGTTTTTTTAATATTCATTTTTAACTATCTATTAATCTAATATTCAACATATGACATCGCCTTTTGCGTCCTTGCTAATTTGTTGGCTATATTCTTCGTCAAAGCCCACGTTTGTGCTGCATATATTAGGACAGGTGAGACACATTGGTTATATACATTCAAATGAAATTTTTGCTTGAAAGTGTGGGTTTGCCAGTCCTCCATCGGGCGCCTCCCCAGGTGGCAGATAGGGAAAGGCTCGCAAGATATGGCGCGGAAATAAAATACCCGGGGTGAACCAAAACTAACACGCGACGCAACTATTCTCCGTATCACGAGCAGTAATTCGACAGTATGTGACTCCACCGGAGCGGCTGAAATGCAACACCAATTCGCCCAGCAAACGTGGCCAAAAACCCTTATGATGAGGTCAAAAAAGTATGTCTATACCTTATCTTAGCTGAATTATATAACATATATTCTAATTAAATGTCCCTGTTGAAACTCTCACAACCGTTCCCTCTACAGAACAATATGTAGTCTGGTCACAACTGAGCCAACCGCGAAAAAGTTCTAAGTTCAAGTATGTACGAAACGCTGTATTTAAAAACAAAACGAGGTCAACAAAGATGCTTCAAAAATATTCGCGTAGGTAAATGATGTTTACCTGCAATATGTCAATTTTATATTTAATTATTCATAGTCTTTTGCACTCCCGGGCGAAAAATTCCGCTTTTGATGCTTCAAGATAGGGCATAAAGTGAGTATTTTTCGCGCTTGGGCGCACTTTTGCCCCTTGAATGTTTTAATAAAAAATTGATTACAAGAATCGTAATTACACTCGCTACCTTAGTTACATACATACATTCTTAAATAGTCAGTAACATGACATTTATTGCCGTAATTTGTAAAAAATTACAAATTTAAAACAATTAAAACAAATTTAAGACTTTCATTCGTTCAAAAAGTTTTGTATGCACCTCAGGTGTAACATACTGTTTTTTTGCTCTTGGCGTCTTAAATAATACTCTCACCACGATCCAAAAACACCTGTTTTACGTTCTTGATACAGAAATAACTATTTTGCAATCCTGTCTAAATTGTCAACTTTTACTTGTCACTCATATTTCAAAACGACGTACTCCTTTTCACTACTAAACAAAATTTGCTACGTTTCTGCCGTAAATTTGTAAGTCAACATAACCTTGTATGTCTAAACATGGTGCTTATTACAAAATTGCAGAAAATTTTGTATACATCACGTTGTAAAATTAGTGTTTTTTACTCGTCGTAATTGTCAAACAACTTGTGAAAAGGAAACATCCACATTTTGCAACTTGTTTCATAAATAACTATTTTATAGAATATAAGAGATGCTTTAGTTTGTTTTAATACAATTTTCTGATAAATATGTACATTAAAATTTGCTTTTGTCTTCTCCTACTCATTGCCTTCTGCATATTACGTAAAAATAGGCGGCACTGTCAAGTTGTGTCATTGCTATTTTTTGTAATCAAATTTAGACGAATGTCGCATTTCCTTCTAATTACACCCCTTCCTCACCTCACCGTTTGTTTTATACAGTTCACGACATTAGATGCCTAAATGACAACTCATTTTTTGCGTGTCTTAGTATTTTTGAATGCATCTGTTTATATTTGCTGTATGAAATCGCGACCACGTAGAACTCTGGTTGAAGTTTTTATATTAATTTTTCATCATTCTTTAAGGCTTCAACAATGCACAAGCAATCTTTATTTCATGAATATAAACTGTAGGATTGCGCTTGTTTGCTCACGGACGTATTGGAGCCAGATGGAAGTGGCTCGGCTTTTCGACAGTTTATAGACTGCAGCAGGGGGCGAGCGGCGAAGAAACTGGTCCAAAGATACAGCTTGAATTTGAACCACCTCGCTTAGGCTCACTTAAGCAGTCTGCCTTCGCCGGCTGCACAAACGCGCGTGTTGAGAGGATGCTTACAACTTTCGCACGTAGGTTACTGATAAAGAAACGCCGCTGGCATGCCTGAATATTTAAAGGGTCTCTGTAATTCCTAATTCCGACAAATGAGACGTTGTGGTTTTTTCAAACTATTTATGGTTGTTTAAATAACTATGGTAAATTGTCGCACATGTTGAAATAGTATACGTCAAACAAGAAAGATATTCGATTCAATTTATCATCTTTCACTGATGTCGACTACCGTCAGTTCATATGCCAAATATTTAAATATAGGGATGTCTTATCTGTGGGGGAGTAGAAAATGCATTTTAAGTTCGGTATGGTACAGCATGGCTGCTGTAATTATTGTCCATCCCCTTGTAAATTTCGTAATCATAGCATAAGCTATGTTGAAACATGAATAACTTGAAAATCGAAATGCTGTTGAGGCAAAGTTGGCATAGAACATTAGGTGCTTCCTAGCCCCAGTAAAACTAGTTTTACAATAAATGAAACTGCAACTACATGCAGCGCGTACACTAATGTAATACAGGCAGACCTCGCCGTTCGCGGGGTTCCAGAAGAATTCCGCGAAGCGCAAAACCGCGATGCGCAACTATATAAACATAAATGATAAAAACGGGGGAGGTTCCATTAACTAGATTTATTTTTACTATACAACCTCAAAAAACCAAAACTTTTCTGCGTTTTTTGTCTGGCAAATCTGAAGCAGAAACGCTTTGACATGGTTTGCCGTGTTTTAAAAATTAAACTCAATTGAATTTTCGGCAGAAACGCTCGAGAATACAGTGCAGCTTGAAATAAAATTTCATACGTAACATAAGTCTGCCACTTGAATCTAGAGCTCGAATGTCCATTTGTTTATTCAAGTTATAATGTTACAATTTATTTCAGGTCCAATTTGGTAATAAGAGATTCAAAAAAATAGGTTCGATAAGTGTGTTATTTAGGTGTTCATTACATAAACCGCATACGTCTGCTTTATTTACTTACGGCCTGTCTTATAAAGGTCACTAATGTGACGTTAACTTGAAATCGCTGCTAAAATAAACAAAAGCTCATCAAAACGTTGGCGCTTATGACATATTATTCATTACTAAACAAATTTGTATGCGCTTTTGTTTATTTTAACAGCGAATTAAAGTTCACGTCAGATTAGTGGCCTTTATAAGACCGGCCGTTAGTGTGTGAAAGTTAAAACAGTTGGCAATTCCATCCGCGAACGGCAAAGAAAAGGGAGCACAAAGGTGCCCCGCGTATAATAAAATCAGCGAACAGCGAGGTCTGCCTGTATATTATTTCTAAATATTGTTTAAGAAAAACAATTAAAGGTTATACAGATTAATTCTCTACTCAATATCCAAACGTAATCCGTGTTCTTTTTTGCGTATTCTGTCACATTACAAAAAATAGTTTAAATCATAGAGCACCACAAAAAAGAGATTAGCCAAACGTAATTTTACTTAGAACTGCTAACATTTTAAATTCTTCTGTGCATAGCTAGGATTAGGATACACGCTTACTTTCAAACAATTTGACCAATGTTAAGTTTAATGCCAACCTCAATCTGTGTACACAACTTCCAACAATATTGTACTAACATTCGTATATAGAGAAGGTAGAACATGCAAACACTTATGTTAAAAACACATCTCTATTATTATGTAGTCAACTATTCCGCGAAATGTTGATTATTTTAACCTTTGGACCGCGTTCTCATCTTCCTTGTTTGCTTACACTGGCATCGCTGCCAAAGCCAAAACAACGCATCTAAAATGCACATTCAGCCAAAACCCGAAGTCACGAAAATAAAATTTGTTATTATATGTTATAAAGGAGCACAATGGGGCTCTGACTCTTCAATTTATGGAGGATTTACAGATTAGCCGTAATGTGCATAGGCAAATGGCTCCAACGAATTCAATTGCCCACACTAGCTAACATAGCAACCATAAATTATGCAAAATCCAGTCTTGGCATCTACTAAAGATGTTATGGAAATTAAATAGACATTAAATTAATAAATTTGGAGGTCTCCCGTCATTATAAATGCAGGAAAACAAAACAATGCGCATTTAAATTTGAAGCACCACGCGGGTGGTTATCACGATGCCATAATTTTTGAAATAAAGCTCGTACTGTTTTTACGTAACTGTACAAATCAGCATAAATTCAATACTTGTTAATGAAAACAATTAGTATACGTTTGCCGTTAGTAACAATGCAAAATCAGAAAATGCTCGGCATGCTTACTACAACCAGAATATACATTATTTTAGTTTTCAGCATCTACTTACTCTATGCAAAGGTTACTCAGCTGATTCAGTACCGTACGTTCCCAGAGGTGAATTTGTAATTTGCATTTATTTATTTTTGAATTATGTATTTATGACTGGAATTGATTATGTACAGTGTTAAGGTTTTCAGTTTCACATACGAATAATGAATATGTTAAAATGCAGAATACATAAAATTTAGTGTTTTTATTCAAAGTTCATCTTAGAAATTAAATACGGAGCAAAAATATACAGTATAGTCCTCTTATAATGGACTCTTGTTTCTAAAAGGCCGATTACCAAAGTCCCGACTAAAGAGTCATTTAAACCTACGTAAATAAAATCGGATATTATGGACTCGCCTATAATGGACTAAAAATTCCCTAAAAGTTCGTTATATCCGAAGTGAATTCCGTTTGGAGAACAAGCTGCAGTGACTTGCTCAGATGCCTTAAAATGTTTTCAAACCTTACAATACTTTTACCAAAGAGAAGATGCAAGTGAAATTATCAATTAAACAAATTACAGTTGTTTTAAGTGACATGTAATAGGAAGTCATTCAAAGAAGAAATATTGATTTCTTTTAATCTCATATTTTTTGTGTTATTTGAATTTTTAATAAATGTATAATTATGCAACTTACAATTTAATTTTCTTTTCAACTTAAAAAACTCAATTTCTAATAAGATGGACTCGCTTATAATAATACTAAAATTGACTGTTCCCTAAAGTGCATTAGAAGCGAGGTTTATTGTATGCCATTGTAGTAAAGAATTCGACCAAATCAACTTGATTAAAAAACATAGAACCCTAATATAATGTATCTACACCCCGGTCATAATATTCGCAACGATCCCTTTAAAAACATAAGTTAATTACAATAAAAGTACGAGCAATAGAGATATCTATATACGAGGGAAACTGATCAATAAAAAACCGTACAACGTTATATCCGTATCTCGGTTAAAACACTGGTAACAGTACCCATCACAATGAAATGTTATAAGCCAAGCACGCTTTCAAATATTACATAGTACGTAATATCAACAGGTTTATTGATGCGTGGGTTAAGTACCATATCATAACTACGTTATAATGTACAAGTTGGGTGTCTTAGACACAAAATGTTATAAAAAATATCTTTTTATGTTATACCATCCGGCATATTTTCATTTTAAACTTATTCGGTTACATAAAAAGCAATGAACAAGTACTTGAGAAATTATCTGCTACTACGATGACACCAGATTCCCATGATCGTTCATACGTCAGCCATTTCTTGCAACAAATTTTTGACGCTAATTATGGCAATTAATTATGACAAATAATTAAAACTACTAACTGCGTTATCCATGTAACTTTCCAGCATCCTGTTTTACAGGAACTAATATCAGCTGTAATTTTTCAGCACTTCTTCATGGTCATGTGTGGCGATAACAATTCCCATTACTTCAATAACGTTTTGTCAACAGATTTGCGTGTAAAAAACAATTTATTGTTGAATGAGAAAAACTATTCTGAGCCAATGCACGACATAAAATAGAAAAGTAACTAAAGTTGTTGTGCTTATACTTACAGGCAACATTCCAATGTGTTACATAATAATGAGGTTATTTCAAAGTACATAATCGAAATGGACGAATGATTGATGCATACACAATAATTCGTTCTCGTAATGGTGCACAGTATGAGGGGCGAAAGCTCACAAAATGTAGTTATTTTTAGCTCTATAAAAGTTATATATAGTATTTATTATTTCAACTGTCTTTTAACAAAGTCCAAAGATTAATAAATTGTTATCCATAAGTATTAGGTTAATGAAAGAATGCGGAACTTTTCAGGCGATAAGCCTGCCAAGATTCTAAGTAAATACTAATTATCAACTAATATATGTTACTAATAACCCTCTCGAATATAACAAAGTAGAAACTAACGTAAACCCTGTCTGATTGCTATTAGCGAATTCTGGAATAAAAAATGGCAAAGATGACAATTTGAATTTGCACATGCAACAGATGTTTAGCGACTCAAAAACTGTGTAACTTCGTAGTCAACATCTGGTGTTGCAAAACAAATATTGAAATCTTGGGTTTCCGTAGCTTTATAACAGGATGCAAGATACCGCGTATCCTTAATTGCAGGTATTTCTGATGTGTGGTCAACACAAGTCTGATCAGAAGCCTTTTTTATCATCTGTGTGAAGTTTTAACCTGCAGCAATTGTCATATTTAAAAGTACATATATGGCTGACAAACTATGGAATTAAACAATTTCTTCATCGAGGTCAATAACATGGTCTTCCAGCAGACCTCAATGAATGGTGAATGTATCTCTTAGTTTTGTTCAGGTCTTTTTCCATTAAACTCCAATTTTAAAAATATAAAGCCCACGCAGCCACAGTGAGCCATCAAAGGAAGGATTTCATTAACGCTAATGATCTTACATATGCAGGAGGCGAAATAGCTTCCTGATGATTTTTTGCTAATCAAGCCGGTTCTCCCACTTTGAGCCGAGAACCTGCGTACGGCTTCAAATACTTTAAGCTTGTTACTTGTACTTTTACAACGACGTTAATTTATTATGGAGCTAAAATTAATTGTCGCTGGGATGAGTAACCACGTCTACTATATATTATTCGACTGTAAGTGTGCTTATAGCTTCGATGAACATGGTTTTAAGTTTGCTCAAGCCAGGATATGAATATTTGAAAGAAAGCGTGAGTATATCCTACTATACATGGTGTCGAAGATAAAGTAATTTACATAGAGATGTCAGAAACTAGAAAACTTGCTAGGAGATAATGATTCGGTTAAATTGGACGAAAGTTTGGCAATTTCATGTCCTCCAGTATGTAAAAAGTTATCTGCAATCACTCCCGTAATTAAAAATACTTTGAATTTCGAAAACTGGACGCTGATGTTGCAACATGGGGTAAAAAATCACGTTGGTGACCAACAAAGACTGACTTTTGAGCCCATCAGATAATGGCCCTACTATAATTAAAATGGTTTTGGCATTTTTAAAATTTAATTGTAAATAAAACATTACAGAGGAGAGCGCTTTTAACGTCTTTAATAAAAAAAAGCGCCACAAGAAAAACCACTTTTGTCAGGCGAGATATCGGTTGAAGAGCCTTGAAAATTATATGTAAATATAGGGAAACACATCTTAATGTTTCAAGTAATACTGAAACAGTAAGAGAAAACGTTAGTAATGCGAATTACATGAATTAAAGAAATCATTGTAGCCTGTGGATTCGTACCTTGAACTAAAAGTTGGAAAACCCCTGGCCTCATGGAAGGTTAATCTTTTTCTGAATGTATAGAACTAGGATCTAGACTTCTAGCCTCCACATAGCTATGAAATTTACGTTGATAGTGGTTAGTAACGGTAAAAAAATTCCACCGCCCTCTAGAGGAAGTACATATACTTGATCCCACGCTATCTTTTGAATATACTGTTGGTGGAAAGGAGTGGATACAATAATGAACAAGACTATAAGGAGGCCACACCGATGTCGCTAGACTCTCAGAAAGGACACGAGAAAAAACCATGGCTCTAGATACAGCTGTAACTTCTTTAATTCATCTTGATTAAACTTTTCTGCCTTCGAGTTTTTGCAGCCATGACTCTCAGTAATATGAGAAGTTCTCGAACATTCCAACCTGTGGACAGCTACAAAAAGAAATGTATAATCGAAAATCCACTAAATTGTTGCTCAAGGGATATCATGTTTGATAGAAGAAATATTCTGTATCAATTTCCAGATAAGAATGACTTTTCATAAAAGTGAAATTGTGGATCAATTATGGCAGTCTACCATGTGGCAGTTATTGATTATATTGTGATGAAAATTGTACGACACTCATTAATGACCAATAGAAAAATTACGAGCCGTAACCAAGACAACAAATAAATTTCTTGGAAATTTGTTGTAGGTAGACATGACTTCTTTTTAGGGTTTGTGTCGTGACGATTTTCTTACCGAATCTGCATTCGAGCATTATCCATATCCGGAAATTATTTTTCGTGCATTCCAACAACGTCCTAAAAAATGTTGTTGTAATTCACTCAAAAAAATATCCGGAAAGAATTAATGCTCTTATGAGATTATATGTGATAATTAAACGTATATTTTGTATCCATCATTACTGCCAATACATCATCCCCAGCATCAGAGACATTTTTGACAACGGTCTCCAACATATAACTACAAATATGTGGAATTAAGCAGGACACTAGCCTAATACAAAATGGAGGAGAAGGTATCCAACTCATTAAACCACTACTGTAATGCCTACGCCTATAGTGAATACCTAACGGCTTAGAAAGGTATAGAAATGCTGAAAAAGTACGACCTGCTTGTTTATTTGTCACACAACACCGACAAAGCATAAGTATAGGATAAAAATGTAAAACTTACAATGGAGTGAGTATACAGTGTGTTTCACTTTACATGGAAGCACCCCTGTATTTTCTTTGTTTTTGTATGAATCGATTTGAATTTTTTACCAGTTGTACAACTCACCAAGAGGCATCTACTCATGTCCTTGAGCGGAAATGACGTTTTTAGCCTGGCCTACTACGATCAAGAACATGGGTCGTATTGTCAATATTTTGCATCGCGTTAGAGTTACAGCAAAAAGTTATTAAGAAAAGTTGTTTAGAATCAAAAGAATACCCCAAATACCGATTTTCGTTTAATAATTCGAATTTTTAATTTTTATCCATAAATTTGTCAAAGTCCCAATTTTCAACTTTTAATTTGGTATTAAATGGTGCCATGGAGAAACAACATTTTTATTATTGTTGCAAACGTCATTAGGTCTTAATAATGGCTGAATTACGTTTAACTGTAGCTGAGAAAGTAGAAATAATTGGAATTAATGGTGAAAATGCAAGATCCAATAGAGAAGTAGCTAGAATATTTAATGAAAGGCATCCAGGGCGTGCACCTATTTATCCAGGAACTGTTTCAAAAATGAATCAACTTTTTAATTTAACTGGAAATATCGTTAACCCCAGACCAAGAAGAATAGTTCGAGAGCATCCCTCGGAGGAAATGATTTTGGCGGTTTATGACGCTAATCCTCCTGAGATATGGCATTAAATGTAGGTAACTATTGCACTATCGAAAATTTTCCGCTGCTTGCATCTTCAGAAACTAAGTGCCAGGAAAAATAGGTGCACGCCCTGGATGCCTTTCATTAAATATTCTAGCTACTTCTCTATTGGATCTTGCATTTTCACCATTAATTCCAATTATTTCTACTTTCTCAGCTACAGTTAAACGTAATTCAGCCATTATTAAGACCTAATGACGTTTGCAACAATAATAAAAATGTTGTTTCTCCATGGCACCATTTAATACCAAATTAAAAGTTGAAAATTGGGACTTTGACAAATTTATGGATAAAAATTAAAAATTCGAATTATTAAACGAAAATTGGTATTTGGGGTATTCTTTTGATTCTAAACAACTTTTCTTAATAACTTTCTGCTGTAACTCTAACGCGATGCAAAATATTAACAATACGACGCACGTTCTTGATCGTAGTAGGCAAGGCTAAAAACGTCATTTGCGCTCAAGGACATGAATAGATGCCTCTTGGTGAGTTGTATAACTGGTAAAAAATTCAATACGATTTATACAAAAACAAATAAAATACAGGGGTGCTTCCATGTAAAGTGAAACACACTGTAGATACACAAAAAGCATTTCTATAATTTTTTTCAAGATAGCTTTCAAATGATAGCTCTAAATTGTTAGAGGAGAGTAGGGATCATTTAATCATGGGGTACGTTCAACCTTTCGATAAATGGACAACATTAGTTGAAATACGTGCCTTCTAGGAAACATAGGTCTATTCTTACAATCACACTGTGGTGTGTATAAAATTTCAAGCGTATTGTGTGTTGTCGGTAAGAGTTTGATGTTGGGGTTTTATGGTGGTATTGTAGTTTGGTTGTAGTTATTGAAAGTTTTAGCGTCATTACATCGAGTTTTGGTTCATAATTTTAAAACAGTAGCCACGGTGTAGATTAAACCAGGACTTGTGGGGTACATTCCACACTGAATCTACCCCGTATATGGTCTATTAAAGCTGTCATTATTCTTGATACAAATTATTTGGCAAACGTTTTTAACTTTTATTTCTAATTCCCATTTTAAATATTTATTGTGGATGCATAAAATAGGGTGTGAATGCATAAAATAGGGTTTGACACTCTGATGTCTAGAACTAAAAACATAAAAGATAAAAATGAGGAAACTTGGAACGTGTCGTTATTGAGATTGAAACACTAAACGTTTTGCCCACATTCATAAAAGGCTTCATCGGGAGGTACGCAAAGGTACGCCAGAACCGAAACTCTTTTAACAATCGGAAGGAGGAGGGCAAACTGTATAGGCAAGAGCCGTCGCGGTTGAGTGAAGAGGGCGGTGGGCGGGGTTTCCACATGGAGAGAAGATGACAGTGTTTGTAAATCTCAATGCTTTGCGAACGTTTCTGCTAAAGAAGAATGGGGATTTGTAGAAAATAGAAGTTTTATCAAAATTGATTTTATGGCCAGTATCACATTGGTGTTTAGACATGCGAGCGTTTACTGAACGTCCTGTTCTACCAATGTATACAGCATTATAGGAGCAAGGGACTCGATAAACGCCTTTAGATGACATGGGGTTTTCAAGTGCGCTACTAAACTGGCCATTTTTTGCTAGATTTTTTTTTTGCGTTTTTCTCTAACGCAGTTGTTCCTGTCTGATTTTAGTTTTATAAAATAATTCCAGAAGGGGTTCTACTCTTCTTCAAGACATGATTTCGATTAAATTTTGATAAAAAATCATCGTGCGTCCAGCTACAAATGCAAATAGTAACTGAAAGTTGAATTAGAACTAATATGTTTACTGCATTTATATAATAGCGACTTAGTTTCATAGGGAATTTTCCTAATTACATGAGCTATCTACTAAATACAAGTAGGTTACCATAATTACCAGAACTAAAAACCATGTTTTCAAGAAAAAATCGTGTTCTTATTTTTATAAAACACGTTCTAAACCATAAAAAATAAAGTTTTAACAAAAAAACTCGGGAAAATTCTAAGTAGGAATTTGGCCATAAGCCAGAAATTGATGTAAAACATATATAAGTATGAAAAAACAAACAGTTTATGCTCAAAAACCACAGACAATGAACCATTAAGCGGCTAAACCATCCCCACTACTCTATGTTCTGATAAAAACTTAATTCTTGTTTTTTTTATCAAAATGTTGTTGAATATTAAAATACACAAAAATATTAAAAATAGTATTACAAACATCTATGCGTGATATGCTCAACAAAATACGCAAAAAGGGAACAGCTGAACACACAGTTTTTCAGAAAATCGAATCCTAAGACTGAAATTCATTAAAAATGCCAAGCATGCTAATAATCAATTCTACGTGTTTTATTTTCATTTTAATTTCCTGAAAAATGTGTTGCCTGTCACGAAAATGACGTACCCTTGGAGCAAAGACAAATAGTAATTGATTTTACGACAATGCTGCACCTCATTCTACCCGAGAGATAAGGGGTCACTTAAATCACGATTTTTGAGTGACGGGTACAGACAGATTTACATTTCAATCTTTCGATTTCTTATAAAAATATTGCTATGATAGGCACTGACGGATCCAAGGGGGTGTCAATGGGGTCAATTGACACCCCCTTTGCCCTATTAAAAAATGTAATCGGATAAAAATTTTGTTTTAATTATTAAAAAGACGCACCCTTATAGCATCCGCTCGTAATTTAAATTTGAGTTTGCCGAACGCTTTTTCAACATTCTTCATTTCTTTTTAATTCCAATAGGCGCAAATGTGCCCTCAACACACAGCGTTGGTGGGGTTTTCGGCGCTGGTTGATGTCGATTCTGTGACCTGTCTAGTGTATACCAGTCTCAACTAGACAAAACAATGAACTGCACCTGGTGCTTGCTAATAATATAATGTTTTCATTGTTAGTTTTAAATTGTACAACTAGTTAGTCAAAGTTTAAAATATCCAAAGACTGCAAAATTTCAATTTTAGAGTAATGCTTAATTTACAACATTTCTCGTGAAAGCGAAAACGTACATGCTTGATTGACATTTATACAGAGATCCCAAGCGTTACACAAAATAAGACATTTCATAAATGGTGTTATAAATTGTTACACCAAATTTATTCTCTTCGTTTTATTAAATTTTTTTGAATGGCGCCACTTTCTAAAAAACAAAAAATATTAGACGCCTTTATACAAAAACCAAAAACCACTGCCCTTAATGTCAATCACGGTAAGACCATAGAAATTAAAAATTCAGAGAAAACAGATGGTTTGTCAACAAATTCTACAGAAACTGAAACTGCATCAACTTCTATACCCACAAGTAATGGGGAGCTTATTTTGACAGCACTGACTTTTTGAGAGTCTTTCTAATTTAAAGAAAAAGTATTATTGGAGAACCCTTCCGTTTACCGAAAAATGTGCGTATTTCCTTTCTCGGAAAAAAAATACATGTGAAAGTAATTAAAATACGTTTTCATATTACTACCTAGTTATTTGGATAAATATACTCGGCTTGTCTATCGTATATCAAACAAGCAGTTTTGCGTCGGTTTTTCTTGAAATTTAGGGATATGAAGTAATATATAAAAAAAAGCTCATTAAAAGCGCTTTTCAAAAATTCGTACAGAACCTTCCATTTGAAAAAAAACCGAAATTATTAAATTTGCTGATGTTCAGCACCATGTATATCAGTAATACCCAGAACCACCAATTTTCAATGAAAAGGTATTTCACGAAAAGCATACATTTTTAGTAACGTTTTTCTTCATTAAATTTTTTTCTCTAACAGTGGCCAACTGATTAAGCGTTTTTTTTTTCATAAAATTGTTGATATGTATCTCCAAAACAACTGACATTAGATCCATACAAATTGATATAAAATTATTAGTATTTCAATGCAAAACTTTCAAGTTAACCTAAATCTAGGGCAATCCATTTAAAACACCCTGTATAATCAAAACTATTTTAGTAACGTGCATCACCTTTATACTTTGTAAATATCACAACTAGCAACATTTATTATGACATAGGTATCGGGCCTACTCAGTAGACCTCGCTTATAATGGACAAGAGACAGTCAACATTAGTCCATTATAACCGATTGTCCATCTTATCCAAATTTGATTATTGAATTACAAACAAAATTAAATTTCAGGATGTAAAATAATATTATTGTCTGAAAATTAAAAATTGAAAAATCGGTAATTGTTCTTTGGATAGCTTTTTTTAAAGCGTCATTGTCTGCAATTTGTATTTTGTTAAATTTATGAAAAATTTCACATTCATCATCCCCTTACTGCATGGTAAGATTTAACATTTTATGGCATTCGAACAAGTCGCCAACTTGCTCCCTCCACGGATTGCAGTTCGGATATAATGGGTTTTTCGAATTTTTAGTCCACTACAAGCTTCCATTATAAGGGAGTTCGTAATATCCGATTATATTTACGTAGGTTTAAATGCCTTAGTCGGGACTTTGGTAATTATAAACCACAGGTTCTTATCTGCAAGTCCATTATAAGTGGACTATACTGTATGTTGATCTGTAAATGTGCAGTTCACCTTTGTACCATTACATAGGTATGACGCATCATAGGATTTTAAACACCGTTAATTACTAAATGGTGAACGAGATTGAAAAACTAGTGTTGCCCACTGTTATTTTAGCAAACGTGTTTCGACACACCCTGCCTAAAACGTAAAGCCGAACAAAATGCGATATACAAACGCAGGCTAACGAACGCTAATTGGATGAGGAAAAATCTATATGCACACACGGGGATGACTGCTCCAATATTTGCACGAGTCATTAGGGGGTTCTGGAAAGCCCTAAAGTGCACCACGGCGCCTGTGCTTCCAGACAGCCCTTTGAAAGGTGAGATAATCAATCCACTCAAGCTGGCTCAAGTTCGCAAGTTTCTTGAGTTCGCAATTAGGAAAATAAGGGACAGGCCGTAGACGCATAAATTCGCAACAATAGGTAGGGCAGACCTTCGGAAGGAGATGTAATCAATCCATTCAAGAGTCAAGACTGTCTTAATTTCGCCAATGACGTTTCTTGAGTAACCACAAGTCACGCTCGGCTGGCGAAAATAAGGGACATTTTGGGTTTATTGCCCCATACAGTAGAATGAATGAACTCGTGACGGGACGCATAAATTCGGAAGAGGCCAGACAGATGCTCCTGAAGGGACGATCAATAACAAACAGGCGCAGTGGCACCAGACACCGTTGCAACTGCACTCGTGGTGGAAACGTCAATATAGAGCCGGTCTAAGGACTTTCGTTGTTAATCGCGGCGCCCAGACCAAAACAAATGAATTTCGAAACGGCCCCTGGTTGTAAAAGAGAAATTAATTAAACCGCACACTTACCGTTGTGATTTCCCAATGAGTAAGAGAAATCTCTTGAAGGATTAGAAGTCGCCAGATATGAATTTTAGGTTATAAAGATAAGGCTAATTATATTGTTTGTTATTGCACAACACAGGATCTTCACTAATGAGCCTCCGAAAATTATCTGACAAAATAAAACAATAATAAACAAAACAATTCGTAGAACCTACAGCAAACGCCGCAAATGAGCTCAATAAAAATTCAATTAAAATTTGAAAAATTATTACGCCCTGCCGCGCGCTCGCAAAACCCGATTGTTAGTCAAACAACAATGCCCATGGCAAACTATGACGGCGCTACGCGACCGCGAACCCCCGAGGTTCCGGACCCACTGATCTGTCGAACCATCGGCAACGGCACCGAGGCCGAACTCCCGGTACTTGCTGCGTACTAAACGTGCACGTGAATCAACGATATCGTGGCCCCGTTCGTGCTGGCCTCGTAGGAGGACACCGGTAAACTCGCCTGCGTTCGAAAGGGAAAAGCTGGGTAAAGCACCTCACGTTTCCGTTACATCTATTGTTGGATTCCACAAAGAAGACGAAAGGTGGGATTGAGGAGCCCTGTTCTATTAGGAAGTATTCAAGATAAATTGTACCTGAAACGAAAGGAAAATGTGGCAGCAAATGCAGCTGTTTGCGCCCCCCAAGAAGATTTTAAAAAGAAGAAATGTATACAGGGTGTTTATGAAAATCAGTGACATTTTTTCAGAAATGAATCTAGACCTAAAAACGTTTCCGGAAATGATTCCTTTACGAATTATACTCTATTAAAGGTTACGTACTGCTCACAGCTATACTAAATTAATTTGGTCAGATAAGAAGTTGGGTGGATGTTTTTGAAAATCGGAGCAATTTTCTCTTAATAATTCTAGACTCAAATTTCCATTAATTGTAATCTTGTTTGCATTGATTAACAAATGCGATTTAAGTGAAGTCAGTGTCAAGTAATGTATGTCATTAAATTTAATATTAATCAAACTTGCTTAACTAACCAAATCAGTTACGAGTATTAGATACTCAATAACTCCTAGACGAAGCATTTTCGAGCACACGTTTAGTTGATTTTTTTTCTTTGTTTTAAGAGTCCAGAATCGCTGTATAACCTACGCAACCTAAACGATACAGTATCACAGTAAACCTCTGTTAACGCACACCTTCGTTTAAAGAGCAGACAGTGGCGTAACTATAACATTGTGTTTCACACAAATACATTTTTAGACAAAATTTTGGGAAATTTTATGAAATACTAATACGTACATAGCACAAAATCCAATCAGTGAATTCAATATTAGGTTACTGTATTACATTAGAACTAAAATCCATATAAAACTGTATCAATACTCGAGTGACATCCAAACATCTACAAACTGTGATAAGAGTATTTTTCAATGTTATTTGAACGCTCCCCCTCCCCCACATTTACAATCTATTATTCTTGCTTGTATTTCTACAAACGAATTTATTGCTTTATGTATGTTTATTACTTCCTTTTACGATAAAGTATTGCATTCACTCCAAAGCTTTTGAAGAAAATCGCATAGCAGAAGTGTTTTGTTTAGTTTTGTGATTTTTCAGTTTTTTCGATTTTTCAAAAACGGCTCTTAACAATTTTTTTCAAACTTTACATTTTTAATGTGTATCGATGTGCGATAGGTGATTTTCCAGTTGAATACCTCTAAAATGGGTTTCTTTTGTTTTTTTTTAAATTTTTTCAGTAACTCCTATTTTAAATAGAACACTCGGTATATTATTACATTTTGAATTCAGCTTAAAATTTTAGAAAAAACGCTCTATTTTGTAGCGTTTTTGTTGTTTGTAATTTTTGAAAAAATGTTTGGCTAATTATAAAATCACTGTAAAAGAAAGTTGTGTGCGTGTATCACACCAGTTATATTTTTTGTTGCGTCATTCTCCATAGCTGGGATGGTTCTTTGTGGTATGGCTTGCGGTAGAAGGCCTGGTGTCAGAATTTCCAGATTGCCCAAGTGCCTGTGATATAACTTAACGACTGTCACCGAACTGAAAACCGGGATCAACGGCTTAACGTGCACTCCGAGACACGGCTACTACCACTATAGGTCTGACACCCATCCAAGTGCCGACCGCCGTGAACGTTGCCTAATATCTGTCGAGACTGTTTGACCAATCTTTGGAGCATGCGGCTAGGCAACCAGCAAATGTATTTATTACTTTATAATATAAATATATTTTTAGCTGCGTCATTTTCCGTAGCTGGAAGGGATAAGTTACCTAATCTTTCTTGAGGTTTACGGTTTTTATTATTTTCAATTTTGTATGAAAGACAGCTGACGTCCCACTCCCCATAATGCATCGCGTTCCGGCATGCGATTCCGATTCCGTAATTTGCATTTCAATTTCCTCTACAAATATAATAAAACCGTTTTCAATTCTTTAAAAATTTGGAAGAAAAACAATTTGTTTTTTTGGAGAGGGATCTTCTGAAATATTCCTTATAACTTTAAGAGGCGACGTCAAACTTGATCGTCCATATTTCATACCTTAATACATATGTTAAAAAAGGAAGCAGTAAATTTGAGAATGACACCGCTTCAAAATTCACGCAAAAATGGGATAACATTCGAACCCATACACAATCACTTTCTTTCATTCATTTTATTAATAATATCATAGACGACTCAAACAAACCTTTCCATGTGTATATTTGTGCCCCAAAGCTTTTAAAAGTACACATAGTAAATTAAATAAGAAATTTTCGATCGGGGCCCCCTTACCTGTAGGTTCCCCGCATTGCGGGGTCCTTGCGGGTCTATAGTTACGCCACTGGGAGCAAATTTAAAAAGTCCTGCCGACTGGTATAAATGTTTGCTTCTCTATAACCGCTACTCTGTATTACAGACACGGATACTTTTTAATCTGGGTGAGCAAAATATGTTGCTTAGTTCACATATTTTCACAATTAATTGAGGTTACGTGTAAAAAATAATGAACTATCTCTGCTTCTAGAAAGATTGTTATTTCCTGATTTTTGGTATTTATCTTAATTGGCTTTGGGTATATAAAAGTATCTACTTTTCTTTCAATATACAACAAATTTTAGTACAACTCATTTTGTCGATTAGTCACCACATGAGCTTACTATAATTAAAAGAACTTTGAATTTTTAAAATTGATTTCTAAATAAAAAGTTACAGAAAAAAATATTTTTAACATCTTTACAAAAGATAGCGCAACGGAAGAAAAACAATTTTTGCTAAATCGAATAACGGTGAAAGAGTGCTCAGAATAGATAAATATCTTAATATGTATAATACTACTAAAACAGTAAAGGCAACACTTGGTAATGCAAATTATATTAATTCGCACAGAAAAAAAAACGTAGCAGTCGGTGGGGTTCTAACCCGCGCTCCCAGAGAAAAATTGATTTGTAAGCAGACGCCTCACGCGCTGAACGAACATGCTTATCGCTGCATTATCAAGGACATAGTGACGACATAAGGAACTATTGTCGATCGCGGACGAAGTGCGTCCGATGGGTAACAACGAAAACGTGCCAGACGCAGACACGCAGGTAGGAACAGGCATATATACAGAATGAGCGAGAAGGAAAGTACTCCTGAGCTATGAAAGAGAGAAGTCGCCACTTGTCTGTGCAGAACGAAATAGTATCTATAATATAATTTTCCTTAATGTGTGTTTGTCTGTGTCTGTGGCACAAAATAAAATCTCACGTTCCGGCCTCACAGATGTTTATATTTGTTTAGGTTTTGTTTTTCTTATCTTAGCGCTCGGCTCGGAACTTGACCTTTCGCGTATCCTATTTCACGTGCGCGCCGATTCAAGACTCGCAGCGAGTAGCGCGCGGTTTGCTTGTATGGTTATAATCCATGGAACTTCAGCGCCCTTAAAATTTTGCACTCTAGTTCCGCTTATGGTTACATTATGTTGATATATTTTAGGGATGCACAGTTTTTTATTTAAAACAAAAGTAAGAGCAAAGGAGCCGTTACTTCTTTTTTTCTTATTATATTTCTTTTTCTCTGCTGATTTTAAGCTCAGTTTTATAGTAATATTGTTACGCCCTTATTTGCTTAACTATTAAACCCTACATGCAGAGAGGACGAGGACGACAAAACTTTTATTTACGCCACTGATATTCATCTTTCTGCCTTTCGAACCCAAACTCATATCTATCCTACAACCGATAACTTTACTTTCACCTTTTGTTTTAACGGCACTTTTGTCTTCCAACAGCCATGGCTAAATGGCACACAAAAACTAATTGGTCGTGCGCTAGTCTGCATTTTGATCTACTAAACCTTAACCTTGGGCAGCTTTCTAATAAGCGCGAGTTACGTAGATATTGCAAATTTATCAATACCACAGTCATTTACTATGTCCTCAGTAATTTCCATTACTAATTAGAATATTATGCGAGAAAATATCTCCGAATTGCTAAGCTATCGCCCTTTTTATACCACCCAAAAATGTAGCGCCAAAATATAAAAAAGAGTAAAGACAGCTTTTATGTTTTTAATCCAGTGAAAAAATTAGCCTCTCGAACAATCAGCGCCTCTCGTTATTATGTTCTTGAACAAATAAAAAACAAAGTTCTGGAAATCTACACCAAAAAACAATTTAGTATGTTATAATACTGTTGATAACCCCCGAAATATACTTAACCAATGAGCGTAGTGTACTAATTAAAGCTGTACTGCCAAAAATTATCAAAATAAATATATAAGTGCGAGCTATCTAAAATGCACTTCCATATAAACCAATATCAAGTGTTCTCGGTATTTTTGCTTAATGAGTCAAAACGTATCAAGAAATTCAGGTTATGTAAGTATCGAAGTTATAGAGTCAGGGCTCATGTTAATGTTGTATAAACAAGAAATTCAGCTACTGGGTAACAATGCAGTTTTACTTTAAAAAGAGAAACAGCAACAACAAAAACATCCTTCACCTTGACATTCGGCGTGTTTCATAATAAATATAAACAAATATATCTCATTAACTCGCCATTAATCAGTATGAATGACCACACTGTCAAGACAACGTGTATTGTTTTTTGCATAAAATTGTTTATTTATTCCGTGAACGTTTCCCTGTTTTAAAGTTTGCCGCAAACTACCAAACACCAACTTTTTAAGTAGTAATTAATTTCTACATTTAAAATGTAGCCATAACACGCAAATATGCATGTGCTATTATATAACAGCACTTCAGATCTGAATGCCCATGGCTTAAATTACATTCCTCCATTCTTTCCGGTTTCTACCCAGGGTTTCTCATTATGTCATTCAGGTCCTCATTGACATCTCCATCATTTTTCTTGGTCGCCCTCTTCAGTTTACTCCTCCCGGTTTTTGTCTTATCTTTGTTTGTCTATTTCGTCTAGTCGGATTATATGCCTTGTGCTTGGCTCATTACACCTCTACTAATTCCTTGTTCGTCTTCTCCACTCTTCATTTTCTTTAATGCCTCTTCTTGTGTTAACATCCACGTTTCAATCGCGAAAGCTAGTATGAACTTTGCCGCTTACTGATCGTTGCGTTTTCCTCTTGGTTTATTTATAGGCCACCTTGTGTGTTCTAATCTTTTTATCAAGTCCTTAAGTTCTTCTACCGTTCTAGCTAATATTGTAAAGCCGCGCATGTTTCCATTTGTTTTTTAAACACGATAACATTAAACACTGTAGTCGTCACTAGATCCCCTTGCGTAATTTTTTTAACTCTTCCGATAAGTTCCATGCCTTTATTTCCGGTGTTACTTAATATCTTCCTAACTGGGCTAGGAAGAACTCTCTGGGGTAGTCCAACTCGGAAATTGCTTAATGTCTATAATTCTATGATATGCTTGCCTGAAATCCAAAAATATGCTGTATACCTTGTTTTCTCACACTGTTCTTGGATCTGGTTCACCACAAATATCTGGTCGATAATCGATCTCCCCTTCGTAAGCCTGCTTGATATTCATCTATTTTTTTTTCTGTTCTTGTAGTCTCTGGTTATGATGCTCGCCGAAATTTTATATACCACAAACATTGAGCAAGTAGATCGGACGTATATTACACAATGGTCCAGTCATTTGGCATTATTTTGCTTCTCTACAGTCCACACATGGATTCGTTCTGCTAAAGTTCCCCATATTTAAAAAGCTTTGCACTTTTTTTATCTAAAGTAGCGTCCTCAACAACTCCCACTTCTGGTCTATTCGGTTCTTCCACGTGATCTTCTCTCACATCTTGTACAATTGAAATCGTGTTTTAAAAAACTCTACCTACATTTTCATTTTTTTCTTTCCCTCAGTTACCAGTTGCCTATTTTCTTATCTGAATATTATTGATCTAGACTGATATATGCACTTTCTTTTCTAATTCCAGCTTTTTATTTTAATAAATGTATTTCGTTTTTTATAAATAGCTAGCTATAATATACACATAAAACCATAGCGGTAGAAGTTTACGTTATCATATAATCATTTTCTCATTAATACGTGGACCAAAAGACATATACATGAAAAAGTACTCTCTAATAAAAGCTAATAAATTTCACAGATTTTGCTGCGATCAGCAGAGCCTACGACTTAACATGGTCTACAAACAGTTCATATTCAGTAATTAATCATTAAACATTTGAACCACGCATTATAAATTGATCACCTAGAGATATAAAGCACTTTTTAAAGCAATGTCAACTAAATCATCAAAAAAATAATAAATCTACAATTTTCATTTGCACTATTATTATTACCATCAGAATTTTTCTAACGAGTTTAGTTTTATCAACTACCAACTACAAAATTACATTTATGTGAATGTGAAGAGCTGGTAATATTTTGAAATTATTGAAAATATTCGTAAATATATTTACATGCATTTTTACTTAATTTAAAAGTTAAAGAAAAATAGCTTTAGTACTCTCAATCGAAAAGTATGGGTTCCTATAGACATAAAGGCTGAAACCACAAAACCTTTGTGAAGCTAAAGTACAATGGAAGCATTTCGCAATTATCCCAGAATCTCCAACAATGCATGGAGATGGGGAAAATTCCATATCGCAGCAAAGCCTTTAGAAAACGTGCAAACTGAAATTCTTACCCAGAAGGCAAGCACAGAATATTCGACATAGCAGCTAAACGCGTTCTCGTTTGCAGACACAGTTGCACTTCAAAACGAACACGAAAAATCGGGCCCAAAGTAGCACAGGCTTAACAAGAACGACAAACAAAGCTCATCTATAGCTAGCCGACGTTAAGACTGACGAGCATGTGGCACATGCTCGTACCTTTAATTAAAATGAACACTGACTGCTGCTGCGTTACACACTTCGTAATTCTTCAACACTTTCTGATTTGAAAAACCAACTTTGCTTTCGCTCTTTCTCCTTATAAGGCTTTAATCTGACTGTGGCTATTCTGTAATTGCAAACAATTGCCAAGAAAGTATCCACTACTCTTCATTTATTATTAATCTTGTGCTAATTGCACGTCATTAGTATTAATCAATACGTAACAATCACATGAAATATTCAAAGATATTATGTGAATCCTCTTCCGTGATTTTATTGTATTAATTTACACTTTAGATAAACTTGAAGTGTTTCTGCCATAACTACAAGTAGGGTAAAGGAGTTTCATAAGCAAGACATAATTTATTTACCGAAGTAAAAGCGTTACAAGGTATCCAAAAATAGCAATAGAGATCAGTCTAGCTACCGGTAAAAACAATGTCTGGATGCCCAATAAAAATCGCATAAAATCACTGGTTTGAACATTTTTAGAGGACAACTTACTGTACAACTGATATCAGATTAAATAGTTCCAAATGTATTAGCCTGCTCCTCAGTCCTCAGTTTGTCTTGAGTGTCGTGGCTTGGCCTGTACACGCTCATCTAAAATGGATCATCTCGTAAAAGATGCATTAATTGAGGTTATTGCTCTTATTGATTTTCTCAATTTTCCATCAGTTACGATATGGGAAGTTTATTGGTAGTTAATTTTAACGTAATGGGCCGCAGTTGCGGTAAGCAATAGCAATTGGCATTATTATTTCAGACCACTTGTGCTCTTAACATTACCACAACATGACATTATTGGCATTCCAGCGTAGTTTTCATTATATGCAGTAACAATAAATTTAATACATAAAATAGCTAATCATACTACTAAATAATGCACAAGACTACATGCCGAGTTAAAGTGGCAAAAGGATGAAGGCTTCATTCAGCGGTTTACTATTTTCGGGTTTTTGTAAACAAACTTCTCATTACTTTTAATAGGGATATTATCACAAAAAACAATTACTAATTATGCCTATTGGTTGTGTTTTTCAAAACTATAAACACAAGTACATTTCATTTAATATTTAATAAGGATGGTTCATTACTGCCTTACTGCTCCGTTTAAACACACCCTTACAAATCGAGTCCTTGATGTTTCGGTTGACATGGCCCTTGTGTTTGATAACTGTGAACTTTTTCTATGTAACCTATCTCATGTTTGATTTTAATAATAATATCTATACTATACTCTGTTCACATCTTTTTTGCATGAAGGTTGGCCATAAAAGTTTCCCAATTTAGCGGTGTAAAATTACTTCGTTGTGTTTAAATGAGGTTTATATTACTGTCAGCAGATAACGCGATTTGTATTTGACTATCACTTATTAGTCAAGAAGGTATATGATTATCACAGTTGTTATGCACATTATCAAAAGTTAGTACATGCGCAACTATGCATTTTGCCGTTTTGCATTGGTTGCTGTCACAGGGAGTGGTATAATCAAAACAAACACATCATCTGGCAACAATAGTCTATTCCAGGGGTCGGCAACCTTTTTCGGACGGCGGGCCATTTTAAAAATAATTTTTTTTATGCGGGCCGCACATTCAAATGTAACTTAAATAGTGCTTTTATATCATATACGAGTATAAATATTATTAAAAATAAATATAGAAAAAAATTATTTTTTATTAACATGCTATAATAACAATGTTAGAGAACAAAAATTTTACAATTCTTAAAAGGGAAAAAAAGAATATACAATTCCAATTAAATATGTATAAATATGTAAATATAAAATATATAACTATAAAAAATATAAAATATTGTAGTGAAACGTCATACGGCTGTCAACATGAACGCACATATGAACATACAGTAGCAAACTGGCGAAATTAAAGAATTAGTGATAAGCCTATCCGGAATGAATAATCGGAAAGTTTCCGATTGTTCAAAAAGTCGGAAGGTTCCTATTATTTCGGAACTTTTCGGAATTCGATTATTTTACTGTTCGGTGCACAAAATTCGGAACTTTCGGAATTCGATTATTTTACTATTCGGTACACAAAATGAGAAAACGAAATGCCAATTTGAACTGAACGGAATACGGAATGTTGTATTGGCTCACTTGACTGCTATATGCTGGTTGGCGAATGTCGACGAGTCGCGCCGTGTGCGCACGTGTATGATACGTGAATGGCACTAATGGCAGTGGTATTTCGTAGATTAATTATTAGATAGTACACCTACAGACTTCAAATTCAAGTATTGTTTTATACTATCTATTATGTACTTTATGTGCTATTAAACTTTAAAATATCACTACCATTTTCCGAAAGTCTATTAACGTAACTACTGTAATAATTTGAAAAAATATTTTATTTCCTCATATCCCACTGTGCGACTCAAACTTATAAATTGTTTTTTAGGATACTGCATTGCTAACTAGCGTCTACATAGTTACAAACGAGTCCGGTAGATAAAATTTACCGGACTCGTTTGTAACAATGTAAACGCTAGTTACCAATGCAGTATCCTAAAAAATCTTATACGATACACGACCGGTAGAATTCTTATGGCCTTGCCAAACATACAGGTCTCGCCCTACGGTTCGACCTGTAAAGTGTTGGAGCTGCCATAAAAATGTTGCTACCGGTCTAATAACGTAAATAGCTATTACTGACCGTCCTACAAACCCAAACAATAGATGCCAAAGCAGATAAGGGCTTACGGAGCGACGCCGAGTGCTCTCATCGTAAATTTGCACGCACTTCATCTTCCTTCCGCTTGTTGTTATTTCGCTCGTTTTCCCTTGCTTGCATTTACGGAATGTAAAATAATCGGATGATATTCCGATTTTATAAACATTCCCAAATGGAACATTCCGATTATTGAAATCATCCGATTATGCCCATCACTAGAAAGAATGCTACACTTGCTAAGCGAGACGTCGTATTCGCTGGGGAGTGGGGATTAAACTTGCGCAGTAAAATAGGTTTCCCACTATGCTTCTGTTTGTCGCGCATTTTTGTCACCGGCCACATTTCGGCACGCTTACGCTCTTAAGTTTGTTGATTTTTCCTAAAGTTATATTGGTGCTTTGGCGGGCCGCGCAAAAAGTTGCAAAGGGCCGCAGGTTGCCGACCCCTGGTCTATTCTGTCAAACGACAGTAAATTTGTTGGAGGTTATATAGGTTATACAAAAAAACTAAAATTATGGTTCTGCTCATCCGCAACTTCGTAACAAAAATCCATGGCCAACCCTCATACAAAAATGTGTTTTAGTAGGATTTCCCCCAATTCCCAAAAAATCACCAGCAATTGGCTCAGGTCGACGCAACAGCGGCGCGTCATTGCAAACAAATTAATCATTATAGATCCAACTGCCCAATCAATTTAAACTTCGATACCCAAGAAAGCTTACACCTGCCGCCTACTACCATCAGATTACACAATTTCAGTACACCATAAATCTTTCTTCCATTTCAGGCAAGGAGATGAACTTTAGCATGGACTAATAATAAATTCTCGCCTGTTATCGATTACACTATTTCTCTGAAAACAATAGGGCTCAAATGGCAAATCCGTGATGAAATGGCAGCCGACAAGCCTGAGAACGGCTTATCACGCGGTGTTCCATCCGCGGCACGTTTCTGCAGTACGAGTAAGTGCAATCATACCTACTTTTTACCTTTACCCCGTTGTGGACGGAACGAGCAAGGATGATTGCTATTTAGGTGCAGTCGTGACCAACATCTTCATTGTGCGCCGGCCTCTATGATTTCTATCCGCAATAACAAAGAACGCGAGTAAATTTCTCCAATCTTTGACGGTAACAAGCGAACAAGCCCATCGGAGAAGATGAATACATCCATTGATTACTGTAGTACCTTCTAGCCTCTATGCCGAATATTGAGGGGTTCTAATTGTAAATTTATGAAAAAAATATTATAACCTGCATTTTTTCACACAAAATGTTGGAACTGCATAAAATAATTTCATTTTTACAGTTAGGTGAAGCAAAACCAGGTTAGTCAGCTAAGGGTCCTCGGTGGGTCAGTGGTTTCCGCCGCTGCAGCCGAGGCCACAGTGAAATACGAAGCGCTCGGACAGGAGTTCGATTCTCGCCCCGCGCGGTTAGTTAAAGATTAATTAATTTATTTATTTATATTAGGTGCACATAACATTAATTATTAAGGTACATAGTTTAAGTGACGCCCGCATCTCATAAAGTCGTACAAAAGGTGTTCCAAGGGGGGAACAGTGTAAAATAAAATTAAAAACCTACATCACGACGTATTTGAGAATTTAAAACGGCAGAATCCAAAGAGGATATAGGTTCTTCACTGGCATCGATGAAATTGTTGAAGAAACCTAAATCGTACCACCGATCAATTTTTCATTTTCATGAAGAGAATAGCTCCAAATGCAGAGATTTTTGCTACGGGTCATTTGCTCGTTGTTCTTTATATTTTTCCCTGCATTATCTCTACAACTTAAGACATGTACACCCCCCCCCCCTCTCACAAAGGAAGCCTATTACAGTTCTGTACACAGACTAAAATCTTATTAAACATGTTTATACAGGGTGTTCATTTTAAATCGTGACACCTTACCATTAGCAAAGCCCATTGTACTTCTGATCTGTCGCTTGACCTTAACATTTATTATTAAATACACTTTATGCCTTAGCCAGCCTTTATTTCTGGAGGATTTCTAATTTTGAGTGCGCAGACATGCTACTGATAATCTGCGAATGTTAAAGAAATGCCGATGATAGTGTTACACTGCAAAAGCTTAATCTAAGAACGTAAGCTAAAGAAATCTTTCCCAAAGCCTCCACATCAGCAATGGCTCTGCGTACAACGTTTTACAGGCTAATGTAATCATCTCTATCACTGATTTCGGATACTTTCACGCCCATTGTCATTAAGTAACCAACGACTTCCGGGATTGGACCGTGTCATTATTGAGGTCGAAGAACTCAACGTTTCGCCCACTTTTGTAAGGGGCTCCATCAGGAGGAAATACAGAAGAGTTTCGCCTCTGGCGTGGTTTACACGTTGACTATCCGTGCTCTTTTGCTTTTCCTCCTTATGAAACCTCTTGCGAAATTTCTATCACTCTATAACGGTCAATAACCAATTAGAAAATGATTTCCTATATGTTTACAGTTTTTTGCTTTTGTACGTAATCAGTTGAACTTGAACTCGAATTTCCTGAAGTACGAGGGTGAGATGAGATGTAGCGCGAACTTTCTTTTTCTATATTATCATAACATACTATACTACGTTTAACGAACAGGTTCAGAAATCAAATTACTGGGATGGCGTTCATGGGCAAAACCAGTTTTACCCGTTGCAAATTAAAGAGTTGGGAAAATTCAAAATGTTTTGATTTTAAAATAACACTGAGCTGGTACAACCAGCTGAGCAATAGCAATGATTTATTCAAATTTAACGTCCATTTTTGAAACGGGCTTATACTAAATCTATTGGTTTCGACGATTCTAGACTCCAAAACAATGAAAATGCCTGGTTTATGAGTTAAGTATCCAATACCTATTATAGTTATGAAGGCTCTTAACAAATTTGATTTGCTAAGGAAGTTGGCTAAATATTAAATTTAACGACATACATTACTTCACATCGACGTGATTGTATTATCGTTCATTCATTTATTATGTCGAAATGGAACAATATTCATCTATGGAGATGGTAGATATGCACACTGTGTTTGGGCTTGCAAATGGAAGCCGATACGAAGCAAGAGTGGTCTTTGTCGAGTGCATTATTTGTAATAACATAGGCTTGTCATAAAATGTTTTATCTACTCCAGTGGGATAAGTAACTCATTACACCACTCAGTTATGTAATGGCTTCATTACCTAACTGAAAGTCTAGTCAAGTCTGTAGGGGAACGTCAGATTGCATTTTATATATGAAAACATCTGTCACTGTGACAGGTAAAAGTTTACACTGCATTAAGTTTAATTGTATCAAGCAAAAAGGAGATTAAGATGGCATGTACACAACAACGAGTGTAATAATCGTAACGGTCAATAAAATTGTTTTTGTTAAGTGTTGTGTATATTTTTAGGAAAATAGTTCAAGGTCAAGATGTAATTTAGTCCTCCCTGACTTATGGTAGTTCATTTGCTTCAATGGGTAGGTATCTATCAAGTTACAATTTGATCGTAGCGTGCTGCGAATGAGTTTTTTTTTTAACACACTATACTATTATACAGTGAGCGCCAAAAAGCATTGGTCAGTTTCAATACCTAATAAAAACCCATACGCTTCACCTATGGAATCAATGATAATTTCTTCATAAATAGAAAACTTGGGAGTTTTGTTTCAATGTTTGACATCCTCCGAAAGTGACAGTTTGGTGTGCTGTTTCATAGTCAAAGGTTGTCGGGGCTCATTTTTTCGAGGAAATTGGTGAAACGGTAACGGTTACATCTCAAAGACATTACATGCTTTAAAGATCTTTTTATCGCAAATAGAAGAGGAGATAGTAAATGAATATTGGTTTCAACAGGACGGTGCTACCAATTACACCGCAAGAAATAATACGAATCTCCTACGACAATCGTTTCCAAATAAACTGATTTCTTGCTGTGGTGACCCTCATTGGCCTTCGAGATAGCAGGACATGACCACTCCTGACTTTTCTTTGGGATTACTTGAAGAGCATAGTATTTACAAGAAAGATAAGAAATCTGGAAAAGCTTAAAATGTTTATCCGAGAAAATATTGAAGCTATACTGCAGGATATGCGGCAACGTGTGATGAGAGATTTCGGCCGCCGTTTAAAAGAGTGCATTCAACAAGAGGGGAGTCATTTAACCGACAGAATTTTTCATAAGTGAATCTCCCATTCTTGGTCTTTAAGAAATAGTTTTGATTAACTGTGTAATTTAAGCAAATAAATTGTTGTTACAAATTGAAACTGACCAATGCTTTTTGGCGCTCACTGTACAATAACTCAATAAACATGGATGGTTCCATCCCTAAAACATAAATTTTATATTGATAGCTGTAAAAAATAACAAATTGGGAGTCAGCTAAAGTATTTATAAGAGACAAGAGTGAGTTAAAGTACCCAAGTGTCACCAGTAGATTATGACCTATACAGGGTGTATACAAATTGACGCAAAAGCTCCAGGTAGCGATATTCCTTGTACAATTCTGAGTCGAAAATCTTAATACGAAAATGTTGGATTGGTCTTCATAAGCCCTCACGAGTAGTAGATAGAAGCAATTGTTTTTTCAGATAAAGTACCCCTTTTTGTTTTTCTAGGTTTATATCTGAAAAATTTACCCGACTTTCATATAAAAAATTTCAAACACGAAGATTTTTTATTAATTAATTGATTACATATTGCAAAAGCTTCAGTGGCGACCACTTAAAATAGGCACCTTGTATGTACTCTAACTTAACATGCAATTTAGTAAGACAATACTCTATTTTTCAACTAGTATCTGAAGACAAAATATACCGATTTACACGATATACAATAAAAAGGGCATTATTGAATTACAAAACATTTCGAGTGCTCATGCCATTTACAACACGAATATTGCTTGTTTCCATGTATTCTGATATATTCTAGGTGCTTCTTAGCACAAATAGTAGTTGTTTTCATTGAAAACCCCCAAAACCGTTGCAAATTCATTTAATTCTATACAAAAACGGCTCCATAGTAAGTATGTGATGTTTCACAAACTTCTATATTTCTAATTTCTATGATATTGCAAAGTAACTGAATGTCTTGATTGCTTTATTGAATAATATCAAGGGCATTCTAATACTTGAAATCCAACTTATCAATTTCAATTCAATGAACCAAACTACTTTTTCAATTTTTTTTGATTGGTCAAGAAACGTCAAAATTCTGGATTTTCATTGGTCACTTTTCGACAGATGACAGGTGAATTGCATAGTCACTAATATTCCTTTTTCGTTTAAATTCAAATTTGCCTAAACGGGTATACGTTTTTCAGATAGATAGATGACATGATTGTCAAGTCAAACCAATGATGGTGAAGTGATGAAAATATTATTTTCTCACTCCGTTGTGGAAAGTACTCACTTTTTCAATCAAGTGGGTGGGAAAACTAACCATTTTATCCACTCTAATAATCATACTATGATACGATAAAACTAACAAATGTCATTTTTTACGAATGTCAAATTGAAAAATAAACTTCTTAAAAAATGCGAAACCGTCGAAAAGTGTTGTACGCAATTCATCCGGAAACGACCTTTACAGGACTTGCATGCTTTGTGTGTCGTATCCTATAAAGACACCATTTCCGGATTTGTTACGTGAACTACTATTAATCACTGTAAAGTGTTGTGTTTGCGCAACCAAACTGTATAAACCAAAGCTTCACATACATTCTTGACTTAAACTGATATCTACAACCTGTGAATGTATGGCAGTTTACTCTTCGAATACCCTATGTATCAGGTAAACTTGTTATAAATTATATTACACAAAAGATACGGGTAAAATACATACACTTGGTTTCATTAAAATCGACCTAATTTTTTGATGTATAAGTTTGTATTTATTTAATGGCACTTTATTGTTTATTGTTAAATTAATTGCATCATCTGTCATCTGACTGGTCTATTACGATTGTTTTAATCACTAAAGACCTAGTTACTCGAAATGCCAACTAATTAACTGGATATATTAAGTAATGCCTCATTTATGGTCGATAAAAAGTTAAAAAAGCGCCTACTTGACTTTTTAGGTGCAGTCGATTTCAATAAAACCAAATGTGTAATAAAGGCATTATACTCTAATCGTCGAAATACAACAATGTAATCTATTTCAGTATGTCTCTATGATAATTTCATGATTTTATACAATATGTATATACAACAATAAAATAATATTAAACAAATGTACACTCTCTGTACAGTTTCCTTTTTTAGTGCTGTGCTACCATATTCTAACACAAAAGCGTGAAATACAAACTAGCTTCTATATCGAAGAAACGAGTCGCTGCAAAAAGACACACCATAGTTGTCGAAACAGATGACAATATTTATTTATCGCTCTGTAATAGTAGTTATAAATAGTTCTTTATTGGTATAATAACATTTCATTGAAGCTTATTATTATTTTAATTGTGTAATGTGTAACCAAAGCATTTAAACTGGTAATTCTCAGTAGTAACGACTCTCCTCTGTTAAACAAAACATAAGCAATAGCCTACCTGATCCATAATATTTATCACTTGCTCTTTTTCTCACAGTTTCAATCACAGAACGAAAGGACAAAATGGTTATTAGTTTAATGTGGTTAATGATAAATTTCACGTACCCCATAAGAGCAAGTTTAAGCTATTCCACAGGCAGACAAAATGTATATCAAAAATGTGTTTCATACAACCAATTGTCGTGTCAATGTCACAGCTAAAAGATGAATTTACTTAGTAGCCAAGCAATGTCCAAGAGTCATGGCGTTCTAATCAACAAAGGTTTGGAATAATTCTACTTTATTTATTACTATTATTATTAACAAGGAAAATAGTTGTTGCATTCAAATAAAATTAAAATTATCCAGAACTAGTACTAATTACAGTATCAACCACTAATAAGGCGAAGAAAGGATTTTCTAAAATGTTCGATTTGCTAACATGCTATCTATGAGTGGCGCCTCTATGCTATAATTTAAAATATGATTTAGCATCTATCCTACCGCGATAATATAACAGTTTATGTAATGACATCCGGAGATACCGCTTAAAACAATATCCATGAAGTATGTCAACATAACATGAGTTATGTGTCACATGCTGACTCGTATCACATGCACCAAGCAGCTACCAGTTTCAAAGTGACGCGAAGGCTCACGATATTGTAGCCGAGACCGCTATAAACTCGCAAGCTTGTTGTTATTCACAATAAAAAATGCGTTACATGTAGCCAACAATTAGATACGAAACTTTTCATCGTAAAGTTAAAATCTAAAGATCTACTGCTAATGGTGCTGACTTTTTGTTCACCCTATATAAAACTGTGGTTGAAAGTACAGAAATAATTAGACAAAATGTTAAGTATGTATCACTCCTCGCGCAATCAAAAATCGAATGTTTTAATAAGGGAAACATTAATGTCACGACTTGTTTTGTTATGGGCAACGATTTACTAGAAACTGATTCGGCGTCCTTCGCATGATTATAATGCAAGAATGATAAGGTAGCTCCCTTTTTATTAATTAAATCGTAATTACACAGTACACCGCTCCGCCGCCTATCTGCATGCACTTTTCTAGCATTAAATTATGTTAACAAGCGTGTGCAGTGGCGTACCGCCAGCAATAAACTCGGGAGAAACTGAACGAGGAGATAAGTAGCTGATAATTTCTGCCAGTACCAGACTGCGAATAAAAATTCCTTTTATGAAAATGAATTACAAGGAGTGCTGGTGAAAGCCGCATAGCTTACGCGCCGGGCAATAATGGCGCTTCAAAAATTCAGCCTTGATCCCATCATTAATCGCGGATGTGTCCGATTATGTAATACGGGCTCTTCCGTAAATATCCCGAACTTCCATTTACTTTCTACGCCTACGCCGCCAATCCGGATTAGCTTATTACGAAGCAGTAAAAGTCTTGAAATTAAGCTCGTGTTTAGTTACATAAAAATTATTTAATCGAGCGATTGAGGTTATGTTTTTATATGAGGAAAAGTAATTTCTGACCGCTGATGGTGCGCAACGTTCCTGTTCTATTATAATAACAAAAACAAAATTAGCTGTAAATATCAGGGCGTGTAGTGAATGTAAACAATTGTATACCTACGTTTAGAAATACAAACATTTCTAATTATGTTTTAGGGGGGCGTATTTAACTAGCGTAAGGAATTTAAAAAATTGCAGGCGTTGCCACTCTATTAAAATATAATTTAAAAATAGTTGCCATTGTTGCAGAATAAGGCCATTTTTAAGCAATCTAAATCGTTACCTTGTCGCTATTTTGTAACTTGTACCTACATTTTAACCATTTATTAAAGATGCTGTATCACTATAACTGTAGCATTACCACAAATTATTTTCATCTAGTATGGCTATGGAATAGTTCCTAATTTATGAATGCAACTAGTATACCTAAGTCACTTAAAAATTAAATGCCCATTTTGACATTTAAGTATAAACGTATGTAGTTCCATTCATAAATTAAGAAATATTCCATAGCCATGCTAGATGAAAATGTTTTATCACATTTCATTTTAACAATAACTAAAAAATAAAAATTCTTCGCTCAAGCAACACTTCATTAAATTAAAAACAATACCTTAATTTCGCTTTTATCCGCTGGATTTCCATGATTGCTTGCAAAGACACTCACTACCATGCACTAACTACTGACCGCTCAAACTGGCTGCAAAATGCACACTGAACGAAATGTTATCTTTCCCGGGCAGCAGAGCTTGCATTTTCGAAAAGGGGGGTAAGTTTCGCAAATAGCCATACTGGGACGTTTTAATCCTGGTCATTAGCGCTAATGTACCTGAGCTACTTAGGGGATTATTACATAAAATACAGATATTTGTGGATTTATAATCCCGTCAGGCACTTTTCAACTAGGTTCTGTCGCTCCAGGGGCTTATCATTAGCTAAACAAAATACAAGGAAATTCTTCTGCAGGGCTAGAGGTTAACCAGAGAGAAAGACACTGAACTTTTGAAGACGGTCATTACGGTGATTTAGAGCCCAATTTCTAATCTTCTAATTACACGAATTACTTTCAGTATCAAGCCCTTCTTGGCCTGAGTCTTTGTCCCTAGCAAGTTTCGTGTTTCAAGATATGGATTAGAAAGTCCCGTCTAAATGATAATAAGACCACTTTTTGGACGCGTAATAGCGACCATCTGTGTGGAGCTACATTTTCTCGTGTGTCAATGAACGGAAGTAAATAGCTAGATAAGAAATTAAGTCAATAACCCGCCTTTTTCTAATTCAACCAGTTCATTAATTATTGCCTAAGAGAAAAGTTTCAATTGTTGATTGCCGAGCTAATCGATTAATGGAATGTGTAATCGTACTGGTAATTGGTTACAAGATTGCTTTAAAATTAGCTAAGCTTTTATCTTGGCATTGGAGTAGCAATGATTAGGCACCACGTTTTTTGGTATTTCCACAATGCTTTTTCTTTATTAATCAATGGTGGCAAAATAATTATGGTACATTTTTTCTACTAATCCCTAACGATTTCTGCTGCTATAGAATTGCCTCAAAAGCTAAATAGTAAGGTTTTCTAACGTATTTAGGGGGAAAATCATAAACAAACGTAAATATGTAATTGTGCACGCCAAAAAATGATAACGTAAAACAATTATTTGCAGTGAAACGAAATGACACGAATTATGTTGGTTCCATTGCTCGTAAGTTTAGCTACTCCCTTTACATTTTAACCCGTGGAGGGAAACAATTCTTGCGAAAAAACGCCTCCGGGATAGGGCTGGGCGATAATAATATCAATTTATCGTTTACGGATATACCATTTTTTAAATATCAATAGATCGATATATCGATATTTAATTCGATTTTTCCAAAATTTTCACATATTTATATACATATATCGATATTTATCGATAACTTGATATACCTGGTGACAATGAAACCACTACCCACGGCGACATTTCGAAACGGCTTGAGATATAAATATGCGATTCGGTATGTCGATAGGGTTGAAACTTGTGAACAATTGTAACATAAAAACAATTGAATGTCGTTTCCGGTTTCACTTTGTTATTTTAAATGGGACACCCTATATATGTTCTCTTTTTATGACTCTCTGAACAATTCTAAATAACTTGTTTAACATACCCCATGTCTAAAATTAATAGTTTTTGAAATAAAGCCGCTTAAAAATATGTCGTAGTAATTCCTATTTGTTTATATTTTACGGAAAAACAGAGTAGGCCAGGACAGAGGTTGCCATGGTTTTTAAAAACAATTGAATTTTAACAAGTATTTTCAACCCTATCGACATACCGAATTGCATATTTCTATCTCAAGCCGTTTTGAAATGCCGCCGTGGGTAGTAGTTTCATTGTGACCCGGTATATTGATAAATCGATTAATATCCATGTTAAATTTGAAAAAATATAACTAAATATTGATATGTGTATCGATATTTAATAATGGGGATATGAAAAAATTGTTTCAACTGGACCCTTGAGATTTTTTCATACCTTTGCTTCTCGAAGTATTGCCATGATGAAAACGGTACAAAATAGAGCGTTAGTTGAAGAGACAAATTTTCTCTAGAATTTTAAGCTGAATTTAAAAATGTAATAATATACCGGGTGTTCTATTTGAAATAGGGAGTTAATTTAAAAAAATAGAAAAAGAAACCAAAGAAACCCATTTTAGAAGTATTCAACTGGAAAATCACATATCTCATATCAATACACATAAAAAATGTAATAAAAATGTAAAGTTTGAAAAAAATTGTTATAGCCGTTTTAGAAAAAATCGAAACAACTGAATAATCACAAGAGTAAACACCTACTTCCGGTTATGCGATTTTCTTAGAAAGCTTGCTGTCTCATCCAGATAATACACAAAACTTATATATGTAGTTTCAACGCCATACCTCTTTTCGTTTTTGAGATATTCAGTTCACAGATAGACACACAGACAGACCAATGAAGAAAAACATTTTTTTTTTTGGTTCAGGGGGCTCTAAAACGTGAAGATCTGTTGTAAACTTAATTTCGAATTTTTGGGGTGAATCCAATACTTCCTTTATCGTAAAAGGAAGTAAAATTTAGTTCATCCCATACAAAATGACCATCTTATGTATTCACCTGCGAAACAAATGTAATTTTTATCGTTTTATCTTAGAAGGAACAAATTATATAAATCTACTATATGTATACGGATCTCTACCCTACTATATATACTGTATGTATGTATTATCTGTAACGTCATTTACCTTGCGGTGTAGATGCTGATGCTTTATACGCTTGCTCCTGGCGGTACAATGCTAAACTTGCCGCGGATTCGGGTTGCAGAGTTAGAGCGCGCATTTTGTGTCAATCATTGTGTGCGGCGTGTATCTTCGTGATGTGTTAACCTTGTTACTCTATATCTTAGGTCTGTGGTTCTGAATAGAGCACAGTTAATTTGATGCCCAACTGTGAATGCTCTTACCGAGCCCGATTCCAATCGCCAAGACTACAAAAATTCAGGTCCCCGCGGGATTCGAACCGGGAACTTGCTTAATGCAAGACTAGCGATTTCCCAACTGCGCTACGCAGTTTCTCTTCCCTGCTATATGCTAGTATTGTTAATTATCGATATACTATACATGTTTATCGATAACTATTGATTTTTGTCGATATTTTTGATAAATATCGATAACTGTCGATATTAATCGATATATATATATATACAGTGTGATCAGAATAATAAATAACAAAGGAGTAATTTTTTTATTTTCCATTTATTAGAAAATGTTGTTCTTGTTAAAAGTCCCTACGTCCCTCCTTTCGTAAATGGGGGGGGGGGGGGGTGTTCCAAAATATGAAAATAGCGTAGGAATAAAGTAGTATAAATTAGTGCTAATAAATATACTTTTTGCCCAAAGTAAAAAACACAAATACCTTCCAAAACGTTTAAAATCAAATGATCAAGAATTCAAAACAATTTTAATTTTAACAAATATTTAGAAGGGAGGTGGCCACATATTGAGATGTTTGATGGTCGGATCATTTGTTATTAAATTTTTTAAGATACTGTTTTTTCACGTTGGACACAAAAAAATTGATTTTTAAAACTAAAAATTACGGTTGACAGTACATCATTGTCGTATCTGATAATAAATTAACTTAAAGTATCTCATTTTCCGTAATACACAGGGTGGTACGAACAAAATAAGAAAACCAGAGAACATTATTTTCCGGAGCAGGTAACTGTGACTTCATATAAATATGACACCTTGCTTTAATTTTAAGCAATCTTTTCAAATAACATTTTTGTGTATTTTGAAAAATAAGGGTATTTAATTCTTGAGCCATTTTCATATTTTTGCACCTCCCTCGTATACGAAAGGAAATATTTAAATTTTGGCAAGTGCATTTTCAGTTTTAGAAAATGCAAGGACTTTTTTTTATCAGAAACAAAATGTACTAATAAATGGAGAATAATAAAGTTGTCCCTTTGTTACCCTTTATTCTGATCACACTGCATATCGATAAGTATGGATATTTCGATATATATACATCAATATTTCTCAGTTATCGATAATCGATATCAAAATTTCAATATCGCCAGCCCTACTGCGGGAAGAAATTCCCCCGAAAAAAAAATCCTGGGGAATTCAGCAAAACGAAACTTAAGCTACAAAATAACATATACACTTGACAACTAAGTTTTGCTTTAATGTTATTGTTTTGTTAGAAAATCAATGATGTAATAGTAATTCTAAAAAACTGCATACAATAGACGCTCACTAATGTGAAATGATAAAAACAAAGCCTATTCATATTATTCACTCCTTCCAGGGAGGTTTCCTGTGGGCGTTTTTTTCCGGAGATTTTTTCAAGTGCGTTTTCCCTAAGTATTCTACTTTAAGTACGGTTGAAATGTAAGTTAGAAAATAAGCTTTTTCTGGCAATAAATGTTAAATTACTAATAAAAATTCAGTTTCAACTCCTGTACTTGTTAGGGATCCTAAAGTACAGACTTACATACTTACAATAGTATTACTATATGGATACGTAATCGCATAAATTACAGACAAATAAATTTAAATTAAAAAATTCTTAACCATAGTATGAGCAAAAAGTAACTCCATCAAAGATACCTTTGGAATTTTGAAGTCATGTGTATTGTAACACCAGAAAGTTATATTTAATTCTTGTTGATTCTTGTCAATGTCGTTATTGACGTTTAAATTAAAAAATGAAGTATTGTAAGGAAACTTATTAAATTTAATAAAGAGAAAATTAAAATGACAACGGAGAGTATTTAGAACAAAATTAATAAAATAAAATTAGCATAACGTTTGTGTTATTGAAGACACTACTAAATTAAATTGCATGTGCTGTTAGGTGTACATAACCTCAGTTTAGTCTTTTTATGTTATACAAATTAGAAAGTTGCCAAATGTTACAACATTCTACAGTTTAACCACAACTTGGTAGATTTAAACAGGCCACTGGCCTATAATAAGAGGAGGAATGATCAGAAGAAATTCACCTTCTATTATTTTTTTACATATAATATATCAGAGATGCTTGTATTTACCAGAGCGAGAAATAAATTCGAATTGATAATAACAATAAGTCATCCGTCCCTATTTGGTAACATACGCTCAAAAATAAAACAATTTTTATGTAGGTAATTTTTAAACTGTTCGATGAACAATATTTTATCATTAGCGGTTATTTTTTGAGCCCTCTGTGCACCAATAACAGAGATATTCAACGTGTTCCTGCTTTCAGCTAGTAACCAATCAAAAATGTATCTACAATGTTCGAAAATAACGTCAATGTTCATTAACTAATTCCCATGACAATAAAATCTTTATCCTGTCTAATGATTCCAACAAACTCAATTGTGACCATCTAATCTTCAAAAGTATTTATCTTATGTTCTTAAGTCTTAACTGCATACATAATTAGGGTACTTATGGTTTTGATAAGAGTATAATTCTTCAAATGTATTAGGGTATTTTAATGAACTACTATAATATTTATCTTCAACCGATTTGAATAAAATACACGTATGGATGTGTTTTTAATTTCTAGAGCATTTTATTGAAAATATAATTTTGTTGGGCACTCATTACGTTTAGTGTAATAAATTATAGTTTTCTTTGTACAGCATTGTTACTGTATGTTAGCTGTCTTCTTTAAAACATATATAAACTGGTCTACACTTACAAGTACATTCCACATGGAAGTGTTATTCGAGAATGAATTAAAAAGTAAAGAACTTCCATTCCATACTATTACAAAGGAACGATTCCTACAAAACGATATTAGGGAGATTTTGCACCACGTCACGTTAAAATAACGTTACGTTAAACTCGAAATATTTAATTTGAATTGGCTGTAACGTTGATGTAGCTAGGTAACATAAGATTTAACGGTACGTCATTTTATCGGAACGTTATGCAAAAACTCCCTATTATTTTAATTAATACGCCATCCATATTTCATGTTTCATTAATATTTTATCGCATTTCATTTGGTAATAAACTACATTTCTACATTTAAAATCGGTGAGGAATGTGATACGTTTCTGATGTATTAGCAACACTTTTCTGCATAGCAACAGCGATTCGTTTTACGTTTGGCAGTACTGAAGTGTATTGTTGGTGACACTGCAAGTCTATGTCAAATTTGAGGTAGTGTAGGTTTTTTGCATTTGTTTTGACACAGACTGACGCAAAACCTAAACTGCTAACCTCGAATTTGACATAGACTTGCAGTGTCACCAACAATACACTTCAGTACTGCCAAATGCATAACATCAACTGGAGCTGCTTATTGTGCTTTAGTACATAGAAACGACTTCTGCTCGACTTGGTTATGTTTTGACATTTAATGTGACGTTTATGTAAAAATTTAATACTTTACATTTCTTATGAGATGCGATAAAATAGTATACGCAACAAGTTTAGAAAAGTGATTTTACTGAACTCGTATGGCAGTTTTAGTACTCGCTAACGCTCGTACTCAAATCATACTTGTTCAGTAAAACATCACTTTTCTAAACTTGTTGGGTAATATACAATTATTTGTCCTTATGCTAATCATTCACTTTTAATACACTATGGCCATGTAGAACGCATAAAATAACATTAAGAGAGTTTTCGGGATACTGCTTAATTTTAATTTCTTATTAGTAGTACCACCGTAACTGCACATGGTAAGATTACTGATCTGCATATACTTATTATTATTATTTAAGTTCAGCATTTTTACTATTCATTTTCGTAACGTTATTCTTTAAACCTGTAGGAAGATTAGTTTCTACTTATTCACTGTATTATTTTATACGTTGATTTATTCCAGATGTTCCTTGTCGTAGGAATACCGGTCGTGCGATTTGCGTGCAGTGATACTTGCGGTCAGGAAGTTTAAAAAAAGCGATGCGGTGCAGGCAGGAAAGCCGTGACGGTGGCGCCTCTGTATTAGACAAGTACCTTACAGGAAGGAGACTCGAAACGCACTATTTTGTCTCACTCTCACAGGTTATGCCACAATTATACTTCGCACTCATTGCGTTTGAAATTTGACCACAACGTTCTTTGTACAAAAGTGCGAATTTAGATTAGGTACAGTTTAATATTGGTGTGTACTTAGTACAAAAATGCCTGTGTAATGTAAAAAATGTGTGTATGACCTCAATCCCCACGATTTTCGTTTTGGCCGCAAATCCCACCACTTTTTAAAATCAAGATTTAATATAAATAATCTTATGGTTTGATGCTTATATTGATTAGAAAAAATGATAATTCAAATTTCGAAAAAATACAAGGCTGTATTTTGTACATGAAATAATTAATTAGACCCAACCCAACTGAGGTGTATCTCCCAGTAGGTATATCAGCTGAGGCCGATAATTATTAACATGTGAAAATAATAAGAATAATCGAATGGACAATACTAGAACTGAAATAATGTAAATCATGTCGCTTTTCTTTAGATAATAATTTTAGTATTCATTTTTACTCGGTACTAATTACATAAACAAGAAGCACTGAAAAAAAAATAAAAATGCTCTACCCCTTCTTCCAAATTTAGAATTTTCATACACTTTATATTACTTCGACACGAAGTGTGCGAAGTATTGAAATTCCCTCATATTGAAAACCACTCTGATCAAATATCTCTACGACTAATTAACCCACTATACCAAATCTCCGTATCGGCTGTGCGGATCTTTTGGTAAAGACCCCAGGCCACTAGATCCCTCCCTCGTATTGGGGGGTGCCTAAACGTGCTGTGCGGTGTACGTATGTCAGTATGTGTACACGATTCCAGTCGCCAGGAACCTTCTTGAAGTCTTGGATCGTTTTCATACGATAGGTCCTCCGAAAATGAAAGCAACATCAACTTTTGAGGTACGATCGAAGAAAAAAATTTTTTTTTGGGTTTTCTTTGCTTTGGTTTTTTTTATAAATAACTGTTTCATAACATTTCATTGTACTAGCGAAACGGAGTGGTGCTGAGTGTCGAAGTATTCTTGGAAAGCACCGAAGAGCGCTTTTCTTGGCGGGGGGTACAGTATATTTTATTATTAGTTATCGTGAACGATTTCTGTATACGTTTGAAATAGCGAAGTTGCTACTAATTATGTATATAAAAGCTATTACAGACAGCTTTAGTAAAAGAAGCATTTTCCAGAGTTTGATTTTAACAATTCAATATTAAAAATAATTGTAGCACAAAAAGTTGTTCTTGCCGTTCAGTCCGCTTCTGAACTTTTCACCTAGGAATCAAATTTTTGAATTTTACTTATTACAGGGTTTTCCGATTGCTTTTCACCATGTATTAATTGTTTCACTGTTTGTCAGATGTACTTCCCATTTGTCAATATTGACAAGAGGGAAAAGCATTTGGGATAAAGTGAAAAACAGCTGATACATGGTGAAAAGCAATCGAAAACCTTGTTCAAACCTATGCAATTACGCCGGCACTTTCTGAATTTTTGAAATGTTTATGGCACTGGGCCCTTTGAAGAGGTTACGCCAAGATCTGTATCCCGGTTAATAGCATTGCCAGATGCCAACGAGGGTGCATTACCGAAAATCGCCCCACCAGGCAAATAGCAAAGGTTGTTTGTAAATAGATATGCTGGTCTTTAAGTCAGTACAAGATCTCGTTCGGCAACCTTCAATGTAATTATAGTCCCCTTATATTCTACGCCATGCAATTAGTGTAAATATATTGAATTTATCTATTCAGTTGTTTGTTATTTATCATCGACTACTTGTGCTCAACACCCGTTGTTCAAGGTAATTAATGTATCTATTTTTTTTGTCAAATTCCTACTTAATTTTACAGTATTTGAAATCCTGTTACCAAAATTACTACGTATATAGGGTGTCTCATTTTAGACGGCACCACCCCAGTATTTTTTATATATTATCGATTTAAAAAAACTTTTTTTTCTGATTATACCCCTTACTAAATTCTACTTTTAGGATATGTTACTTTCGCTGAACAGTAAAATGCTAGTCTACTACGATTTAAAATAAACAGCAAAATTGAAGAAGCCATATTAGGGATTTTTTATCAAAAAATCTTGTTAATAAAAGTTATTCAGAATCGTTCAAGTAAGCTAAATCCGAAGTTTCATTAAAAACAAAAAAAATTGAAAATTTCTCAAAACATTTAAATAACGATTTGGATGCATTACATGATATTCCAGCTGCGGTACGGCAGGAAATGTACTATCACGGGGCGTCTATACATAATGCAGTTGTGGTTAGAGAATGGTTAAATGAGAATTTCCCGGAAAGATGGATAGGTCGTAACAGTCCCCTAATCGCATGGCGATCCAGATCCCCCGATATCACACCATTAGATTTTTATTTATGGGGAACTATTAAAAATAAAGTGTATAAAACTAGACCAATAAATATTCAATAACTTTGTGACAGAATAACTCAAGCCTGCGGTTAGCATTTTACCGCGAAGGGAAAGTAATATACCCTAAAAGTACAATTTAGTGAAGGGTATAATCAGAACAAAGAAACTTTTTAAATCGATAATACCTATATTACAAAAATACTGGGGTGGGGCCGTCTAAAGTGAGACACACTGTATAAACAAATACGTTTTTAAGTCTAAAACTAAAAAAATAAATCCACATAAGATGTATGAGTTAATATTTTTGGATCTAAATATAAAAATATTACTTGCAACCAAATATAAATTCCAACGCAGCCCAGGCGTGGAACCAATGAAGCAGTCGGCAAAACTATTTAATATTGAATATTCACCTTGCATTTTGTTTAACAACATAACTGCCTGAAAGGCATTTATAAAGAAACACGCTACAAAACAGGTGCAGCAAACACTGACAAACGAGTCACATTAAAATGATAAGCTTGGAGATCTAAACAAGTGCGTATAATTTCTTCGTAGGTGAGCTGGTTTGTATATATAAAAACCTGCTTTACCTGTTCGATTGTACACGTAGTTTGAAAACAAACATTTCTGAAAGAAATCAACGCCACTTATTAATATCACCAAACTGTGTTTAACGTAATATATTGTAAAATAAGTGAAAAAGTTTTGAGGCGCTGCTTTGGCCGCTCACAAAATTTTAACTTTTTCTTGTGAAATATTCTTTCAGTATTTGCGAGATACTTTATAAATCTAAAAAACTCTCAACACAATTTGTAAGGTTTTAATATTAAAAGGAAGCTCATCATTAATTACTTGATACAATAACCTATCGATTTCAGTGTTTGCGATAAGGAACCTATTATAAGGTTAGCCCCTTAGAGAAGCCACTTTGGTATTACGTGCGTTTGCCACAATACGGGGGTTCCCCGAATTTTGCGGTGTAAAGCGATGGTATCATGTGTGGGCGATGATGGAATACGATTTCTACTAAGCAGAGGCTTCGCTACCTACAGGCATGTCAAACTGAGGGTCCCGCAAGGGCCATATGGGTACATTTGTGTTGTCGTCAAAATTATTGCAAAGTTAACTAAATTAGTTCAACTAATCGCTACAATGTGCGTGCCGCAGGTGTGCTTGCAAAGGGCAGCACGCGGCCCGCAGGCCGCACGTTGGCATGCGTGGGCCGCTACCAGTTATTACGTACAGTAACTAAAAACGATGTAGTGTAGTGATTAATTTATTCTTTTCACCATGTTTGTATGGCGTAAATAATAATTCCGTGCTTTCCTGAAAAATACAAGGCATCTTCCAGGAAATAAAACTAGAATACTAAAAATTATTGAGCAAAATTTTAAAGTCTACCCAATTTTTTTTTACATTTTCAACCACTAGCCCTATTTTGATACTTTTTATGTTAAGAGAACCCCTTTTAGCGCTTTCGTTACGATAGTTTGAAGTCTAGGTACATATCTCAGCGTTGTTTCTGGTATACTGTACTTTAATTGCCAGTCAAGTCACAATATATTTGGCCATAAACCAACAGTTTTGCTCTGGGCTATAGGTGGTACTGCAATTACCGAATATTCAAATTTGCATTTTAAACTTAAGACTAATAAAGTAACGTAATTACAGGTTCGACAATAATTGCACATTTTTAGAACACTTACCTATCACGTTGCCGTTTCTTGGCACTCCAATCCCCTCCAATGATACTCTTAACCTCCCTTCCTCCGGAAGAATCTCCATCGGAAGTAAGATTCGCGTCCTCGCCACTATTTCTATCGTCAGTCTTGTCTCTATCACTAGTTTTTTCGAAACGTTCCTTTTCGCTGATAAGCTTTGCCAAGCGCGCACTAAACGGAACACACTCCGACTTGCTTTCCTTATCACTACCGGTTTTACCGCCGTTTTCAACTTCCGAACCGGACTGAGATTCATCCGACGAAATGCCTTCATCGCGGGCGAAATCGGTACTTTCGGTTTTAAGAATTGAACGCAACCCCCTAGGTGGGCTTATAAGCCGTTTCGGTACTTCGTGCTTCTTCAGAACGGATTTTAGCGAGTCTGAAAACTTTGGGGATACTCGGTTGACCTGCGTCACTCCTGATTTGGATTTTAAAATTCCCTTCCTTTCTTTTAACGAGGCCGCGTCGTCTTTGGACGTTTCTACAAAAAGGACAATCAGGTTTAAATGTTTGATTTGCGAAATAAAAATAAAAGTTGCAAGCCAAATCAAAAGCTAAAGTAACATCACACCTAACGTAAAGAGAGTTCGCCTTCTGGAAGATTGTACTTCTTCTAGGGTAACTGGTTGCGTCTGAAATCTAGTAAGCCGAGATTTGGACTTGTGATGCTTGCCGTCCGATGCATCGCTGAACATTTTGATTCTGTCAGATAAGCTTAAGCGAGCAGGGTCAGATGATTCCAGTTTAAAATCTGTGGGGCGACATGCAATACAAAAATGAAAACGAAAAAAATAAAAAGCAGCTAAGCACAAACTTGTAAGTCTACCGTGCGTTGATAATAACTAAAATCATGCTTACCAACTTCTTGGCCATCGTCCGCCACTGTTTTAAATCTAGATGCTTCTTCAACTTCCCCTAATGTTACTGGTTGGGTGGAAAAACGACTAGAGCTTGGTCGCTCAGAACCTTCAGCAGTCTTTCGAGTTCGAAATTTAAAGGCACCAACGCCAGATCCGCCTACAAACGCGAATTATCAGAGTAAGTTACAAAAATGTGAAAAATCACCTTTTCTGAGCTGAATATTTTTGGCTTCTTCGGCCAAAGCCTTCATTTGGAGCCTGGCGGGTTCTAACCGGTCAGGGAGAGGTTTGGGAGACGTTGGAGATGGTGATTTATCCTCATTTTCCAATTCCAAACCATCGCCAAGAGACTGAAATGCGGAATCTGAAGACATCTTTCCGGAAATACCGCTATCTAGAGTCGTATTTGGAAGAGATGTAGACAGGAAACTGTTGAGATTGCTGTCGGCGTCGAACGAGGTGGTTAGATCCAACAAAGAATGAGCATTATGAGTATTTGAGTCGGTTGGAGATAAAATAGAATTCGATAGAGGAAAAACAGGCGTGGGTAAGTCTTGTTGAAAAGGAATCTGCACCGAACTGAGGCTGCAACAAATAAATTCCAAAAATAGTAACTTCACCGGACACAGTATGTCTTTTAACTCTTTACCTCGACGTTGATTAATGAAATTAGCCAGCCAAGTCTTGTTTACACAACAATAACAATGGCGGAATTTGCTCTGTGCACACGAACGACTAGCAAGCGACTAAACGCGTCTTTAAAGAGTCGCGATTCGCAACGACCAGTAATTTTTAGGCAGATTGTAAAATCTAAAGATAGCTAAGTGTTTTGGCAACAGGCACTACATAAAATCGACCACGTAAAAATCAATCACCTAGTTTCCTAAATTATGAATAGCGGGGGTAGTGAATATGAAAGACGAGAGTCAATTTGTATTTAATCTTATATATCACTATTAAAATATATTTCCCAATACACGTCAGCGACGGCCTAATTTTATTAAGTTGGCATGTATTCTTGGTTAAACGCGCTCGAGAATTCTTCGGAAGTATTTTATTTAAATTTATTCTATAATTTGATAACTGACATTGAATCTACTTGGCACCATACAGCATTAGAAACTTATACCACCAGGTGCTTGCATCAATAACAGGGGAAAACTGTTAAAATTCATACTAAAGCGAAATTACGACATATCCTTATTCACAATTAAATGTAGTTCCCTGCGTAATTAACATGTGACAGAAAAGTGACATCTAGACTTCAAATATCAATCAATCTATTTACCTAGCTTCCAATTCGTGGTAAGTAACGGGTTGCGTCCTATAACGTTCACTGTGCCTCTTCTGATTAGATTTTTTTGGAATAGCACCAGTTGACAGTCTTTTCTCTATATTAAGTACCATATCACATACTGACAAGGGTCTTCCATTTTGTTGTTCTTGATTTTCTTCTGTAGAAAACGCATCAAGTGGTGACTGCCCGCTAAAATCCGTACAAATGGTATGAGACCTTCTTGAGCTTTTCTGGTGCCTAAACAACCCATTGGACGTCTGTATAGTTGTTGAAGTAAACTGTTCATTTGAATAAAATGATAAACGAGGACGAGGAGAGTTTTCTCTTGACGTTGTTTGCTTCAGAATTGGTTTAACCTCACATTCTGCCAAGTCGTCACCTACCTTTGGATAAGTATACTTAAAAGGGCTGACATGGTGTAGCGATTCTCCACCATCCGACTCCCTTTCGTCGAGAGAACTCTTGTTAGAATGTTTTAAAATTGGTTTCTTCGGCCGTTCCTCGCAGTCCTCCGTGTCGGTGCTAGATTTCTTCTTCAATATTGGTCTTGGCACATCGCCGGTCGAGTTATCGCCAGAAGGCAGCTCATCTGAGAAACTCTTCTTCTTCAAAATGGGCCTGACCGGTTCGTTCGGTTCCAGAATCATTTCAGCTCCTCCAGCGGCTGCCAAAATCACAGCAGTAGCAATAGAGACGTGAGGGTAATTAATGTTGGAGCCGGCGCTACTGGTCCCAGATTTTCTCTTAAGAATGCCATGAGGCTCGGGGGAATTAATAGGAGGATCAATTTCATCTTCATTTCTAGAAATTCTCCTTTTCAAAATTCCATGAAGCGCAGATTCCGGAGACTGCGTTCGAATGATTTCCTCCAACGAAGACCTGCGCTGGTTTTTCAAAATTGAACGGGAATCTAATTTACCACCGAGGGCAACTTCCGGACTGCAGCTGCGATGGCGCAGCACTTGAGCTTCGTCCAAGCTACGGCGCTTCTTTAGAATGCCTTGTTTTTTGCGATTTGTAGCTGGGTCAACGACGCTAGGCGAAAATGTAACTGGAGGCGTGCTTGTCGGAGGTGTTCCCCCTTGCGAACGAAATTCATCCTGTGACACTTTCCTTTTAAGTATCGACACGGGGGCGGAAATGGGTAGGTTATGAATGACAGCTGGGACTATATCCATGAACGACTCGTCTATGGATTTCTTTTTTAAAATAGAGTGAGTCTGAGTTTTTCCCGAATCACAGTTGAGAGGAACACGAGTATCAGCCTTAGTTTCTAAATTTACATCTACTCTAGAGTTATCTTTAGGCCCTTCGCAAGTAGTTAAGGGCCTCGACTTTACACTGGAAGTTGAAGACTTTCTTACTGCATCCACATCTCGCCTTGGAGAGTCGCGAGATTTATTCGTAAGTCGTTCAACTCTCGCCAAAGTTTCGCGTGTTAAAGCGGTAAGTTCGTCCATCCTCTTAACAACGTTAGAAGGTCTGCGCTGTTTTGTCGCAGGTTGATCGCTATAAGGCGATTTACTTTTCTCTTGCTTGGCAGTAGATCTAACGTTGCTCTTAATATTTTCCTTATTGGCTAATTTGGTGCTATTGCTACTATCGGACAACGAATAGCTACGATCTATTTCGGGGGTAGAAGAGAGATTGGGAGACTTCTCCTTCGCCCTTTTGGGCGAGGCTCTGCTATGCTTTCCCATTTCGGAGTAAGACACGATGTGGCCCTTGCGGGCATTCGCCATGTGAATGCTCAGCTCGGATTTCTTAGGGGTAGTTCGTGAAAACGGCGTGGCAGTGCTAGAAACGACAGAGGCAGTGAGGCTATCACGCTTGGGGTTTTCATCGTTTGGACTAGGGTCCTTAGCAGCCTGCTGAAGGACTTCAGGAGGGAAAAAGCGCCGTCGACGTCTTCGATTCAAAACGTCATCTGCAAATAATATAAGTTATTCCACGCAAAATGGTTGGGTAATATATGGAAATCTCAAACAGGTATTCGCCAAATGTCAATTATGCATGCCAGGTTTTTGCGACGTCGGTGTCTCGACGGTTACCACGACAACCGCCTTGATACAGCTTCAGGATAATGAAAAAGCGAAAACAAAGGCCATGTACTTGAAAAATGCCGACATAAGAGTTTTAAAAACTCCAAAGTTTCAGAAATATAAGTATTGAACTTAACATACTCGTGTTAAGTCTCGATAAATAACTTCAGTTGCGAGTGTAGAACTGTGGTAGGCGTGAGCATCTATAATTAAATTGAAGTGTAAAGGCGCCCATACACGTGTGGCGCGGTTACGGACGGTATCCACGTTAAATATTCATACATACAGACTCTCAAACTTGCCTGTTGCATCAAGCTGAGGAACTTCTTCCGAATTCAGGGCACGATTCAAATTGGATTTGCGTTTGCTGCTTTTATCACGTTCTAACTTATTACTACGTTGAGCATCACCTCCGCTTGATAACGACGCAGGGCTTCTCTGCAAAAAAGAGAAAACAATCTTACTCCACCTTTCTTTCCACATACGTATTCTATCTGTTTAAGTTTAAAAATTAAGGATTCTACAGTACAGACACATAAACCACAATTTCCCTCGAGTCACACCTAAGTTTAAAAGCAAAAATAATGCACCATTACAGTTTAACACATGCCGTTCTACACCCCCTCGGGGATCTCGTTATAACCAACATTAACGTATCTCACCATCATAGATAACATTTTTAATGCGGTTATAAACACACACGCGAGGATAAAAAGGTCTGGTCCATGTTGAGTAATAAATGTAACAGCACTGATGGCACAATTACGAGCCGCATTTTTATTACACAGCATGTTCCGCACGAACGGTACAATACGAAGTAAACGTCCATTTATCTTAAGGTTAAGGGAACGATGGAAGGGAAATACAAAGCATATCTAATCGCAAATTATCGTGGTCGCTTGTGGAGTTTCACGGACATCCGAACTAACAAACATTTGGATATTAGTCACTACTCTCACTACTCCCATCGCTTTGTTTATTTATAAAGCTAAACCATTGAAACTAACCATATTGCGCGTCATGCTACTAGCATTTACGCAGGTTTCTCGTTCAGCTCATGCTACCGTATTTAATTTTCATCTCAGTGTTTAAAAGTATACAAAAACGCTCGTTTTTTAGCGACTCCTGAACAACGTAAGTATGAGAAAAATACTCCAGGAAGAGCGGCCACCTTCACCATTAGACATTAGAAAACCTTGGCCAATGCAAATGTAAAAGACACAATTATGCGGTTTCGTAATAAAACAGCAAAAAGATCGTAAACCTAAATGCTTCTTTGACGAGCTAATTGCAGTCACTAGAGAAAACCAGAGAAACCAACCTCGATTTGCCCCACTTAGAGCTTACATTACATTTTAAGAGATTCTAATTTTACAAGCATATTGCAGATACTTCACGCATCTTAATTTGCAGTTTATCGCATGCAATTTTACATATGCGCGCCTGTTTCAAATGTAACAATATATATATATATATATGTAAGTTACTAGCAAGTCAAGTAGTAAGTGGCGTTATTAGACGAAAATATATCAAATAACGTCTGAATGCCCAATTTCAGCATTCTATCTTAATTAAACAAAGAAGAACCTATTTTTGTCCGTTTATGGAGCTACTAGCTCCTAAGCCCACCGCTTAGGTGGCCGTATTCTAATTAAAATAGTTTTTGTATTTTCAAAATTGAATTGTAAATAAAAAAGGTACAGAAGAAATGTTTTAACGCCTTTCAGTGTTGAAAAGTATGTACAAAATAGTTAAAAATATCCTAATGCTGCTAATAATACTGAAACAGCAAAAGGAAACGCTTAGCAATGCGAATTACATTAATACACAACGAAAAAAAATACAGTCTGTGGGATTCAAACCTGTGGAATCCGATTGTTAGTCAGACGCTTTAAGCTCTTGCTTACAAAAGTACACATATAAAAAACACGCGACACGACGACCGATCGCGGACGAAGTGCGCCCGATCGTTGTCGATGAAAAAAGTCACGCAGAGATGCACGCAGACACGCAGACACAACACATGTTTATATATAGTGATAGCCCCTAACGGTAGTCCTTTGCATAGAGGTAAGTGAGGTTTAACTGCCTTGTAATGACTCCAGGAACATGTGGTTACCTTTTTACTACCTCTAGGTCACCTCTTGTGCTGCATTACCTAATTAGCGTAATCACATTGCATTGTAACCAGGCAGCAGTGGGAGATCCAATAAATTGTTCTTTTTTTAATGTTCTGTTCTATATCATTGCATTTGATGAATGCTACCACTTCCTGATTAGCTTTATAATTGTGGATTGTGCTGGCCACTTCATTGTGTCGACTTCATTGATGATCATCAACTATTTAAAACTATAGTTCTTAAACAAGGACGATGATTATCTAAAAAAAAAGAAACGTTTACTATAAGGTAGCAGTACTTCAATGTGTTGAGTTGCATTAATCATCGCAGTGGCAACTTCCCGACACACTCTGTAAACAAACTTGTAACCCTACACCGTTTCGTAAACATATAATTCATTCACAATGTTCCTCCTTCGAGTAGCTCATTCATTACGCTATGTTAAGATGACATGATTTGTGAAGGCTTGCACATTATTGACACCGCTGTAACTCTGTACCATTGTCGGCCATTTAACGTTAAAATTGCAACGTCAATAACGCAGTTCTAAAAAATGTGATAGTTTTATCATGTCACTGCCTTCTATCACAATTCATGCATACAACCTAGTAAAAAGATACCATGCTACTGAGAGGATGAAACATAGTGAATGAATTATAAGTTGTGTGCTTAATTAACTGCTTGAAGTACAAATTACAGTGCATTTTTTCCCTAGGAAACCTTATTGTTAGTATTATCAGCAAGATTATTAATGTAAAAATTGAATGTATCATGAAATTACACTTTCTGTGGTCCAGTGTCAGCGCTTATTTGCAGAGTATCAAGTGTAAACTGTTGAGTGGTTGAGTCTGTTTTTTAAAATCAGTAGCTGCTCCCTTGATCTACGGCCTCTGAGCAGTGGCGTCGCGAGGTGGTGGGGCGGGTGAGCCATGGCCCACCTTAGTAATGTGGGTGGAAAACAATTTAAAAAAAAGTAAACATATATCAGTAGTAACGCTAATAAGTGATGCTAATTTAAAACAAGTGGCAGACAATAGAAAATAGCTGGGGATAAATAATTACTGCCTTGCAGTTCAAGGAGTAGCCGTTAGAGAACATGATAAATTAGAAATAAGTTCCAATAAGGGCATTTTTTAACGAATGTCTTAAGTATTTGGCAAAACACAATATTTTTCTTAAGTCAAGATTGAATAAAGCAGCGATGAATGCTAAGTGTTTGCATCCAAGCATTCAGAATGAACTTTCTACAATTATTTCCGAATTAGTTTTAGGGTTACCAGATCTGCTGCATGTAAAAACGGGAGTGGTGCTAAAAAACGGGACACATTTAAAAATATAAATTAATTTTTGAAAGCATATAAAACATTTACATGTTAATAAATAAATAAATAAACATGCCATTTCTGCACTGTGGTAGTACGTATAGGTAGATTATTACGCTCAACTGTTACTAAACAATTTTTTTAAGTCGACCAATCAAGAACTGATTTCCTGATAAGCACCCTAGAGATACTTAACAAGAGATAAGCGCCCTAGGGTTGATTATTGACCCTGTGGATGGTGTCATAATTAGAAATAGAAATGCAAGAAACAAGCAACTTGATACTTTTGCGTTATTAGGTCAATTTTAAATCATAATTCGTATATGGGTTTTGTAATAATATTCAAAATAAAAACGTGAGCAACATACTTGTAAATAATGTTGCCCGTGCCAAGAGTAATCGTGCTGGTTGCTCTTAAAAAACTGTAGGGCAGTGATCATATCAACCAGCCCATGACCCTTGACGTGTGCAAAATTAGCAGTATGTTTCGCCCATCGCCCTTATTATATTACTACTAACAAAATAACAAACATTAGATATGAACATACAAAAAAATTGGGCAAAAACGTCCGGTTAATACCGCGAGACAAAATTGTCTAAAACGGAACCGTCCCGGAAAAAGGGACGTCCAATAATCCTAATTGCCTATACCGAGAAATCAATCAATAAGTCGATAAATGTGATTATTACGCCATCATGGTAGATGAATTAAATAACATTTCAAAAACTGTGTAAATATCCATTATCAATAGGTAGTATTAACAAGGAACAATATACGAGAGATTTTTGGGTTTTCTGTCTGCAGAAGCACTTAATGCAGGGTCTGTGTTTTGTTATATTAACAAAACCTTTGCATGAGTGAGTGCAGTATAGACTTGGGTAAGTGAGTTGCACAAACTGATGTGATGAATGGAACATTTTAGGGAGTTAAGGCGTTATTTCAGAAAGAGGTACTCCCATTTATATACATTGTTTCAATCATAAATTAAATAAAGTATTAGTAGATGCGTGTAAATGTGTAAAAGCACGCATTTTTTATTACTACAAAAACTGTACGTTTGTTTGTTCTAGTTCCAACATATATATTAAATAGAGCCCGCACGGCTACGTCTTGGGCCCTAGTTTTCACGCCGAGGGCCATAAACGCTTTCTTACGCCCTTGGTATATAAATAACCATTTTGCACTAATTATATTTAAAGCCCTACTTTACTCCCTCAAAGAAGGAACACAGCGCAAACTTTTGCTCCCAAGGGAAAAAATCTTAAATTAAACTATTTTCACCGAGATAACTGTAACTAGAACATTGCTAAGTTACCAAATACTCGTATATTTCCTCACCATCAGAAACTACAACTATTTTAATTTTGACGTTTTAAAAAGTTGTATTCTTCCGTTGACAGCATATTGCGAAATCAGATCTAAAATGCCATTTCCGTGTGATTATTCCTTAGCCTTCGTCTCGGGAAAAAACTTCACCCTGGAGATGAAATAGCATACTTTAGTCCCTTGGTATCATCGACTGCTCGCCATAAGAAGCCAGGGCTCTACCATAACAAACCAATCATTTAAGATTCTTTTTTATTCTGGAAGAAACATTTCGTGTATTAATTTTTCATCGTTCTTCTCATTTTAAAGCTTCAACGAATGATGAGTAATTTTTATTTAATGAAGATATACTGTAAGACAAGCGCTGCTTGCTTTCACGAACGTATTTGTGCCAGATCGAAGCGGTTCTCAGTTTTTCGACAATTTATAGACTGCAGCGGGAGTTGAGCAGCAAGAACTAGGTCCAAAGATAAGGATTTTTTATCATTCGATAGAAACCATTTTACCGTAAGCTCAAATCTCAAGCAGTTCCAGCCTGGCCTAGCTCCTGCGATAACGCGCGCATATCGAATTTTTGCACGGGGGAGCATATTCTGAAGACCGTGTGTATAATTTCGACAAAATACGCATTGGAATTTTCGCAAAATAACTTAAGTATCATATTATGAATACGACAATCACGCATGCAAACGAAAAATGAAAGAGATACATAATGCATTAATCTTTTATTAGCCTGTATAGTTTGGTATCTTTTCACTAATACTTTTAGCAATCCATATGCGAAATATTGAAAACTCATGTTATCGGAATCTATCTTTTTCTGTGAGGGGGTGAAAAATGCCTTTTACGTTCGGTCGTTGGCTCTACCATCAAAATTCTCTACCTCACCACTACTTGGTATATAATGTACACTTGCGATCATTGAAAATGAACGGGTTATGCATTTCAAATTGACTTAACCGACGTTTTTGCAATTGCGTGCAACGTTATTTTATTATTACGATGGGTAGTGAGTTAGAACAATACGATTCTACTTTAGAGATTAGGGGAATGCAGAAAACGTAATCAACTACTGTAATGTTGGTTGTATAGCCCTGTTCATTTTCAATTATTCTTTGTGTACTATTTTGAGCACAGTCACACATGCCTTAAGCTGAAATCAACCCTTTTTACAATAACATTTGCTAACCACACGTTAATTAACAATGTTGTAATTAAAAACTCCACCAATGGTAAAATTAACTTGTTATCGCAACAAGTATTGTGTGAAAATGAAACCGCTCTGTATCATTTGTAAATTTTACCCATGCGGTGTAAAAATCACATCCTTATCTCTTGTTGCAATCTATTTTTAGAGTGATTTTTAGTAAACAATCAGATCACAAATAAGATTTCATTATCATTCATTCATTCCGTTTACTTCTTTCTAATTGCAATTAAAAATTTCCCTATACATAAGTTCTCTACATTCCAAATGCGATAAGCAGCATACGTTCATTAGCTTATACACAATACATTACATAATAGTAAAATATGTTTGTTTACATATCCAGTTTGGGTTTTAATAGCCGTGAAAAGTCAATGGCCAAAGCATTATTTTTATTGCTCAGTAAAGCTCACGCACATTATTCAAACAAATTAGGCATTGTTTGTATTTGTCCATTGTTGCAATAGTTTACATTTATACACATAGCTATAACTTTCCTTTCAGATAGAGAAATAAACACAATTCAATATCATGCTATAAATTTTACTATATCCAAATAATGATGATTTTTGAATACAAAAAAAACTATAATTAAAAATATAATTGTTGCTAAACCGATATGCATATAGATTTAATGTCCACAGAATTAAAATGTCAGCATCAATGTGATTTTCAAACTGTTGCCATTTAATTACAGTTGTAAAATAGATATTAACGAAACAAGTTTGATTATAAGTATCTTAACGAAACGAGTTTTACGGCAACCAAACGAGTCTCGTTAAGTGCCATAAAGAAACGTGTATTGTTCAATATTTTATCTTCATCAATAAATTCTGGTCCAATGTATTTTTTTATATAAAAATAGTGCGGTAATATCTATTACCGGAGTGCGGTAATATATATCCATTACTGCACTTAGTGTGGTAATTGAGCTCTTAAAAATACTAAAATTAATTTGATTAATAGTATATAACAACATCGATGAAGATAATAGCTATTTACATTAGGGCAGTAGCTAAGCATTTATGAGCGAGATACGTGAGCGAGGCCATAAACAAGAATACCAGCCGAGTGTCGTATACATATATATTTATATACTGAACAAGAATAATTTTGATTTTATTAAAGAATTATCTCAAAGTATTTGATTTGAAAATGCTGTGATTCTTGTTATACGTTTGGTAATACTGTTGGCAGTACTGAAGTGTATTGTTGGTGATGCTGTCTATGTTAAATTCGAGGTTAGCAGGTTAGGTTTTGGGTCAGTCTGTGTCAAAACTGACGCAAAACATAACCTGCTAACCTTGAATTTGACATAGACTTACAGTGCCACCAACATATATTCATACAACAAATATTTCAAAGGCAACTTGATGAAAGAGCATTTATAATCAATCACCCGGTATATAATTATAGTCACATCGGTGCTTACAGCAAAACATGCTCTTATCGCGCTCAGGTAGATATCGACTTCGATCGGTGATTTTCACGTATAATGAACATAAATTATTTAAAAAACAATAAAAAGAGGAAAGCTTCGACTGGGATTTATTTCTCCTACGTTCACGTCGTATATCTCAATAAACACAGAATTGAAGTTATAATCATATCTCACCGGCCTAATCAAATGCCAAATGGTAGTGCAGCCACAAACGATAACTCAATCATCTTAACAGCTTTTTAAATTGTCTGTGGTAGAAAGCTACTTTTGTAAGCATGACTACTTAGCAAATGTAATTTCTGGTAAATAACATATTAATTTAATAACGTTTACGTCGAATATTACAAATAAACTTTGTTTTGCACGAGTTCAACTTCTTTGCAGCTTAAAGGGGTCTGAATGATATTCTAACATATTGAAAGCACTACGTTTTCGAAGACCAGGTTCCTGATTCCAGATTCGGAGTTTGTGGATCATTTCAATATACTGGACATGTGAAGACGTCGACAGTTTCAGCAATTTTTGGAGAGAAAATTAGGTGTGTTAGGTTTCGATTTTAACAATAACTAACACAAATTTATAATAGTTGCTGAAAATGTCCTCCTTCAACTTCAATGCAAGCATAAGCTCGTCTTAACATCGATTGCCAAACACGTTGAAATATTCCCGGCGTATATCTTATCTGATTACATGAATCCCGTATCCGTTGGATTAATTCTTCTTCAGTGTTGACAGGAGTTCTATAAACGAGGGATTTTAAATGCCCCCAAAGGAAAAAATATAACGGATTTAAATCCGGTGACCTGGGTGGCCATGAATGTGACCCGCGCGACCGATCCAGTTTTCTCCATAAGTTGCATCCAGAAATTGACGTGCCACTAAGCTAAAGTGAGGTGGGGCCCCATCGTGCATGAACCACATTGCTCTTCTTTCTGCCAGTAGGACAGGTTCTAATAGTTCAGGTAACACAAATTCCAGAAAATGACGATACTCTTCACCATTTAATCTCCGGGGTAAAAAAGAAGGTCCAATGAGATAATCACCTACAATACCAACCCAAACATTCACGGAAAATTGTTGTTGATAATTATTTTCTATAACCCACATGGGGATTTTCTTCAGCCCAGATATGATTGTTATGAAAGTTCATAATTGAATTTCGAGAAAAACACGCTTCATCGGTAAACAAAATACTGGATAGAAATTTCGGAGATGCTACCTGTTGTTGCAAAAGCAAAGTACAATAAACAACTCGTTGGGGAAAATCGGCAGATAATAACGCTTGAACACGCTGTATGTGACTATGTGGTAAGGATACAGTTGATATTCCCTTAAAATCTGCCATACAGTAAAGTGAGAAATGTTTAATTGTTGTGCAATTTTGCGTATACTTGTATCGGGACTACGCTCAACTTCATGTAAAACTGCTTCTTCCACCTCAACTGTTCTTACTGTTGCAGGTCTCCCAATAACAGCAGCCGACCTTTGAAAGGTGCCTGATTCGCACAGCCTTTCATGTATTCTTACAAATGTTTGTCTATTTGGTACAAGGCGATGAGGATATCTCTCTTGATAAATCCGTCTAGCCGCTCCGGAATTGCCTTGGGCCATTCCATAAACAAAATGCATATCGGCCATTTCTGCGTTTGTAAATTGAACCATTTTCTAATATCAGTAATTTTATAGCTTAAAACTCTTAAAAACACTTCAAATAATTATGACGCACGCGCGCACGCACTGTTTAAAGTTAAGTTATGTCAAAGTCAAATTTGTTTGATCAATTGTTTTTCCTTCCACGGCACTCTCAATTTTTTGTTACTTTCAAAACATTGCTGTAATAAATAACCTTATGCATTTTATGTTTATTTGTTTTATCGAAAACAGTTCATCTGAGCGAAAAAATTCAAAAGGTGACTGGTGTAATTTTAATTGCTTAATCATAAATAAAAATAACTTTATTGCATGTCCATGGACAACAGAAAAACATTTTTTAATAATTAATAAAACAGGTACACCCCAGTTTTTGATAGTTTAGTAGTTTTAATTTTTTATTATGTTGTCCCAGGGACATGCAATAAAGTGATTTTTATTTCTTTTCTCGAAAACGGAGCAAGATAAGAAAAAAATAAAGAGACAAAAAAGTTGTATTTTTAGCTGCTTAATGCGAAAAAAATATAAAAGTTCTAAAGAAGTCAGTGGCGCAATTTTTTTTTTCAAAAATATTGGTTAAGGTGCCCCCGGGACGCCACTGAACTTAATAATTTTAATCTAGTTAGGGCTAAATTAGCCCTTTTCTACCATAAATAACACTGACAAATTTCAACAAAATCGGCTGAAGGATTATTAAAATTTCTACCAAAAATAATTTTTTTAAAAAAGTTTGACACCCTGTATCTTGAAAACGAAGCATTACCGGACCTATGTTTATATACACTTTTCGTCTTAGAATCACTCAAAGAATTACCTCTTGAAGTTTGGCCACGTACTTAAATAACACCCTGTATACCTTATTGCTATTTAATTAAGGAATAAACGATTAATATTTAAATATTTTTAATAGTTATTTAACCAACAAGTGTGTTAATGCAGGCGATTATTAATCGCCCATTAACAAACGAGTTGATTACAAAATTTTTTCGTTGATCACAAAATATTTTTTTGTGGTGAAAAAATTTGTAAAATTGCAGTATTACTAATTTTCTTGTGAATATTAATATAAAATAATTATATCAAGTACTCTAATTTGATTAATACAACTATCCTCCATGCAAAATATCATCAAAACGTCAAAATCACAAAAACATTTAATTAATGAAAAAGAGTGTATTAATCAAAAACAGTGTATTAATGGCTCTATTAATACATCCTTTTTTAAAAAACAGTTAATTAATGAAAAAGAGTGTATTAATCAAAAACAGTGTATTAATGACATCTATTAATCCATCCTTTTTTAGGAAAAATAATTCATTAATATTGAAATTAATAAGCGGTCAACGAAAAAATATTTTTAACAGTCTTTTTTGCATAGGCTACACTATCTACTTTTAAGTGCATATTAAGTGAAGATTTAGATTGTTGTTTGAATGGTGTCATTTTTGACAGTGGTCTGTTATGAGGTGTTTTATCGGACTTTTTCCACTGTCTTGGATTAATTTCGGGTTCGTACCGATTATCAAGATGTTCTCTGACAGTGGAAAAAGTCCGATAAAACATCTCAAGATTTAGTTCATTTTACACTGCATATAAACTGCATATTCTGTAGTTTGATATTGCGGTTTTATAGTACATATTTTTCTGCGCTCTGCGACACTACTAATTTGTTCTTAAACTACATTGCAATTCGCATCCACGGCAGATGTGTGTTTAGAATAGGGATGGTAAAACCTGTTCCGCTAAAGGATCAAGTGCACCTGATCCGACTCCGACTCCGAACTAGGTGCAAGAAACTAGGTTCAGTTCCGCTTGTGGTCACCGGGATATAGCAGGTCTCGCCAGACACTGGAGCGGTCGGAGCAGAGCCGGATTAAGGATATGTGAAGCCCAGGGCTAAATTTTTTTAGAGGCCCCATTCCCATTTATGCAACGGGTACAAAGGGATCTAAATGATTAGAAACCACACTAGATTATAACCTTCCAATCTTTTCGAGGCCCCCGAAATTCGGTGGCCCGGGGCTGCAGCCCCCTTAGCCCCCCCTTTAATCCGGCTCTGAGTCGGAGTCGGATCTCTGATAGGCCTATACCTACAGTCGCATGTTATGACTCATATGTTAATGTAGGGGACGTGATTTTGATTTGAATCCGACGGCTCCGGTCGGAAGTTTTTGCTGGGTCGTCTATTTCAATTGTAAAATCTTTCTTTGATTGCATTAGCAGGGCATCAATAAACTATTACAATTAAATATGTTTATTACAATTTAAAATTATGAAATGTTTTCCGTTTTTTCTATTTATACCTTACAGTAGCCTACATGGTCTATGATTTTGGCACAACACACGAGGCATTGCCATTACGATCCCGCAATTCCGAATCCGAATCTGAAATTCCTTGCGTAGATTATGCAGTTCCTAGTTAGTTACGAACGATTGCGAAGCGCAAACCGCGTCGATCCATTTCCATTCCGATTTCAAATTCGACGTCTTTGCAGTCCGAGAAAGAGGAGCGATCCGATCCGCTTCGTAGGAGCAAGAGTCCGGCATTCCGTTCCACAGTTCGGCCGCTCCGCGCTCCTCAGCGCTGGGGCGGTTTGGCATAGGTGCAAAACGGTTCGATTCCTTGAAGGAACGACGGATCACTCCTAGGTGCGAGAGTCCGGCATTCCGTTTACAGGTCCGCCGCTCCGCGCGCTGGCGCGGTTCGGCTTAGTTGCACAGAGGTTTGATTCATTGAGGGAACGCCGGATCAGGCGACCTACTCTTTAAGGAACGCCGAACCAGGTGCACCTACTCCGGCAAACGAACTAGGTTCAAAAGAGTAGGTCCGGGAATTGACAACCATCCCTAGTTTAGAAGCTTTAGAGTGTGTACGTGTGCGTATGTTGCATGGTTTTAGTTGAACGTTAAGATTTTTGTAAACGAATAACTTACAACAAAGCAATCAAATTAGAAATTAGCATTTAAAAAATCAAGATCGAACTATAGGTCTTAATACATTGAGATTTTTTCTACGGTTACGATAAATAACAGTAGAAAAATTTACTGTTTCCACGACAGAGTACTAGAAATCAGTTTCTATAAAGGTTACAAAAGTTGTGACAGAAATAAAGAATTATTTCCCAGGGAAATATCGTAGTATGCATAAAACTATTTGGGAAGTTTTCATTAGACACCTAATAATGCAACGATAACATATAGTAATAAATGTTATCATGGTATGAGTCAAATAAACACAATTCAAAGGCTGCTAAATATTACGGTACAATTCCAATTTACTGTAATCTTCCATGTGTGACATAATATGTCTTTAATATTGAGGTCGTGGAAAACTAGTTTATATGTGATAGGAGAGTATGCCATTTTTCCCTCTGTGTATTTGTAGCCCTTGGGCTTTGCCGTCAACCTTGCACCTTGGGAAAATCATGCTTTTTTGTCTTAAATCCTTGATGTATATAATATACTAATATATGCCTACGCATAGAAGCGAGAAATTTTATATGCCTAGGCAGTAAAAGCAATATGTTTACCTTGTCAAAAAAAGTCACAATATTGATCACTTTTGCACGCTTAAATAACGCATTTTTAGCATTATTTTTATTATTTATCATAATTTTAAAACAACTTTCATAAACAATAAGTTATAAAATTGACTTTTCATCCTAATTTGTTATAAATTTAAGAAATACTGCAGCAGAATAATAAACATTTTTCATCAAAATAATTGAAGAGATTTTTTGCGCGTTTTTCAACAATAGATTCAGAACACGAAAATATGGAACTGCTTAGTTAATCAAATAAAAATTTAAAAAATGTATTAAATCGTTAACAAAACATCCAACTTCAAGCTGGTATTCCTTTCTTATTTACACCTCGAAAGACTCCCATAATGCGTACCTCCTTCGTATATTCAAGTTAATCCCCGTATAATAAATTGAACATTATGGTGGCAAGTAAGAAGTTACGTGTTGACTACTTAAAATATAGAAAATGTGGTATAATACTACCACGAAATAGAAAAAAACGTATTCGTGTGCCCCTATTTTCATACTTTCATAAAACAAAGTGTTAAAAAACGGACCATGAAGTATCTATACAGCGTGTCCAAGATAAGGAGGGCCAATATGGGAATCTCGTTAATTGTAAGAGATACAAATTTGGTTAAATGGGAAAAAAGTTGCGCAATTAAAGGCTACGAAAATGATTTTCCGTTTTTGCATTATCTCAAAAAACCGAATTTTTGGATTTTCTATTTTATTTTTTTCGGGCGTTAATATTAGAGTTCTTCTAGTGGACTTAATGGTTACGTTATCAAATTTTTTATCCAGCGTTTCGTCGTCGAGAAACCATCATCAACTTCATTTTTCTAAATACGATCCTGATTTTCTGATACCAAATTTGTAAAGCCCTTTTTATTCTGAATTTAACGATGTACCACACATTATGGTTTAATTACGTTTCGAGTCTTTTTTGACCTTCATCAAAACATTTTGGGATATGGACATGTGTCCTAGAGCATTTCATACATTGTTTCAGAGTATGTAATTTAAAGAAAAAAGTAATGAGCCTCACTGAATGTAACTTTGTTCTTTAGTTGCGCAACTTTCTTCCCATTTAACCAACTGTATATCTCTTACAATTACCGAGATCCCTATACTGGCCCTCCTTATATTGGACACACTGTATAAAAACGGGCCCCTTGTAACGCTTGCCACCTGGGCCTTTTCGCTTAAATGCGCTACTGCTCATATATCCCCTTTTAAATGTTGTTATCCACTTTTGAACTGCCGACTTTGCTAAACTAAAGATACTGTAAACTCGAAGCAAGTTTTCGTGAATTTCAGTTTAGACCTTTTTGTCCAAGAAAAAACTTATCACTGATTCGTATCACTATGACTACGAATACTTATACTGGTAGAGACGTCCTCCTGCATTTAGGAATTGCAATGCTCATTATATGCCCTTTCATAAGATTTAACAAAGTCAATATTTCTACGCAGCTCTACATACAATTAAAAACTCAAATACGATTTTTTGCAAAATAGTGAAACTCATGAGAGCAATACTTTCCCAGTAGTACTACACGTACTACGTCTAGTAAGAAAAGTAAAAACTCGTTTCAGAAGCGATTACGAGTGTGAAATTTAAACCACGCTTCAGGAGCGAGCATCCTGCTATCGGTAGTTTGCAAAACGCCAAGAGATCAAAGAACATTCGCCTTCGCGAGTTCCAAACTTTGCTAAACCCAGGTCGAATCGCATGAATAATTTTCAAGCAAACTGACAAGATAGGGAGCGGGTTTCCGGATGGGACAGCGGCGAGTTAATTTAAAGCCGCACAACGGAGCTATTAAGAGTTTAATAGAAAATTCCAGGGCGCAATTTCACGACCGATGAAAAACGGCAGGTAATAAATAAACGGCCATTAGAGTGCAAGAACAATGCACTATTTCAACACGAGCATGTCGGGAGCAATGCACTGCAATCAACAGCAGATAGTCGTACATGCATGCGATTAAACCAGCGATTCTGCCAACTGAAGAAGTGGTTGCGACTTTAGTGTTCACCAGGGGCGACTCGTTAAAAGCGGCCTCGGCCTGGGCCTCGCCCCTACTACGATCAATGAAGTTTTTAAGTTCTGTCTAGCCTGGCATCCCAATATACAATTGAAGTTCTGCAAGTAAACAAAACGTAAAAATTGGTGAGGTACGAGGGGCACTACATTAATAATCTACCTAGCATTGAAAATAAATGAATTTCATCCATATATACGCCATGCCATTGTTTTCGTGTGTACTAGTTTGTTAAGTCAAAGATGAGTTTAGTTAAATTAGAATACCAAAACTTATACATGAAAGGTTGCTGAAAGTACATGATGAGAACGGACCAAGCTCGTAGCAATATCGGTCAAAACAGTTCCATTAGGGGAGTGAATCAGTGGAAGACGTGACGTTGGCACAGGAAGGCTAAATTGGCCAATCCCACCTTTATGGGGCCTCTTATCTATTTCCTGAAAGCACGCCGGAGAGCTGCGGCCTTGCACTTCAGGAGGTATTGTCAAAGATAATGACAGCTGAAAACTACAACGAATTCTGAAATGTCCAGCAAGATCAAATCGATGGTTGACGATATCCGAACCATGAACGAAAAGCTTGGAATGAGTAGGGTGTCAGCCAGATTAATTCCTAGACTAAACTCCTGAACAGAAATATTGTTGTCGAGAGCTTTCTTCAAGGAATTTGGATTTACTGAAAAAGATCCAAACATGTTTTGCAAGATAGTGACAGGAAATGAAACCTGGGTCCACTATTGGTATCCTGAGACCAAGTAGGAATCAATGCAGTGGATCCAGGATTAGCCACCTCCAAAAAATGTCGTACACAAGCGTCTGGAAGCATATGGCGACGGTTTGTCGAGATCACGGGGAATTCTTTTAACTGATTACATGGAGAAAGGCAAACCACGTCGTGGTATACAGGAAAATCGCCCAAATTTGTGGAAGGGGTTCTAATTTTTCACGACAATGCAACAGTGCACAAGGCCCAACCTGTCCAAGCTTCAATGCCAAAATTAGGATCCCCTGAGCTAGGTCATCCTGCGTATAATCCCAATATGACTCCCGTGGACTATTATTTATTCTGAAACTTAAAGCAAAAACCTACGAGATGGTCCGTTTTCATCTGTCGAAGAAGAGGCTGTTAGCAAATCTATTTCTGAACAGGAAAATATTTCTATTCTAATGGAATATTGCAACTCCCGGAAAGGGGAAAAAGTGCGTAGAGTTAGAGTAGTGTAAGTCTTTTCCTCCTACCCTAGGTAGATTATTAATCTACTGTCCCTCGTAGTTCGCATAAACTTTCCCATTCCGCATACTGTTAAACGAGTAAAAGACGAACTTCTTAACAAATTAGTATCTAACTAATAATAGTAAGTATCAAGTTTAATTATTGTAACTCTTCGAATTCAATGTGTTTTATAACAGTTCAGCAAATAACTGTTCGAGCTGCAATAAATTCGTTTTCTTAAAGTAACACATCCTTTTAAGGGCACTGGCGTTTATAAACTATGTCACCTCGTTTTCTAGACATATTGCGGCGTGAATTTGATCGTCTCCAGTTAGTTTGACATCTAATAGTGATTGGCTTGAATCAGGAAATAGTCCCACGTACATACGTTAAAATAAAAAAGGAGTTAAGGGTTTTAATTAATACAATATTGAGATTTCTCACAGTTTGGAAATTGCAATAATGCATTAGCTGCTATTTCAACAAGTACAAATTTCATAATAAGAACTGTGTGCTCAAGTCATGAGCCTGCTTGGATTCCCGGCGACTGTCGTAGAATTTTAAAAATCGTACGCTCCCCGGCTACCACGCTAACACCTGTGGTAGTCGTTAACCGCTAATAAGGGAACTCTTCCTCGATTTTCGACGGGCAAGGCTAGCTACCTACCCGGCTTAAGGGCAAAAAGAGGTCATAGAACCAGAACTTTTTGGATTTAACGGCGTTTGTAAACTGCAGCGGATCATTAGTGAGGGTATGTAAATTGCAGCGGGCACCGTTCAGGTAGTTTTTGGGACGTATGTAAATTGCAGCGGGGTCATAAAATTAACATTAACATTAATCGACAACTAATCACATCATTTCCCATCACACTTTATTCAGGCTTGGGACTGGCGAAATATACATATTAAATATATATTCGGCGTGTTTAAAAATTATGGAAATCAAGTATTTTTGTGTTTTCGATATTTGTTTTTTTATTTTTTTTTAATCGCCAAATAAAATTACTTCTTGTGCATCACTGTATCGCCAAAGTGATGGCATACTTGCTGCAAGAAACTCAGTCTATTTATACATCCGTTTTTGTACGCGGACAAACGGACTTCTAAAAACTGTTGTTTATTCAACGTTTCGCGGTTCACTTTCTTCTTGCAGTCGATGCTCCTCATCTTGACGTAAGTTTCGGTCTGATACTCCAAGAGAGTTTGAACAAAGATGTTCAGATTTCGATGGAAAGTGTCAAAGTTTTTATTGAAATGAGAGTGGAACGCCTCGTATGCATTAGTCGTTCGACACATCTCTGCTGAGGATGATGTCCAGATAGATGAGGGAAAGAGAGCCTCTTCGGAAACGTAGGTGTCAACTAGGTAATCCAAGTACCTTGAGACGCGTTGATCTTTGGGTTGTACGGCTCCAAGGTCAAACCCGAAGACTTCAAAGTTTCCTTTTTATAAAACTTGCAGCCGTCTGCTAAGAGCAGTTTTCTGCCGCGTTCGCTCTCAACAACCATTACTTTATTCATTTTAGCGTAGGAACGTTCGGTTTCGTTGCTGAATGAATAGTGAGAATTTCTTGCAACAGTTCGTCTATTTGTTAACACATCTTCAAAATGGAATACCATAAATTTTACAGTATGGAATTCCATCATTAGGCGCTCATCAGATCATGGTAATTAAACGGCGCCCGTCATTAACATGAACCCGCTGCAATTTACATACTTTTTGGAGACACTACCTGGCTATTACATGCTAATGCGGATTAAGCCGCTGCAGTTTACATACGTCCGGATTTAAACAGGCCACTGGCCTATAACAAGAGGAGGGAGAAGAACAATTTATAAGGGGCGTTACACTCAAATTATATAGGAAATTGTCAACTTAATAATGATTTTGAATATTTGACATACTTATGTACAATCGTGTAAAATGAGTCCTTATTTGGTCAAAAGGTCAATGTAGTTTTAAATTCAGGTACACACGACTAAAAATAGTTGAATAATGCTGCAAAAAACTGACATCGTTATTTGTTGAGAGGAAAAAATTAAAATAAAAAACATCTAGTGCTTGTCATAATAAAATTTAAAAGACAAACATTATGCAAATACACATACAGAAGCATATACAGTGCGAATATAGAGAATGCGAACATAGGCAGTCAAATGTGATAGAATACAGTTTATGGGCTTTGTATGCGTAAAACAGAAATAGACCTATATGCGATTAACATCTGGCATCCGCAGAATGAAGGTGTTTTGTTTTGAATCTTAGCATACTAGATTTAAATCGTATATGTCTATTTCTGTCTGACGCATACAAAGCTCATAAACTGTATTCTAACTCATTTGACTACCTATGTTCGCATTCTGTATATTAGCACTGTATGTGAATAAAATGTAACCAAAATTGTGTGGCTAATTTATGCAAAATAGCTTTTATCTACGACAGTGTGTAAAATTGCCTTTTAGTTGGCAGTTTTAAGTTTGTAAAACGACTGTTTAATAACATGTTTTCGTTAGTTTACGTCGTCAGTAGTAACATGTTTAAAAGATTTCATTATGCACGTTGTCAGTAGCAACGTGTTTTAATATTTTTAAAACACGCGAAATTACAACCGGTTGCAGGTAATCCTAATTTACAATTATTTTTTTTTATATTTACAGTGTTTTCTAAATTCTATCGTAGATAAAATATTGTACGATACACCTGCGTAAAGCATCTTTAGTCACTCGCGGGGCTTAAAACGCTCGCTCCCTCGCGTTTTAACTCTACCCCACTCGTGCCTAAAGAGTAGCTTTACGCACTTGTATCGTAAATTACTATTTAATGCGCATTCGTTTGCTAGAAAAAAGCATTGTTGTAATCGTGAAAAAATACCCTATTCTTAATAATCCAGCTTTCGGAAAAAAGCTTTCGATTAAAATGCTCTATAGTCTATATTAACCTACAATTATCTGATACCGGAGAAAATATTGCTTTTAGGTATGAATAGGCACTTAGAGGCTAAAATTTAAACAAAAATAGTTTCGCCTTCTTTACTCACTGTACACGCAGCCACCGACGTATGCACATTTTTATAAACAACATTTTTGGGATCTTAGTTCCCGATATGTTCATTTCTGTAAAAAAAATTAATTTACACATATGGGAGATTACTTGGTATTACAGGAAATCAAATCGAGTCGCAACGCGGCCATTTCATGCACGTGCCAATCGTATTATTTCTATTATACCGTGTGAATAATGTAAGACTATACATTGGGAACTTTATTTTAGCATTTAGTTTACCCATGCTAGTAACAATTGTCGAGTTTAAAATTACAATGAAATACATAATCCAGATTCAATTAGTTTCTACAGTCACCGTGTTGTTATTTTGTTTACCAACACCATGGTAACATTAAGTAGATGCCTTATGTCCAATTTTGTATAATTCAGCCATGTACAGTCTTACATTATTCTCACTGTATAAACGTATGTTGTACCTGCGTCTCTGCATGAGTCACGTTTTCATCGGCTCCAATCGGGCGCAATTTGTCCGCGATCCGCCGTGTCGTCACAGCGTCTTTTATAACACAACTATAAGCAAATACAATAGGTGCGCGTTATTGGGCGAACGGTTAAAGTGTCTGACTAGCAAATTGGATTCCGCCTGGAAGAGCGGGTTTGAATTCCATCGGCTGTATTATCTTTTCTCTTCGCGAATTAATGTAATTCACATTATTAAGCGTTTCCTTTTACTGTTTCAGTATTATAAGCAACGTTAAGCTATTTTTATCTATTTTGTACATAATTTTGGGCACTCTTGCTTTCTATATCAAACACATTAAAGCGTTTTATTTCTTCTGTAACTATTTTATTTACAATTCAAGATAAAGATTCAGAGATTTTTAAATTAGTGTTGGTCCACTTATGTGGTGGGTTCAAAAGCTAGCTAGTTAGTAACTGCAGAGAAATACATAATTCCTAATTTGTAGAAAATAAGAGACATGTACAACAGGAATACGTGGCACAAATAGCATTTTTACAAGATAAGTGCGGTAAAATGAACAGGAGTATGTGCGTCTGACATTTTAAATTTATTATTAACATATACCGATTGCCTGCAGGTATTAGGTACACACGGTAACTAGATACAGAGACGGTTTAAAATTTTAAGACAAATTACCATGTGTACCTAGTACCTGAAACAATCTGTATATGACATACTATTCACTATCATTTGCGATTCACTCTTTATCATTTCGTTATTTCGACTAACTGACATCTACGATATTACAAACAGCGACTATATAAACTTTACAATGTTGGTAGATGTGATTAAAACGCTAGTAAATTTTTATACCTCGTGTTGGTAGAAGTTTTTCAAAATTATGGTTATGTGTCAATTTTGAATGTCAAAGTTTCTTAATTTGAACTCTTGACAAATTAATTTTTTTAACATGGAATCATCATCATCATCATCATCAATAAAATCGGATAAAAAAAGAAAACCACGAAATATTTTAAATGCAAAAATGAAGTAAGCTATATTAAATTATGACATATCTGTCAAAATGCCAATATTTTTTTAGTGGAAAAAAAAGAACTAAAAATCTATGTACCAACATTATTAAAACGAGGGACCCTGCAGGAATGCAACTTATCCCCTAAAAAGTTGACCTTGAAAATTATTATAGAAAAAAAATGTAATTTACATCTTGTCCTTAACAACTATACTGACAGTATTACCATGCTTTTCGCTTTACTCTTTTTATTGATAACTTATAAAATTTAGCTGATTCTGAATAATACAAATTATGAACTAACCCTTTGGAAATAACTACCGCATATCAAATGCCACACATAATTCACAGTGTGTAGGTGGATTCCAAAGTGCACGCAATTTTTAATATTGGGTACACTCCAAACGGGGACAATCTAGATTTGTACCTGAAATTACCTACCTACTAATTAAATCAGAAAAGCTAGTTTCGGGCCGTAGAAGTGCTGTAGGGTAAAATTGTGAACGTGAATTCGCCTTTCCGGCGCCGGTGCGTTACAAAGCTGCTTAAGTCCGTCGAGCTTGTTAGGTTATTTGCAGTTATTTGTTATTGTTGTAATACTCTACCGACAATCGATTAAACCAAAATATACGTTGACGCCAAATCAATTACAATCATGCTTTGGAGTGCACCCAATACTAAAAATTGCTTACACGCTGGAATACACAGACACACCTAAAATAATTCACAATGCACAAAAAAGTCTACGTAGTGCAGGTTGTTTCTTTAGAACAAATGTCAAATATAAACAAAGTTTCACATAAACTTAAATTACAGAATCGAACTCTAAAACCAGGATAATAGTTTAAATTAGTGATGGGCTTATTCGAATCAAAAATAACCTTTTATCCGGTTATTGAAATAACCTGTGTAACTCGGTTTTCGTTCCAAGTAATCGAATCAAAAATAACCTCAACCTGATACGTATTTCGTGCCGCGTCTCAGCGACCCGAAATTCTGTAAATAATCATAACTCATAACCTTTTCTACTATGTACCTGATTGACCCAAGTGAGGCTCGCCGCAGATTGTTGATGTTATTAAGACATTTGATACTCCTAGTCGACGAGTTAAATTTATGGGACATAAAGTTGTGCTACGTATAATGGGCCAACGTTGCCGCAAACAAAAACTAAATAGCGTATTCAATCCCCTTAAAGATAACGTTCTGCTGAGTCAGAGATTTGCCGAAGCTGTTGTGTTTGCTTCGAAACGCGGTTGATTATGCCTAATAAGGGATAAACAGAAAGCGAAATAAGATTTTCCAATATTGTAAAAGATTTATATTTAATTTTTAATAACTGAGCAGTCGGGACAAGAAGTGGATTTCGATGTTGAAAATTTTAAGTGTGACTACTAGAGAATTTTAGGAACTAAAAATAGATTCAATAGATACTTTGTATTCGCATATTTATAATTTCTTTATGATTAGTATTGATATAGCTATTCTCAATGGTTTAAACCTTTAAACTCCTTAGAAATCAAATAAAAATCATTTATACAATTATTATAATTAACGATTAACTGAGTTCTTCTGCTATCTGCAAGTTACGATGCCGATGCAGATGACGGTGAACCGCCAACCGGCAAACCGGCTGACTTAATCGAAACGAATCGAGAGCCAAAATTGATTCGAATGAGTAATCAAATAATCAATCGGTTATTAATATGATTCGAATGCAAATAATTCGGTTATGAAAATTGTCCGGTTATGCCCATCACTAGTTTAAATGTCTTGAAAATTGTCCCCACACTGTCGATGACATCCTATATTACCCATAGTAATTGATATACCGGGTTTTTTAAAGCTATCAAATGATACCAAACATGGACCCCACACCCCCTCCCCTGTGAGTGGAGCGGGGGGCAACTTTAAAAAATCTTAAATAGGAAACCCCACTTTTGATTGGAGATTCGCATTCTACGCTAAAAACTACGTAAGTTTTATCTGAAAATTTTTTTTACTCTTGACAGATGGCGCTGAAATCGCAAAAACTGACATTTTTCGCGAGAAACGTACATCGGATCGAAAAACTAATAAGTACTTCAGGTTCTCAATGATACCTGAAGCGATTCCGAAGGTACCCGATCGTATCCGAAGTGGTTCCGAAGATACCCGATGATACTCGAAGTGATTCCGAAGGTATCGACCATACCCTGAGTGGTTGCGAACGTGGCCGATGATTCCCAGAGTGGTTTTGAACGTGCCCGACGATTTCCCCAGTGGTTTTGAAGGTACCCGACAATTATCCGAGTGATCCCGGAGGTAGTCTCATGATACCCAGGATGGTTTTTAAGGAATCCGATGATATCCGGGCATACCCGAAGTGGATGTTTTTGATGAAAATCACATTTCGATAAAACTACATTTAGCGTAACCCAGGAACAAGGACGTGGACGTAGTAGTTTTCTGTTCCCTTCGAGATGCTGGATTTAGGTGAGTACCCTTACCTCTCACCATCGGGGTGCTGGATTTATGTGAGTGCCCTCGCCTCTGAGCATCGGGGTGCTGGATTTAGGTGAGTCCCCTCGTTTCTCACCATCGGGGTGCTGGATTTAGGCGAGTCCCCTCGCCTCTCACCATCGCTTTTCGAAAATAGCAAAAAATTACAGTTTCTGCGATTTCAGCGCCATCTATCAAGAGTAAAAAAAATCAGATAAAACTTTAGCTGTTGGCGTATAATGCGAATCTGTAATCAAAAGTGGATGTTCCTATTTAAGAGTTTAAAGTTGCTCCGCGCCCCACCCACAGGGGTGGGGGTAAATTTTGGTATCATTTGATAAATTTAAAAAAAATATCAAATCCGTGTTTTTTCGTTTCCTGATCCAAAGCGTATTTTTAGAGATATTCAGCCGTTTCCAAACTTTTAAGACACCCGATATATGAAAAAAAAAATATGTCAGTTTGTAATTGTTTGCCATGGCCTGCTGAATTGCGAGACAAACGTTATACACAGCCTAGGCATATGTGAAGTTCTCAAATATTACGCACAGCGCTGTATAGCCACGAGCGGGAATTTCAAATTAGCGCAATGTGTGGTTGTTTAAATTACAGTGTAACATCAGTTTTGCAAAATTTCCTTGACTATGATAGAAATAGCTAATTAAACTCTCAGAGTTTTGTTAAAATTTTAAACATGTAATAGTATATCCCACCCATGAGAATCGTACGTTTGGTTTTCTATTGTTTTTTTAATCACTTTCCTTTTGGTTTTACGTCTACTTTCATATTTACGTTCACGGTTCAATTTTATGATTAATTTATTCGTTTTTATTGTTTACGTATTTGTTTGATAGTGTTAAAATGGCAAGCAGTTCTACATAAAATAGATGTTCTATTGCAACATGCAAATATACAAATTACTTAAATTGAAATCTTGAAAACGTTAAAGATCTAGGCATTTAGAAGCTGGGGTTAAAAAACATAAAAATTTAATGAAAAAGTACCAGATTGAACTATCGACAATTTCTGAACATTCGTGGAACAATAATCACAAAATAAATTGGCATAACACAAAAGAAAGATGTTACATAAACAATCGACATCAACTAGACGTAAAGAAACGTAGAGAAATGAGTAGGCAGTCTATAAAACAACCATTCAACCTGATTAAAATAATTATTGTCTTATTGCAGTACTTTTTCAACACATAATAGCTATTTGTGCAACAAGTGCTAAAAGTGGCTTTTAGCACGAGTTTTCACACAATATTTTTCTACAGCCTTAAATTTACTGTTATTAATCCATAAATGTCGATTTAACAAAGGTTTGAATTTATGGCAGTTATAATTTATGTCACAGTAAAGAGATGGTCTTGACGGCACAGGTGACTGTTTCTGCAGCCGGTAGCTGTCAAAGTTAGTTATCAAAGGTAATTATAATAGTACACATTTGACTTTATTCATTACATAATGCTTTAATTATTTAAAAAACACTCTACCTCTAACGAAACAAGTAACTAGAATAACTTTATTACCTCACTTTCAGCTAAAAATTCCAAATTCAACACCAGCTGCATTTTTAGTGAAACAAGCTAGTGCTAGAAGACAAACTTTTAGTAGTGGTCGTAGAAAAATTGTTTTAGCTTCACAAAGAGCTACATAAGCCACCTAATAAAAATGAACAGTTTTAATAATAGCCACACTTACTTTGGATAGTCAATGCTAAATAGAAAAAAAAACGGATAACTTTTCCTATTTTTCAACTGAAAACTATCATAGGTCGAACTATTAGAATGCATACACTTATCAAAATGATTATTATTTAATAGAAACCTCTAACCGTATTCATCTTGTTATGATTACTCACATTTCTGATCGAAATAAATATAGCGTAGTACAAGACAATTCTAAAAGTAGTCCATGCAAATGTTTTCTAGGGATAATTGAAAATACTGAACGAAGAGGTTTAACATTGTTTCTTAGACTTAAATACGTATTTAGTTTCATACAGATTCAACGAATACCTTGAATGTGACCAGCATTCCAATCCACTGTTTCTTATATTTTTCTTAAATTATTCTGGTATCCATATATGGCGTAAGATATAAGCATGGAAATTTTATGAGAAATTGGTAGACCATACAAATAATGAATACGTCTATGATTAATGGATGGCATATTCAAATAATTTCGTGTAGTAAATGTCAAACTAAATTATATTAAATTAAGCGCTCTGTAATAATCAGATCAATAGATAGATTGGTCACTCTGAAAAGGATGGTTAATAATATGTTTATTACTGAGCAGTATTAACAATAAACGGAAAGTTTCGGAAAAAATATATTCCCCTTATACAGTTGAATTAATAATATAAAAATCATAGGGTTGAATCAGTCCTTGACAATCCTAAGCAATCGATACCCAATTTTTATAGAATTCAGCTGAACAAATTGGTAATTGATAATTGGACTAAATAGAGGTAACAAGCTGAATTTTCAGACAATTTTTATTGCACGTGGCGTTTATTGTACCTACATTTGTTTAGATATTTATTAAAGACTGCAATTCAACCAATTTAAATTATTACAATGAAATATGCAATTATTAAACTTAATAACATGATTGTTTGAAGTAGTATAAATACGTGTATCAATGCATTTTCTTGACTATTAAATTCACCTGTCAAAAATTTACCAATTAAAATTCAGAATTTGATGTTTCGTGACTAATAAAAAAATATGGGAGTATATTTTATACAAATGTTGTATTTATTAGATAAATTAAATTTTCGTTTTCTGTCACAATAGAAATTGCCCTTGAATAGCTGTTATTCTTCGGCTCTTCACCTTTAGCCAAAGCTGAAGTCGCAAAACATCACAAGGAGCGACTGAAATATCGAGAATAACGTTTACTCAATTTTTAGTTCATTTTGAAAGTTCATTCCTGCCAATAGGCATGTTTTTATACCACGTTCCACCTAATTTCCACTAAGGGGTTTCTAATAAATTTCTGTAGAGTATTATACAGGGTGTTAATAAAAAAACTTTACACACTTTAGCAGGTGATAGTAGAGATGAAAACAAGAAAAAAATTCTAATACACTTAGGTCCAATACTCCTTGGTTTTCGAGATATGGAATTTTTAAATTTTTATTTACACCTCTTATGAATGCGATTTTTTTGTTTGGGGGTACTTAAAAGATCTTGTTTACGCCACTGAAGTGAACACAGAAGATGAACTTTGACAGCGAATTGTAGACGCCTGCCAACAACTAAGGACTCTAGGTGTTTACCATCAAGTGCGTGAGTCTCTTCGACGACGGCTGCAACTTTGTTTACAAGAGCAAGGAGGACAGTTTGAACATCTTCTGCGATAACTTTAGAGTGCGCTAAATGCGTTTTTTGTTGTAGTTTTTTTTGTAAAAAAATGTTGATTGACATGTATTCTACGGTTGTTCGTTTTTCGCAGATAACGCGATATCGCATTCATAAGAGGTGTAAATAAAAATTTAAAAATTCCATATCTCGAAAACCAAGGAGTATTGGACCTAAGTGTATTAGAATTTTTTTCTTGTTTTCATCTCTACTATCACCTGCTAAAGTGTGTAAAGTTTTTTTATTAACACCCTGTATATAGGGCCTTGGACTAGTACAAAAATACAAAAAAAAATTTGATCGGTAGACATCCAGGAGTACCAAATCGCAAAAACCAAGGAACTTGAGCTTTATTTGCGCTTGATGTTTGATGCTAATTGCTTGCTACTCTTTCCGGTTAGCATTTTGAACCCCTCTTTCTTCGTTATATTCTATAACTTCAATAGAGTTTATCCCACACTTATTACAATTTTTCCATGCGTATTTTGGTTATGGGGTTTTAACTGTAATTTCTTTGTAGTCTGTTCCATTAATCTTTCGCATATTGTCTGCTCAATCTCAGTTCTTAAACTGGTACTTTCTTAGTTTCCTCTATAGTATGACCAAAAACGATTTTCATCTAGTATGGCTATGGAATATTTCCTCATTTAAAATAATTGTTGATCATACTTTATTAAATCATGTTGCAAAACCTTTCCATACTTACGCTTTGGACTTTTTGGTATTTATTTACTACCAGCTTAAACCGCCCGTCATAAGACGGATCCTTCTGTCTTACAATTTTAAGCCCTTCTTCTCTAATGGGTGGCGCATCTACTTTTTGGGCCTCTTTCCAATCTCCCACTGCACAACCCATCCTATACGAATGCATCGGTCTATTTGTATTGAATATTTGCATCCGTTTCTATAGTAAAACGGATAACAGTCAAACGAAGCACTTAAGTAATGTAAATATTAATTCGTAAAGAAATACTACCGTTGGTAAGATTCGAACCTATGCTCCCACAGAATCTGACAGATAATGTTGAGGGCTTTACTATGTCTACCCACGCATACCTTAGAAAAAAGTGAATATTTTGTTGTTGTCGCCAAAACATACGGAAATTCAAGTAACGACGTACACAACTCAAGAATTGCATCTATAATTTAGTTTTCACGCTGTTTTTTTATTTACTACTAATCGCTGGAGTGTGCTTATTTGATTAGTTAATAGTTTTATTTTCACCTAGGCGGCCTTTGCCAAAAGTATAGGAAACTGTGAGTAATGGTAAAGGATGTATCTAGCATGTATCTGAACAAGGTCGGTATTCGAACTGTCTAAATAAGTAACACGTTTAGATATTTTTAAATTGTATTTTCCCGACAAATATTATTGACCGGAAGTTATAAATAGGTCTGCATTTATAATCATTCCATAAAAGTTTCTTTATACTTCGATTTTTCTCTGCTTACTATGGGGTATTTAAATTTAGCGTTTATTAAAAATAGAATATTCAAGCGTTCTTTGAAATCAGTATTATTTTAGTATTAAAAAACTATTGATACCTTTTCATTTCTTTTAGCTTAAGCTAATTAATGAAAAATGAACAAATACATTTTGATATTAGATTGTCATGTTGAAGTGCTGCTTGCCAATCAATTCAATATTAGCTCTAAATGCTTAATTTTCTCAACGCCCCGCACAGTACAAAAAACTCCATTTCAGAGTTGTATTTATCAGTAAATATACAGGGTGTCCCAGAACTGCCTCCCCACCGATTAGTCATAGCGATTCCCTAGGTTATAATAAATCAATTAAACCTAATATACCTTAGTACAAAGTCCCTCCAGTAAGAAGTAATAGGGCCTTGAAGTGCAATTTTTTCTTTTTATATCAATTTCCACATATGTAAAGATACCGATTTGAATTTTGGTATACATGCACACTACGAATATTATGTACTGCACTAGACTTCACAGTAAGAGGCACTCTAACTATATCTGAAAACTCTATTTAGCTATAACGTTGTTACTTATAACATTTATTTAAATTTTAAGTTATAATTACTGCAAAAATTAGTCGGTCACCTTTTTGACGACAGACATGAGTGAATTTTATATATGTATGTATGTTTACTGATTGATGATCGATGATGCAGCTATAGCATGAAACAGAATAATAGAGATGCGCTGTTTTTATATAATTAAAATAATACATAATTTGATGGAATTTGGCACGTTGACGTGTGATAATAAATTATCAAAATTAAATAAATACATAAATAAATAAATAGCTGAATATTCGAAACGCACAGATCCTTTTTCATGCGAAAGGTATTTTACTGACGAGTAAACTGCGCTTAATAATCACGAAGGCCATAAATATTTCTAATAATAAATTCAACCTGCTTTTAATCCATTGCAAACGAACAATTTTTGATTTTCATTGCCAATGCAACTCAAAATAAAGTGCTTTCATTTCTGTGCGGTCAATCAATAGTCGCCCTGCATGTTTTAATTTTCGCAAAATACGTGACGATATTAATGTCAAAATATAGGACCATTTTTTCGATTTATTTCTTTTTATTGGATTTGTTCAGACGTCAGTCGTAGCTATTGTTTTTGGAAAATCAGATTTTCCTCGCTACAACTACTCTTGCTCTAAATTACAAATATTGTGGGTAATAATAATTAAACTACTGGTTGTATATGTGCCGCCATTTTGCAAAGTCTGCATTTACGCAATAAAGCTAGCGTGTATGCAAAGATGCTAATTTTACAAAAAGGCTGCTACAGATATAGGTGCCTAATCATAATGCAGTCAAGTCCCGTTAATCCGAATAAATTGAAACCAGCTCAATTCGAAGAATGGAAACATCCGGATTACCCACCGTAGAATATACGAAACTCGAGTATCTTTAGTTAAATATACAATAATATAAAAGTCAAACTATTTACGTCAATGCCTCCTACGTGATATTATTCAGGGAATCGAATCGGCGATATCTGATACATACGTTTCCGATGTTTAAACTGATAACAGGTATGACATAAATAAGTGCGCAATAAAATTGTAAAAGTGCCAGTTTTCTATAGTAATATAACATGCTAAAATATATTTTATTAAGAACGAAACGGAATATCTATGTGTATATTATGAGTTTGACTGCAAATTAAAACTTACGGTTTTTAAACGGTAACAAAAGTTTTAATTCTCACCTTACCGTTTTATCTCATTCTGATATTGTTTTATGTCACTGATCGTTGACGCCGCGACGCCATATTTTAGCACTACTGCTTTTTCAGGAATTCCGAGTTTAACTTGTCTAATATAGCTACTTTTTCGCGTAATGATAACGTTTTGTGAGCACGTATTAGCGACGCCAATGTTAAGCAAAATAATGTGAACGCAGAATCCCCCCCCCTTTCCAATTCTTACTAGGCAATTATTGTAGGCACTCATTTGACATTCCGGATTACCGTGAATTTCGGATCACCGAACTTCGGATTAACGGGACTTTACTGTACTTTTATTACCTATCTGAAATACATTAATTGAAAGCATTTTGAGATTAACTTAGTTTTTTTCAGTTTTCAGTTAAAACTTGAAAATAACCAGAGGTGAGCCGCCCAACTGGTGAATGATCAATATTTTCGCAATAAGGCGCCGTTTTGCATAAAGGCTAATATTGCAACAATGCTACAAGGTATATATTATATACGAAAATAATAGGTTTGTACTTTTGGATAAAATAGACTTGAAACACAAACAAGTCATGCTTGTTATTAGTGATGGGCATAACCGGACAATTTTCATAACCGAATTATTTGCATTCGAATCATATTAATAACCGATTGATTATTTGAATAATCATTCGAATCAATTTTGGCTCTCGATTCGTTTCGATTAAGTCAGCCGGTTTGCCGGTTGGCGGTTCACCGTCATCTGCATCGGCATCGTAACTTGCAGATAGCAGAGGCACTCAGTTAATCGTTAATTTTAATAATTGTACATATAAATGATTTTTATTTGATTTCTAAGGAGTTTAAACCATTGAGAATAGCTATATCAATACTAATCATAAAGAAATTATAAATATGCGAATACAAAGTATCTATTGAATCTATTTTTAGTTCCTAAAATTCTCTAGTAGCCACCCTTCCCTTTTCGCTTGCACATCATACCGGTATATTTTAGAATCCATAATTTATCTACGTTCAGCCTTCCGCGGTTCTAAGGACGCACACTTAAAATTTTCAACATCGAAATCCACTTCTTGTCCCGACTGCTCCGTTATTCAAAATTAAATATAAATCTGTTACGATATTGGAAAATCTTATTTCGCTTTCTGTTTATCCCTTATTAGGCATAATCAACCGCGTTTCGAAGCAAAAATTTAAGCCGTTATAAATTAATACCAACACAGCTTCGGCAAATCTGATACTCAGCAGAACGTTATCTTTAATAGGAACGGCCCCATAAATTTAACTCGTCGACTGGGAGTCTCAAATGTCTTAATAACATCAACAAGCAGCGGCGAGCCTCACTTGGGTCAATCAAGTACGTACGTAGAAAAGGTTATATGAGTTATGAATGACGTATTATTTACAGAATTTCGATCACTCGCAGGTCGCTCAGACGCGGCGCTCAGTATGTATCAGGATGTTATTTTTCATCCGAATACTTGGAACGAAAACCGAGTTACACAGGTTATTTCAATAACCCGATAACCGGTTATTTTTGATTCGAATAAGCCCATCACTACTTGTTATACACGATGGTGCTTCGCCTCACTTTACCCAACAGGTCAGAAGATTACCAGATTTTTTCGGAGGAGGCGAACTGGGCAAAATGGTCAGTTTGTCCGTAAATCCTAGGGGTCAACTGGGCAACAAGCAACAAATTTTTGTACAAAGAAACGAATTTAGGTTATTTGCATATTTAAGATTTGTGTGTACTTAGTGCAAACATTTCTGTGTAATGTAAAGATACGAATTTAGGTTATTTGCAGATTAAAGATTTGTGTGTATTTAGTACAAACATTCCTGTGTTTTTGTACAAAAAAACGAATTTAGGTTATTTGCAGATTTAAGATTTGTGTGTATTTAGTACAAACAGTAATGTAAAGAATGTGGATGGGCCCTAGCTCGAGTCCCTTGCCCAGTTGACCCCTATACTTACAGGTAAAAATTAAGTAGCGAGATTATATAGTTGACCGTTTGCCCAGTTGGCCTGCACCCGAATTTTTGGTGGCGTTGGGTATTCAGATAATGCTATCCAATTACAAAGGCTTAAAAACACGTAAAATTAATTATTAACCTTGTAGTTTTCGTGATTAAGCATATTGCAATCTTTAGATTCTATTTTTCCGAAAACTACTTATCTTGGAAATTCCTTCTACACCTTACCAAATTGTTTCCAAGGTAACTTAGTCCACCCAATTTACTGTTTTCATATAATTTAAAAAATATATACGATCTTTTTCTATATCCTTCTCAGTGCATCAGCTGTCCTAAAACGCAAATGTTGGATCCATATTTATAGGAATTTGAATACCTACTTATTTTGGCACGCCTAGATTTTTTTACACTTTTTTTAATACATTGCATAGTGATCAGCTTCTGCGAATGGGATAATTAGTATATTGGTGGAATATCGAAACCTTTGGAAGTTATGGTTACACAACACAAAAATTTAATTAAAAAGTACCAAATTGAACGATCTAAAATTGCAGAACATGTCTAGAATGACAACTCTAAAATACATTGGCATTTCTCTAAAACAGCTGTTTCATCAATTACCGGGTATACCGCGTGACAATGATACTAGGGGCATGCTTTTATCTTCTTTATTTTTGAATCGATTTGGATAAAATTTTATACCAAGATACTAGACTTAATTTCTGATTGGCCGATAGATATAATCAAAATGGCTGACTTCCGGTTTTACCGGAAATGATACCAACTTTGATTTGTTAAATGGAACACCCTGTATTTTTTATGTTTTTCTGAATCTACGTGTCAAATTACATATAATAGTCTTGCCAAATTTCAATTAAAAAAATCAATTTTTATTTTTTACCGTAGAAGGCCTTGACTTGGAAAAATCTATTCTAATTGAGTCTAGCAACTCTTAGTAATAGCTTATTTTACCAATAACGTCAATAACAAACCTTTAATAAAAGAATATAATTTGCTAAAGTCGCTTTTTAAGAAAAACTACTTTTTTAAATGCACTACTCTATCTTTATCTGAAACTGAAAATTAATGAATTAATTTTTTTTTACTATTTTTATGTAATAACTAATAATACCTAAGCAAATTTGGCAACACTGTTGTATGTAATTTGAGTCGTAGATTCCGAAAAACATAAAACATATATAATAGTGATCTATTTAAATAACCAAAGTTAGTCTCACTTCCGGTTTTTTAAATAAATTTAAAAAATAAATTAGTTTTCAGTTTCAGATAAAGATAAAGTAGTGCATCATGCATATCGTTAGATTGGTAATTAGTCTAAAGAGCGGAATTACAAGCACATTTAAAAAAAAAGGCGCTTAAAAATCCTCAAAAATGTTTAAAAAGCGTTAATTTAAGCAAAAAAAGCATCTACTCTTACAAAAAAGCTTTATCATAAAAAACATCATAAATGAAAAAAAACTATTTTATTCATTGTATATACTTAACGAATAACAATAATTCTGAGAAAAAAGTATGTAATGTGACACAAAAAATAAAATAGAAAACTTGCGCACTTAAAAATTAGTCTTTAAACTATTAATTATTAAATATTGTTCTAAATGATCCATTGTTAAATTTGTCGCCGTTCACTTACAATGTTCTTATATGTAGAAAAACTTCTTTTTACGTCAACACTAGTTATTGGAGCATATTTTAAATTTGCTACAATAGTGGGATCGATCTCAAAATCTTCTGCAATTTCGCCTACCAAAATTGTGGAAATTTTATCTAACATTGTATAGCCTTTTTTTTTTTTTGAAAAAAACCTCCTTACATTTAGAAAGAACTATTTGACCAATTCGCCCAGGTTAGCACAAACAGCATCTTTGAAATGTTTAACAAAAACTTTTTCGCAAAGTGCTTTCAACGAGAACGTGCATGTGACAGTATTTATCTAGGAACATTTTGAAGCAACTATTTTGTCATTTTTCAGTGGTAGGTTAGGTTTTGGAAAAATCGAAATTAAACTGTGCTAGTTTCCTGCTATCTGAAATAGGTGCAAACGAAGTCACAATTGTCTGTTGTTTTGGATAATTTTTATACTTCTTTAATTGTTCTTGATGCAGAGTGGTTTTTACATGTGGAATGACGTGTTTTTTGTCGCATTGAATAATTTTAAGGGACTTTATAAACTCTTAGCGTCTTAATACAAGCTTTGCAAAATAATTTGTTTTCATATTTTAATTCATTATGGCCTCTGATACAAAGGATGATAGGCGTATAACTATCCCCAGCTCGGCCGCATCGCTCTTGTTTGTATTTTGAATTAAAATCATACAAAATGAGGAATAACCGAGCTTTCTGCGTGTGTGTTAAATAAATTAATTCAAGGGAATACCCGAGTTTTTTAGGAACAGAAAACCACTGCACTGACTTCATTTTTAAGCCCGTCCCAGTATCGGAGCAAACGGCATTAAAGCAAAAAATATGCTCGCGAACAAACCCGATTGAAATATTCAATTACGAAATCAATTAGGCGTAAAATAAATGCAAACTGAAAACTTGAAAATAAGTACTAATAAGCACAAAAATCCGAAATATGCATAAAAAGGCAAAAAAAGCATAAAAAGTTAGTGTCAAATACTTCAATTTCCTACAATTCGTAAACATTTTTAGAAATCATTTTCCTGCTTTTAATATTCAGGATAAGCTTAATGCTTAAAAATCCGCTCTCTAGTAATTACATTTTCTAACTAATGGCAAGATGGCTCTTGCTAGGTGCCATTTAAAAAAAGTGACTTTTTCTTAAAAAAAAGTTTAGCAAATTATATTCTTTTATTAAAGTTTCGTTATTGACCTTATTGATAAAATAGCTATTATTACGAGTTGCCAAAAATTAAAATTGAAAAAAAAATAAATTTGGCAAGACTATTACATGTAGTTTGACTCGTAGATTCAGCAAAACATAAAATATACAGGGTGTTCCATTTAAAAAATCAAAGTTGGTATCATTTCCGGTAAAACCGGAAGTGAGCCATTTTGACTATATCTATCGGCCAATCAGAAATTATGTCTAGTATCTTGGTATAAAATTTTATCCAAATCAATTCATAAATAAAGAAGACTAAAGCATGGCCCTAGTGACATTGTCACCCGGTATACAATGAATGCGCGATTTAAATAAAAGTTGACGATCATTTCTTAAAAATGAAATCAAACTATTTTTAATTGTTTACAATGTTCTTTTAAAAACGTTTGTATATGTTTGCAGTCCCCTCCGAGCCGCCACTGGTGTCCACGAGTGCAGTGCGATGACCATCACGGTCCGCTGCGCCCTAACAGGTGATTCATGCAGATACAACCTGCAGAGCTAAATATGGAGCTGCCCGCCAAACAAAGCCTTAAGACGGCCTTGCTTTATTTGTAAAGTAGCTAGACGCCGCGAGAAACTCCCAAGAGGTTCATTCAACGCTTACAAGCTATAGCTGTAAATTCGGCAAACCTCTTTATCAATCTTTGGGCGCGAAGGTGCGGCGGCGGCGTCGTGGGCGCCAGCAGCGGCCCGCAACCTGGAAGCCCTGGTTGTGCGTGGTTCTTCCGAGCTGCTGGACGCCTCCTTGGGGACAGGCCGCCTCCTGGGGGACGCCTGCGGCTCGCTGAGGGGCGTGAACTGCGACGCCAGCTGCTTGCGACGCTCCTCCTTGTAGCGGGCCATCCTCTCGGCCCGGCTCCCTTGTACCTCAGACATCTTCAAAAGAGCACCACATGATCGAGATCGTTGCTTGCGAGCGCGGATTCGCTGGCCTGGAAAGAAACGTGAATTATTATTGTTTATTTGGGTACTGTGGAGGCACCTGTTGGCCGCCGTTATGAATTAAACCTTGCTTGAGGTATTGGATTCTGGCCAAGACTTCCTCGGAAGAGAACTAACTCTATGAAACTTAATGGAGGTTTTGCAGTCACACACATTATTAAAACGTTTTCGCTTTCTTGACCATTAAAATACAATATAATAAATATATTAGTGTAGGAAACATTTAAATATCTTAATAGATGTCAAACTACGAGAGAACTCTTCTAGGTGTTCTTATAAACATTTAGGTAAGCAAATGACACCCTAATTCTTTGCGATGACACGGTAGGACACTAAATATGAATTAATGAACAGGTTAACCTAGTTGAAATTTGGAAGATTCGGAAATGATACACTTGGCGCAGTTGGTAGGAGACATATGCATTGGTTAAAGAATGTTCGCTAATGTACTCGGACGATAGATATGTACTGTCCAGGAGACCGGTACAAGAAAAATAAGAAAAAAATACGTCAATGATTGTAGAGGGGAAACACCATATACATAGAGCAACCTAAAGTCTCCAAAGAAAAATTAGTCTGGCGCATATACTTCCACATTAGGAGGGAAACTATTATGTTATATATTTAATAACATAAATCAGCTTCTGCAACTTTGGATCCGTCAAGGACTCTTTTCCTCATTCCCGTGATAAGTCTCCACGCAAAATTGTGGTCGGAATGCAGGTCTACTCACAAATAATACGAAACATGCATCACATAATTTCACACAGTGGAATTGAAGATTTTTTTAAAAATTAGAGGTCTATTCTTAAAACCACTAGGGACCATACTATTTTCTTAGCTGCTATGGTTACTGGCATATGTTATATATTATCCAAGATATGCAGATTAACTGTAAAATGTATTTAGGTTACTTCCACTTGCATCTCTGTGATAGCGTTGCTAGTTTGTCATTATTAAACCTCAAGTAATTTGTGTGAAACTCGACGTACGTTTGCCGTTTAGAACTTACACTAATTTACCTGTTTATGTTAATTAATTGCTCGAAGAACCGGAACTTGTAAATTGAAACACAATAGTGTGAACTAGAATTTATTTACTACGTGCAAGTTGCTCAATGATCGCTCAAATACAAGTGCGCTGCCATCTTAACCATTACTTAAATAACCCCCTCCTCTAAGAGTGGCAACAGGTAGAATCGTTACCTGCCGTGGTTTGTACATTTGTGCGAACAGTATCCGGTTTGAAGGGCCAAAAAATATTAGAAACTCGACGTGCGTTTGTCGTTTCGAGCTTAAAGTAATTTACCTGGTTGTGTTAATTAAAGAAGGACCAGAACTTGCAAACTGAAACACAATCGATTTATTTACTACGTACAAGTTGCTCAATGCTCGCACAACGAAAGGTGTGCTGCTCATCTTAACAATTACTTACATAAAGCACCCCCTCCTCTGAGGGTGGCGATAGGTATAATTGTAGTTAACAAAATACGTCATATTGGGCAAATGGTGGAATATGTGGTTAATTTTTATCGTTAAGTTTGAGTGTTCCGAAAACATGTCGTATCCTGTCCATGTGTGATTAGGGGGGGGGGGGGGGGGGGGTAAATTCTAAAGTATGAGTGGGAACATCTATGTTACTGTTCATATATTTTACTCTAGAAAGGTGTAAGTTTGGTAACATAAAAACAGTTTCGGTTTTCAACTAACTGAGCACAAATAAATGGTTCAACAATGGCGTCCTTTTAAAAGGACACTACAGCATGAATGTAATTTTCTTGTAAACGTAAATGTTTTTCTGGAAGTTGTATTTAAGAGGACGAACTTTGTAAAAGATGGGTTTACTCCTATACTGGGTGAAACTGCTATGAAAATTCCTTGCGATGCCATCACAGACGAAATCCGATCAAAATGTATCAATAAATAATCTACCGCCATCCCAATTGCTGGAAATCGCCGAATCTGGTTCTGGATTTTTAATGAACTGTATAAAACGTTTTTAAAAAAAAGTTTGCATCGGCCGGGAATCGAACATGGGTCACCCGCGTAGCAAGCGAGCATTCTACCTGAGCCACGGTGCTTCGTTGAATAACGACCTACGATCTAAGTCTAAAAATGAGCAACATTTTAAGCCATCATACAACTTAATCGGTCCAGTATCCAGACCAACAATTTTATGTTATAGGATGATACGGTATGGTATCACATCCTTGGGGATGTCATAAAGAACCAATGCCGCTAGTTGGGATGAGCACGCTCAGTAGTTTTGGTACATTACCATTTATTCTTCGAAAATTTGTTTACAATAATTATCCCCTTACTTGAAGCAATTGCCAACAAAGGAATGCGAGGCAGATGAACTTTTCGTTCTGGTAAGAAAAAACAGCGTGGTTTCTATGATTTCCAGACAACCGAAAATAATGAAATTGTAGTTACAACTGGAATGGCAATAATATAGTAGATATGGCCTCAAATTCCGAAAATGCATGATCAACACAGCGACTACTTAAATATTTTTAAAAAGAAACAAGTAGGATATACTTTGAACAACCGGCTCTATAATGAGAGATGTAAATCGTGGAGATCAAAATATTAGGGTAGGAATCAGGGGGAAGTATGGTATCTTTGTCTACAAGTCGACTGAAGGAGGGAAATTTGCTATTTGTTGGAAGCGAATAACAGGGTTTCCACAAAAAGAAATAAAACTCTAGAAAAAGAATTCTATGTATAAGTACAAAGTAAACAGACCCGCTGTAGAGTTTGCCACGAAAAGGTGTGAACCAAATGCGAAAAATTTAATGTGGATTTGTATAGTATACAGTGTGTACATAAAGTATGGAATAAATTCATTATCTAGAAAAGGAAAAGGTTTTCGGAAAAATCCTCGGACACGCCAACCTTTGTTTTAAGATGCGCATCTTTTGACGTTCTATTCCCATTGGTGACATCATTACTGTTCCGAATATGACGTCATCGACATTTTTTTCAAATGGCAACCTCTATTTTTGACAGCGCCATTTGAAAGAGCATATTTTTCTGCATACAGCACATCAAAATCTTTGTCATGTTACATAAGGAAATTTTCGAGAAAATTAATGTTATAACGATTTAATTAATTTTAATTAATTTATTTTATTCAGTTAATTGAACAAACTAATTAATTAAGTGTTGAAACTGAAGTCCTTCCTAGCTTTGTAAAGGTCTCTTTCTAAGTCATAAAAAACCACTCTTTTTATTATAGCAAAAAAGACATATCCACAATCACCTTATAATTGAAGTTTTATCCACACTTATGAACCGTCTAAAGTACCACTTTATCCACTAGTGGAATAATGAAATTACTTTATTTCATTAGTGGGATAAAACCATGTCACTTACTACTGCAGTGGTGGTAGCACTGTCAAGCTATGCCAAATTCGAAATTTGTACGTTAAGTTTTGCGTCAATCTGTGTCAAATAACAAACAAAACTTAACCTATTAACCTCTCGAATTTGACATAGATTGACAATACACTTCAGTACTGCCAAACGTATAACATTTGATCTTTCGGTACTTTCCAAATTGTCACTATGACTTTTCATGGCTGTCAATACAAAACGTATGTTTTTTACTTCCTTTTACGATAAAAGAAGTATTGGATTCACCTCAAAAATTATAAATTGAGTTTTCAACAGATCTTCACGTTTTAGAGTCCCCTGAATTAATTAGTTTGTTCAATTAACTGAATAAAATAAATTAATTTTAAATCACTATAACATTAATTTTATCGAAAATTTCCTTATGTAACATGACAAAACTTTTGATGTGTTGTGTGCAGAAAAATATGCTCTTTCAAATGGCGCTGTCAAAAATAAAGGTTTCCATTTGAAAAAAAATTCGATGACGTCATATGTATACAGTTCTTGTAGAGAAATTTCAGTATCGCCTGATCTATGACGTCATACTCGTACAACTATAATAACAGGATATAATGGTTCAAAATAAGTAATTTCATGGTTAAAAATATTTATTTTTAAAAAACGTTTCTTTCTGGACTGGATAACTGGATTATGAAAGTTAAGAGTTCCTTATTGACATTTAATATTGCCAATAGCGTTTTTTTGACGTTCGCAAGTGGCATCAATTTATAATTAGATTTCACAATAATGATACTCGAATTTAACTACAGCTCGTCCCAGGAATATTTTCCCTGACGTCATGTGCGTATGAAGTAATCACGGAAATGATTTAAATGTGTGTTTGTATCTGATTTCTTTTTTTAGTAGATACGAACATTCTAAATTATTCTACACATTTGCTTGATACGCACATGACGTCAGGGAAAAGATCCCTGGGGCAAACTACGTAGGTTGACTAGTTGTTTAAATACGTCCCATTAAAATATTAAGTTTCGAACATGCTTATAGGTAACAACCTAGAATATAGAAAAACATCGTAATTCCTACAACGCTAATTAATTCTCCCACATGGTTAAACATTTTCCACTTATTTCTTTTTTATCATTTTGTTAAGCATTTGTTTCGTTTCATTATATCGTGTTTTCAAAAAAAAAAAACCATCTAGGGTAGGTCTGGGATAGAAATGAATCTATCAACTATAATTCAACTATCGTCAAATAAAAATGAACTTCAGTTTGGTCATAACTTCCTCAAAGTGAGATCTTTAAAAAACACAATCAAGTGAATTTTAATAGAGTTGAATTAAAGGTGATATATTCATTTCTATCCAAGGCCTACCCTAAATGAAAATGAGTGTTTTTTAATCCACTATGTTTTTTAAAAAGCTAAAATAATTGATACTCTGGTTGTGTATGTATAGTTTCTTTTATCGATAGGTTTTTTCAAGAAAAGGTCCCGGGTGGTGTAGCTTGAACAAGCGTCCACGTTCGATCAGCAGAGTTAAGCAACGCTCTCTCTGGTCAGAACTTGAATGGGAGTTCCACGGCTGCTTCTCCCGGCACCTCGTGGTACGGCTGCCAAGAAAAAAAGTTGGTCCCGATTGTCATGACAGTCGTTAGTGGGGTTGGAAGTCCCCATAAAATGTACAGTGACGCCTTTAATTGGCCTAACGGCTGTTGGCGGAATGCGGAATACAATAAAATAAAACCTACTCTCAATTTAAATATTTTTAGACATTTTGACCTTGAAAAATTCAATTCTGCACTGCTTGATATATCACCGTAAATATCACCAACACAATAATAACTATAATAAATATGTTCCAAGTCCCTACGTTACAAGGCCATTATAATTGTTTTGTTCAATTTTTGTGCATAAACAGTTATATACAGGGTACAGAAATTTTTTACTTTCGATGGTAATTTCTTCATATAAAAATATTTGCGCCACCATTTGTCATTTCACATTGTTCAAAATCGAAAAATTAGAGAAATTAAAATTACCAGTTTCATAAAAACCACTCCTCCCCTGAAATTATTAAGCAAATTAATTTGATTTTTACATGTTTGTATCTATCAAATGTAGTGGCAAACATGGAACTTATTTCACGTAAACTGCTTCCAGCATACCACCAATTCACAATTTGCATTTTGATCCACAGAATAAATTTCATGTACAACTTAACACAAACGTGAAGACAAAAGCCTTTAAAGATCAGTTTGACAGATGCAAATAAATAAACATCAAACTAACTTGGTTCACCATAGATTTTTGTAAAAATGGTAATTTCTTCAATTTTTCGGTTTTCTGAAATGTAAAATGACAAATGATGACATAAATACAAGCAAAGTTTTTTCTCTCCATTTTGGAACCGTATTTATTGGCCCTAGATGGGGGGCGTAATATGGAGTTTATGGCACTAGTGCCTATAAAGTTGCTAGGCAGTATAACAAGCAAAAACAATCTGCATAGTAACCATCGCACACCAAAAATTCACAACACCAGCACAATGATGACGTAATAGTCTGTACCCAAAATACTGAATTCGTGAGTGTTGTCCATTTTGAGAACCAAAATGAAATAAAACGTATGTACCATATGTACAATCACGATTACAGTCCTGAGAAAATATAAAGCTCTCCGCTGCGCGTCGCGCTATAAACTATTGATTATGCCGTTAATATATAAATAACTATTACAAGATTGCTCTAAAATAATTAGCGAAGCAAATATTTTCATAAAAATAAATTACACCCGGTATATCAGCAATTATGATGGCATTATTTGGAGATTTATCGCTTATTTATGATAACGAATACGATTTTTAAATGTTGGCTATATTCATTAACCCACGGTTCATGGCATAACCATATAAAAAAATTATAAAAACAATCTCACAAAAATGCTGGGTTATGTTACCTTAAAGACTGACTTCTCTGCAGCCAAACTACCTTAGTATTTTAGCTCCATATTTCCTCTTGGCATATATTACACTCTGTTGCAATATGCTGTTGGTGATAAGCTATTTTACAAACATTACACCATTTGTGCTAACAATTATATTAAGTAAAAAGAAATATAAATTACCGTCAGTTATTTTAGGATATACAGTGTGTCCCCGGATTGACTTTGCTGAATCAAACATTTCTTAGTACGGCTTTCGTCGTTTGGGTTCTATGTCAATTGGACTCTGTTAATTAATTGGTCGCGTGTCAATTGGACGCTGTCAGATGATCGCGCGACAATTGGACGCGTGCGACAATTGAACACGTGCTACAATTGGACAGGCCTATAATTTATTAGAATTTAGCAAAACTAGTAAGCATTTTCAAAATTTAGCATATAGCTTAAACGATTAAACGATTTTTTATTGAACGATATGTGAACTAAATTTGCAGGATGTATTTAGCCAGCAATTACTGCTGTTTCCAGCCAGGAACACCGACTGGAGATAACTTATTGTTGTTTCTCTCTCTTTTTTGCTTCTACTAGATAACAACTTGCTTTTATCAAAGCGGTTGGCTACTAGAAATGGTTAAACAAAAATTTTACACTTCGACAAAAACCAATAGTTGGCTAACAAAAACACAAAAAAGGGGAAACGACAAGAAGTTACCTCTACGCGATGTTTCCTGGAAACCTCTTATAAATTTAGTTCACGTTTTTTCAATTAAAATCACTTAAATTATCTGCAAAATTTTGAAAATGCTAATTCCTTTAAAAACTAATAAATTATAGGAGCGTCCAATTGTCGCATGACCAATTGACTGCGCCCAATTGACGCCAAACCCGCCTTTTGCATGGATTTAACCAAATTACTGTTCATATGGGTTCCAGTTGGCAGAGTTAGCTTTCGAAGAATATAAATCATTGTAGGTAAAGTGGTCTTTTTGATAACTTTACGCGAGAATTTTATTTAAATAAAATATTGTAAATTAAAAATTATAGCGCTACGCCAAGTTTAATTACAATTGCATGAAAAAATGGAATATTAATAATTAAGGTAAACGTCTTATTTTTAAATTATAATGAACAATTGCAATTAGAACAACTACAACATTATTTTAATTGTGCCCCACCTTAACAATAATATTTATTCACCAGATAACTTTTTTTTTTAATTTTCAAGGTAACAAGTAAAACTTGATCTTTTTATCGAAATGTAATGGAATTCGGTATATGACAATAGTTTTTAATTTAGAATATTTCATTTTATTAAAATTTGTGCGTAAAGTTACAAAAAAACCGCATTACCTACAATTATTTATATTCTTCTTAAACTAAATCTGCCAAGTGGATACCATCTGAACGGAAGTCTGGTAAAAATCCATGTTATACCAAGCAGGCATAGATTGCAAAATACGAAAGCCACACTAAAAATTGTTTGATTCGTTACACCTATCGCAAAGTCGTTCCGGGGACCTCCATAACATATCTAGCACAATTCAGTAGCAACTTCAAACTGATACTTAAATGAGAAAAAATCAATTTATGCGGAGTATATTTCAGTCAGGCGTGGTACACAAATACCAAAAAACTGCAAAATAAGACAGTAATCAAAGCAAGAGTAGAGTATAGCTACGATAGAAGTTTCGACAGCTTGTAGGTGGCCGACAATCGAACTTCTAGGATTGTAAATGTAAATGGTGCACTAGATGGTTACACAACTTAATAATACAAATTGAGCAAGAATATTAAATTGTGACAATTTTTATGAGTTCCATGTGCTACATGTCGTGTCAATTCCAAATTCGGAAAAATATTTTATCGTTTTTACTATTGCATACGCCTTAAAATGTATGACTTGTATTTACTGTAATCTTTACTGAGAATATAACTGTTTGTTTGAAAATAAAAGAAAAGCGCAGCTCTTTTATCATAATATTAATTTTGTACAGATTTCTTCAAAAGCTTTCATCGCCCACTGTTGAAAACTTATGAAATGAGTAGGCAACCATTTTATCACACCGCAAGCATGATCAATTGCCTAATAACAAACTTCGTAATTTAGCCAAAATTTATTTTAATTTATCAAAATATTTTCTTCACAACAAAGATATACAGTTGCTATAGATTTCATTTAACGCAACTCAGCCAAAAAAGCGCATCCTTTTTAAACACTCTTAATTAAATGTTTTTAAGCAGCACTTTATATTGGCGTTTATATTAAATTCAATTAGAAACAGCCTCCTTGCTATAAAATCAAATCTATAAATTTAGCTCTAATCTTTAAGCACTGTTTACATACAAGCCTTGGGCGTAATTATAAATCTGACGACTTCACCTTACAATTCCGAAGCTATTGATCCTCAAACTGGTTTCGATCTCTGAATGGTGAATATATGCTTGCTTACCTGGTGAATAAAAAGAAACGAAAATGAAAGGCTTCAAGGTAAATGACCAAATACACCATACCGTAGGTTGTTATTCTGTTTTTATTTATTCGAATTTTCAAATAACTTTCATTAACTGTTTGCTATGCTAGTTCTTCCGACTACAGCGAAGAATCTGGACCAACAATTTTGAATTGCAAAACTAATTTTTAATGAAAAATGTTTCGGACCGAACCGTATTGTTACAATTTAAAATATAAACAAAAGCCGCAAAGTAGAAATTTCTGACCGTTCGCGTTCATATACCGAGATAAAGGAAACCAAAACAATTCATGGTTTTATCACCCTCTGGTGGAAAAATGTTATTCCATATTTTTTTCTCAACTAAATTACATTTTATAAAGGTCAGGGCCAGCACTGGCCATAAACATTATATTTATCTCTTCTAGATTCTAGACTTAAACATTTATATTTTACTAATTCGCAGTTTGTCCCGTTACCTTTTTCACTAATGCAAAATAACTCACAAATTATATTTATGCTAAACACGGGGAGTTCTTGAAATACTCCAAATATTTTCCAATTCAATCTAAAAATAGGATGTTAACGTTACTATGCATCCATTATGAGGCACGTCAAACCCTACAGATAGGTAGGAGTAATAATCAGGCCATTATTACACTAATGAATTGTAACTAATATTTGATTATTAAGATTAACCGACTAAGTTTTCATTTCAACTCTGAACCGACTATACTTGGGACTACAATCTCGACGCGTACTCATTAATGATACTCTGGAAACGGTGGTTAACTGCTATTATTAATTAAAACTGATGCACAACGCTCTAATTACTTTACAGTTAAACTTGGATTAATTAATGCAAACTTTGGACATTCTAAAATTTTATTTAAAGATATCACGTCGAGCTGATTTTTTTTAATTGAAATTCCTATTAATTTCTTTACATTTTCATATATCCTCTGATCAATTGAGATAATCCCATACCTCCTCATATTAAAAAAAAAATAATGAAATGATGAATCTGTGCCTAATGCTGTCTACATTTAAAGATAAGGGTGTAAGTAAAGCTCCATTTGAGGTTTGCTATTTAATTGATTACATCTATTATTTAGATTTTTGTGCAGATGTCGCCAGAACTCTGTTAGTGTGTTAGCACTTCTTATTGTCAGGTGATCATTTTTAAATCATATGCCAATATAGGCAAGATGTATGTATCATGCACGGTGCTTAATTTGTATTTCATGGCAGTATCTGTTTGATTTTCTTCTCTAGTCTGATAATGTGGCCTAAGTATATATTTTTCAGTATATAATACGTTTGTTTTGGAGACCTATTCTGTTTGATGTCTCATTGCGTTCTTCTTCTAACATGGCATCCGACAGCAGTTACTGCAACACATCCTACGTGACGATCCACGAACGTGCATTTTGCCGATATTAATAATTTGGCAGCAACTACAGGATCTTTATAAAGCCATTGATGTTACTGACTGTTTGATTCACACAGATGCGTGCATCAAAACCTTTTTGCTTATAATTATTCATGTAATTCAAGTCATAACTGTTCTATCTCATTCAAAGGTCGTGGTAAAGTCAAATTTGCATCTTACCGTATTTGTTTGCCTCTGTTAATAATGGAAAGGAATTTGTAAGCTTCCCTTAATGGCTTTTAAGCGGATGGATACACTTTCTAATAGGACTTAAGCCGACTTAGCGTATTTGGGACTCATGTGTTTATGGATTTCGTTCAATACAATGCCTCATTGAGAGAGCTTAGCATTAATATTCCTTAAAATAAGCATTTATTCCTAAACAACGTGCGACGCTCCGATTGGCTACGCAGGATCGCCTCAGCCAATATTGTTTGAGCCTTCCCCTCCTTGTTGAATTTGCGAGTTCAGATCATTGTCAATTCAGCTTTAGTTAGATTCAGAATTTCGAGTAAGCAAGTTCAGCTATGCTTTGTGCTGGTTTGCGGTCGGTCTAGCTCCCTGGTAAAGACGTTTCCAGGTTGTTTTGTGTGACGGTTACGCGCAATTCGCTATTTTGGCGTGGCCAATCCAAGCGTGTCACAACAGTTGAAGCTATTGTAAAAAACCATCGGTCCATCAGTGACGTTTGTAATCGTTGTTACTCAATATACTCGTGTTTGTTAAGTCTTGTTTCACTCCAACAAATAACTGAACCCAAGTCAAGGGTTATTAAGTGGCAGTTCCCGGCAATCCCATTGAACCGGAATTCGCAGCGGATTAACTGGGGGCCCCATTCGTGGAGGCCTCTTTTCAAGTTAATCATACAAAAAACACTGACCTTTGAAAGATTTCATAGTTCGTCACTGTAATAAAATGTCAGTATTGTTTTAGCTCGTACACCGATATGAATTCTTTCTCATTAGAGCACGGATGATTTTATAAAGTTCTTCGCGGAGCCGTAACCGGTGAATTGACTAATTCAACTGTTAGTGTTAATAACCAGTCGAAGTATTTATTATACAAGATGCATATTGAGTTATCGTTAAATCACTAACGTTTTTCTTATTCATCGCTCAGCCAACTTGTTATATTGCAAAGGAGCAGTGATATTGCCGGTCGGAGTGTTTCAGTTCGGTGGCAAATTCGCTCCATTCGGTAGTAATTCGTATCGGTGAATATTTTGAATCGAAGTTACCTAACTTAGTCGGCGGTAACCCACATTTTGACAAATAATAAACTAACCTAAACCGGAATAAAATCAATTGGTGGTATTCCATGCGGTGGTGTGTAACATAGTTGTCAAACAGTCGGTGGTAGTCTACATTGGTGGTGATCCACATCGGTGGTACTGTTGTATAGAGCCCATCTTCGAATGCATTATCTTTTCATAATCCATAAAGTGCACATAGATGGGGATATTGTAGTGGATAAATGTTTCAATTAAAGCAATAAGAAAGTGTAAATAGTCCATTGTGTAGCCTTTGCAAAATCCTGCACGTTAGTCGATTTTTTCAATTATCCGATTGGTTATATATAATTTTAGTACATAATTGATACAAAAAAATACGTTCGGATAATTTATCCACTTATAGATCTCATCAACACAAACAAAAAAGTCCTAACAAACATGGGGCCGGAAACGCTTCCGAGATACAGGGTGTTAAAGTTTTTAAAAATTCGTTTTTATTCTCATTTAAATAACGCTTTAGGCGATTTTAATAACATTTTTACAGCTAGTTTATAACTTCATCGGGTATCTTTTGGACCTATTACAGTTGATTCAGTAATTCCCACGGGACATGCTGATTAGGCTTTTTCACAAAACAATAACACCCAGCAGATTTTTTGCAGTTTTCATTATTTTTTTAATAAAGCAACTAAAAATGCAACTTTTCTTGTCTCGTGAGTTTTTCGTATCTCGCTTAGTTTTCAAGAAAAAAACCATAAAAGCCCATATTTTGCACGCCTCTGAACCTGCTAAGACAAAAACTAAAATGCTTCAATATTTCAAAACCCCTTAGCCTATTTTAGTGAAACTTTATTGGTGCTATTAAGCAGTATGTTTTGGCGTACTTATCTTAAATTATTTATTCCAGGGGCGGCCAGAATTTTTTTTTAACTTTAACGAAGCGCTTTCGGGCCCATGTTTATTAGAAATTTTTTGTTTGTATTGATGAGAGATCTCTCTGGTGAATATACTATCAGGTTTTAAACCAAACAAGAACTCAGTTCCTACTGACCAAGTGTAATAAACTAAATATATATATTCGTTACGGAACTACTCACATACCGGGTGTCCTAGTAAAGATGGAACGCAGAACGTTTTATAAGTTATATGTTATAAGATAGGATAAGATATCGTAATTGGTTCAAAATTTGATTATGACAGCACCTGAGTAAACATTTTACAAGTAAGTTTGAAATTCATTCATGACAACTAAAAAGCTATTACATCAAGGCGTGTTTGGTTAAAAAAGAAATCGTGACTCCGATGTCTAGTATGAATTGCGTTGTTTAGACATGCCACTCAAGTATTAAGTAACTTTTATAAGCATGACAACGATGATATGTCAGAATAATAACATTTTTAGTGTTCTGTCGTACAACGAATAGCCCGTAAAGTATTTATACGTTCCTTCCTAAAGATATCATTTTGAACCAAATGACGTATTTTTGTTCTATTACTCAATTCCTGTACATTTTGCATGCTTAGCAGGAGGAACTGATCCCGGTTATTATGGAAATTTAATTTGTTTACTGTTAAGTATTTCTGTACAATCTGCACTCTGTTTGGTTGCACATATTTAAAAAATAATCTTTATTTATAAGTACGTAAAAAAAGTATATTGTTCAGGGCACTTCATTCCACACGTAGGAATATGACCTGCGACACAGCCAGTCAGGGTCACCGAAATCTCCTTTTCTATTTTGCGTTTAAAATAACTCCATTCTAGCACCCAAATGACATCATTTAAGTGTTAGAATGGAGTTATTTCAAACGTAAAATAGAAAACATCTTAATTTTTTAATTTATAAAATGGTATAAAGAAGCCAAATAGAAATAATAGTATAAAACACTCGTTGCAGAAGGTCCTTCAAGCACGCATTTGTTCCTCAACTCGCCGCTATGCGGTTCGTTTCGAAATTTCAAATTCGTGCTTGAGTAGATGCCTTCTGCAACTTGTATTTTACTATTCCGAAACCCAATCAATCTGGCACACCGTTAACGGCGTACTGGACGATGTTCATCACGCCTTCCCTACTTCCACAGCTGTGGTTTCGGTGCCCAATTTTAAAGCGACTGGGTGACCGCCCGCCAGTTACTAGATGTGGGTATTGAACCCCGTACCGTGGCACCGCAGCCTGGAGAAATGAGGAGAGTTGGGCAGGTCGGTGCAACTGAATTGCGCACCAAACCCATTAGTCCCTTAATCCAACACTCGAATTGCGCTCAACATGTTTGCCTACCTGGGTTGACCCTCACTATAACTCAAACTGCGCACAAGGGATTAAAATGGGGGGCAACCATAAAGTGATGTTTTTGTCTTTACCTGTCGAGATTATATAACAAGTATTTACATACCGGATGACCGGTTTCAAAACCGAGCGTAGCAAGTGTTTCATTTTTAGTAAATCAGTGACGTGTAACGAATTGATGTCTAAATGACTTTCATCCCCCCTATAATTTAAAGTTCTGATCTAGACAACTTTTTTAAAATTAAATTAAATGTTTCTAGTAACTTTTTGATATACCATGCTTTTGCTATACTCGGTTTTGAATCCGGTCACCCGGTTATATAAATTGTTTTCACTGTTGGTTATTCTAGAGCCAATTTCAAAATAATTTTATCATTAGAAAGCGAAAATAAGTTAAACTTTACCGCAGTTCGTGGTAACCAAGCTTAAACCAACCTTTTAAAAGCTAAACTACCTGTCGCAATTGTATCTATTAATTCCGTGAAAAATGTTTAAAATCGACTTTGCTTCTTCCTATTATGCGCATTTGCCAAAAATGAAAAATGGTTACTTAAATGACTGTGGTCGATCTGACTACCTACAGGTACCGTGCGCAATTCAGTAGGAGATTAAACAACCCTTTTAACACTGAACTACCTGTCGCTAGTTGGTGCGCAGTTCGAGTGCTGCTACCAACCCCACCCCATAAAACAAAACATTGTTACGAAACCTCAAGGATTAGAAGCCGGACGGATTAAATGTCCAAAAAAATAGAGAACCAAAGCAAAAAATAGAAACTTCTGGAAGAAAACGCTGGAGGAGGCTAAGGCCCACAAGGGGGTGGGGTGACATGGATGATGATTATGATTATATAATTTAAAGCAACTTTGCTCCTATCATTTGCTATCATATTTTCAAAACCCAAGAAACCAGGCACCAAAATTCTAAAATGAAACAAAATTGTATACTTAAGCGTAGGTACAAATATTAGAATCTTACCTTTAAGCCATTAGATATGCCAAGAATTCAAGTACGAAAACCTGGAAATATTTTATAAACAAAGGGCGTCTTTAATGACAGAATATCTCTGTTGTCAAGTGTTCATTTTAATGCAAAATTAGGCATACAGGAGCTAATTTAAATCGTGTTAAGTAATTAAATTGATATTGATGAAACTCTTGGGCAAGCTGTTTCAAGTATTTTCAAATTAGTACTTCTGTTACGTAACGTTTCGAGATATCTTCATAAAATTCAAATAAACTCAGTCAAATGGTCCCAAAACCTGGCAATACTTTAGGCACAATGAGCGACTTTTTAATTACACAAACAAGTTTGAATGTCTCTGTTATCAAGTGTTCAATTTTCCTGCATAACTGGGAATAATGGAGTTAATTGAAATCATTTAGTTAATTAATTTGATATTGATGACAATCTTGTGCAAGCTATTTCAAATTAGACACGTATTCAAAAAGCATCTTTTCTAAGACTGCTCTGAAAATAGCCAAAAAAGACTCCTAATTCTGAAAATCTTACGTGCGAAAACCACTTTTCACACTTGTGGGGCTTTATGACACTCGTCTGCGGCTCGTATCACCAAACTCCCCCACGCGTGTGTAAAGTGCTATTTTCAGCACTAGTTGTACAATATACTATTCAAATTACTACTTCTGTTAATGTAACTCAAATAAAATCATTCAAATGGGCTTAGAAACCACGCCCCATAGGATGGCAAAGTAAAGATGGGGTTGTTTTTCCAACCTTTACAGAATATATAACCATTAAGAATCGCGATGAAATCGGATCAGACAACTAAAATATTCGTATTTACTCCTGATCAGTAAGTAGCCAGTCTAAAACTTCAAGGGTGAGGTTTTAATGTCCTCATTTTATAGCTACAAACACTGCTTTTTCATTCATACAGTATACAGAAATTCTGACTTAATAGTTTGCTCAAAATAATTATTTTGCACGGGGTAAAAACAAACTTCATTAAAATTTCTGACGTCGATCTTCCATTCATATGACTGATGATATTTAACGGCTGGATTAAAAGACTCAACTGAAACGAAACAAACTTGCACATCTTTGTTTTCAATTATCTAAAATTACATTACCGCTACTTTTTATTGAAGTTTATATTTATTTTACTTTGCAGTTTTGTTATTATCTTCAACATAATAACATGGCAATTAAACTTAGATTACTGTCATTTTACTGTTCTAATCGACTCTTGAAATGATACACCATAAAAAGCAATAATAAAACAAATTAACCCTGCAATATTGTTGGAGCAACGACCCTTTCGCAAAATATGTCGATGAACCTGTGCACAAATTGTAAAATTTTGCAGATTTTATTTAAAAAATATTAGTGAATAAAGCGATGGATGAGCACGCGGTTACGTGTATCGCGCAATGTGCTGCTATAAAACGCATTTTAAGTGACGAGGGTCAGCATGTTACAGATAAAGGGCGTGGGTCTAGGGATTTACACGATTAGACAGTTGTGGTGGGAATTTTCCGTAAAGTGAAGGTAATTTACAGTATCTGGCGTTTTTACTGCCGCATTTATACAATTTTCTGGGTGTAACGCTGCATTTATAAACTGCTCAGATAAACAGAATTTAGAATTTTTTCTGCCACACAAATACACCCCTCGGTTAGAAATAATGGTAATTTCCATTTGTGTAAATTTACTAGTACCGCACGATTTTATAATACAACTCTTTATGCAAAATTTCACCAATTGCAAACTTGGCATCGACCAATATTCGACAAAATTTTCAGGAACAAAGATTTCAAAAATAATATCCAATTGTTTTGTTGTACAATACAGAAATCAGCCAGAAATCCAATGCATATTTTTAAAATTCGTCTACTGCAAGACTTTTCCCACGCTATGATGTAAAAGTGAGTGACTTGTTACTCTCATACATCATTTTTATGTGCTTTATATGAAGAGAAACAAAAAAATTCTCTAAGATAAGATGATTTGGTCTGCAATTCAATTACTATATGGAAATGTTTAATTAAATATTTATCTATATAGACTCCGCTGAACCCTCCACTACGCAAAAGCAATTAAATGAATAAACGATTATCTTAAACGCTTCAACGTGAGCCAGAAAGCCCACTGTGAATGCCCAAAACAGCCCAGTAACCAATAGCGTTCAACGGACCAGTTGAGCTACTCCGGAGAACGGAGTGGGTAACACTAACATGATCAAAACGAAATACGGGGTCCACCTACTTGATTGGTCAACAACTCGTGAATCTCGTTGGAAGATTCCCCAATTTACATTAAAGGAGTTATATAAAAAATACACTTATCAGACGCAGGCTCTCGGATAAACTATAACTCATTATAGCAAGAATACGATATAAAGGCGGCGCAATTAAAGCGACATATAAAAAATATAATGGGTAGTAGTTGAATTAAACCCCATATTAAATCCGGGGCCTGTATACGCTATATTCACATTATAACGTATGTAATTTCAAATATAAGCTTAACACAAATATACAAAGCTAAAGGTACTTAGAAAATACATGCATATAAATTAATGATTTATCAATACGTCAATAGGTCCGACGTAAACAAGAAAATTTCAATATCGTAGGTTCTCAAACTGATTTACGTCAATACTTTAAAATGCATCAAAATATTGTTAAGTCATTTTGCTGTTGTAGATGCTTAATTGCATTGCACGCCTTTAGGGCAACTTGTTGCTATGTTAAAACCATTTTCAATTTTTGCGCACAAGTACAATCTCATTTTCCGCACATTTGATTCAGGTCATTTTGGTATTTTAAATAGCCACCTAGGCTTTAGGGCAGCGTGCCCGTATGCTAAACCCTTTTAGTTACTAATTTGGCTTCATCGCCTAATTCTATAATAATGATTTTGCACATATTTGGCCCCAAACGCAGTATTTCTCGTCAGTTGGAGCACCCCTTTGCTGCTACTTTGGCAGCCGGGTGTTATCGCTCGCAAGAATTCCGAAACTTCTAGAAATCACTCCGTTGAGGCGCTACGCCATTGGCTGTCTTTGATACCGGAATTAATTTGTTTTATGGAGCGCATCGCCATTGGCTGCCGAGAATCACGTGGCAATGCCGTTTGGCTCACGCCACTGCAGGGGCCATAACTCGGCTCGCTCGAGGAGTTCAAATCAGGCCGTTGATCGAAGAAGTCGCAGAGTGTGCCGTTTCGCGGCGTTCCCGCTATTTGCGGGGACGCCAGCCTGTTTTTCCCGTCTCGTGCTGTTTCAGCGAATGTTGTCGAATATGCCATCCTTTAAGAGGTCGCGTGTGGTTGTGTGAGTGGCACGTCTTTACGTCAAGGCGTAGGTGTGTGAAGGGCTTCTTGGGGCCAGTTCTGCGTTGGTGAGAAAGGGGGCTTTCCCTTTGCAACTCGCTGTTTCGAGGATCTTTCTAGGCAGGACGAAGTAGGCCTCTTTGCCGCTGTAGTGTGCTCTCAGGAGAGCGTCCTCACGCCGCCATCTTGGCGGATTCCAGCCCGTTTACCCCTAATGCCGTGTTTTGGCGATTGAGCTGCCACAGACTGCCGCCTTCTACCAACTGACTGCACGCCACTCTCATGGACCGTCTGCGGACTAAGGTATTTGTAATTGCAACCATTTAAACATAGTAACTGTCACTTGTGCGAGCGTTGGTGCTTTGTGCTCAACTTTATGTGGGCGGATGCATGCCCCTTGCTTGCTTGTCGCGGCTTTTAATGCCGGTTTGAGGCCACCATGCTGCAAGACGCTACTTTGGTAGCCTGCTAGTAAGTTCATGTGCGCGAGTTTCGCGTTTCATCGCCTAAATATCTAAAGAACTCTGCGCCCATGTCTTGGTGTTACGTTTGTGCTAGCTTTTAATTCAGTAACGTTGGGTGCGCGAGCTTCCCTATATTGTAGCACTGTTATCGCGCATTAACGCGCCCTTTTGCCGGAGCGCGTATTTCTAAACTGTACTCTAATATGTAAAGGGTCGAGCCCACTGCGGCCGGCCACCCATAGCGTGTTGTTCATTAGCATAGCGCGTCCATCAGCTGGTACTTAACGTAAGCAGTAACATAAGCTTGGCGGCACGATTTGCTGCCCAGATGTAATTAGCGATCAATAGACGCATATTTAGTTAAGGGACGTATTATTCCTATTCGACCTGTGCATGCTTTGTTTCAATCTCGAACATCCATCAAACCAAATCTAGGAACCCAAATCTAGCGACTAGAAAGCCAAATTCATAAATCAAAATATTCATAAATACAAAAAATGCGCCCAAATCCATAATCCAAAAATACAAAAAAGGCTTCTGCTGTAAATTGTATAAAGATTCTATCTCCTGCGCTACATAAGATAATTAGGAGATGTAAACCTGTCCAAAGCCATCCTAAAAACCTGCTATCTATATTGGTTCCTCTCGCTCATATTAATCGACCATAAAGAAATAGAAAAATAACGGAGAAGCATCATTCACTAAATCACATATCCTCATAACGGGTCAAATGCAAAGTCTTTCGCGATTTCTAACAATTGTTTTTAGCAGCGGGGTTCACTTGGCACGCAAAACTAAACCGATCACTCAGACGGAAGTTACCAAACGACCGTGCCAACACTTTCTGCAATGACATGCACAAGTTCGTGAAGCAGATTATGCAATACGCCAAAACCCAACAGAAAACGTGCAAAAAGTTATTCGATACGCCCGAATAAGCAAAAAAAATAAATTATATCGGCACTGAAATGTCACACAAAATCACACAAGTGATACAGGAGACACTGCCTACTGTACTCGAATGGCAAAATAAACACTGAATTTGTCAGGTGAATATTGAGCTCCCCGAGTTAATTAACCCACGGAACTCTTTTAGAAGCGGTTTAACAAAACTAGGAAATATCACATAACAGGAGGAGGGAAAATTTACGACCAACTGAAACGTACACCTGTAATTCTCAATGTAACTTCGTGGGACAACAACGCTTATATTCTTTAAATTTGCATAACCACAGTAGCCCTCAGGTGAAAACTAAGGTGAGTTAGTTAGATCGCTAAGGCTAACGTTAGTAACTAAGGTAAAAATGGAGGCAGCGTCACAGTGGCCGTAACAACATATAAAAAGCGCGGAAGTTTTTTTAATAAAGTGAGTATATGTACTGTATTGTATTATCATTACCCTCATTTTACCTTGCGGTGTAGAGGCTGGTGCTTCATGTGCTTGCATCTGGCCGTACAATACTCAACTTTCCCCGGATTCGGGATACAAAGTTGGAGCTCGGCTTTTGTGCTTGCACAGCAACCATTGTGTGAAGTGTGTGTCATGTTTATGTGTTGACCTTGTTACTCTATCTCTTAGGTCTGTGGTTCTGAGTAGAGCACAGTTAATTTGGTGCCCAACTGTGAATGGTCTCACTGAGCCCGATTCTAATCGCCAAGGATACGGAAAAATTCCGACCCCAGCGGGATTTGAACCGAGGACTTGGAGGACTTGCGTAATGCAAGCCTGGCGCTAACCCATCTGCGCCACGCAGCTTCTTATAAAGTGAGTATATACGAGTAGTAAAATGTATAACTTGTATCTAATGTAACCTACTTTGACTTTCTTTAAATTGGCATGTTAATCATGTAAAATGAGACTTGTATTATATTCCAGTAGCTGTTAGTTGCATGATGATAGTTTGTATATGTAATTAGTGTAGATAGTGTAAAATTATACTTTTGTATATTATTTACCAGCGAAGTATTTATAAAATACGACAATAATAATAAAGCCAGATATTTATTAAGTAGAATTAGAAAAATCTCCCGGGGAAATGCATAATTTTTCAGAAACTGTAAAGAGGCGTGGTGGGGTGGCATTTCTAGTTAGCTGTAAATATATTAGTAATGCATCCTCGAACTGTGAGTACATAAAAAATCTGGTGTGATACACTCACACAACTTCCTTTTACAGTGATCTTATAATTAGTCAAAAATATCATTTTTAATTTTTAACCATTTTTAAAAATTTTCAAAAATTACAAATTCTACAAAAACGGTACAAAATCGAGCGTTAGTTGAAGAGACAAATTTTCTCTAGAATTTTAAGGTGAATTCAAAAATGTAATAATATACCGGGTGTTTTATTTAAAATAGGAGTTAATAAAAAAAATTGAAAAAAAAACAAAAGAAACCCACTTTAGAAGTATTCAACTGGAAAATCACCTATCTCACATCAATACACATTAAAAATGTAAGAAAAATGTAAAGTTTAAAAAAAATCGTTAGAGCCGTTTTTGAAAAAATCGAAAAAAACTGAAAAATCACAAGAGTAAACACCTACTTCCGGTTATGCGATTTTCTTAAAAAGCTTGCTGTCTCATCTACATAGTACACAAAACTTATATATGACGTTTCAACGCCATACCTCTTTTCATTTTTGAGATATTCTGTTCACAGACACACAGACAGACAGACACACACACAGACACACAGACAGACCAATGAAAAAAAATATGTTTTTTGGGATCAGGGGACTCTAAAACGTGAAGATCCGTTGAAAACTCAATTTCGAATTTTTGGGGTGAATCCAATACTTCCTTTATAGTAAAAGGAAGTAAAAATCGCCATGTCAGAGCGGAAAGCTTTTTCCGTCGAAGATAAAGCTGCAATTATTTATTTGGGGAATAGAAAGCGGGGAGTTAAATGGTTTTATAGCTAAGGAATTTGATGTAACTCATATTTGGTACTAGAAATGCCAACATACATAAATCAGACAAGTAGAGACACTCACTGCCGGTTCCTCTGATGTCAAAATACCGATCTGAATGACCTTGCACGGCTCCTGGGCGGGTACTTTCCGATATTACCAACAGATGGCGCCACTACTTTACCACATCAAGGTTGGTATAGTCCTTGTATATTATTAAAATAATTTTATTATTAATATGCAGGAACTCTAGGTTGGGATAAGGTCACTAAATCATGTTAGCTAACGTGATTTAGTGACCTTAGGTTGGGAATCGTTGTTTTGCCATCTGGCGGTCAAGCTTAGAAATAAATACTTCCCGAGTCGATGTCCATGGCACTCTAGATAGGTTTCAACATTTGACATGAGTCTCTAGTTGTTTGATTTATGTACGCAAACATTTAGGCAAACCACCTAGTGATGTGGGTCGGGTAAATACCCAGTGGGTAGGGTATTTATAAATGGGTATTTACCTGGGTATTTACCTCTTCCTCGGGTAAATACCCAAAAAGTGGGTATTTATCAAACTTGTAATATTTAAAACCCTAAACTAAATTTTACTCGCATAATAATGTTATCTTAATAAATCAACCACGTACAGCGTGCGTACTAAAAAGTGGAGAAAGAGCAGGAAATTTTGAATTGAATAGTAATTTTTTGCTTTTGTTTCTCGCAGGTGTATCACTCCAACTTTCTGGTTACATGTCAGTGGTGGCACATTAAATCTATGTCAAATTCGAGGTTAGCAGGTTAGTTTTTGCGTCAGTTTTAACACAAACTGACACAAAACCTAACCTGTTAACCTCGAATTTGACATATTATCCATTTACTTGACATCCGCACTGTCGAACTTACAGTATGTTGGCACCACTGCTATTTCTCACATTTTAAAAATTAAATTAATCTCCAGTCTAATAAAAAGCACATTATTTTGGGGGTATAGTCAAGACATTTTTTAAAAATTCGGCACAGACAGTGCGGATGTCAAGTAAATGGATAATAGATTTACAGTGCCACCAATGACATGTAAACAGAAAGTTAGGGTGATACACCTGTGAGAAACATAAAAGCAAAAAATTACTAGGATTTCATTAAAAATTTCCCGCTCTTTCCCCACCTTTCAGTACTCACACTGTATATATAAATGCACTGGAATATTTTATGTAAAATAACAATTTAAATGTAACACTGAATAAGCAGTCACCCAGGTAAATTAATAGTTTATCGGGAAGAAACATTGGCTGCGGAAGTTTATGGAAATAAACAATAAGTAATAAATTGCAACTGTCAGAATTTACAAAAAAAAAATTGTGATTGCTCTGACTCCGGGGATTGGGATGATTTATATTGTTTGTATATTATTTTCCAACATGTTTCCATTTTTGAAAAATGAACTTAACATTAACTTGGAGAACATTAATAATAATACTTACTTATATACATATTAAGAAACAATCTTAATAAGGCAAAGGAAATAACAAAATGATATAAACAACGTTGCATACCGGTGGGACCATAATTATGTATAACAGCAATGAGATGGCATGAACAAAAGCACATAATACTTGAGTAAGAAAGAGATAACCGTTCAAAAAAGTTATTTTAGTAGGCATATTTAGTTGACATATGCCATAATTAAAATGAGCATCAAGTCTACTCAAATATTTGTTTCTATGTTCATCTATTTCTTCATCAAGCATTGAATTCTGTTTTTATTCATGCTATCTTATTGCTGTTATATATGTGTTGCCTAAAATTGTACGGAGTTGGAAAAGGTTCAAATACTACGGGTGTATGAATTACATCTAGTATGCTTTGAATTTCCCATAATGCAATCTAAAATTTTACCTGAAATTGGCAAGATTGTAAGTCTATGTCAAATTCGACGTAAGTATGTTAGGTTTTGCATTAGTCTGTGTCAAAACTGATGCAAAACCTAACCTACTAACCTCGAATTTGACATAGACTTACAGTCTTGCCAATTTCAGGTAAAATTTTAGATTGCATTATGGGAAATTCAAAGCATACTAGATGTAATTCATTTTAAGACACCCGGTATTTGCCATAAGAGTAACCGAAATAGAAAATGCGATAATTACTTTGGTAGCTAGACAACAAGTAGGTGCAATAGCTACTGGTTGCCTAGCTACCAAAGTAAATATTTTTCTATTTCGGTTACTCTTATGGCAAATTTGAACCTTTTCCAACTCATGGAATGGCCATGTTCGGTACAATTTTAGGCAACTTGTATAATTATGGCCCCATCGGTATTTTGGACTGTTTTTTATTCTACATTTTTATAAAATTCGAATAGGGCACCTTCACTTACCAATCAATTATACTGGTTAGATTAGCTTTATATTTGTAAATGAGGCTATAAATACCCGTTTAAATACCCATTTTGGGTATTTACCCGGGTAAATACCCCGGGTATTTACCCCTAAAAATAAATACCCGGGTAATTTGCATCACTAAAACCACCCAAATTAACGACTTTTTTTGTTAAAATTGCTGAATAATTCATATGCAATACTTAACACTTTCTATCAATATTAGTTGTTTGTTTTATTAGTAAAAATGCATATTTTTTATACAAACAAAACAGTCTATTTTCCCCGGTCGGAATAAACGCAAAATTAATTACTTTATTGTTACGTTACGTTGCGTTTTTTCAGTTTAAGGCAAAACAACTTTTTCAGCCTAGGGCGAAAAGTTATTCCCGTACTGTTAAATAGGTACCCCTGAGTATTACTATTCCTTGTTGTCTAGCAACGACATAAAATATCGAAATCATTTACGGCCTGAAAAAACGTCTGAAAGCATAATTCTATATTTATACCGTAGGTCGCTAACGGATATAACAACCGAATTCTTCCGGTCCATTCGCCGTCGTTATAAACGGTATCTACTGTACCAAGCCTTTACTTTTACAATCGAAACGTGTATTCAATATGAAAATAGAATCGAATGTCAGTCGATAAAAACTACGTGTGCAATTTTCAGGCCGAAATTTTTTTATTTTACGCATAAATGTTCGCTGTTAGAAGCAAATTCAAGTCAAAAAGTCAAAACAAATCTTATTTAGTATACATACACACTTGACATATATCTTGCACAACAAAAGAAAATATATCTATAGAAAAAATACTGAAAACATTCCTTAGTACTTATTTATTTCTGAAGTCATTAAACTTACGTGTTGCTCAAGTTCGGAGCTGGTGTAATTTTAGAAAATACTGTAGACATTTCCTTTTCTTGCGTTTTTACATACATACTCATTGTTTGTGACATTGCAATCCCTAAAAATTATTCAATTGCCCTTATTAAGCGTCTGACTAATTTCAAAATGTATTAGGAAAAATGTTTCGGAAATCTTATTTACTACACCTTAGAGAAAATGACATTATCTGCATGTGCATTTAATCAGATTAGTACCTTGCAGCTATGCTCGTGCTTTCAATTTTAACAAGTTTGCTGCGAATTTTAATCTGTATTCACGTCAGGATATTTAAATAACGGAAGTCTCACAGCTCATACTAACTTTATGCCCGAGTGGATTTCATTAAAGCCAGTCTCTCTTCCAGCGTAATGACTTTCATAAAAGCCTTGCATTTACTACAGAAATGTAACAGGTTTTATATTACAAATATTTCCAAAACAAAAAATCAGCGAGAGCCAAGATACGGCCCTTCGCGTCCAAATCGGAATATAAATAGGCAAAGTGTGAACTGCAAATCCCTATTATTAGAATCCGCACAAAGCCCGAATTCCTCCACGTCAAAATAAATAGCAAACATGTACAAACTCTGGGCACGAATGGGGCAGTCAAAAACAGGTATTACGTCAAGTTGATGAAAATAACAGGAACATCTGCCGTTATTCCATTATCGCAGATTTGCGTATCTCGAGTCTGTTCTCCGGCGAATTCTGCAACCCCGAATTTCGTATGCAAAACCGAAAAGCTTTCCACAAGAAGGGCGCGTTCCGGCAACTCACTCCGAAAACTGCATTTCCCGGATCGATGGCTGCATGCAACGAGAGCAAATCGACACTGTTCTGGTTTTGTATAACTCGACGAATGCGAATGTCAATGTCCGTGGTATCGGGGCGCAGCACTGATAACAGCGTGTACTTTTATTCCACAAACATCGCGGGAGGCTTGGTATGCCTATTGGTATCTAAATGTCGCAACTTTCGTTCCAACCAAATGGACCTGGATGGAGAAGTTACGAAATCCCACATAATTCTGTTTTAATGTCGCAGATAGCGATTTACAGCTGTAAATAACAAATTTAGAGTTGGACTTGGGAAGCATCCAACTTCGGACGAATCAAAGACTTTTGTTTAGAAGCTGGTTTAAGTAACGAAAACGGCCAAAACGAATGAGAAAATCTCTCACCAGTTAATTAAATCAGTTCTTAACCCAATATTTCAATTTTAGCCTATTGTTGTCTGACCTCTCCCAATTGCTTATCGCGCGGCTCACCACGTTACTTCATATCTATGACACAAAGTTCAGTTATAAATACATTGTGTGTTTTACTACAGCATAGAGCCCGAAAGGCTGCTTATCAACCAATATGTGTCATACCTTTAATAGGTTTAGATACCACAGGAACACTCATAATACAAAACAAAAATACTGGGGTTCTTAAAACGTGCAAATAGTAAACAGCAAAATGAATAAACACTCACGGAAATACCTTTATTACTAATTAGTTAGCACGTAACTATTAAAAATAGTGCGTACAAAATTGATAAAATACTTCAATAGCTTTAAATGCGAATCCAATAACATTCACTTGGAAAGCAAGGACATTTTTTCCAAATCTCAAAGTTGTGAACTAAATGTAATAATGTTCAGTATCTAAATATATAGGTGGTACCGTTAAGAGAAAACAAAATTTGCAGTAGAACTGTGAAAATGGCTCAACGCGCGCACCCAAACCTCTTATATTTGTACTAGTATCAATTTGGGGCCTATACCGAAATTTATATCGGAAGAGAACCGTAAACACGTCGTAAAAATGCTAACGAACCATAAATAACAAATGCAAGAAAACGCAGCTATCAGTGCAATACATAAAGTATAAGTGTTGTTACCGCTTGTTAGGTTAGTTGCACTATTGAGTTAATGTTTGTTGAACCTATAGGTCGATCTTACGCCTAACTTAGTGCACGTTGTAGAAATTGGTCTGTAACTGTCAATTTCATACCTCTTTTATATTTACATCGTTGAAGTTAAACCCATGTAATACAAAATGTTTGATAATTATAAAACTAGATTAATTCTCTAATCAGAATACGTGGTCTGATGAATTGTGTGCGCTATCCTATGCGAAGGCGAAAACGAGTACACACAAATGCACTAATTAGGGTGTTGTACTAATAAAATTATCTGAGCGCCATTGAGCATTCAAAAGTACGAAAATTAGTTTATGGAGGTAACTACGAACGTCAATACACAGGTGTTATCCTGGTAGCCAAAGAGCGTACGATTTTGAAATCCTTCTACAGTCGCCTTGTATAATTCTTTCCATTTTAGAACTTTAAAAAACACGAGTAATTTGTGTTTTATGAATATTAACTATACGAAAAGCGCTGCTTGCTTTCACGGACGCATTGGTGTCAGATCGAAGTGGCCCCTCAGCTTTTGTGGACTGCAGCGGGTGCAAAGCGGCAAAAAGTAGATCAAAAGATAAGGATATTTTAAGATACAATGGGAGCCGTCACAACGAATGCTCAAGTCTCAATATTGCGGTATGATCTATTATACTCATAATTTACTGGTAAATTATCACACATCTTGAAATAATATTTATTATTACCCTGTAAAGTTTAGCAAATATTTCACTGATGCTAGCTTTTGCCAGTACATATGCGAAGTATATGGGATATGGGAATATGTCTGTCTATGAGAGGGTGGTGTTGAACTCTAGTTTTAAGATTAATTAAATAGATGTATTTTTGTGCGATTAGTTTGCAGCGTTTCAATTAAATTCAAACTGTTCTCACTTTGTGCAGTTTCGCCAAAATTATTCACAAGCACGTTCAATGCATTTCTTAAGTTTATAACTTTATTATCCTAAAAGGCTATCGTATTTGAAACCCCAATAAACCTTTGCGCTTGTTCGTGAGAAACTGCAAAATTTTAGTTTCCACGCCAAAAGTTACCGAACGTTTCATTGACTATTTAGACACCCCACTGAACTTGGGATAGCCTACAAAAATGTCAACTTGGTTTTTAAGCAGAATCATAGAATTATGTTAACCATCCAACAACGCAGACGTCACTCTTAAGTGCTATTTGTATATATTATGTGAATATAATCTAAAACTTTAAAATCAACACTGGTTTAATTTATTCAACTATACCAACATATATTGTGGTGTAAAAAGCTACACTGCATCAACAATCCATGTGGAAAATGCATTTTACGTGTGATTGTTGCTTTACCATCAAAATTCTCCACTGGATAATAAAAACTACATGGATTTTTAAAATTTATATAAAAAATACTTCCAGTTCTGTTAAAGCCATTTTTGTTTTATACTAAATATTAATTCAATTAGTCTTGATCTATCAAAATTGTATTTGCATCTGTTTCCCCATGTTAGTAGAACACAGCAGTCTACATCAGGGATTCCCTAACGGAGTCGATATAGACCCCCTGAGGGTCGATGGAATTTTGAAAGAGATCAATGGAACTCGAGAGGTCGATTGAGGTTTGGTAGACAAGTCAGATACCTATACAATCATGTGGGAATTTCGTTTATTTATTTAATAATTTATCGAACTATACAGAGTGTCTCATAAATAGGCATAAAAGAGCCTATAAGGGGTGTAACGGGCTAGTTCGCGCCACCTTCGTATTTAATAACCACCCTGCTAGATTTAAGCCAAACCGTATTTCTGACATAGTAATGATTAGATTATAATGTATTATGTACTTAAAACTTGCAGTAAATATTTCGGGCGGTCGAATAGTGAAAGTGCAAGCTAGCAGAATAATGAATAATGATTATTAGAACTGCATGCGAAGGAGTGACGTAACGGTTTGGTGCAATTTGGTGCGTTGAAGGCAGCGGGGAGGGATCGCTTGCCAACAAGTAAGCTGTGCAGGTCGCCCGAAAGCAAAGGGACGCTACGCAAAGTATTATAAGTGCCAGCCTGGTGAAGCATCTCCGAGATACAGCAGTTCACAACCAGCAGCTGCTATTCCCGCTGCCATTAGAAGTTCAAGGAAGCCAGTTGACTTCGTCAACACACGAAGCTGGTCTCTTGGCCATCTTGTTACGAAATAAAGGCAACTTTAGTTACCACAATTACATTTTACTAGTGAATGTACGTCCAGGAAGATTGGGAAAACCCAAAGCCGTAATAAGGGATTAACTACCGATCCAACGCATTGCGCAATAACTGCAACGAGCCAGGACGCGCCCAAAGGCCACATACGCGTACTTGCTTGTTCAAGCACACCATCACGAAGCGCTGCATCATCTTGACACATCGCTTCAGCTGATTTCAAGCTACTGGAGTCAGGGTCGTAATCAGTAAGTTCGCGGGCGGAATGTAAACATTGCCAGCATTAAGCTCGTGGACTGGTCCGTGCTACTACTCATAGCGCATATAAAATTTATCTGTGTTCTTTTTATGTATTTCCATGCATGTATGTTTCTTTTACAATATTTTCATGTAAATTGTTGGGTTTTCATTTCTGGCAGCATTTGCATGTCCAAGCACAGCATTATTGGTAGTCACAAGCAGGTCAACAAGAGCGATATTGACAGTCCCATAGCTGCACTGAGGTAAGAGCGGGGTTTACTCCTACGACTGGGCTAACTAACATAAAAAGGGCTATATAAATTCATGGCCTATAAATTAACGCAGTTTCTGAAATAATTATGCATTTTTTTAACCAAAAATTTAGTGCGCCATCGCTTTTTACTTTCCTGTTGTTGACCTATTAATTATTGTTAAAAGTATTGTTAATAACCATAGCAACATTACAAAAATATTGTCACTTTTGAAGAGTTGGCTAATCTGGATCGAATCACGGTTTTTTTTATCATATTTCAAAATGTTTAGATAAAAAAAATGGGACAATTCTCACCTTCAGGATGCTGCAGTTTTTTGTGCACTTACTAATTTCTTAGCAAAGCGAAGGAAATCACTAGTTCGTGGAATTTGTCCACCTCTGACACGTTTATTCCCTGCGGTGGTCCACGTAGAACTGACTTCTGATCTGACTTAGGAGTTTCAGCCGAAGGCAAAATCATGGAAAACAACATAACAATTCTAAGGGGGTCCATTGAAATAGTTATTTGTATAATAAGCATGAAAAGTAGAATTTCTTGCACCGAGTGATCCGTTTGTTTGCAACCCGACCGTAGGATCTACGGGTATTATACACTTGATTTTTGTAAAGAGTTTAATTAAATAAGTATGAAAACTGTTTAACAGCATATAATTTAGTATTTTAAAAATAATCCAAAACAAGTAACGCCCAATCTAGTTGCTATGCATAAGCTTGTTTGTCAAAAATTATTAACTGTCAGTTTAATAAAGCTGCTAAGGACGAACGGAAAGTGTTTTACGTTCTGTGCCTCGATTCCAAACGAAGCACAGAGAGTGTTTACTGCAGCATTTCCATAGCAACGATCATTACGTGAGTGAAGTGTAAAATTTTCTATGCTTTCAAATGTTATGAAAACGCCGAGTTTCTATTAGCGAGTAGGAAAAGATTTTTTTATGGAGGGTCAATGCAAAAATCATTTCGATCATTTGCGAATTTGTTCCATACGCACATGACGCCACATGAAAGGATCCCGAAACAAAGGTAGCTTTCGTGTTAAAAGAAAATTGTGCAGTGATTAGTGTCGGTTATTTCCATAGCAACATGCACCTTATCGAAGAAAATACTCGTTGCTTTTACAGCAGTCTACTTAAACTCTAAACGCTACACGTCATAAATAAACAAAGACGATATCAATATGTGCTGCAACTTTCTTTTGAGGTGAAGAACCTGTATTGTTAAGCTAGTTGCTTATGGGAGAAGTCAATCTCAGGATCGTTTCTCTGGTCTCTCCTTAGACTTATTTTACCGGCAAATATCTTCGTATTAATCTTCCAAATAAAGTTAACTGGATATGGAAAAATAAAAAAAAAATCCATGACAGCTAATGAAATAATATATTATTTAACTAGTAGGTAAACTCGGTTTCTCGCTTTCTTCATTCCGACACCATTGCCTTTTTTCTGTTTTCTTTACATTTAACCATGGCTTTTGGGATCTCTCAATGTATTTTTCTACGACCACTACTAAAAGTAGGCCTTTTAGCGCTAGTTTTTTTCACTAAAAATGACGTTTTTTAACTCAGCGTGTTAAAAGTGAAATCAGCTGTTTACTTTTAACACACGTGTTATAAAGTCAACAGCTGGTGTTGATTTACAATTTTGAACTGGAAGTGAGGTTGTAAAGTTACTCTAGTTACTTCTTTCGTTAGACGTAAAGTGTTTTTTAAATAATTAAAGCATTATGTAATGAATATAGTAAAATGTGTACATTTATAATTACCTTTGATAACTAACTTTGACAGCTACTGGCTGCAGAAACAGTCACCTGCGCGTCAAGGCATCTCTTTACTGTGACATAAATTATAATTGTCATAAATGCAAATCTTTATTAAACCGACATTTATGAATTAATAACAATAAATTTAAGGTCGTAGAAAAAATGTTGTGTGAAAACTCGTGCTAAAAGTGTTTATGCAATTTTCGGCAATTTTCATGTCTCGTACATAAACGTCCACTTTTAGCACTTGTTGCACAAATAGCTATTATTTATTTATTTTCTTACGCATATTGGCTTTTCTCCGATCGGATTGAACTCAAAAAGTAATTGCTCTTTTCTTGCGTTAATAAAATTGTCGCAAGCATGAATTTTTGGGTAAAACCGTAAAACACTCCGGAAAGGTATCACTTTCCGTACAATTGGAGAAAAACTAGATCCTAATGCGACTCCTATCGGATATGACGTTGCCAGGCACTAAACTTTTCCGAATCTAATACAGTAGTACTAAGTAATCTGAAATCCTGATCATCGATATCAATGAAGAGCACAGTGCAAGTAATGAACTCAATTACACCTTTCCGTGGAAACTTTATCTCAGCTCTAATTCAACTTAACATCGCTTTTTAACCGCTTTATCCCGCAATCCTGATCGATTTCAAGCGATTACCGGGACCCCAGATTTCCCTTCTGAATACCGATTCGATGAAGTTCATGAGGCTGTGATTTAGCAATTTCGCCGCATTCAGCCTGTGCAAGGAAACGCGACCGATATCGCCAAGTTACTAATTTCATATTGAATGAAACTGGGTCAATATTGCTATCTTCATTAGTAATCAAACGTTTGAGGATTCGAACAGGGATTAGGTACCAATCTTACCGCGGATACTTCCCGGCACGTACTTTTCCAATTGATCTTCTATCCGCCTTCAGATGAAATTGCTCCAAACAAAATATAGCTAAGACACAGGAAACATGTGGATTGTATGTAATCACAATAATAGACTCATTATTCTTTAACACGGAATTAGAAATATTAAACCTTCCCCAACATGGGTCCGCAAACCAACAGTTTCAAAGATATGACGCAATTTAATATCAGTAACTTAAATTTTTATTAGACACAAATTCAACATTTAATCAAGTGAGCCGTCAACTTCATTGCCTAATAACTGTCACTGGTTTATAATTCTTACTTAGAAGTAAATACTATGGTTATGTATTCTAACATGAAAACAGCCGACACGCAATTTCATGTATAATCGTACCAACGATAAGGCCTTCGAAGCAGGCCGTATCCTCACACAGAGCTTCCTGTAGATAAATTATTTAGTGCTTTACATCGACGCCTGAGGGAAACGGGGTCTTTTGCTTAATTTACTATGGACCACAGTCGACATAGGTCAGTTTCAACCACAGAAATGGAAGAGCCCTCCACTTGTATGAAAAATTTTTCATTATCTATAGCTGTACCCGCACCAGATTCAACGAGTACAAGCCCTAAACTGTTGTAAATTAAGAAGCAATGATTGCGTTTTGCCATCGGCTTATTAGAAAATGTGCGAACAATCCAAAATATGTTAGCAATATTCTTTTTGCCATTGAGACTGGGTTCACAAGAGACGGCGTAATACATTTCGATATTAATTACGTTTGGGGTGATGAAAATTTCCACGCAACAGCAGTAGTGGCATGATTTAAATTCCTGGCTAGATATTGCCGAACCGTCTATCAGCTATTTTATTATAAGTGTTTGGTCAATAGATTTCCCATTATGTTAAATGACCTGCATATAAATAATAGGCTCAAACTATGGTTAATGCACGACGGAGCACCACCGCATCTTTTCCTTATAGTCGGGGATTACTTAAATTAAAGTTACAATGAGAGATTGGCAGATGATTTCCAGTTGCATAGCCTCTTAGGTCTCCTGGCCTAACCGCAATTGATTGGAAATATTTGACGGCTTTGGTTTGTGCAACACCATTAAATAGTTTAGCGAACTTACAAGAGCGAATACAACATGCTTGCCAGGTTATTCGATTAACACCTGGCATGACATTTTTGAAAAATGGAGAATTCCTGTGAACGAAGATGTCATTCTGGGGTAGAAGTAGAACACTTGCGGAACACTTGTAGTAGTTCCTAAACAAAATACAAAATCAACGCTATTTCCAAAAGTAAAGGTTTGCGAACCTGTGTTGCTTAGATGTTGTTTGTTTTGATAAGCACCATTTGTGGGTAAACTATCCGAACACACTTTTTTAACACCAACAATGAAACTAATAAAGAAGTAATCATTCTAATTGTTAAAAGGAACGCCAAATTTGATATTGCTTATCACGCATTGTATGTATTAATTTTCGTTCTGAATACCTACCTTAAATAGTCATATACAAGGCCAGCACTGCTGACGGTACAACTTCATCACTAATTTTAAATTAAACTATTTCAAAAACATCTATAAATTGTTCGACAAAACGTCTGGAGCCGGCCCTGGTCATATATTAGTTATTGCAGAATACAAATTTCGCAACGCATATTGCAAGTATCAGGCAATCGAACTGTTGTTTTCGTTTAGAACAGTACCTGTTACCATTGTTTTCATGGTTATTATTAGAATTTAAATTGTTCGTTACATTTAAATTTATAGTAATATATCGAAATCATGTGCATATTGATAATAATTTAATATTACTGACCTGCATACAAAACCAATTTTGTACTTTCAAAAATATAAGAAAGATATCACTTTGAAGCAGGCATGGATAAAAATGAAAAAAAAACGCATGCCGTACAATTCAATTTTTTCTGTTTATCAAATTATTTCATTATATTTTGAAATACAAAGAATATTTTGCAACAATCCCTGATTTTCGTTCCTAATATGTACTAGGTACCTTAGCAATTATTTAATGTTGTGTGCTTTTTATCTGTCTTTATGACGATGTGCACGTTAAAACTATTATTGGTGGATCAACCTCAACGCTCATCAAATCTTGTAAATCTAAACTGATTGTAGACAAATGAAAGCATTCCAAAAATAGTTATTTATGTATCTAGGCAGAAAAATTGTCTTTTTGTGGACGATAGCCGAGGCAAGCAAGTAGGCAAGGCTTTAAAAACCGTTTTCGTCCGAGGTGCATATTAAATTTTTCTGTCGACCGTCATAATTTGAAAACAAATTAAAAGGGGAGTGTGAATTATATAGAGTTGTTGCGGACGAAATATTAATGGTGTTCAAAAAAGTGACATTTTTCGTAGGTAAATGTCTTCGTAAAATTGCATTTTATAGAGGTCGACAAAAAATTTTTTTTGCTCTACCTACATCTAAAGCTCTACTTTACTCCCGCAAAAGGAGGTTAAAGTGCCTTTTTTTCTACCAAGGGGGAAACTAAAATTAAACCATTTTCACCGTAATATCTAATAAATTGCTAAGTTACCAAGTATGGTTTGTCACAATCAGAAACTACGATTGTACGTCACGGAGACAATAGATTGGAAAATCAGATTTATTTCTAAATCTGTGACCTGGGACAGCAAGTATAGCGTTAGTATACCGGTTGACAATGAGACCAGGGCCATGCCTCTATTTCCGTTACTTATGAATGAATTTGGATGCAATTTGATAGAAGGGTACCAGCCATAATTTCGGATTGATACACAAATGTAATCAAAATGGCCGACTTCCAGTTTCACCGGAAATAACACTAACTTTGATTTTTAAATGGATTATTCTATATATTTTATGTGTTTCGTTTAAATACAACAGTGTTGTCAAATTTGCTTAGGTATTACACAAAAATATTAAAAAAGTTAATTAATTAATTAATTTTCAACTTTAGATAAAGATAAATTAGTGCATGAAGCACATCGTTAGATTGGTAATTACATTTTCCATCTAATGACAAGATGGCCCTCAGTAGGTGCCATTTAAAAAAAGTGGCATTTTCTTAAAAACATGTGACGTAATTGATACAATTATTATTATTATTAGTTGTTAGAGTCAATTCGAACAAAATTTTCCAAGTCACGGCCTTCTCTGGTAAAAAATAAAATTTTAAAGCATATTTTTTTGTTTGAAAAAATGAAACTATTGAAACTATGAGACTATTGTATGTAATTTGACTCGTAAATTGCGAAAAACATAAAATATATAGAGTGATTCATTTAAAAAATCAAAGTTGGTGTCATTTCCGGTGAAACCGGAAGTCAGCCATTTTGACTATATCTATCGTTCAATCAGAAATTATGTCTAGTATCTTCATGTACAATTTTATTCAAATCTAATCATAAATAAAGAAGACAAGCATGGCCCTGGTCTCATTGTTACCTGGTATATCTAAGGGACTAAGGTGTCGTTCATTTAATCCCACTTCGCCGTCATTTCGCGAATAAACTTCCCGTTCCAGATTAAATGGTACACTTTAGTCCCTTGGTATACAATGTAGTAAATTTCAACATCAAAGATGCCAGCACTGCTAGCAGTAATTTTTTAAAACATTTTATATTACGAACTGCGAGTTCCAGCATGCAAAGATTTGCTATGATAGTTTGCAATCAATAAATCACTATTTACTTTTAGTAATTGACATTAAATAAGGTAGTATGTAGAAATAGATCTAAAAGTATTTTAAAATCTTGTAAAGTGTAGGATAGTTAATTTTATTAATATTGAAACTGTAAAACCTTGAATGGCTTAAAAATATTGTGATATAAATACATATAATACAATAATACTTGTAGACACAACTAAACATTTTAATCCTAATGTAAATATTATAAGTATACGAGAAAATATTTTAAAAAACTGTGTTGATTCATGTTAACTATATTTAGTCACAAAACAATATGTCTATATTATTTGGTACACAAGTGCGTGCTGTTATCTTGTTATATTTAGATCTTGCTCATTAACAAACAAAAACATAGGGACTAACTAAATACTTAACTGTTTTTTTCATAAAACTACTTACAGAAAGATACTGATAATCCCAATTATTTTTTATAGACATTAAATTGAAGTCAAAACGAAATTATGAAACTTAAAAGACAATAACTACAACATTACAATTTGCGTTCCTAGCACGATTGGAAATATACCAGGTTTTTAATTATTTCTGAGACAATGAAAAAATTGGTGTTTTTGTAATATGTATTTGAATTTTTGTTGTATGTCGCTTGAAAATTCCGCAAAAACTCGAATTTCAGTTTTAAATTGACATAGTATGTTATATGAGTCTAATACAAGGCAATTTTCGAAATGAAAACGTGCAGTTTCCGTGGAAATAGTGTCTTAGTGGCTGAACCTTAAAAAATGACTGCGGCAAAATATTTAGACTCAAAATGTTCGTATTTTAAATCGCTATACCTATTCGAGTATCGTTGTTAAACTAAATAAATAGGGACGTAAATCGTCTAGATCTACCCATACTTAGAAAAAACGCTGTATGCAATCAAATATATTTAATTAATGCTTTCCGTTTTAGCCATTACAACACCTGGAACCGGGCGCTGTAGTTTCCTTATTTTCCAATTCGGAAAGTTGAATTGATGAGCAAGTCAACAAAAACGTTTAATGCAATGTTCAACTCCTATGTTCGAATTTGAGAACGGACACCTGGTATATACACACCCCCACAAACTCACGTACAGACATTTTTTATAAACAATATTTTTGAAATCATTAGGGCTTAAAACGCATACTTTCACGGAACTTGCAATTTTTACAAGATATCAATATTTTCCTATATGGAACTACTGGGGGATCAACAAATGTCTATAATGTTTCTATGGAGCCGCAACACACTAGAGCTGAAATTTATTTGATCAACCGATATACAAAGATAATAAACAAAATGAGAAGGTGCAAGCTACTTATCGATACTTCGGCACAACGTTGGGATGGAATGGTTTTTGCCATGTGCTCTTTGGGACGTTCCTCCTTAAGACAATCAATTTAGTCTTCGTAATTTGTTAAATCGGTGATTGCAGTGTGGTATGGCCGTTACCATATTGTATTATATAATAACAAATCCAATTAGCTAAATACATGTAATATAAATATGTAATAATTAGAATTTTAAATAATAATGCTACAACCTCACGCTTGAGATAAAATTGCAACCATCACAGAACTTGCTAGTCACGCGTGATGGAATTTAAGCATAAGATACACAGAAAATGTGCAGGCGAATTCAATCAAAGAAACAGGCTTCAATTTCTTAAACAAAAATTGAATAACTGAAACAGTCCAACGTACTGCATACTGGACAAAACGGAAAATTACGGCTACAGATCGAAAGTAGCCGATTAAGGAAGCTAAAAACTGTTGTTGAGAAGTAATGTGCAATAAGACAAGGACTCCAATTTAAATTCGTGAACGGGTGGCATCTCCATGAAACGCATTCCTTTTCAAAGCGCGAATCAAAATGTGAACATAAAATCTTTGACTAACTTTATTTAAACTAAACGTTTTGTGCTTGTGCTCCCCCCAAATTGAAGCCGTGTTCTAAATTGTAAACCTCTGAATTATTATACCATTTTTCTAAATATTTTAACCAGCAGTTTTTTTTAATTTTTAAACTATTTTTACAAACTCTTCATGTTGTTTGCAATTTGTACCTCAGTTCATGGGGAATCCCAAAAATAATGTAATTGACTAAAGTTGTAACCGTGAGTTAATCATAATTTATGTATGGCTTTTGTTCAACCTACATTTTTATTGTTGACTTAAGATAGTAAGGGCATTTTTGTACAGAATTATGACTACGTTATCATGAATTTGTTTGTTATTAACAAGTTTGTGGCATTTCAGACTTAAAGGCGAGAAAAGATAGAGATTTGCAACGCATTTTTCAAATTTATCAAAGCTTGCCCGGGCCGAGATTCGAACTCGAGACCTCTGACCAGGAGGTTGAATAAGTATTCCACAACACTATACTGCCAGCGTAGTTACGTTACCGATTAGTGTCTATTACTGGTAACAAGAATGTAAATCGATAAATATACAAAGAAAAAAGCAATCTATTTCGCCCAAAAACTTTTCAGTTCTTTGCATTAATATTCCATACAAACTGGTGTAGAAATCGTCCTTGTAGGTTATGTTGTTCTGGAGATACAATGTTTAAGTCCATTCAGCGGGACACATTTCGCATTTATTAATTCTCCGACTTTCATTTAACTCCAAAGCGGTTACTGTCTTCACAAAAGTTATGCAGTTTCATGGGGTCTTTCGTATAATTTTAGGTTTTTCGCGATTGATACCACAATTGCGATAAATTTGTAAAAATGGCCGAGGTGGAAAATAATACTTCGGCAGGTCGTCCCGAAGTAAAATAAGCAAGGGGCCTTTTCCTACAGATACATTATCTTAATATTTCTGTTTGCACTATCGAAATAATAACCCAGCTTTCCCTACCAAGCTCACAATAAACCATCAATCCTACTATTTCCCTGCGGTCAGAGCAAAAACAAAGCAGCAATACCAAACCGAAGTTCCCATGGGTGAATTACAAGGTAAACCTTCAACAAATCGCTCTGAAGTCCCGGCAGACTTCACAAATTTACATGATAATCCAGTTATTATCCCAGGACAACTAACCCCAATAACACAGAGTTTGCATCGAAACCCTTGACCTTAGCACGGGCTGCAAATAAGGAAACCCATTAGGTGAAGCGTGGTTTTAAAACAGCGCTTCGAGTGGAATTGTGAGTACATTATTCGCAATGCAGAACTCCACGGCATCCTTGAGGAAAGAACTCAATTTAGTCGAGAGCCACCCTTTAGTACCTTATAAGGTGCAATAATGTGGAGCATGTGTTCCCCCCAGGCGGTGTCACTCGACCTAGACTGAAATCTGGGTCAAGTTCAGGCTAAATACACTCCCCTGCCATTACGGCTATGGTCTGGACAAGACTGGAGCGATAATAAATTATAATTAAGCAAGTAACGAGGTTTCCACTGTTCCACGAATCTTGAGCCCTGCGGGATGCGACCCCTGCGCATGCATTATTTACGGACTGTTTCGCAGTTTTAATAACCTTCGTGTAATGGAGGCCGTGATTAAGCGCAACACGAGGACAAAAGTTATGAAGAAAATTAACTGACCTAACCCTGATTTTCCTAATGATCCACCGTGCTCGAAAAGTGTCTCTTTGAGGTGGATGCGTAGGTCGTATTCACGCAACCCAACCATTTTCCTGTTATTATTACAAATTACAGGTTTTAGTAGAATTCGAATAATTGAATAATTCAATGCCCAGGTGTTACGAAAAAGGTCGATACACACTCTAATTAAAAATTCAGAAACAAAGTATCCAACACATGAAATCATAATTTTAGTTTTTGTATGACATAAATGTGAAGTTCAATAAAATATTTGACATTCAAATTAATTACACTAGAAGCGAATGTAAACATAAAAATTGCCTTTGCTCATTTTGCTATACTTATCTATACTTATTATCAATTTAACCAAAATATAACTGATTAAACAGTCTTCAGTTCTTCTGTTAAAAAAGTTTTAGGCTGCAGTCCCACTGGACTATCAACTAACATTTCAGCATACGCGATCACATGCTCAACAAAACCGTATTTGAGCGTCGCGTTAAATGTTTATTTTAATATTTACATATACAGCATACTGCCAGTTTGTGTATTGGTACATTGTAATACTTTGATGTGAGTATACTTAACATGGCGTGAACAGATCCGGTAACATAGGTCCGGGCTTTCTTGCGTGCAGTGTTATTAACGCATGTCGGAAGTGAGGTTTTTCAGCGCTAAACTATAATTGAAGGCGACATGCCCGACACAACAGGCAGCATTAGTAGTGCAATAATTTAGTGGAAATTGCATCTCATTCGGGCGTTAAAAAGGCGTTCCAGCTTCATGAGTTAGTGCAGACCCAAGTTCCAGTGCAATTTCTGCTGATCATAGCGACTTCAACTAGAGCCCACTACGCAGCGACAAGGAAGACACGCAGAGCGGGGTCATCTCCCCCGCGCATCGTGGAAGTGCCTAAACCAAGTGTAGACAAACATCGGATCTGCGTCCACTGCCGCAATATAGGTTGGTGAAAGCCTAAAATATCACTTGAGTATGCAATAATTACCGGCGTCGAAGCCGATTATGTCGTTGGCTGCATTGTGTCGCATCATAGCAATTTGCTTAGGCGAGTGACGTCAGGCTGCGAGCCTGCCGAAATACTCATTACAAAGTGAAATGGGCGATACAGATTTTGCGCAGAGTCGGACTTCCATGCGTAAAATAAATGCGTATTAAAGACGGTACTTTAGCGACGATTTAATAAACTTTTAAATGCACGTAGAACTAGCTTTTGTACGTTGATATTGTTTGCTTATCTAAAAAATGTATGTGGAAACGGCGATTTATTCTAGGAGTTGATTTCGATTCTACTATTGTTTTATGTGTGTATTTAAAAGTCAATATAAATTTGTTTTACCACATTGGGCGTGAGCAAATTGGCTTTGATTTGAACATAAGTTTGGAGCGCATGTTTTTGGCAGAGTTTAGGTCAACCTGGATATGACAATATCTATATTTTTCCGAACTGGAATAACAAGGTAAGAGGTATCCCATTGCAAACTGAGCTAGTCGGCAATAAAAAGGACCAATAATTTACAAAATTACAAACTTGTACGAGATGTCGCGTTACAATGAGCACTGAATCACAGTGAGCCACCCACATCGTCATACGGTGGCCACCAGTTTCAAATGTCCAACCTGTTCGAACTTTGGCGGTCGGTGGCACGCCGTAGTTGGGAATGTACAATCGCAAATTAGTAGCTGGAACGCCAGCTGGCAGCTATCAACTGATTCTACCGTAAATTCTTAAATACCTTTTCTTCCAAATGTTAGTATATGGATAAAATATCTACAGTATCTCAATTAGAAGTTTCTGAATCCGAACTTTCCGGAGAAATATTATATTAATTTTTTTCCGGCGTGCAATTTCGAGCGCCTGTTGCTGAGCTTAAATGAGTAGAAGAGTAATTCTCCGTTGGAGGCAAAAGCGCGCGTCTGATGAGCTAGCAGAAGGAAACAAACTAATGATCTTCGTGACATCTGGGTTACACCAGATTAATGACGAATTTATACAATGCTTTGAACCCTTGAAGTTCGTTCTCGCTTTGAAAATACCGTCGAGCTCAATAATTAAGTTAGATCGTACTAAATCACACATCGCCGCAAAGTTCCGAACATGACCGCCCATCGAGGTCACTTGTTAGATCATTTTCGACCTCGTTAATTTCTGAAGCCGGTTCTGTTTTAAAACCGGCCCTGCCTTTAAAACCGATCGTGTAATTTAAAGTCATTCAAGCTGCGGCAGCGAATTGCCCGGGCTCGTTTGTATTGCATTGTTTCTCACGAGCCTATTTAGTTTCTTTGGGACCTTGCAATTCATTGTAAATCATTTACAACTTACATATCCGTCGAAATGTTGGTATCAGGTCAGGCTTATTTCTGTTCAGGGTGACGTAATCTATACTCGTACGCAGCTCAGCTGCTTTCTTTCGTAGAATTCTTAACGCCGTTAGGGACTTTTGATACTATTCGGTCTCGCGAACAAATTGTCAAAAGGAAGAAAATTTTAGTAGAGCTCTTGTTATTCTGTGCATTATATTTCTGACTTCAGACCTTAATACTGCTTTCCTTTTCAAAGGCAGCTTTGTTTCAGTTTAGCGATAAGGCAACTTAAACGCCTTGCCTTCCGTAGTACACTGCAGGCTCTTTGGAAATCAGTTTTGATTAATCTGTTGTGCCCAAGTAATAGGGTCACGTTCTGTAAAGCCCAAACCTTCTTTTCGATTAATTTAACTTCTGAATTTAAGACATTTGATACGCCTGGACTTTCCTGACTTGGCAGTTCAAAGTATGTGAGACTTTCTTTGTGCTTTGTTTGAATCGGGGTTTCCCCGAGTTCATGATGCAGTGTTTCCTTCCGTGTTGCAACAAGGAGACGAAAGATTCAGTTTGGATTAGTAAAAGTGAGATGGACTCTTCTTTGCCGCGGGGGCAAATCTTCAAGCCCGCGCGTTCGAAATTTTAATGAGTAGCCAGCCTTCAGTTCAGAGAGACGTGTTTGTTTTGCACCCTCGGGGGTCGCCTCGGCGACTCGCCGGGGGACCTTTGTGTTAACCCATTTCGGTGCTATCCAGCTAAATTAATGTTTTGTGAAGGATTTCTGTTCTTTCCCCGCGGAACGCGTTGTGTGTGACTCGATTGACGTACCAGCGGGCGGCGTTTTTAATGTTTGTTAACTCAACCACAGAGTCGGGAACGGAGTTATTTTGCACATGGTTGCACATCTAGTACAAGACGCCCTATGAAGCCCACGTAGTTTTCCCATAGTGAGTGGGGAAACGTCTGCTTTTTGCAAATTTTGTTACGTTCAGCCGATCTCGAGTTTTCTTGAATTCCCGGGGGGGGGACCGCATTCATTGTGAATTTCCTCTGCCCTCTTTTGGACCGCTGTCTACCGTTCCACAACCCTTGGGTCTACCTTGTTCTACACTGCAGGAAGCAATCACCACTCCCCAGCGTCCTTTGCAGCATCACCGAGGCTTGGATTTCCCATAGTCTACCATGCCTGGGCTAAGGTAAAATTGTACATTGTTAACTATTTCTGTTACGCTTATCCAGTGCCGGGTGTGTTATTATCATTTGTTGTTGCGCAGTGTGCGGAGTAACGAACATTGCGTACGTCTTTGTATTTTAATTATGTCAGTTGATCATTGAAGGCGGAAGCTTTACTCCTGCCAATATTTTAGTTGTTTATTCTTTGTAACTCTGTTTAGACTAAGTTAGTTCTTGCGTGGGATCCCCTTTTGACCTCAGCTAGGGTGTTACCTCTTTGATAGCCGACTTTTGGCTTGATGTACTAAAATTTACATCATTAAATTTCATTATTGGCTAAATTATTGGTTTAATTTAAATGTGTGAACCTATTGAGTCTTCAACTAAAGACGGCTTTAGCCGAGTGTAATTTCATGTAAAGACCAGAGCATGCGATAGAACGCGTAAGCCCTTAAGATCAGGGGTGTTTTGTATTTTGTTATTAGCTTCCAGAGCGGTGGCCATCGAAGGTAAGTGACTTCGATTTTTGTGGCCACCCTACGTTTGCATCCGGCGTCGGTGCAGCTGACGAGTGACGCTGGAGTGGTGTAAAGCAACCTGGAGGACTTCTTCATAGCTACGTGGTATTTCTTGTTTTCGCTGCGTTAGCAATTCTCTGTTTAAAAACAAGTGGCGCTCCGAGCATTTTCCCCATTTATGAATTGAATTGTTAGGGATTAGAATAGGATAACCCCTGTCGGTTTCGTTAAGTTTGTCGAACCACGCCTTCCCGAGTAAGCTAGTTGAGGGTAACAGAAGCCGAGCATCTGCTTCGAGACATTTTTAGATCTGTGTCCTTTAGGAAACCGGCAAACCCTTCTAAACCTAACCCGCTCTTTGACGTTGAATACATGCAATGTCGATTCATTAAGATTATACCGTAACACACTGCTTAAGGCTGCTGGTCCGTGCCTTTACAATTGGGTATCATTAAACTGTACTGCACATCACATGTCGGCTAGATTGCGGCCGGTATATTAAAATTACTTTTACAAGTTATCACCCCTAACCATAGTTGCTCACATACCGCCCAAGACTTGCCTCTGAGAGTCTCTTTTCCTTGTAATACTGCGCGTTGAATATGTATAACTTATCAAATTACATTCTGTGTATTTTCATTCTTGAGTAAAAATGTAGCTGCGTTTACAGGTTTCATAAGCGCCCTAGCACAGGAAGTAAGTCAAGTCTGTCCGTCATATCACACTTCATCTTTTCACTGGGACGACATCTTCTGAGGAAGAAGTCCCCCCCCCCCCCCAAACATCACCAAATTAGCGCATAACAAACAATAATAATCACTTATATACAATATCACTTGCGTTTTCAGAGTAAGATCGCGCCCATTTCCCACTGTAACAAGCCACTTTTAACTTGTAAAAGTAACCATTTAATTTCAACGGAGTGGGACATGAATTCTAATATTCAAACAAAACCTAATTTGCTAGAAAATGAAAATAGTGTAACTCAGTTACAGAACTTGCTGTTAAAATAAGCGCGAAATTTACAATTTTAGTGGGATTGATGGACACCACTGGATTCAGTAAGACTGAAACAGATTATTTTACTCCATAGTGCTAGATTGCTGTTGATGAGTGGATGGTTGAAGTGACACTTCAGCCTTAACGTGCTGTTGTGCTCACTCCCACTTGGATTCTGAATCGTAAATATGAACCCATGTCTCATTTCCTGTTATATAAATTCTTCTAATCATTAAACCAAGTTAATCTCCACAAAGCTTTATAGAAACTGTTAGCACGATTCACTCGGTTATCCATTTTAATTGTACGGAACATTCGTGGGGTTCACCCAGCATTCGCTTTTATCATTCCTAGATATTTTTGGATTCCTACTTCGTTTTGTTAGACATTTTATAACGGCCACTTTTATTCGTTTTTCATAATTGACAGATTTTACGTGATTCTCTGACACGACCGTAAATGATATTATCCATTAAAGTGACATGTGTATTGTCAAATCACCTATTGATTTTATGTATTGCAAGTCCGTAACTGCCAAACATTTAATATTTGAAATTAATTATTGTTACTTCGTTTATAAAGACTATTTTGTAATTAAGAAACAGAAGAGACAAAACTTACAGTTGAACTTACATGATTCTCTTTAATTGACTATTTTGATTTAAAAAAATATTTAAACGATAAGCTTACTTTTCTTCTTACACATTTTCGTAACTTAATTACTGTCGAGTCTGAAAAACATGCCGATTTGCAAATGAGGATATCAAGTAAATGGACAATGCTAAGCTGTCACTATAACCAATGTTTTCGGCGTGGTTAATGAAAACTCTATATAAAATCTATAAATGACACAAATATCCATCGCGTTATATTATTAACGGTCCTTCAACAATAACTCTAGAAAGATGAGCACGTAATATCAATATTCTCGATAAATTATTAAGAAAATGTTAACTGTTTTTCCTTCTCAGTTAATTATGTAGTAGAACACCTTGATTCATATTTCTCGTTTTCCAGGGAGGAAATTGTGAATTTAATTAGTTCAGTTGGTTCATTGCTGTTTCAGAAACATTATCCCTTTCGAATAATTATGCCTCTATAGTAGCTCATTAATATTGTGTCATCATTATAATGATATTAAGACTACATACTTTCGGGTGACTGCTTACAAAAGCCGACTCAATTTTAATCAGTATATACTACAGGAAACTCTTTTACTGTTATAATAAATTTGAAGTGAGCTTAATACAAGAAATTACAGCTAGAATTTTAAAAAAATACTACTATTTTAATTTCTAAATCGGCTCCAGTATCACGTTTAAATACATTAGATATTACTTTTTCACTGGTAAATAAATATCTGAAATTTAAATAATGAAGATTAGGGTAAATTTACTAAGATAATTTTTAAATCATTTTCACTAGCCCATACATATTTTCATGTTTTAATTTTTTATAAATGATATTTTTTGTGAAATTTTAAACTCTTAGACCTTTCACGTTCACCTCCACTATTTTTTGTAATGTATGTGCAGAACACACAAACAACTGAAAATGTTTATTTATTTATGTCAAATAAAATAATGCATACCTACCAGCATGAATTTTTACATGCGATACCAAGTTGGCTAGTTGGTTGCTGACCACGGAATCCGGGATTCAATTCTACTAAGCAGGATTATAAGTTTCTGCCAGTCAAAAAAACTCGGTTATAGTGTCACGGATATAATATAAGTACTTCATATGCAGGTCCCAAGCGATTTCATTATAGTACAATTCGTTTTTAACATAAATTTTGAATGGTTTCAGCGAGCACATTATAACAAAGTTTATGTATACGATGATCATAAACAGCTGCCCACGGTAATAGATTTGCAATAACAAAATACCATTAAGCCGAACGTAAAATTAATAATTAATGTTACATATAACAAATTAGTTTTGCAACGTCACTTCAACTAAAATAAAGTCGATTTATAATGAGCCTCGAGAAAACGAACGAAAGCATTACCAAAAACATTTTTTGAATAACGCATTCACCAAGATTTCGTTAAAAACGAGTGTAACTTTATCAAGTATTTAAACATTCGTTTTTGTAATAACAGCTATCATCAAGATATTTCGAAGAAACTAATTTTTTAAATAAAAATCAAATCAATCTGATTTAATCTATATTTATGTTTTGAGCTTTACAATTATGAGGGTGAAATAATAAAATATACAGAGAATATCTTGTAACTACGTAAGGTAATCAAAAGAACAAAACTGTATTAGGGTTGGCCTGGGATAATAATATAATATATATTTAATTTTTTAATGTAATGTTATGCGAGTGTGTTGACAGTCACAACAGTGGTGATGGTTAATAGATTTTACGGCCGCAGTAAAACTTATTGACTGCTTTCGACCTCAACTATCAATCAAACTATAGTATCTCTCAATAATTAGTTCTCGTCTCCTTAGAGAATTCTCTTTAGCCGAAATCGTCGCGCATATGCCTAAATCATATGTATAACATAGTATAGCGACGGCCATACAACACTGAAAGCGCCGGTTCAAGCAGTTACGAAGAACGCAGGGCAAAAACCGATAAGAGGCTTGCGTCTTTTCATATTGTTGCATTGATATTTTGCCAGCAGTTTCTGCCAATTTTAATGATGTTTCATTTTTGTGAAGTTTGTCCATTTGCTATATAACGCTATATGAAAGAAACAAAAATGGTTTGGTGTTTCAGCTTTATTTCATATAAAACTGAACTCAGAAGCTTAGTAAACCATAAACCGAAATATTACAATTTACTTCTTTTTAGAAAATTTAAAGGAAACAAATTGAATGCTCGGTATTTTATTCCTACTGCAGGTCATATTTTCCCAATATTTTGTCCAAATGCATGAAAAAATACTAAACGCTCGATAAGTGCATTGAGTGCTCGGTATAAAATTTATATATATATATCCTAAAAAAATAAATGTTCCATGAAACTAATAGAGGCTTGACAATGATGACGAACCCTCGGTATAAAATTCAAATACCTAATAAAATAATAAACATTCGATAAACATAATAGACGCTCGATACAAAATTATGATGCTCGGTACAAATTCAAATCCCCCGATAATTACAATCACTGCTCAGTATGAAATTTACTTGCTCTTTTGTTTGGCTTTTTCCCTGAGGTTGACATGGTTACAGACCGATGACCTATGGAATCTGACATGAATATCCCCCGTGGTGCACACAATATTTGATTTACTAGAATATTAGTGACTATTCAATTCACCTGTCATCTGTCAAAAAGTGACCAATAACAATCCAGAATCCTGACGTTTCTTGACCAATCAAAAAAATATCAGCGGATATATCTTCCTAGAAGGTATCCAAGTGACTATTTTTAACAAATGCGATTTTTATTAGAAAAAGTCAATATTAGTGTCCTGTTACTATAGAAATTGCGTAGTTTGTTGCTAGATTTACTGAAAACTAATTTGAAAAAGTAGTTTGGTTCATTAAATAGTCCCTCGAATACCATTCTTAGTCAAAGTTAAGTAGATTATTTTTGCGGTGGTATCACTACTCATGTCCATTGCGCTTAGGATTAGGACTCGTGCTAGCGCACTCGTCCTAATCATACCAAAGCGCAATGGACATTCGTGACACCACCGCAAAAATAGTCGACATAACTTTGACTACTCATGGTATTATAAGTGATTATTTTATTCGTAGAGATTTCAGCCAATCAAAAGGCTGGATTTAGTTAAGTTATCTTGTATAATTTCGATTATACAAAATCGATTATACTATAGTAACTTTACTAGGCAACGCAATACATAACTTTTGTCAACTTGATGTTATTTTCATGGAGATGACTTTCAGCTAGGTTAATTCAAACAAATCGAGCTGCCAATAAAATATTTATTTGTTCCTAATATTAAAATTTACTCACAAAATAATCAAATCGAATACAATGCGTACTTCGAACAGGTTATACGTCTCAAACTTCCTGCACAATAACAAATCGTGTCAGTTTGACAGAATAATCCTCCCGCTGACGCGGTCGGACTATTTAACCTGTCAAACTGACACTCTTTTATTATTGTGCAACAAGTTATCGACATATAACCCGATAATATCGAAGTACTTATAGTATTACTTCTGAGAATAGTATGACATTTCAAAATTCAATATGTAAGTTACATCAAGGATTGCCCAATGTATGTTGCCAAGACGTTTCTTGTATTTACATGGTTACCATGGGAATGAGGGAGAACTAATTTGAAAAATCCCTTGTTATGAGTAGCTTTTCATGTTCTGTATGTAAGACGAAAATGAACAATATCATGTGGCTAGTAAATAAAGTAACTTGATAAAATACAACACAGGTACTTGAACAAAAAGCTGTAATAAACTCTGATACGTAACACAAACAACGAAATAACACTTCCACAAAGTAAAAATAGTAAACTCAGAACATACGTAAATAACGAAACAACACTTAAAAAATAGATATTCAAAATGGAAGAAAAAAATAAAATATAAAGTTCCATGGTAATAACGTAACATACAAGTCTATTGCAAAAAGTTCTAATTTTTTTAAACTTTTGGGTCGTATTCGAAAAGGATCTTAATCTCCGTTTTAGTATGTTCGCTCATTTTAATAGTTGCTTTGGATACTAGACTGGCGCAAGTATGAAGCAATTCCCATCGATATAAAAATACATCTTTAGTATTGGCTGCATAATACAAATATACAACAGAGGCACATTGCTCTCCGCGATATTCGACTTTAATTAACGATAAATAGCATTAACGTTTCCATCGGTAACATTTTTCTGAAAAAGCTCCAAATACCTTCTTCCTACACTGATTTGCGGGCTAAGGCTTTGCTATTGAACACTTGTTCTCTTTTCCACTTCTTAACCACCTTCTTTGTAACCACTTAACTCATAAATTACTGCATGACAATGGAATCTGTAGCAGTTATAGATTGAGTATTATTATAGCTATATATGTATCAAGTACATGATGAACTTCACTGGAAGAGTTTATTTTATGCCGAGCGAGCGTAGCGAGCGAGATTGATAAGAAGGATGTGTCAAATAATAATGATTTGACACCTCAGAAAATTCAATTTGCCATTGAAAAAATTGATACGTTCGAAGTGTGCTTTTTCTAAGGTTATTGCGTTGTCAGTGTTCAGAACAACCATTACCATAAGGAATTACGGATAAATTTCTCTTTATTATTTGTCAAGTTTTCAGTTAATTCAATCTCCTTTCCTGATTTGAATAAAAAGGCATTTATTTTGATAATAACTATCGACATTGACAGGCAACCATTGTTCTTTACTTATGGACGCTAAATAATAAGTACTATAATGAAGTGTTTATGCTCCAGTGGAACGTAATAAAATAAACTACAAGGGGCAGGTGAGTCGTCTTTTTATGCCACTAGTGCTCCAGTATACCATAATAGTAACATACAGTCTGATAGAAAACTTTTATCCTCTAGAGCAGTGGTTCCCAAACTTATTTGGCCTACCGCCCCCTTTTCAGAGAAAAATTACTCAACGCCCTCTGGACATCTATATTCTTTAAGCGAACAAACAGAAAGATATTGTAGTACTGATAATTATCTATATAAGAGTATTTCTAGGTAGGAAATTATTTTGAAAGAATAAATTAATTAGCAATTAAAAATTACAAGAGGGGATTTATACATTAAAAGTACAAAACATAAACAGTTGAGAATTGTTTAATGAATGATATACATTAGATACAATTACTGTTAAATTGTGAATAGTTTATTAAAAATCTGGTGTGATACACGCACACAACTTCCTTTTACAGTGATCTTATAATTAGCCAAAAATTTGATTTTAAATTTTTAAGCATTTGTCAAAAATTTTCGAAAATTACAAATTCTGCCAAAACGGTACAAAATAGAGCGTTAGTTGAAGAGACAAATTTTTTCTATAATTTTAAGCTGAATTCAAAAATGTAATAATATACCGGGTGTTCCATTTAAAACGGGAGTTAACAAAAAAAATAGAAAAAAAAACAAAAGAAACCCATTTTAGAAGTATTAAAATAAAAAATCACCTATCTCACATCAATACACATTCAAAGTGTAATAAAAATGTGAAGTTTAAAAAAAATCGTTAGAGCCGTTTTTGAAAAAATCGAAAAAAACTGAAAAATCACAAGAGTAAACACCTACTTCCGGTTATGCGATTTTCTTCAAAAGCTTGCTGTCACATCTACATAGTACACAAAACTTATATATGAAGTTTCAACGTCACACCTCTTTTAGTTTTTGAGATATTCTGTTCACAGACAGACACACAGACAGACACACACACAGACACACAGACAGACCAATGAAAAAAAATATGTTTTTGGGGTTCAGGGCACCCTGAAACGTGAAGATCTGTTGAAAACTCAATTTCGAATTTTTGGGGTGAATCCAATACTTCCTTTATAGTAAAAGGAAAAAAGGTGCGGGCATATAAGTTGATTTAGTTGGGATAGTTGTTTGGTAACATCAGAAGTTAGATTTTAATTTGCATTAGCTGACAATCGGAATAACTAAAGTGAAAGCCAAACTCAAATGATTATCTGAAAAAGTCAATTATGAAATGTTATAATAAAATACATCATATAGAAATTTGGTATAAATTATTATTGCTAGCGAAAATGATATTTTGAAAATAGCCAATTTTTTTCCAATTTCTAACCTGTGTTTTGAGTAAAAGCAAATTTAAATACGTAATAAAAATCCTTTATTATAATGGTATTTACTTTCTGGATGGTGTATTAAAGGGTGTGATAAAGTAAAATTAAAGAAACGGAGAATAATAGCTATTTATGCAACAAGTGCTAAAAGTTGATGTTTATGCACGAGACGTGAAAATTATGAAATGAAGCCGAAGGCTGAGTTTCATAACATGTTGAATGCAATAACACTTTTAGCACGAGTTTGCATACAATATTTTTTCTACGACCTTAAATTTTCTGTTATTAATCCATAAATGTCGATTTAACAAAGGTTTGCATTTATGACAGTTATAACTGATGTCATAATAAAGACATGACCTTGACGCGCAGATGAATGTTTGTGGAGCCAGTACTGTCAAAGTCGAAGGTTATCGAAGGTAATTAAAATAGTACACATTTGACTTTATTCATTACATAAAGCTTTTTAATTATTTAAAAAACACCTTACCTCTAACGCAAGAAGTAACTAGAATAACTTTACAATCTCACTTCCAGTTCGAAATTGTAGTTTTATAACCTCACTTCACTTTATAACACATGTGCTAAAAGTAAACAGCTGATCTCATTTTAAACACACTAAATTATAAAACGTTACTTTTAGTGAAAAAAGCTAGCGCTAAGAGGCCTACTTTTAGTGGTGGTCGTAGAAAAACGAATTTTAATAATGGTAAATAGTCTTTATGGAATAAATAAATCTGTAACTTGTATTTTGTGTGTTTATTTTGAAAATAATGTTACACTATATTACACAACAGATGAAATAAGTACGAACGGTTTTTCTAAATATTCGTATCTTCTCTTCCTTCTCTAAGCTTTCACCGCCCCCTTATTTTTATTCACCGCCCCCCAAATGCACCCGAAGCTACTATCGCCCCCTTGGATCGTTTCACCGCCCCCCAAGGGGCGGTATCGCCCACTTTGGGAATCACTGCTCTAGAGGGATGTGGAATTATTTTGTCAAAAAAATGTGTTGGCAGTCGTGGTAGTAAGCCACATTGGCATTTTATACTTGTCAGTTTAAGGTTATATCAGGAATGTGATTTTAACAAATACAAACATTTTTGTTGAATACATAAAAAATGTTAGTAAGAAAAACCGCTACAACTGTTCAAAATGATTTCCTGCATTTTCCATACACAGCACCGCCTAGTGTTCGGTATTAAACATCCTGTAAAAGTTAAGTTTATCTGTCAAAATTGTATAGTTTATATTATTAAGTACCGTTACTCATCACTGCCAACGTAAATTAAATTTTAAAAAAAAAACCAACAGCCCTCTAGAGGTTACAAGTTTTCGATCATACGGTAGGTTCACATTAAAATGAATTTTGATATGAAATACAAGCAAAAATAATTATTTAAAAAGCTTTGTAGCAAAATACTGGTTTAACGAAACGGATAATCATGAGGGCACAATCAGAATAACAAACCCACAACACAGTTTATAAAAGGTAGGACGACCGTAGAGTTTACGAAAGCAAATTTAAAAGCATGCAGAGTCGTTCTCACAACAATAAATTCCAGATTCTCCATAATTTCGCGATGTTTTGAAGGAGTCGCGGCCCCCCCCCAGAGCGGCCATCCCACAGAATGTTGCCCCATATAAACAAACCTTACCCGAGACAGCAAATGTTGGCACTGGAGCAGATTTCAATTTAATCGATGTATACGCAAACGTCTGTGTAACGAACGATGTCGTTATAAGGAATAAATTAATTGGCAGCCGGAACCTTGCAAGTACAATTCCCGACTAAATCGAAATTGAATCTGCTTTCAAATAAACGTGACTCACGAGCTGGTATGTCAGACGCCCACCATGACACCTACTTTTCCAATTTACGATATCAGCAGTAATGGGGACTACGCCAAGACTACAATCAGTCTTCTCGTGTCAAGCAATTGTTACACTTTACTGGAAATTGCGCAATTTCTGTCGAAACACGAAGTTCATCAGTTGGAGTGAAGGAGGCTGACGTTTCAATTTATTTTGTATTTTTGCATAATGATCAGTATAAATAAACTGATTTTAATGCCAACAGACCTTTTTTGGTGGATCCAGCAAGTGTGTAAATAATGTGGGAAGAATATGTATTTCTAATGAATATAAACACCTGCTCAAGCTGCGAATAAAATAAATATTTATACTTCAAACTTAATAAATAATATTGTGTTCTTCCACTACTAAGAGCATTTCAAACATTGTTCTTTTTGATCAAGGAATAATAAGCTTCAATTATCTACCAAACGATTCAAAATATTTACAGAAAATGTTATCAATGAGACCCTGACCTTTGTAAATTCCTAAGAAAGCTAGCAATATCAAACAACTTTTCAAAAAGGAAAATACATTTTACAAGTACAAACTGCTACAGTTGTGATGACTCATTGCAATTCCCAAAAATCGAAAAATTCTAATATTCACCCTTCTTTCTCCATGTTAAAAACAAGGCTGCCATGATTTTTTAGATTGGCTTTTTTTACAAAAAACCGTAGCTAAACTATTGGTTAGGATTTCAACAGTACGATATGTACAGTACATGCAGGTACAGTCATAGCCCATACTATCACGATTTTAGAAAAACGTGAGTTTGTATCACCCGTCCCACACCAGTCGACCGAGTTTACCACCGCGGTTTTTGTACATCTATACCAGTAACTGCACAGTGAAGTTTTTTTCTGAGGGTTGGGGCACCCTGTATATACAAATATATGGCCATAGAAACAGAGCTTAATAATTTAAATTAATAATACATAAATGAATTTGATCACAAATCGTTAAAAACGCATTTCAACAGCTAAGCTGTCAGTTTGCATAGTCTTGGATAGAAACTAAACGCGACAAAGTTGGCCGAAGATACGCTCTTCACCAAATCAGCTGGGACAGTCGGCCAACGTTGTCGTCTTTAGTATCCTCTCCAAGGCTATTGAAAATGAGAGCATAGCTGTAGAAATACGTATTTAGTGATTGTTAAATATTTATGTCGTTAGGGGTTTTTAAAAAATTGTAATCAGTTTCAAACCACAGGCTCCACCAGTGTTTTATTTAAAATTATTTGATAATTATTTACAAATTAGTTTTAAATAGTGTCAATACTTATTCCAGTACTTTTACGTGATTGATTTGGAGACTACAGTTCGAAAAATTCACTATCATAAAATACTATGGACATACCTTGCACATCGCTTCCTTTAGAAGTTTAGAAGGAACATATCGAACCGACAGCTTTATGAGAACTGTGACGTCAGCTTATACAGTCTATATTCATAGAATAGAATCGTTACTTTGATTTGAATTTAAGGAGCCAGCCCAGAGTGACATTGCAAAAAGAGTATTATTCTCTTATCTTGCCATTCTGATAAATGACTATTCCGCATCATGAGTATTCTAAAATTGTCCGCTAGTTGCACGATTTCAAGTGCAAATTATAAAAATAGAAATTGCTCTGTTGTTTTGAATATTGACCAAGAAGAATTGTATTTGAAATCTAGTTCCATCACCATGCGAGGCAAGACGTAACTTAATTAATTCTGCGATTTGGCTTTGACCTATTAATTGCTACTTTCACAGTCTTCAGTTTTTTTCTTAATTAATACGACATACAGATTTTAACATACTCTTGCCGCCATGCAATTATTACAGTAGTACAGTGTTAAAAATAAATTACGTGCAAATAAATCGTTACGTAACTGCGATTACGGCGTCTCACCCAACAAACATAAAGGTCATTACAGAAATGATTATGTTAGACAAAAAACCGCATCAAAAATAGATGCTTATACAGATAATAATGGTAGTAACTACTAGTTCTAAATTCCCCGAAATCCAATTAGGATATGTAGACTTATCAGCAAAGCTAGCGCATTTAATTAACTCCGTCATATGCTAGCGTAGGTATAATTATTCAATAATTCATAATTATCGTGCAAGCATTTTATTTCGAATTCGCTTTTAAATCGTAAAAATCGTATGCTTTTACTGATACCCTTGAAGAAAGAATGTTGTCTGAAGTAATACGTAGTCACTCGGCAACCTTAAGTAACATTACGCAATTTCAACTGAAATATTTGTACTTAAATATTGCTTTATTCCAAGAAGTTTAAAACATGCCTCTTAAACTCATTTATTAAAGTACTGGATGGGTGAATAGTCTCTACCACAGGATCCACCGACAATTACGATTATATAAGGTAGTTATTATTACGTAATTCAAGTTTAGTTGAATACATATATTTGTTCCATTAAAAAAATCCAGTCATTAAATACAGAAATATTTTTGAGAGCACCGATATAAAGGCATATGTGATCTAAACATAATGATGTTGGGCAGGGTTAAAAGTATACTATATAAATATCTAAATGAATATTACATATCGTTGTAATTATTTGTATGTAAATATATCGAGTCGAAAATACTAAAATTGTGAACTATATTTATAATTTTCACAAGTTATAATAATATCAAGACTCCCTTGGTATATTAAACTACTTTCCCGAATAAAAAATATTATTTCAAAATGTGCGACAATTTACCAGTAAATAATAAGTAAATAAATCATAGCATAGCTATTTAAGTAACGGTAAATATTATGCGAAAACTCCAACGCCTCGTCCAGGGAATTATTTCGCACGGCCTTCCAAAATGCAAGCGGTGTTTCTTTATCAAACACCTACGTGCGAATGTTGTAAGCAAGTAACCGGACACTCGACACACGTTTTATCGCAGACCGGGGCAGCTGAAACTGCTTGAGCCTAAAGCGATGCAGCTCCCATTGAAAGTTAAAATATCCTTATCTTTGGACCTACTTCTTGCCGGTCGCACCCAAACTGTACAAAAGCTGGGAAGAATTATGGCTCCTTATAGCGAGCCGCCACTGCTTGGAAACACTAATTCTACTAGAAAATGACGAAAAATATTTGAACGCATGAAGGGAGTCAAGTGGTATTAGAACAGGTTATATTATTTCGTTCAACTAATAACAATACTTATCAGAATTAGCTTCTGCTAATGTTGACAATTGTTCGGTATTATCTCAATTTCACAGCTGCCTTTGTTTAATTTAATTGAACTGAACAGTACAACTACGAGAGTGAAAATAAATTCATTGGATAATCTATATAGATATACAGATGTCAAAATACTAAATAATCTAGTAGCTATAGTCTGTTCACTAAACATAAAAACACAAAGTGGCCTTTGATTTCTAAAATTTCATGAGTGTACTTCCAAAATGAATCTTTTGTCTAGGAATGTACTTACAAAAAGTTACTAAAACAAATAGGTTAAGAGTGTGACATTTAATTAGCATCTGTCATAACTACTTTTAAGGATGTTAAACAAATACTGTGTTGGATACTATTGATGTAGCATTTATTAATAGGTATTTTTATTACATTTTATAAAAGTTCAGGCAAGAATTTCCAGAATAGTATGTACTTTGACACTGAATTAATGATATTTATTAATTGTCATTTTTAAATTCAGTCACCTTTATGCAGGTATGGAAACCTTTGCAAAACAAAATACAGAATCCCTAGCAGACAAATTTTACGTATATGCCAACTTCAAAAAAATGTATATGTTTTTGTGTTTACTGAATGGCCTATACTAGGGTATATTATTTTTAGTTATTTATTAATAGGACATGGAATTTCTTTAAAATTGTTTTAAATATTTGCTAATGAGGTCAGCTGTTATTCAACCAATTAAATAACTCTCCCGAATTTAATATCATGCAATGATTATACATATGCCAAATTTAATAAGATAATAAGACATAACGTAGAGAAACAAACGTGAATTTGTGTAATTTTCTACCATAAAATCCCACATTGCCTACAACTGACGTATAATCCTAACTAATAATTCCATCAGTAGTAATAATAGCAGCCCTTTACTGATGTAGGGTACCACATCATCCTATGGAACAACGGGATTCTGAGGAGTGAAGAGTGAAAAATCTGCAATCAACGTTTTTGTAAGCGATAACAGCTAGCAGTTTAACATAAATATCAACATTTTTCCATTGTGCAATATATACAATATTGAATTTAATGGTGCAAGTTTGGTATGAAAGGACAAAGAATACGACAGCTTTAGATCTTTAGATTAATTTATCACTTTGTGATATACAGTTCTATGGTCTTTATCTTAATTTATGATAAATGGGTAAACCGTAAATATTTTGGTGAAATTTGTCTAATCTGTTTTAAGTACCTAAAATTAAACATAAATAAGCATTGTTAATAGTTAGTTATCCGGCAGGTCAAAAATTAGAGAATTTTTTATGGATTCTAAGAAATCGAGATCTCTTGATATGTGTTTACTATTACTATTATTATTTTCATAAAACAAGAGTGATCTTTTTTTTTCTACGATCGTGTCAAAATGACAACCTTTTGCACAGTTTTTAGTGTCAAAAGTGACGTTTGTAGCGCTCTTAATATTAGCGTCCGAATTACGTCGTTTTCGCACGTTGCATTAGTGGCGTGTTTTAATATTAGATTAAACCACGATTTGCCGTAAGTTTGAATGTCAACATAACCTAGAATATCTAACACAATGTGACGGAAAAAGTGTCACCGAACTAAGTTTTTATATTTCTGTTACGATCGTAGAAAAAGTAGTGTATGATACACGTTAAAAGCACTCCGCTTCGCGTCGTGCTCTTAACCTCGTCGCACGTGCTCTAAAGGCGTATTTATAGACTAGTTTTCAATAAAAAATAGTCCTAGTAAGTGAATATATAACACAAATAAACCTAAATAGAGTATAAAACATAATAATTTCTTATACCTACAATCAGTATAATCTCAAATCTCAAATATTTGCTTTGAGAACAACGAAAAACTAATAACTTGTACAAACAGTTAATATTTTGAGGGCCAAAGAAATGGCAGAAATTTTAAGACTATATTCTCAGTTTCACGATGAATCAAAGATATACTAATTTTACATTTTAAGTGTGTCGGTGTATTTTTGTAAAGTCTATCTTTTTCCAACATAATTCAGTGCAGGCTGTGCCTTCTAATATTTTTTACAGTGTACTAACCCTACCTTTAAAATGCCACTAACGTCTTTTTTACAGCTGTTTGAACACTGCAGGTTTTATTACAATTTTTACAGCTGTTTGAACACTGCAGGTTTATTACAAGGGTTTGTAAAATATGCCTTAAAACGCCAAACAAGCTACAAAAGAACTAAGAAAGTGATTGATTGTTGCTTTCGTTGTTTAATGATTTTTTTAATGAGCTGAGATTTTAGTTCCGAGTTACCTTACTAACTCATTTGTAACCAACATCAAAACTTGGGTTTTAACTAAATTTCTATCTACACTCTTACAAAATGTATGGTCATGGCCTACTGAGTCATGTGAAAAAGATTGGAGTATAGTGTCAATGTGAAATAGCAGTTGTACAAGATAATAGTTGTACTGTATACTTATCGAAACCTTCTTAGTTTTTTAGATGCAGCTTTAACAAATTTATATTGTTCTCTACGTTTTTTTTAACCAAAAGCGAGGCGAATAACACTTTAATTTTTTTTTAAATGACATACTACCCCCGATATTCTGCTCATTTAATCGCTATTTTACTTATCTTTTACTTAAGTTTCGAAACACACATGAAGAAGTACTCACAAATTTATTTTAAGATGCACTATTAATCTGGACACCTATGGCCGTTTTTATTTGTTGAAACAAATGACAAGGTCTTAGAAATTTTACCATAAATATCGAACTTAATATGAAAAGCTACTCCTTTAATTTAGACAATATAGATTTACATGAATATATAAGTTTTAGCAATAATAACAGTTGTAATGGCTTATTTATCTGAAAAAACAGTATTAATACTTTAATGATGTGGGATATGGAGAAACAAAGAAACAAGTTTGCAATTTTTTTAATAACTTGTAAATTTGTTGAGGTGTCTAGATCAATACTGGCTGTTAAAATAAACTTAATAGCATTTTTTCATGTTTTTCTGAAAATGTTGTAGTTTTGCAATATTGCAAAAGGGAAAAGAAATATTGCCTTAAAACAATTACGTAAATATTGTGTTCTGATGAAAAACCAAGTATTACTAATCAGTTAGATTTTTCGACAAAATGGATATTTACTGAGCTACAGAGTGTGGTTATTAAATAATGGTTCTTGAGTTGTACATTTTTGAGTTACATATTTTTTAATTTACATAATTATGTTCCGGTTCCCCTTCAAATTACCATCTTGTGCATTAACACGCACGGCCGCTGCATTCTTATTTTCTACTCTTCAAAACAGTGTTGCAAATCGTTTTCCATCACCTCAAATTAGCATCAGTGAACAAAATTACCAGTCTTTACAAACTAATTAAAGATCTTCGGAAGGACCATGAGAGCTTTGGTCTAGTTTGGTCGTTGATACACCTATATACTTATATTTATATTTATATAATTAGTTATTAAGCGCTATGTAGATCGCCATACGACAAATAAATAAATTAAAGATGATGAACTGAATGGAATATCTCTTTCATGTTTCATTTAAATGTACAATTCGGAAAGAAACAATTGCATCCCAACTGTTTGAGATTATGTATATCTTCATATGAAATGAGTAAATAATACGTATAATGAAATAATAGTAGTTTATTTATCTAGAACGAAAAGTGGCATTTTAAAGACGAGAAAGTTGTTTACGTCCGAGCGTCAGCCGAGGACAGAATTACTTGCGAGGACCTTTAAAAACACTTTTCGTTCGTGGTGAATACAACGGTTTATTTCATACTGCAGTTTATGAATTTTAAATAAAAAGTTGTAAATCATTTTAAATTTCATGTCAACAACTGACGTATAATTTTAAAGTACTTGAACTTTAAAATTTTACTTTAAAGTACTAGACTTTAATGTTCCATTTTTTGTACAATAAATAAGTTTTAAAGTACTTGAACTTTAAAATTTTACTTTAAAGTACTAGGATTTTAATGTTCCATTGTTTGTACCATAAATAATCCGAAAAATGTCATTTTTGACATCAGTATGAAATAATAGAAATTTATTGCTAGTTCTACCTAACTGCTTTATTATAAGCTTTTCTCGGAGTGGATACGACAAAAGAGGCACATCCATTCACATCACAACCATTAATTAATACGGGCCCGGAAAGGCAATTGAAGGGTTTTCATAGCTTGATGTGATAGAAAATAAAGTACTAAAATAAGTAAAGTTTACAACACTATTAGCGCCAAAATATCACTTTGTAGGATGTCCATGCCCGTTTCTATGCATTGCTGCAATTTTCGTTAATATAACGCGCTGAAGTAAATTTTTGCTAGCATTTAACAAGATAAATCCTTCTCCAATTACGTTTTGCAGCTCTTGAATTGTTGAAGGGTGCCTGATAAACTTTAGACCTTGAAAGTCTAAAAAAAATTACGAAAATTGATTCGGTCAAAATCGACAAATTTACGAACACTCGTTGATTAACGTGCCAATTAGCCGTAGTAGGTGAAACTTTTAATATTTCGCATATGGACTGGCAAAAGTTAGCATAAGTGAAAAATGTGTCCAAACTTTACGGGGGTTACCTATAATAAATATTATTTGAAGATGTGCCACAATTTACCAATAAATTATAAGTATATTAAAATAGATCATACCGTTATTATTTGTGAAAATCTCAATGTTGCAACGTCTCTTCTGTCGGAATTGCGCGTATGGCCGATTTTATATGATCCGCGGATGCGGCGTTTCTTCATCAGAACTCGACGCAGTGGGCGTACGTGTCAAAATTGTCATCAGACTCACATGAATTTTAAAATATCCTTTTCTTTTGTCCTACTTCTTGCCGCTCTGCACCCGCTGCAGTCTATAAACTGTCGAAAAGCTGAGGAGTCGATTTGATCTGGCACCAATGCGTCCGTGAAACCAAGCAACGTTGATCTTAACAGTTCATATTTATGAAATAAGAATTGCTTATGCTTTAAATATAAAATTGAATAAATACAAAAAAACTGTTTCTATCAGAATAGACATTTTTGAATGACTGGTTTGTTATGGTAGAGCATAGCTCCTTATTGCGAGCCGCCACTGCAGTCCACACAAGTTTCCTTGAGCACAGACGGTCACTTCAGGAAACAAGTAAAAGTCGCGCATCAAGCCAAATCTGGCGAATATGGAGGATACTCAGCAATGAAATGTTTTTTTAACAAAAAATTGCTTCACAGACAAAGAACGGCGAATGGCGGGTGCATGTGAGAAGTTTTGGCACCACTTCACACAAACCTTTCACATGTTCCAATTATTGTTCAAAATTTTCCTGGTAGTGTCTCTTTATCGATATTCTTCAGTTACGCGAGCATTCTAATACTTTTCTTTCTACACGTTGTCCTTTTATTGGAAATTGAAGGGCGACCAACACGTTAATCATTGTCGACGTCCTTCTCGACCTTCCTTCCCTGAATCTTTTATGCCATTTGAAAACACGTGCACGAAATAAACATTTTCACAACATTCTGTTGTTTTCCTTTTAATTTTACCAGAAATTTCAAATTTATTCGTTGCTCAATTTTTGTTAGGCATTTTCAGGCGCACAATAAAACACGTCTGTTACAAATGACTCACGCAACACATCAACTAAAGCTACTGAACTGGATTTTTTGCACATGTTAAGACATATCCAAATGATAAACTGCACAAGTGTATTCGAGACATTTTAACGTGTTGTCTTGTCTCGACATGCGCGTATGTGAAAGTTGAGTTTCGTTATTTAATAATCTCACTTCCTACACAGCATATTATTGTAATTTTTTACCCAGGAGGCTTATTCACCATATATTACAATTAAAGTTAATTAAGGAGTTAATATGTAGAACTTGTGTACAATTGTAGAGAACATTTGTGTAATTAAATTCTTATACAAGCTAAAATATGTTAAAAATTAGACAATCGCCTCACGACTACAACTAATGATGATTGGATGAACGTAGTATATATAACGAAAGTAGTTATGACTGATCAAGAATACCAAGATGCCTTTTCAAGTCATTTAAAACATTTTCCTACTAATTTTGAAGCCACAAAGTATTTCTGATATTCCGTAACTTCCTGTATGAAAAACTATGTCTATACATAAAACAGAAGGTTTATAATCTCGACTACTATACAGGCGCTGTAATCTACAAACTGTATTGTAATTAAAAAATGTAATTAGGTTTTTTTTGGTTTATCAACAATGGGGTTAGATCATATTTAAGTATGTAAAGTATGACCGTAGCAATAACGTGTACTCTCTATTCCTTTTGTTTTCTAATTACATTAACCTGAGGTACTATAATTACAATTATTGCTATAAAATATATACCTATAGTACAGATCATTTCTGCGTGGTAGGTCGCAATACAAGGCCATCATTTAAACGAATATGGTAATTACCAAAAGTGTGATAGCAATCTGCATATATGGTGCAGCTATTTGTGGAATGCGGAGTTAAATCTCCCTTTGCAACTCTGTAAGTACACTTTCCTAATTCGAAATTCCCATTACAAATGCGAACTTCAATAGTATTAAGTGCATATGTCGGCACTACAAAAGATTCCTGTAAACACCATAATTTGCTATCAGCACACTAATCGTCAATATAAAGCATTGTTTAGAGTCTCTTTCCTCTATTGATAGGTACACACAAGTACTCTGTCGATGCCTTCAAAAACAACGTCTTGAAAGTACTAGCTTTCTCATATTCTCAGAATTATCCAAAACAGTTACAGTTATTCATCAAGGAAGTGTTTCCTACGTATCCTATAAGGATGAACAGCGACTTCCTTACAAACACCGGAACTTAAGCCCGAACTTCTACTCAAATGTCTGCCATGCATTATAAGCACTGGAGATATGCGAATTGCGATTAAGCTCATTCCGCCTACGGCGGGCTTTAAACAACTCTGTGCAAACATGTCAACTGCAACATAATAAAACCCACGCGTTTCCTTAATTAATAACAGAAATCAATAAACAGCTTATGTTTGTTTATTTTTGCAATAAAACTCGAATACCAGTTTGCAGAGGCGAACCTTAAAAATTATCTATTGGATGTTCAACTAAAAAATACAAAAAGTCACGGATACTAAAATATTAGTCATTACATGCTTAGTAATGTACAGTGTCTTATTGATTATTTAAAATTTTCTTCAAGGCTTAAAATAAAAAAAAAAACAGTTCATATAGACATGGTGTCAGGTCCCCAATTTGGCCTACAATATCACCGGCTATATATCCTTTAGATTTTTACTTTTGGGGCAACCTTACAGGTTTTGTTTATGCGGAAACAGTTGTTATATTGCAAAGTAATTACATAATTACGTCTGAAGTATTTTTTATTTGAATAACCTGTAGATACTTTTTATTTTAATAGCAGTGCCAAGGAACTTGGCTTGTAATAAACTACTCAGCATTTTTTACGACGTTTTGCATAGCAAAAGATACTAAATGCTCAGCAAAACATACGAATTTCTAAGTATAAAATATAGAAAATACTCGATTTTTTTAAATCTCAGCAACCTACACACTTTATTTTAAAAATTTCGCCCATAAGAAATCAGAATTTCGGTAAGCGAAGTGCAGTGCACCTAACACAAAAGACGTTCAGTTTGTTTACTAACAAATTCGTGTCGTAAACTAGTCTATTTAATGGTTGTAAATTATTGTAGACTAAGAAATACCCGAATATGGAAGTGATGCTGAGAGTTACAGCCAAGCAGAAGCGGCCACGAGTAAAAGACGAAGGAACACAAACGAATGTAGTGTTTAAAGACAAAGCCTCGGCATTAGAAGCAGTGACAATGGAAAATGTATGGGGCTTTCATTACAGGAATATAGATATAGAAGGTAACGTTAATGAAATAGTTCGAAGGAATAGGGTTCAAAATCGGGGTGAAGCTGGTGTATATTTGTATTATCCCTCAATTAATAATGACGTTGTTTTGTATAGATCCCAACTAGCTACCCCGATTAAAAGGTAGCAACGAGGTAAAATCTAAAATTAAGAGCCTTTTTGCATTTGATTCAAAAATAAAGCCAAAGAAAATAATGGAAATTCTAGTAAAAAACAAATGATTTTGCCAAAGAAGGAGTTAGATAATTATTTAGCTTTAATAAGAAAAGGTAAGTATAGACCTAGTTCGATTGGAGACATTTTGTATGGATGACTCACAAGTACTTTAAGATGACGAGTCTTTCGTAGTTTCGTATCATATGAAGACACTCATGCATTTAGTTTCTTTGTCATCCAAAACGATTTTCAATCGGTGCTGATGCTACTATAAAATTATTTGGCAAGGTTTCCCGGTATTAATATTAGGAACAACACACAGAATCCCAGTGTTTTCCATTATGGATTATTAATAATAATAATAATCTCTTTATTACCATGCAAGAAAAACACAAAATTTAAATACAATCATTTAAAAACCAAAAAAAAACTGGTAATCACAAGGCGAGATTCAGGTGGGTAAACATCCTAAACCCTCTTATCTTCCACCTAACCTTGAATTAAAAGATAATTGACACAAACATAACCTTTTGCCTAATTCTACTTGACGTAAATACTAAAAGAAAATAAAAATTAATATCCTGTGACGACGCAGTTGAAAATAGTAAAAAATGTAATATTTAAAAGAACACCAACTAAACACATTATACAGTGTGTCCCCGGATTGAGTTCACTATAGGTATAATTGACAAAAAAAATTACAATTTTATTTTAATGTTTTGGGATTCCGCCCTGCTTGGTCTGAAGAGAATTTTAAGAATATTTACAGTTTTTTGAAAACTCAAGTTGGCCTTGACAATGAAGCAAAAACTAGTTTCTTTTCAGGTAAACTACCCTTTCTGTTCATGATACGGTAAAATTTTACCAAGAAAAGTTGTTCAGAATGATAAATTATGGTCATATACAAAATTTCACGAAGATCTACCTACTTAAATTAAACCGTTAAAATTGTACCTATTTATTAAAAATTACGGTTTGATTTAAGTAGGTAGAACTTCCTGAAATTTTGTATGGGGCCATAATTTCCCATTCTGAACAACTCTTAGTAAAATTTTGCCGTATTATAAACAAAAAGGGTAGTGTAACTGAAAAGAAAATACAATAGCGTGTCCCAGGACTGATGTTACAAGAGGTGAGATGGACTAAAAATTTTTGAATTTTACTTTAAGGTTCTGGGATTCGGTCCTGCTTGGTTTGAAAAGAATTTTAAGAATATTTTCAGTTTTTGAAAAACAAGTAGGCCTTGGCAGGGAAGCGAAAACTATTTTATTTTCAGGTAAACTACCCTTTTTGTTCATGATACGGCAAAATTTTATTAAGAAAAGTTGTTTAGAATGATAAATTACGGCCCTATGCAAAATTTCAGAAATATCTGTTGACTTAGAAAACCGTTAATTTTTATATAATTCTATTTTATTTTCAGGTAAACTACTTTTTTTGTTCATGATACGGAAAAATTGTATAAAGAGAAATTGTTCAGAATGAAAAGTTGTGGCTCTATACAAAATTTCAGAAAGATCTGTCGACTTAGATGAAACCGTCATTTTTAATAAATGTTTAATCTAAAAAATAACGGTTTAATCTAAGTCGACAGATCTTTTTGAAATTTGGTACAGGGCCATAATTTTTCATTCTGAACAAAAAGGGTAGTTTACCTGAAAATTAAATACAATTATCTAAAATATAACGGTTTTTTCTAAGTCGACAGATCTTTCTGAAATTTTGTATAGGGCCATAAACTATCATTATAAACAACTTTTCTTAACAAAATTTTGCCGTATCATGAACAAAAAATGTGGTTTACCTAAATAGAAAATCGTTTTTTCACATTTTTCATGGCCGACTTAATTTCTAAAAATTAAAACTCTGCTTAAAATTGTTTTCAGACCAAGCAGGGCGGGATCCCAAAACATTAAAATAAAATTGTAAAATGTTTTGTCGATTATACCTATAGTGAACTCAATCTGGGGACACACTGTATATAAGCAACAATGCCACAATGTTTACAATATACACATATAATTGCCACTACAAATAATTTTCACACTGTCTCGGAAACAATTCACATCGTAATTTAAGTTTAAATTGCCCTGAACTATATATTTTATAGAGTTTTGGTAAGTTATTGTACAGGGTGAGCGAAACTCGATGTCTCAGCTCTATTATAAGAAAAGGAAAAACGATAGAAAAAATCTGAAAAGATATTCTTAAATGGACTTAAGTAAGGTCCATTTTAAGCCAAATTTGCATATTTTTCCATATTTGGAAACTAAAGTAATGACGTCATCGATTTTTTCCCCAGAAACATACTTATATTTTGACATATTTAGAAAGAGCTAATTTTTCTGAACACATTTTGTGAAGACAAAAATTTGCTATCTTCTTCCGTTAAAAAATTATAAGCAAATTTTTGTTAATACTTTTTTTAGAAATTTGCATATAATTTTTTAACGGAAGAAGATAGCAAATTTGTTTCTTCACACAAAAGGGTTCAGAAAAATTAGCTGTTTCTAAATATGTCAAAATATAGGTATATTTCGAAAAAAAAATTGATGACGTCATTACTTCAGTTTCCAAATATGGAAAAATATGCAAATTTGGCTTAAAATGGACTTACTCAATCCCACTTAAGAACCTCTTCAGATTTTCTTCATATTACCCAAATATGCGACTGCCTGTCTTGAATCAAAAACAATAGCAATTTGGACTAAAAAAAAACGTCGAGGTCGACGGGCAAAACAGGTGCCTTTAATACACTAGGGGCCGGTTGCAGAAAGCAATGTTAAGTCTGGTGTTAGCTAACGTGACGTCAAAGTGAACAAAAACGAATCAAATCTCAAATGCTTATGGTAACTAATACATTAGTAAACAAAATTTGATGCGATTTTGTTCACTTTGACGCGATGTTAGCTAACACCAGACTTAACCCGGCAGTGCACGGGTCACGGTCAAAATGACCGGGTTTTTAGTTTTTGCCTTATTATTAAAAAAAATCAAATGTAAACAGTGTCTAATATTTTAGGTATACCTCCCTTGATCGTTGGTTGGCACGACTGATAGCATAAGTTTTTTTTTTCGGTTTGATTGTTTGTACAAAGTTGGCTCATTACTTACAAAGTGACGGAGCACGGTCGATTCGACCGGGTTCATGCACTTGTGTACGTAGCACTAGACACTAGGAACACACGAATGTTTTGTGTACCAACTGCGCGGAGGGCACAAATTATGAAGATATTGAATAATTTCTATTCACAATGCATTAAATGTTACAAGTTTTGTGGTATTCTTTTGAAAATCAAATTTTTTCGTTTGTTTTCTTATATCCCGAAGTTTCTTGTGTAGAAATAATTGTTTAGGTTTTTTATACTTAGCTTTTTTAAATGTTCACTTGTCATTACATTTTTGTGGTAACTTGGTATTACTATTATTTCAATCCTAAAAATCGATATTTGAATGACTTAAGGTCATCATATTTGAAAGCAAACGTTTTTGAGCGAAAAAATACACACGGTCATTTTGACCGTGGTTGTGCACTAGTGTTCGGCAGTTTCACCCGTGTACCGCCGGGTTAACATTGCTTTCTGCAACCGGCCCTAGATAAATTATATTATTATTTTTGCAAAGTAATACGTGTAGCATCATTTTTTCATTCTTTCAGATTTGAACGCCTGTATAGAAATTGAAACTGATTATTTATTTATTTATTTATTTCGCACTCAGCCAACAGCCGTTGGGCCAATTACAGGCGTCGCTGTGCATTTCTGGGGACTTCCAACCCCACTAACGACTGTCATGATGTTGTATGACCGCCGGGACCAACTTTTTTCCGTGATAGCCGTACCACGAGGCGCCGAGAGATGCAGCCGTGGAACTCCCATCCAAGTTCTGACCAGAGACAGCGTTGCTTAACTCTGCTGATCGAACGTGGACGCTTGTTCAAGCTACACCACCCGGGACCAATTGCGATGATTTAAGTATATTTCGTTAAACTTTTGTTTTCGAGAAAAGCGAACATAAAGCTTGAAATTCGCTACTTTAGGAAAGTAATCTACTCATCGCAATGTGTTTTTCCATTTAACCTTCTCGGAGTTGTAGCTCCCATAAAACGTATTTCCGGACCTATAGTTATATGAATTATTCCTCTTACTTTGATGAAAGCTGTCCACCATTAAAATTTTCTTCACACTTTCGATGACACCATGTATACACTTATTACCAGAATGCACATTGTTTCTATCCATTAATCCACTGATCATGATATGTTTACTGAATATGTAGTAAGTTTACCGCGTGTTTAATATGTGTACTGAGAATTTGGTTTTTATATTGAGTATTAGTATTTTTACTGAGCATCTAATATTTTACTGAGCGTTTGAAATTGTTACCAATCATTTACTATTTTTAGCGAACGTCCACTATTTTACTAAGCGTTTAGTATTTTTATTGAGCATTTTAATAACATAATAGGAATATATAATTTGCATTTGCATATAATACCAAGCATTTAATTTGTTACGTTAAAAAATTAACTTGTTTCGGGAAGAAATCTAATGAATTTAAAAATTAGATAGAACATATCTTAATGTGTAAGTGTAAATTATATATTAAGTTTGAGAACATTAATAATGTAAAGGTTAAAATTATATCGCATTTAAATTGAAGTTATAGACTTGAAGCGAAATTAAATGTCATCGCCGAATCAGGGATAATTATGCATTTGCTCTTTTCAGGCATTAGCAGATTTTCCTTGTAAATATCAATCAAAAACGAATTAATGAATAATATAGTAATATGTGTTTTTATTCGTCAGGAAAAACTTGACACAATTTTTTAATTTATCGATTATGTCATAATACATTATAAATAGATAGCCTTAGAGTGTTTGTGGAAGTTAGGAATATCTGAAAAGAATTGAAATATTTTACGAAACGAAATTACAAAACTCCTTTGCTTATTATATACAGTGTGTTTCACTTCCCACCTTTACACCTCTGTAGCTTCATTACTTATTTTCGGATCTACAGGGACATCAAAAAGACAATTCATCACCATTGAAAACAATAAAACTTGCCCTGCTTTTAAGTTTAAAATTCACTTTCAACATCTTGTTTAACTTTTCGAATTGTTATTTTTATGTTACCTATCACTTTAATATACAGTATGTCCCCGGACTGAGTTACAAAAAGGAAAAGAAGTTTATTTTTGACTTCTCAAAAAAAAATCACTCTTTATAAAAAACCCTGCTTATTCTCAAACTAAAAATGCACTTGGCAAAATTTAAATATCCCCTTTCGTATACGGAGGAGGTTCGAAAACATGAAAATGGCTCAAGAATCAAATACCCTTATTTTTTAAAATATACAATAACGTTAATTGGAATTATTTGTTATAACATTTCTATTAAAAATTATAATTGCTTTGAATTGCTATTGATGTTTGGATAGCGTATTATTAATCTTTTTAAGATATCTGTGTTTTTGTTGACAGAAATATGAGATTTTTAGCATCAACTTCGGGTCACATAAATTTCAGGTTAAACTAGACCAACTACCATTTTTCAATTTCTTGAGCTTATCTTTGATCGTAGTAGGCTAATACTAAAATACTAGCGTACAGTATGATCGAAAACTTTTAACCTCTAGAGAGCTGTGGATTTTCTTTAAATTTAATTTATGTTGGCAGTGCTGACTAAAGGTACTTAATAATATAACCTACACAATTTTGACAGCATCACTTAACTTTGACAGGATGTTTAATACTGAACACAAAGTGGTCGTGTGTATGGAAAATGGAGGAAATCAGTTTGAACATCTATAGTTGTATTTTATATTAACATTTTTATGTATTCAACAAAAATGTGTGTAGGTATTTGTTAACATGGCATTACTGATATAACTTTAAATTGACAGATATAAAAAGCCAATGTGACTTTTACTACCACGACTTACAACAAAAATTTAAAAAAAAACAATTCCACAGCCCTCTACAGGATAAAGGTTTTCGATCATACGGTACTTGTAAATGTACTGAAACATTGAGAATTTAATAATTAATAATATAGTTTTTTAACGTACATACAAAATATACTGTATGTAACAAATTTTATTCCACAGTTCAAACATTAGCACATTAAAAAAATACGAGTAAATAGCAGAATACAGAATACTTATTCATTGAAGGACTATCTGATCCCACCAACACAATATTTATTCTAAACGCGATCATGCATTTTATACTTTTGCATAATTACTGTGCTTAAACACCTGAATATTTTAAATTTGAAAATACAGAATCACCAAATTGCGATCCATTATAATTCTTAAACACCAGGTGTAAATTTAAAATACGTGTGTGGCCGCAATTCTTGATTTTGAATTTCATAACGATTGCAAAAGGGAATTTATTGACTGTTAACCAATTGGTTACCTTCAACTTTGACACCTCCAAAATTAAATCGTTTACATTAATTAAAAGCGTTTCAAAATTAAACAGCATCGGGATCGACTTGTATTTCGTAATTTATGCAAGATGATTAATAAGCACCTGCGGTAGGATGTTCAGTTACTTCATTTACATTTGAGGTTCTTCTTCTCATTTTGTGTTAAAATAAAACGCCCGGCCATATTTTATACTGTTTATTTATACTTAGTTCTAAATTTCCGTTTCTACAAATTTCGACATCCAAACCTTGAACTGCAGACAACCTCGGCTGTTTGAGAGTGAAACTTCAAATACCAAAAAATCACTATTGCCAGATTGCAAACCAAACAGTTGATAGTTGTCGAACTAGGCCGCAACCAGCCCACGTTCTTCAAATATTTATAAAGGAAATTAATAAACACCTTGTGTTCACTTTTTCTTAATTTAAACTGGAAAATATCCTGATCACCGTCTTATATCCAGCCAGAAAGCAGACGTTACCAAAAAGCTCCTTTTGGAGCGGATCTCAATTTCCTTGAGCGCAGCATCACGGCCGCATCGAGATAAAATTATACAGATCTGGCGGCCTTTATTTCCATAATCGGCGGCATTGGAGGCAAAGGAAAAAACTTCCACGGACTTCTCTGTAGTCGTGCAAATAAGTTTTTCGGCGACCAAAGCAAAGGCGATGCCGCCGATTATGCATGAATTCAAGAACTCACAATGCCGCTTACAAGCTCGATTAGGTAACGCATCAAGCATTCGGAACCCTTTCACCGCGGCGAAAAGCTTATGAAACTGGGTATGTACTTACTTTCTTCCAAAACACAAAACGCCGCGCACCGACTTCCGCGTACTCGCACTCCAGTAACTGCAGATGCAATGAATCACGGCGGTGAATCACGCACTTCCAGCGCGCGCTGCAGGATGTGCACTTGGTCGTGCCGCAGGACTCGCAGGATCGTATCGACACCCAAACAGAAGCACGCGCGAAATGAGCAGAGGATCAACCTGTAGCTCTCAGCATGCACACGACAACCTTGCGCTGACTCAGACCGAGAAAACGCAAATGGACTCCTGTTCGCGGCTCTAGAGGATGTCGATAAGGTGGAACTACTTTCGAATCGTATACAGGGCGTTCCGGCCGCTCTTCGCGGCTTTGTCCAGTTCACGCAGAGTTGTAAATAAACAGTGAATAGCCGGCGCTGGCATCTTGCTGCGTCAGTGTAATGGTTATAAATAACATACAGGGTGTTGGTGCCTGGTTATTTGTAGAGCGCGTACGGATTTATAAGCAAAAAAATCAATGATCTTTATTAGATATTTTTCTTAGTCAGTATTATTAGTAGTAGTAGGAGTAGTAGATATGTGTTTACCCACATTTAGTGCGTTTTTAGTTAAATCCTCGCCCAACAAATACAATACCTACATTTTTAACGAATGAAATACTAAATTAGTCCTGATTGAGCTTAAGAACTTCCTCGTAACCAGTGGCGGCTCGCCATAAGGAGCCAAGGAGCCATGGCTCTACCATAACAAACCAGTCATTCCAGATTTTTTTATTCTGAAAGAATCATTTTAAACCTCAAATCACGAGTAATTTTTATTTCCTGGTCCTGATCGAAGCGGCTACTCACTTTTCGCCAGGTTATGGACTGCAGCGACGGCCAGCGGCAAGACGTAGGTCTTAAGATAAAGATATATTAACTTTCAATGGGAGCCACGTCCGCTCCGCCATTCGAGCCTGCTACCTGCTATTTATTGTCTTCTCGCGCTAAATATTGCAGTAAGCCAAGATGCTGCTTCAATTTCGGACTGAATTTTAAAAAAATCGATCCTTTAATTAGAGACAGACCACAAACTTATCACACAGAATTATGACGGGACATCAGTTATGAGCGGAGGTTTAAATGGAGTTCAAAAATTAATGAAAGACAAATATCCTTTACAGAATTATATTGACTGCTATGTTCACCAAATTAATTTGTTCAAGAACAGTGAGTAAATCGATCAGTTCAAGTATTTATCCAATACCTATTAGTAGTATGATGCTTTACTAGTCCGTTTTAAACAAATAAACTGGTCTATTGCCGTGTTCCCATCATAACCAACGTTACCTCTAACACTCTGGGTTATAATAAATAGCTCACACGTGACTTAACTCATTCCCGTGGGTTATAAATGCTTTAACTCACTGTCAATTCATTTTGTCACTTTGACTTTTCACAACTGTCAATAAAAAATTATACTTTTTTGGTATATATATTGTGTTGTTGGAAAACATTTTGTATGGCATACGTGGGTTACTAGATATTATCCACTTGAGGTAATTAACCTACTCGGAAAACCTCGTAGATCCAAACACCTATCGTGGATACTATAACCTACTAATACCTTAAATAACTATTTTTGCACACCTATCTGGAATCTGCTCACTTTTTCCAATTCTCTGCAAAGACGGAGAGTGCTGGACGAAATTGTTGAACAAAGATCACCACAGTCGTCACAAAATAGATAGAATTTTCATTCACAGGGAATCAACATCGTTTATGATTACAGAAAAGAACTGATCAACGTTATGGAAACTCTATAGTCTATAGAATGATGAAAATACTAAATCGGAATCTACACTTAACAAGTTAGTTTTTACAAACAGACAAGAATTTTACATTTTGGTTGACAGTTTTTCATAAAATGTCAATATTATTTTTAAGCAACTACAACATTGTGAGAATTAAATACAGAAAATACGCGATGAAATTACTATAATTTGGAATTTTTAGAAGACGAAACACTTACTCAAGGAAAGTCGCGTAAAATTGCTTCCACAAATAATAAGAAAAGAGAGTATTGTGATAAATTTCACGAAATTTTTTCTGTGAAACAGTTAAACTTTATCCGTTTTTTTGGGAAAAAGTATATTCAAAACTGAACTGTAGGTACTTTATGGAAGACAAGAACTGAGGGATGTTTCGAGAATTGCGTTGCTATTCTTACTTTTACAAGCCGAAATGCATTACACTTTTCAAGAAACTCTAAAACTTCTAAAAGTGTTACTGACGACACCTATGTCTACATCCGAAGAGGAACTATGCTTCTCTTTAAAAAAACTAACTGCATTAGGAATACTATAAGCAGAAAATAGTTTTTTTAATAACACCGAAGACTTTATTAAACGAATGATTGACTTATTTGAAAATAAGAAAGAACGTGGAATGGTTTTTTTATAATATATCGTGCAACTTGCTAATAAACAATTTTGTATTATTGACTGATTTTGTTGTGTATTCTGGAATAAAAGCAAGGCTACCTTGGTAAGTAATTTTTTCACTGATGCTAACTTTTGCCAGTCCACCGACCCATATGCGAAATATTTAGATCTCGGAATATCGGAATCTATCTTTTTCTGTGAGGGGATGGAAGTTGAATTTTAAATATATTCGGTTGGATGGCCATCAAAATTCTCCACGAACCGCCAATGTTCACAGTCATTGTATTTGAACGATTTAGCATTGCTTAAGGTATGTACCTGATCCTACATACATGGATTTGGATGAAATTTGACACAAGGATACTAGACATAATTTCGGATCGAAACACAAATTTAATCAAAATGGCCGACTTCTGGTTTCACCGGAAATGACACCAACTTTGGTTTGTTGATCACCCTATATACTTTATGTTTTTCGGAATCTACAACTCAAAATACATACATGCAACAGTGTTGCCAAATTTTCTTAGGTAGTGCACAAACATATTTAGAAAATTAATTAATTATTTTTCGATTTTAGATAAAGATAAAGTAGTGCATTATGCGTGTCGTTAGATTGTTAATTAACTTTTGTATCTGCTGGCACGACGGCCCTTTGTAGGTTCCATTTAAAAAAAGTGCAATTTTTTTTAATAACGTGGTTAGCAAATTTTATTCTTTTATTAAGAGTTTGCTATTGACCTTATTGATAAAAGAGCTATTATTATGAGTTGCTAGAGTTAATTAGAACACATTTTTCCAAGTTACGGCCTTCTATAGTAAAAAATAAAATTTTAAAAACTATTTTGTTTAAAAAAAAAAATCTTTTGCAAGTTCTACGTAATTTGACTAGTAGATTCCGAAAAACATTTAAAAAATCAAAGTTCGTGTTATTTCCGGTGAAACCGGAATTCGGTCATTTTGACTATATCTATCGGTCAATCAGAAATTATGTATAGTGCCTGCGTATAAAATTGTAACCAAATCCATTGATAAATAAAGAAGATATAAGCATGGCCCACATCTCATTGTCACCCGGTATACCTGCCCTCTTAATACGGGCGTACGATGGTAACTTTGCTTCACAAAAAAATCATTACAGATATTCATATAGACGGGGTTATTCACAAAAATGTGTGATTTTCGTTCTTTTTTTGTTGTTACCGATTATTTTGTTACTTGGAACAAAATAATCTTGATATTTATTAGGGCACTTTTTAAAGAAGAAATTAAATCAGATTTTAGATTTTCATTTTATTTCATAGTTTTCGATGTATTGATTTAAACTTTCTTATTACAAATGTTTAAATGCACATCCAGGATGGCTATGGCACATTTAAGAAGGGCTTATTTTCTTTTTTTCCACTGATAAGCTTTGCTACACTAATTTTCATAAATAACCAAGATATGTCAAAGAGATATTTTTGGATAATTATTAATGCTCTTCTATTGAATTTTTACCGTATTATAAAAGGCAAATCTAGGTAAATTATTTATTTCTATTACAGTTTTTGTATAAATAACTGCAATAATCTGTTCTGCAGAAAAGATTAACCACTAAGTTAAATATTTTTTTTTGGAAATTGCTTGTTCTATGTTCTTACACACAAACGTAAAAAACTAAATCAATGCTGGTGTCCAAATTCTTTTATGGGAAGTACATTTTATGATATACAGTAATAAACATATACACATTATATCTCTTGAAATGAATTATTATTCGTAAATTAAGCATGTTGTAATATTTAACATAGTGGAATGAACTTAGAGTGTACTAACTGATTTGCAAAGAAACTACAAATAGGTACAGCGTACAGTAAAAAGTACTGATAATTTGACATGTTTGATAAGAAAACTAATTTAGTATTCGTGGGATTTTTTCTAAATAACAGGTGAAGGAAAGTTTGGAAATTTTGTTTCGTATGTTGACAGTTTGCGACATACAGCGATCTTGAAGAATTTAAGAGAGCCGTACCTAATAACAGAAATTAATTCCATTCCGCAACATGCGCTTGCTCCATGCTGTTATCGAAAATTGTGTGTTTAGAAATATATATTTCTTTGTTCTATAGTTAAAGCAGTGTTTAAAATAATCAATAATTTTGGTGGAACCTGTACTTATTATTATTATAAAGTGCAGCCTACCGTGTCGAAACTTTTATTGAATGAAGTAATATATGCAAAAACAATTTTCAAAGTACCACAAAGTCTTGATCAAGGTACGAATTGAAGCCTTCATTTGTTTTTTAATTAAACAATTACAATCTAGTATCGAAATAGTCATTTACGTAACAAGTACTGAAAGTGAGACTTTAGAGCACGGCTCGTCCTGGAAACTGTCAAGTCCAGTAAAGACACTTTCAGTACGAGCTGCGTATAACATTTTTTTTGACAAATCGCGGGAAGAGTTTACAAGCTGATATTATTATGATAATAAGGTAATTTAACCTTCCAGTAGTGGCTGCCAGTGTTACAGATTGGGTGTACCTAATTTTGCCAATAACTTTGAAATTTTTCGGAAGATAGGAGTTGCACGGTTCAGCAGATTGAGACATGCGCTAGAAAAAAAACCCCGGTTTATCTGGTTATTGCTGTTTTATAGTACATACATACTAGTACCGCAAATAATTACTTTGCGATGATGTCTTGATTACCATAACATTAATATTATTATACGATTTAACAAAAATATTTACTGCATATAATTCAATTACCTAGGAAGATAAGTGTAGAAAATCTTATACGAGTATCACCGAAAAGATGAAGAAAATCTCTCGTCGATTGTGTCATGGCCATCTTTGCATTTAAAATAAGAAAGTCATAACTCGAAAATTAGGAACACAAATGAAAATCTAAAATTAGATTGGAAAATTTTTCCTAAAAATCTGGTGTGATACACGCACACAACTTCCTTTTACAGTGATCTTATAATTAGCCAAAAATTGTCAAAAATTACAAATTCTACGGAAACTGTACAAAATAGACCGTTAGTTGAAAAGACATATTTTCTCTACAATTTTAAATTGAATTAAAAAAGTCATAATATACCGGGCGTTCTATTTAAAATAGGAGTTCTTCAAAAGCCTGCTGTACACAAACCTTATATATGACGTTTCAACGTCATACCTCTTTTCGTTTTTGAGATATTCTGTTCGCAGACACAGACAGACACACAGACCGACACACACACAGAACAGACAGACAGACAGACCAATGAACAAAAATATGTTTTTTGGGTTTAGGGGACTCTAAAACGTAAAGATCTGTTGAAAATTCAATTTCGAATTTTTGGGGTGAATCCCATACTTCTTTATTGTAAAAGGAAACTATCATCAAATATCTGCAAAAAGTTATATGTAATGATCAAAAAACTAGTTTAATAGATATACATACATAAATGTGTAAAGCATCACTTGCAAACATAGAAATGTTGCTAATTGACCCCAAACTGTTTATAAGAAAATATTGACCATGTGAATGACTTCATCACGGCAGAACGTTCTTTTACCACTGAAGTATAGCTAAGTAAATAATTTGCCAAAAGTTATCTGAAATGATTCTATCAACAAATTTCTGAGATGCTTAACAAATTATGTTCGACCAAAGGTTATTCTAGCAGTACACATTTCAGTCATCGAATGCAGACATCGGTCATTTTTAACCCTTGCCACATTGTCCGTAAGGTTGAAAAGTTGAAATAGTTTCTTTCATTTTACTTCGGCTCATGTCAGTAATAATAATAAATAATAATAATAATACCGCACTACGCGAGAAAACCAAAGTAATAATAATACGTAATTAATATTTATTTCCCTAAAAAACAAACGTACATAATAAACAGAAAATACAGAACACATAAAAAGTGTACAAAGGTACAGCTATGATAGTGATCAAACAATAACTGTTAAAAAAAAATAAAAAAGACCTGTATACGTTCTGAAACCCACACTCGGGTTTATAAAATTCTTATTTCAGTGGATAAAATTTACAAAGCCGACTTTGAACTTACAAAACATCCACGTTGCTTCGCCAGATTTTAAATTTACATTATTTTCGCCATAATTACATATTTACATTTTCCTGACACCCTAAGCTAATTGGTTGCAGGTAAGAAATTATAATGAACTAAGAAGAGGTACTTCCTTTTTCAGTATATATCCCTAATCAGTACACAGGATTATTTTTATGGATATTACTATACATGAATACAGAACAATAACAGACTGAATCATAGAAGAAGTTGTTAGTAAACAATGCATTTTGTTTGTTTGTTTGTTTTGATCACAACTGATGCAGCGCGGACACGTAAACAAAGCCAATATGGCTCCTAAACCCTAAATGTATTCAAATCCTGTTATTTTTTGGCCCCATTTATTGTAGAAAGATATTGCAGTGAATTAAATGGGGATCTTTAGGACCAATGCTTGTTGCTTAACAAGTTTTTCACTCGTCCAAAATTACAAAATCACATTTTGACGAATTGATGCAATTATTTTATTCCTTGTTAATAAGTTCGGCAAATTTTGAGTGGGCCCACCCGAAAAATATGCTGGATACATGCCTGTTTCGTTGGTTCACTGCACTCCACTGGCGGCGCCACAATTTGCATTATCGGAGTGCATACCTGTAAAATGCCATTTCAGTTACGATACTATCTAGCTTCAATTAAATTAATGGTAAACGTATTAGAATCGAACATAATATTCATATCTGAAAATTGAGGTTTATGTAAGCTATGTTTATGAGTAGTTAATTAGCCTAAAAGCATGTCTGTCTAATAACCTAGTTTGGATACTATAAAATGAGAATTGAATTTTTAGCTGTTTATTTTTGTTGATTTTTGATAAAATTAATTCTACTTCTGTCATAAAAAAATAAATGGCAGGGGACTCATAACACCAATCTTAAAAACGGTTTTATATGAAAATCTTACGTGAAACGCCCTTTCTAAAATGTTAGATCTAAAAGCTCACCGCCTCGTTTTGGCAATCAAACTCGTTTCGTGCTCATAATCAAACATGTATCGTTAATATCTATAAACAATTCAAATAGAAGTATTATCACGCTCTCGGCTTGAGCTTTAAAAGCTTAAAAAATCGGAGAAAATCCCGGACTTTTTCAACTTTTCCCGATTGGTGGCAAAATTGTATTTTTGAAAAAATTAATAGTACTTCTAAAACAGCAACATGTGTGTATAATAAATTAAATTTCTCAATTCTATAATGCAAGGCGAAGTAAGACAATTGAGTGGTAGTCTATTTGAAAATTGTTCACAAACTTACTTATGCTTCTATTCACTGGAAAAATGGAAATAGATGGTCGTTGATGTACCGCTTCATATTACTCAAGGGATCGGTTTAAATTCTAACCTAAAATTACTTGGGGAAAGCGGGCTTGGTCACTAAAGTGTGTGATTGCAGTTTGTGTTTAGATTCTGTAACTATTTCCTTTAGCTGGTTTTTAATTATTTTATTCTTTAAAGTATTTTTTATTTAAGTGTTTGATGTTATGCCGTTCTACAATTCTCAGGGATTTTTTACGCCAACTATAGGTACTACAATAATCCTGAACTTTTCGTTATTTTTTACAGTATTCTGGAGCAGTCTACAGGCAGTGTTTCGAAGCCTTTCTTGATATTTTATACTGGGATTTTAAAATATAAAAGCCATGACTTTTGTTGTGGAATGAAGATAATTGTGGTATAAACTAACATAATAAGTGTTTACAATGCCGTCTACAATGCCAGTACCACCAAATTATCTTACTTAACTATCTTTTTTATATATCACCAAATTACATACCTCACGAAGTTGTGGTACAATATTAACTTAGCTGGTAGTATGATGCCTATTTTATTTCAAGGCATTAGAATGGATGCTAACATAATAATAACAAATATTGTGTTACTACGATGTGTAGCATGCAAAAGATCCCTGTGGTAAGGTTGAAACTCCTTAGTCTCAGCAAAATTCTAAATAGGACATTGACCATATGACTATAGCAGTTGTTGTCTAAGATACCTGGTATTTCGCATGTCTAGACCTTGTTCGTAACAAAAAAAACCCATTTATCAAAACTATGGAGTTAGAGTAAAAATTGTGCATTATACAGGGGCAGGGAGGAATAACTGACGCATCTTGATTTGATACAAACGGCGTAATATTTTTAATACATCAACTTGGCTATGAAATTCATGCTGTCTAAGGATAGGAATTTAATTTGTTATCTGTCAAAGCGTTAAAAACATGATCGGTTATGGTTCACCGTCATTTTCGGGCAGTATTTAATTTTTGAAGGGTTCCTACGCGCAATGCCATCTTTTCTCTGTATAACTGTTAAAATTAATATTTGGTTTAACTGTCCAACAGGTTACAACGGTTGCATACAAAGCTGTAAAAACTTGACAGGGAGATTTTTTTAAATACAAAAAATGAAGATTGCCAGTAAACGGTGGTGAAGCAACCTTAAAAGTTGTTCTTCTTTGTAGAAATAAGTACTTTTTTTCTAAATTAAAGCAATAACATTCGGGTCTCGATATAATAATATATAACATAGAACTGCGAAGAACACAGGGCTGTTTTAAGTAATCAAGCCCAATAAGTTGTGACAGCAATTGGAAAAAATTGTATACAAGCAATCATATAATGAGTGGGGAGAAACACCATCGTAGGATATGTTAGTGCAGATGGCAGATTTCGACCGCCTTTTATATATTTTTGTTTTGTATACTGGTTGAGCAGCAACTATGTACCAGCTTCGCAACGAGTCCGGTAGGTACGTTTTTATGGCCTAGGCCGGTAGCCTAAGTAGGTAACGACGCCTGTGATTCGTGTTGTAGGTTTGACAGTACGGTGACACTGTCAGTCTGTGTTAAATTCGAGGTTAGCAGGTTAGGTTTTGCGCCAGTATGACACAAGCTGTTTGAAAGCAAATAATTTGGGATAATTCTGTAATAATCAACCTTGCTAGATCACGTGTAATATACTAGCTCGGCCATAAATGTTTAGCTGCCGCCCTAATGTCGTAAATAGCTATTAAATGTATAAGGTAGAATACTGAGTTAAAAATCTACTGCCTTCCAAATTCGGTTGTAAAATTATTTCCAAAAGGTTTCGATTCTTCATTCGCAGCATTTATTTTAAGGTATTATGCCTGTTGTCCATATAATGGACTCGCATACATCTCACTATAATATATCAAATATTATGCTCACTTGAGGCCCTACTCTGATTAGAATAGTTCTTGCATTTGAATTGTAAATAAAAAAGTTACAGAAGAAAAATGTTTTAACGTCTTTAACACAGAAAGCGCACCGCAAGAGTGTTAAAATTTATGTCCAAAGCAGGTAAAAAATCGTAACGTTGTTAGTAACACTGAAACAGTAAACGGAACCACTTGATAATGAAATTACTACATCAATTTGCAAAGGAAAAAAAACAATCCAACCAGTGGTATTGGAACTCACGCTAACAGGCAGACTCCGATTGCTAGTCAGATGCTTTAACCACTCGCCTGCAAACGCGCACCTATGTGCTTGCTTATCCCTGCATTATAAATGACGTTATGACGACACCATATATCTAATACTTACTATATTGCTAGCGGTTATGAGTGGGAAACTGGCCGATGAAGTGAGACACACAACCAACTCCTTAATGTATACGCTAAGCTGTGCGCAAGCGCGGCGGCGTCGTCCGCCCAATGGGGAAGTGGTCAAGTTTAAAATTCGCTTCTAAAGGCGGAGTTCGAATTCCCACGCATGCGCACGAGACGCGTTATACTCTAAGTGAGACTATGTCGGCGCCGTAATGTTTTCTAGCGTTCCGAAGCCCTACTAGCAATATATGTGTATTATATATATGGACGACACGCCCGATCGCGAACGAACTGCGCCCGATCGATGCCGATGAAAACGTAACTCAAGCAGAGACGCAGTCACAACATACGTTTATATATATAGCAACATTATTATGCATGTATGGCCATCATTCCAATATACATGATAATAACAATTAGTTTAACATTTTAATTGTTTTTCAAAAGTAGTAGTTAATGTAAAGTATGGCAAGAAGGAAGTTCACCAAATATGCCTTTGGAATTTTGAAGCCATTTCCTCCTCACTGACATGTTATAGACAATGACTGACACTGGCTAATATCGCGCCGTAATAAACGCAAAGGAACTATTTCCAAAGCCTCCACCAGAAGAAGATCACAACCTCATTTTATAACAAATATCAAATGACACCTTCATATTTTGTGGATTCTAATACGCATGACTTCAATATTCTAAATGCACCTCTTATAAACTTTATTTTTGCTCATTCGATATATTGCAATGATCACTAAATTACCCTACTTTACCCAATACTAAAACGCAATTAATTCAGTTTTCCGTAAGTACACTGTTGCAAATTTTAACATGATGCTGGGTTAAGAGATTTGCCATTTCGTAACTCTTACTTGACAATATAATATACCTACAGCCAGAGCTGACCAAATTACTTTAAAAAAGTAATTACTTGCCAATAATCAATTACCGCCCAATGAACTATTTGAATATCGAGATTTTCAATTATTCAAATAAAAAAGTAATTCAATTATCAATTACTTGGTAATTTAAATTGCACAACACTAATTACTTCTTCAATTACTTGGACTAGAAATTGTTGTATATTTGTATTTAGTAGTATTTACATAGCCATGTGCTAGTATATCGTTTGAAACAAGCAAATTGTCACTAATAAATAATTATTATGAATTAATATTGTATAATAGAGCTATTTGCTGTTAATTGTTACAGAAAACATTAAATTATGTTTTTACCGTACTTTACTCTGTAAGCTGTACTTACCGCATACATATTTTTCGCTTCTTACACAATAATTATTAGTAAGCTACAATGTTACATCCTGCATACAACATATACACATCTCATCTATAAACATACGCGCCTGCACCAAATATCTCTTTGCCCGTGCCTAAAACTAACTGATATCCGAGTAGTCGTAGGAAATTATAAATTATAATTATATTGATCCAAGAGTGCCCTATTGCGATTTGTTTAACATGTAACTTAATAGGGCCTTATTTTATTTTTTTATGTTCTGAAGATTGAATAATCAATATCAGTAATTTAGTAATTCCATTTCAATTATCACGAGTAATTTCAATTACCACAAGTAATTCAAGTACTTGTAAGGTAATTTAAATACTTTAGAGTAATTTCATTACTCAAAAATAATTGAGTAATTGAATGTAGTAATTAATTACTTACAAAAAGTAATTATCGAGTACGTTTTACGAAAAATGGCAATTATTAATTACAATTACAGTATTTTCAAAAGTAATTCAATTCCAAAGCAAATTAACACAAAATAATTTAATTAGTACGCCCAGCCTGTCTACAGCAAACAACAATAAAGCAAATATAGTAATAATACCTTGTTAAATAAATTGGTAATATACAATAATTGTTTGAAATACCTATAAAAGATATTTTCTTTCTGAATTTTCCCATTTATTTACAAGTTTTCCGGATTATTTTTCTATCAAACCAAAATTTCGGTTCCCTAATTATTTTCCTATTTTGACTGCAAGGATGTCCATAATCCTAACAAACTTAAAATTAATGTAGCAAACATATCGTTCTAGGGGATTCCAACATTCTGATTGATCAATAATAGCTAACTTTCGTATTGTATTTTATAATTAAGCATTGTAATAAGTAATTATTTTTTCTACTCCTTTATTAGTAAATTGCTCATTAAGCACTGCTTACTTGATTAGTAAATTCGTTGTTACAAACAGTGTTACGTAATGATAATGACTAACACGTAATTTTTTTTATTACGTTACAGTTAGCTTCTGTTGTTTGTACGAAGCGGTGTAGGGATGTGACTGCAGCCTCCTAATTTTTAAGATGGTGTGACAGATGATTTGACAGTTAATAAAATATTTCTTTTTCGTTTAACGAAATGAGTGTGATCGTAGAAAAAGTATAGTACGCAACTCGAGCTATAGAGCAATTACACGCTCGTGGAATTACACACGCGCCGCTACGCGGCTTGTGCGTAACTTTTCCAACTCGCGTGTAATATGCTTCCTACAGCTCTCGTTGTGTAATATACTATTATTTTGAATATTAAATATTAATGTAACACCCAAATTATAGTTCAAACTTCAAAGAGGGTCAAGAACACGCAAGGAAGTGGCTAGTCAGTTGTTAACCACCCTGTCGCAGCGTCACTTAGTTTTGGGTAACAAGAAAGATATTAGTACGTGCATACAGAAACCTAAGAAATCCCAGTAGCTATTTTTAGAATAAGTATTTTAAAACACACTAGAGCCCTTTGTGGCTGTTCCAAAACTAGTAATTTAGAATTGTCATCTTGAATGATATGTCGGTGACAATTTCCAGCCTTCAGATGCGAATAATTTATGAAGGATTTACATTGATACTTAGTTTGTGACAGTACTAACCATCCTACTTGCGGTTTTGCTACATTAACCTCGGAAATTTTAAGTGTAACTTCGTTTTATTAATGAAATAAACAAACTGCGAAAAACCAGGCCACAATTCAATCGTCTCCACACCTATATACTAATTTCCTGTGGCAGGAGGTGCTATATGCATCGATATAGTAAATAAAATTAATGATATGCAATTCGTGTTATATAATATTTTTATTTAAAATGAATTTCTTCATTAATTTTACGATTTCGAAGTTTCAAACTATTCATTTTGTAAAAGTTTCCAGACGTTACATAATCTTTATTACGACAGCTTCCAGCTTACTATGTTTTAAACATTAAAGTATGAACTTTTCAATCATCGTTAACGTGGTCGAGCAAAGAAACATAATCTGATACACAAGAAACGCATTTTCAAAATCCGCTTAAATACTATCTAACACCAAAAACGGGCATTTCAGCAAAAACCTTGAATGAACCTGCTTAGAATAAACTTGAAAACATAACCACGACAGCAAACTTTCGTTCATTTTAAATATTTATCTCCACGGAAGAAAATTCGAATTCGTGAGATTTTCGTCACATTTTTCATTTGCCAGAGCCAGAGCATAACCATAGTTTCGAAAACTTTCACTCTCCTCGTGACTGTTAAACAATCCACAACAAACAAAGCAGCACGTTTTGTCATAATCTTACTTTTTAATAGCAAAACTTTCGGTTGACAAATAAATTAGCGCGTCCTCAATGCTTAAAAAACAATTTGGCAGAGCACGAATTAGGATACGGCCGAGAAACAATATTCACGTTCTTGCCGCATTTCGAAGAAATTTAATTTAAGGGCAGCGACTGCCGTAGCGCTAATTAACCCTTGGAAAATTCGCTTCATCTGTCAATTATCCGGCACGTCGAAGTATTTCCTGCGTTTAGGCCAATGCCGCCCCCGCTGAATTATTTCGTTTCCATTTAAATGAAGTCGGTCTAATTCGAAGTTGCTGAGGTAATTTCTTAAAATATAAAAATCGGCACAATGGCATGCAAGAATATAAAAGGAAAGTGCTCGCATGTTGAGGTAATTGCTACCAGCGGTAATAAATTACTATCGTTTCATGAAAGAAATTTCTAAAATTCGCCATTCCATTTTTCTGCTCTGAAAAGTCCCACCACAAGTGGATTCTTAAGTGTCACTGTTATCAAAAGAAGCTATTTCCATATAAAAGTGGATGGAATATTAGAAATGTAAAGTACAAAGTTGGGACTTCCGCGATTGCTCTCTCATGGATATTAACATAGAATCAATTTTATTATTAAATTTGCAGATTTAATCAAGTACAGCTGGAAAGTAACGATAAAATCTGCTAAGAATAGGTCACCATTGATTCATTTTTATTCTGCATTTTTACGTAGCAATCTAATTTTCGTTCATTTGTCTATTATTCATTGCATTTACCAACTGAGTATAAACAGCGAAGTTACACATTATGGATTTTCAATTTTTACTTGATACATGGTACAAACAGGGTGCAGTGACATTACGAACGGGAAAATCCGGGAAAATTTATAGGTGAATAAGCAAATCGATACTTGGATATTAACCCAGTTTTAGACAACTCGTACATATTCCGTACTCCAGTATTCAAGTAAAGAGCATTTAAATTTTAATGCCGGTTCCGTAGAAGCGTGTTATGGCTTCATATTGCTAGAATCCATTAATTTAATCAGATTAAATTCCTAAAATTCTACATCACTTTGTTGTCAGAAGTTAGGAATAAGGGAAAAACCAATATGACATTCGCTAAAAAGTTAGCTCAACTGTTACGCCTACAGCTTTTCTGTGGCCCCCTCAAGGGAATTTTTCTTCTCAACTAAGATACAATAAAGAATTCGCTAATTTAAACTCATGAAGGTAAAAAGTATTTGCTGGAATTAGATGAGAAGCAGCCTACCATTTATAAATTTCAAACGTACATTAAAAAACACACGTTGCAGCTTCATGTTTAAAAATTTTCTTTGTAGTAGTTCGCCATAAATTCCCAAAAATGTTAAATTATAAGTTCTGTTATAAATAGAAAAGTTGCTACATGAAAAAAGTTATTTAGCGCTGATATTTCGAATTTCCGCGTCGCGCTCCGCCCTTCGGTTGAAAATCGTTAGTTTTGAGGTACAAGTTGCACTCGGGCCAAACTTTTGAGCGTTCTGTCCATTTTTCGCTGGGATCCGCCCTGTCCACGCTTCCCATGACTTAGTTTTGGGTTTTTCTGCTCACCTTGTGCTAGAAATTTGCATTAGGGTGGATTTTGCTTGGAAGCAACGCTTTTGAGTAATTTTTCCTTCGTCAAGATGACGGATTAGGCTGCGACGTTAGTTTGCTGAAAGTTGGCGTTCAGGTGGCCCAAATTGGGGGTAAATCTCATGGAGCATTTTGCTTGTTTCTTTGCTCCCGTAATTTGTAGAGATGACCAATTTTACTATCCGATGCCCTCCTTTGATGCGGGAATTTATGACCTCATCCCCTTTTTTCAGCTGAAATTGGCCTGCTGCGGGTGTTTGTGGCTGCCAGACCCAAGGAGCCTTTGATCGCCGTCAAGGAGACAGCTATTTTAGAAATTTATGAATTTTATGACGTGCTTCCATTTCTCGTGTCGAATTCTTCAAATTCCCAATGAAGTTTAATTTTTATTTTTCTTAATTAAAATTAGGTGTGTCGAGTGCCAGCGTCTTCCATTGAAGTCCTTCCCGTTTCCTCGAACGTCACCTTCGTTCATATACATTTGTGATCATGCTTTGCCTTCGTATACGTTGCGTTTTACGTTCTAGTGTTGCACCGTTTTGCCAACGCTTCCGATGAGCACACTTAAGTCATCATCGGAGCTTCATTTGCCCTGGTACTGATATTCATTATTGAACTTTTAAGAATATGGTTTGTCCATTTAAGCTTATTGCGATTGTATATATATACAGGTATTTGTTTCTTGTGTTTATGATCATCTTGGCCAGTTTACGCTGGAGGGTATTTAAATTAGTACTGTAATTTTAGGTTTATTGGGTGCATACTGCATTCTAAACGTTTGTGTTAAACTATAATATTGCTGGCGATTATATATATATTTTAACCCTCTGCAATTGGCCCTTACGTTATCTTGTTTCAGATAATCTCGAGATCGAAAGCCGTCTTTTAGAGTTTATAAGTTCTCGCTTCTATCTGGGCATTAAAAGGCTCATCAGTGTCTTCGACAATATTTATTGGCTTAATATTTTGTGTAAGAACCCAGCCGTTTTCACTGCAGCTAGTCGGCCTTCCAAAGTGCCCAACTAGTTCCGTGATCATTTAGAAAGTAATCAATCTATTTAAAATTGAAATTATAAAGTGCTAAATGCTGCATCCCTCATCTCTTACACCATTGCTATCTCGTATTTGCAAAGCTTCTTCTCTCTCTCCTCTCCACGTTCTTCTAGGCCTACCTTTTTTCTGTTTTCTGCTATGTATTTCATTGATCTTTTTGCCTTCTCTCGTCATTCACATATCCAGCCGTGATATTCGGCGGGATTGTTACAATAGTTTTCATTTTTATAAGTTATGTACGTTTCCATTTTCATGTTAATTCTGCGGTAGTGTAAACTGAGGGGAGGGGGGTGCTGAGAAAATATACGTCGAATATCTAACTCACAAGCTCCGCCTTGAGCTATTATGCTAATCAGATATTTGTATTATGTGCAACAGTTTATTGTGTCAATATCTCGATGTATCTCTTACGTTGTTTGGTCTCCTATATACAAGTATCCTGTTTTGATTATATTGATTATTAATTCCCATTTAACAGTAAGTTTTCGAACAACATATCGAGCATCTTCCTCACTGTGAGCTTATTAGAATAGAACGGCGGACAGCAACGTTTATAGGTGAGAGTTGTCCACTTCAATCCTTTAATAAGAGTATATCTTAATATACAGATATTTTATATTCATAATATATCCACCCTGAACCCCTTTGCCCCTATTGTACTGCAAAGCGCGTCCTATTCTTTGTTTTAATATCCGATCATACAGCCTCCCAATCGAATACATCACACTTCTACCTCTAGAATTTCCACAGTGTTTTGCCGCCTTTTCTATGGTTTGACCTTAAATATGCCGAATTACATTCTAATGGAATTTCGTCTCCATTTACCGTCCACTGATTGAACATTTGGCAAGTCCTTCAAACAAAATATCTGGTCCATGTTTGGCAAATTCGATTGGAACGTTTCCTGGCCCTGTTGCCTTTCCACACTGTATGTTCTTGATTGCGTATTTAATTCTGTACCAGAACCATTAAACCACCAAATCAATAAGTAAGTACATCCTGCATGTAAAGCTAATGGCTGCTGCGCCCGCAATAATTAGGAAAAATATAATGCCTTCGCGAAATACCTACATGTTTTCAACCAGTAGCCGCACTAAGAAGGCATAAGCAAAACAAAGACAAAAGAATACATAGAAGCCGCTTACCAACTTTCACCTCCAGTACAGCCACTTAAATTGGGTGAAATTACTAAAATCTAACAAGACATCAGAATGGCACATCATTACTGGTAAGATACTTAAAGAGCTTCCAAAAATAGGATGGACCACCATTTATAATTTGATCATCAAAGCCGGGTTCTTTACAACACAATGGAAAGTTTCTCACATACAGACGATACAGTGTGGCTGTACAGTGACTATGCTATTAACGATAGGTAGGTAAATTGGCAGTATAAACACGGCACAATACAGGCCCCAAGACACTTCCTTGGGGTACGCCAGCGTTTGCTTGAATTAATTCAGTTCTTCACCGTGATTAACCTGAAAATGTCTTTTCTCGGAGTACGACCTTAGTATGATGAAGTATGAATGGCATAATATATACTTGAGTTTGAATAGTAATACCTCACGTCAGATCTTATCGAAAGCCTCGCTCACGTCTAGGAAAGCCACAGCACACTAGTTTTTCTTTCCAAATGTGTTATTTATGACCTGAACAATTCTGCCCGATAGAAAGTAAAATCTTCTAAAATCGAACTGCTGATCGGGAAATAGATCTTCTTCTGTTTGTGTCGTCATAATTCCTTTTAGCAGTAGTTTTTCCACTAGTTTTTCTTAGAACTGGTAGAAGACTGATAAGTCTGTAGGACTCAACGTTATTTGGGGGTTCTAATGTCATAATCCTTTCCTCATTCTTTCCCAACTTTTGACATGTTTATGTCTTTGGTGGCATTTTATTGACACGCCTTTCTTTGCTCATTAGTCCTTGTTTACTCCGCTGGTCTATTTTCCTTTCTTTTGTTCTTCTTTGTTCCCGCGATGACACATGCATTTAATTTCTTTCGCTGAATACTTTACATCTTGTTTTATTTGTAAGTCCAGTTTACTCCAAATATTTCCGTAGCATGAGTGGGCTTTAATATTTTTAGCAATATATGTATTTCACTAGTACTGAGTTACTAGCTCAGCGACTGAACCTCCAATCGGCAGGACCAGAATTTTCGGTTGGCGATTTTCCTTAGTCCACATTCCCATATCAGGTACGTGTAAGATACCTTAATTCACATACCTAAACTACGTTCAAATATTAATTTACGATACAAGTGCGTAAAACTACTTTTTAGGCACGAATGGGGTAGAGTTAAAACGCGAGTGAGCGAGCGCTTTAAGCCCCGCGAAACACGTTGCTACTGATAACGTGTCTAATGACATATTTTAAACACGTTACTACTGACGACGTAAACTAATGCAAACAAGTTATTAAACAGTCGTTTTACAAACCTAAAACTGCCAACTAAAAGGCAATTTTACACACTGTCGTAGATAAAAACCAATAAACAAACAATAGATATGTTTTATTCCAGTTCGTGATAAAACAAATTGTACATTTATTTTTAAACGTTTAAAAAGTTACTATCGCAACAGTCACTAATCTTTTATTATTTATAGCTATCTGCTGGCAATTTCCCAAAGTTGACCTATCATGCTCTTTAAAAATATTTCAAACACACTTTAGTCTGAAGTAGTACAGTTGCAAATCGCTAAGTAGGCGCTAGTTTCTGAATTAAAGATTCGTGACTAAGCTATGTAACAATTAACGTGATCATGCGATCTTCTGATAACATTGTAGCACAACGTATTTGTTGATTTACACGTCATCGTGTTTTCATTAAATCACCTCAGGAAAATTCATTCAGCTCATCAGGTACAGGAAAATACCTGGCATAAAAATAAGAATGAATTATCTTTTAATGCTTCCTAGAAGTACTTAAAATGCTTATTTTTAAAGACCATGTAACTCAATATGTAAATGCACGTTTTTAATTAGTAAAGTAAGTTTTAAAAACTTATTTTATGAAACAACATTTATAACGATATAAAAACCGTGTAATAGCACTTTTTACTTGAAATTATCGTATTGAATTTTATTATTCATTCTACAACTCCAACCTTTAACATATAGAGTATAGGATTTTTCAAGCTTAACCGATGGCGGTCAAGATAATAACTACCGTGCTATAAATTGACTAAATTGTGCTTTCAGATTAAAACCTGATAATCTCTTGGCAATAATAGGTTTACTGAAAGTTGTTTCCAATTAACAACTTCCTGCTTATTAAAATATTCTTCCATCAGAAGTAACAGCACTACGACTAATAATGTCGATTTCTAAGATCTACAATTAGGTTGGCGTTAATTGTAAAATGAATTACTCTTGTTATTATTATTTCTAAGTCATGCCATATAATTAAAGAGAGTCTTGTTAAATACAAAACGCATGAGTACATAACGGGTGACCAACAAATATTTCATTTCATAATTATAAATGTTACCTCTAAGAAAACTTTACAAGTCTCTTAAGGTATTAGTTGTGCCGTTATCAACACTTTTTAATAATGGCGAATTTGGGGACACGATGAAAGCTTGAAACTGAATACATATATATAAAAAACGAGGCCTTGAATTTGGAAATATTCAGGGCGTTTATCCTCTAAACCAGTGATTCCCAAAGTGGGCGATTTCCGTTTCTTTAATTTTACTTTATCACACCCTGTAATACACCATCCAGAAAGTAAATACCATTATAATAAAGGATTTTTATTATTCAAATTTGCTTTTACTCAAAATACAGGTTACAAATTCAGAAAAGATTTGTTTATTTTAAAAATATCATTTTCTCTAGCAATAATAATTTATACAAAATTTCTATATGGTATATTTTATTATAACATTTCATAATTGACTTTTTCAGATAATCATTTAAGTTTGGATTTCACTTTAGTTATTCCGATTGTCAGTTAATACCAACAAATTAAAATCTAAGCTCTGATGATACTAAATAACTATCCCAATTAAATCAACTTATATGCTCCAACCTTTTTAATAAACTATTCGCAATTTAACAGTAACTGTATCTAATGTATCATTCATTAAACAATTCTCAAATATGTTGTACTTTTAATGTATAGATTCTTCCTTGTACTTTTTAATTGCTAATTAATGTATTCTTTCAAAATAATTTCCTACCTAGAAATACTCTTGTAGATAATTATCAGTCTCAAGAAGCTACCACTACAATATCTTTCTGTTTGTTCGCTTAAAGAATGTAGATTTTCAGGGGGCGCTGAGTAATTTTTTTTCTGAAAAGGGGGCGGTAGACCAAATAAGTTTGGGAACCACTGCTCTAAACTTACTAACATAAAAAACAAATATATGTAGATCGTTCCATACTTCAAATTCAGTACAGTGTCTTATACAGAACGACATTGCCACATTTCAGGACAAATTCCTTGGAAGTTAATACGCACCTGCCAATCATAAATAAATCCCGCTTTTGTATTTCGAGGCACTACTAATACCCTGCTTCGTCTTATCCCCATCTGGCATTACTTCAAGCAAACTTAGACCGTCGCTCGCTACCGAGAAGTGGCAACGTCGGCCAGAAAACTCCCATAAAAATTACATTGCCCTATCCTGCCTGTACTGAATTTGAAGTATGGAACAATCTATAGATATCTAACAGTTGAATAGTTGGTCAGTGGGTGTACAAATGCTCTATAGCCTGAACTGTCGGTCTGATTTTGCTCAAATTTGGAAGTTTGACGTTTACATGATCCCAAAATAAGGTCAAACAACATTTTGAATAGAAAAATGCGTTTTTTCTGGTCTCAATAGTTTTATAATGGTAGAAAGTGGTATACGCATCCAAACCCATAGCATTCACGGAGATTAATATCAAAATTTATTTTACAAAAACCGACCACACGTTTTGGCTTCCTGAACCTGTACTTTCGTTTGATGTAGGATTTATTTCTTAAATTTTGGTATATACCAATATTTTTTTAGGCCTCGCTCACATATTCTTGCACATACGTGCATATTATTGCAATTTTGATACTATCTAAGTAATTGTATGTATTATCTGTAATCTAATTACCTTGCGGTGTAGAGGTTGGTGCTTTATACGCTTGCTGCCGGCAGTACAATGCTCACCTTGATGTGTTGACCTTGCTACTCTATCTCCTAGGTCTGTGGTTCTGAATTGTATTGTTAATAAAAAAGTCCATATAGAAAAACAGATTTGAATCCAACTTCACAGTTGAACATTTGTTTGATTAGGAATTTTAATTGTATTCAAACCAAAATAAGAATCCTTGCATTAGCTTTGCTTAATTAATTTTTCCGTAAATGTTTGTGTATGTTACTTCTCTACTAGCACAAGAGGTTCGGAATATTTTGATTTTTAAAGAAAATTCGTAGGGAGCCCCCGGGAATCATAACGTACATTTGGGTGTAGAATAAAATAAATAAAGTTATTGTTACGAAAAAAACTTTTTAGTATCTAAAAACGCCAATAAAATGATTCCAAAACAATCGAATTTCAACTTAACATCACCTACTTGTTCAAGTTTCAATTGTTACTAAATTGAAAGCATATTCATCAAATGAAAATGTAGTATCTAAGATTGCTTTATCAAGCCTTGCATCGAATGTGAAATTGGGCACTGCGACACAAACATGCGTATTTTGTCACATATTGAAATTTTCAGATTCAAATAAAGCGGAAGACAGTGAAGATGGCACAAGCGGATATCCTCAATAATAAATATGTGTATCAAAATGCGTCACGAAGTTGGGTAATATACAATCCTCCACTCTCCTATCAGAATATGTGATAAGCCGTCGTTCTTGTCGTGCTGATGTCTGAAATTTCACGTTTGCTGAAACTTGCCGACATAAATCAGCAGAAAATGTAACGAGCAAATTCATTGCAGTTTTTGCTAACACTCAAAACTCGCTTTAAAAGGATATTAAATTTCCTACAATTTTTTTCTTACCAAAGGCTATAATTAACATTTTTTAACATTTGTAGGGTGAAAAAGTCGCCCTGTTTCTTATTTATACTTGGAGATTTAAGCTTATGTTACAAAGAGTAATTACTCTGCACCCACAATCAGCTGTTTTACAATTTTGCAAAACGAAATTCTTTGTAAATAGATCGCCGTTGAATGTTATTATAACATTAAAAATTCATAAGAAACGCCAATATCTCCGAAAGTGCCCCGCGTTTATGAATTATTCACGCGATTTAAGAAATCTGATCTAGAGTATAACGTATATTTTCTCGACAAAAATCTAACAGGGGCATCGCTTTCTTAAGAACATATCAAAATGTCAATATTTATTACGTCCAGTGTTTTATTCCCATGATAATAGACGTTATGGACTGAGAAGTACTGGAAAACGAACAAGCTGACAACGTTTGACGACTACAAGATTACCATGTAATACTTCCAAGATCAATGAGTTAAAAAATGGTCGATGTATGGGATTGCAAAACAACTGTTAACAATGTACCCTTACACGCCGATCTGCAATTTTTCAAGAAGTAATCGAAAATGTTGGAGTAGATTTGATGATTTAGCCTCTCTACTCACCTGATTTAGCCCCCTGCGGATTCTTTTTATTGCCTGAAGTAATGCTATTTTTACAATATTTGTGAGTTTTGAATTTAGTCACTAACTCTATAGAATAAACATAAAAATGAAAAACATATAGTAAATATTAAAATATAACAAAATCTCATGATAAAGCTTTAAGTAGTGGAAATATTAGTACTGAACTGCTGTCCTATACAAAATTATTCATAATTGTAGTACGACTATTCTTCTTTTGCTTCTTCTTCTTTGGCCTTTCTCGATTCACATTTAAATATGTGTCCCGATATTGTTTCCACTTACCTCTATCTATTGGTTGCTTCCCTCATCCAACATATACCTGTCACTTTTACTAAATCAGCCATCTCAATAGCTGGCCATAGACACACGTTTAAAACCGCCACGAATGTAGTACATCCGTGTCGGTTTTGAACGTGTGCATATGCGCAGCCACAAGTTGGGCATAGACACGCGTTCAAAACTTCCACGAAAAACTACATTCGTGGCGGTTTTAAACGTGTGTCTATGGCCAGCTATTAGGGATCTTCCTACACTTCGGCTGGATGTTCTTGACCTGAATTCTAGTAACCGTTTCGTTCAACTGTTGTTTTGTACTAGGACAATATACCCCCCCTCCACCTTCCCACTCTACATTCCTCTACATTTCTTATTATGTGGTCTGTCTTCATGCGCTGTCTTGTTCAGTTATTTGCTTTGTGGTTATTTCCAAAATTGCACGTGATATTCACCTTTGAGCAACAATGAGTCTATGTGCCATGCTGGCTGCTAGTGTCCACGTTTATGCACTATAGCACATAACTAGTAAGACAAATCTACCTAAGACACGTTTGTTTTAGTTTAATGGGACTTGTTTTCAAAATTGGTAAATTAGCTGACCAAGCCAGTTTTATTTTACGTTTTGCTCCTTTTATTGAGTTCAGTAGTTTCACCTTCTAGTTGTTTCTTCGATTCTTTATTGAATCATTAGGTATTGTTTTTGCATTACTTATAGATATTCATTGCTGAACCTATACTATTTTCGATTTTTATCTAGTTGTAGCATAGTTTGCAGTTCTTCCACACCTATTATATTAGCACCACATCATCACATCGTCAGCAAATCTTATCTAAACTAGAACTCGTGGCCAGCCTACGTCTGGCACTGCCAGCGTAAAGAAACGGTTAACAATAAAAATGCTTGCTCAAGGCGGCAGCCAGCCTACGTCCGGCCCTGCCAGCGTTAACAATACAAATGCGGTCTCGCCATTCGTGCGCGCGCGCCACTTGCTAGCATGCAGGCCGTTCATGCAGTGTGTGCGCGCGCATGCTTACGTCGGCGGCATCGGCGCTTATAATATAAGATACTCTCCATCTATGTTTATTCTGTATTAATGACGGTTCAAAAATGTCCTTTATTACACAATTTTAAACGTAAAAAGTCGATGACAGCGTGTCACCTTGTTTCCCACCTCTACAATGATATACAATGTATAAGATTTGTAGTTTCGTGCAGTTTGATGATAAGGTAGACTTTTCGCAGATATTGCTTACAAGTGAAGAATAACGAGAACCAATAATTCAACTATTTTGTAATCCTATCAGGACTGACTGTTGTTCCACCGTGTCACAAGTTTTACGATAATCGTCAAAAGCCAAAAATAAAGACATATGTATTATGTTTTGTTGTCTTTTCTAGCAACCTTCACATGGTTTGTAGATAGTTTTGGAGTCCATTTAACCTTTTTTAAAGCCTACTTGCTCTCGTTTTTAAAATCGATCTTTATTTTTTTTTGCAAGAATTTTCGTGAAGAGTTTACACACGTGAGGCAATAATGTTATTTTCAAAATTTGCTCTAGCACCTTTTTTTAAGATATATCGTTCTCATATATAGTTACGTCTGGCATATATTCCGAGTTAGCTTTAATATCTTCTTTTAGTCCCTTCTTCTATTGTCCAGATTTTGTTGTTCGGTGCTTCTCGTTGTATAGAGCTCTCTATAGCATCTTGCAACTTCTTTTAATATTTCTTCTCTCTTCATTATTATCTCATTACCTCTTTTTAATTTATGCAGTTGTAATGTTTTTCCGAATACATTTTGTTCATTCTTTTTAAGTTAGTTGCTATGTTGCGCCTCTGTTATTTCGCAGTTCTGTGGTGCAGATTTTGTATTTTTTCGCGCTCCCCTTCGTCGGTTCCGGCCGGACAGCGACTCTCGAATTGAGGTTTTTGTTCTCAGCGCGTCCGTTTCCCTTCTGACGCCGTGACGGCGACGTTCGTTTAGCGTCTTTAAAAATTGTCGGGTGGTTTTTGCGGGCATGCAAGTTATGGTGTTTGGCCCTCGCTGAATGTGCGCACGATGCAGCCCTGGCAGTTGTATTGAGAGATATTTTCTGACGCCGAGTTGGCGGATCAAAAGCGCTTCACCAATCATTAGCTACACGTTGCCCAAATTCAATCTGGGGTAAATCGTACGAAGCTGTTCGCGCCGTGTTTTAGCAAAAGCATCCATGATTCGATCTCAGGTTCTTCCCTTTCTTTAGCAGCCAGTCCGGAGTTCCTGAAAATCGTAGGTTCGGAGCTTCCCGAAAATTGCAATCCACGCAGTTGAGTACGTCGACCTTGATCCAGTTTGAATTTAACACCTGCAATTCCGACCCCCGGATGTTTGGGTGGCAACCCGCTCCCGTTTATCTGGGTCATCACATAATCTCCCTCAGCGTGATGAAGGGGCTCAACCAGAGGAAACTAAGAACAGGTTTTGTTTTTAAGTGAAGTTATATATTCTGCGAACAGTGAATCGGAGCTGAAGGCTTCACCCAATTGCTACCAAATTTAGTAAGAATTTTGGACTCCGGTCGCTATATACAGTTCGCTTCACGAGCTGCGTATCTGAACGATTATTTTGCAACCACGACGCCGATGTTAATCGCCACCGAATTTGTTTTTAAACTGTTATAGTTTATATTTTACCGTTATTTAAGCTATTGTTCTTGCTAGTAGAGTTACCTATTAAGAGGTACACTTTAATTTTAGCAGTTATAATACTACGATATTAGCATTTTAGTGTTATTATTTGTTACTGCTACCTGTGAGTAATTTGAGCTTTCCTTTCAGAAAGTTATGTGCTGCTTGAGTTTACGAATTTTCAGTTAAATGCCTGTATACACTTGTCGTTACTTGGTAAAGACTCGTGGGCGCCTTTTTGGATTTTAATCATTCGTTAGTACTTAAAGAACTGCACGCCGTCTTCCTGAACTAGCCGGTCGGCAATTGCATCAAAGTAGTCACAGCCTTCCAGACTCTCACTTCCGGGAAGGAATACTGATGTTGTAGAAACGCTGGACCAAGTGTGTTGAAGTCAAGGGAGATTATGTAGAAAAATAAAATCATTTTTTAACTGAAAATCGCAGTCTTTCATTGTCAGGCCGAGAATTTCTCACCTTACCCACGCTTCTCTTTTTCAATATTTATATTGATTCTGACTCTTATTATTCTATGGTCACCTTCGACATTAAGTATATAAAGTTCTGTGACGTCCTGGAGTATACGTCTATGTATGGATATTATATAGTCCGATCTTTTCTGTTGATTTGCTATTTTTCTCCATTTTAAAGAATATATTCATCGCGTAAGCATTGTGATGTTAAAAAAAGGATTTGGTAATATACCGCTATTGTTTCTTTTTCCTAATCCGTATTTGCTTACATATTTTTGCATTTCTTCTTCTCTCTTTCCTTTTAGGTATCGTTAAAGTCACCCAGCATCATTGTATATTGTTTTCTCGTTCTTCATTGCTTGCGAAATATCGTTATAACTCTTCTACATTTAGTCTGTATTTTGGAAGATTCTCATAATAAAGCTGATGCAGTCAATTAACAAAAAATTACTATCTTCATCGTCTGGCATTAATCAATTGTATCGTTCTGTCTCAAAGTGAATTACAACTTTTAATAAAATATATTGTGTTCAGGTTTACGACTTTGTACTACGTGCTTCAAATCAGTTTCAATTTGTCACGCACAGAACCGGAGCAATTTCATTAAACTACACGATTTAAAACATTTCACTCTAATTAATAGTGAGTGCTTTAGCGACTGAAAATCTTTTGTTATAAATAGTTTCGGAGCTACTTTGACTGATATATGTCGTCATAGTATTAATGGAATAATATTATTGTAGTAAATGCAGAATACGCTATTATCATACATTATACCTAAATAATTTATGAGTACAATAGTAATCACCAGAAGTAGGGTTAGATTGTTTTTTTATTCAATAACTGCGTATTGACGTGACTTCTATAGATTTTACAACTATATACAAAATTGTCTCTTTACCTACCCAACTAGCACAATTAGTCGTTTGAACGTACCGGTGACTATTCTAGGCACTTTAAAGTGTTTTGTCACTAGTCACCGGCATGTATTGGAACGTTCCCATTACGTGCACGCGACCAAAATGAGGAATACGTTTTGTTGACCGCAACCTTTCGGCGACGTTTCAATGACGTTGTAGTTACGTAACTGCGACGTTGCTGCTTGGTATTCGCGACTTTTACGGAACTACTCTTTTAGATTAACATTGTAAAGCAACTGATTCTGTTACGCTTATGTTTTATTCCTCCATGATCCTTTGCCCCTTTCCCTAGCTCAGAAACTAAGTCAAATACTATAAAGGTAACATTAAACTGTTTCTTTTTAGTGACCAACCTTACCTTTGTAAAAACATTTCAAAATGTTTAAAAGCCACACTGTCAAGTACTCATCTACATTACTACATACTACAACACAATGCACAGCATGACATTTTATCAATATTGAGTACTAGATTATGTTTACTTATGGTGAATTTAAGAAGTGACACGCACTTTAAAGTAACTGTGCACAGTGACGTTCCACTCTGGAGGTGCGGAAACGTTATTTACAATAATAAATATTACTTACAAATTGCACGACTTTAAAGGGATAGTGAAGGTCTCCAGAACGTCGCGGCAACTATCAAAACTGCTTTAAAGTCGCAGCTACCATCGTTAGTCATCTTCAAGTTCAACTTTAAGGTCGTCCCAAAAGTAACTACGCCGTTTCCAATACCGAGAAAGGTAAATACAATTCATATAAACCTACAAAGTAACCATAGTGGTAAGAACTACGTGGCAGCAACTGTCGATTTATCAAATGAAGTTATTTATACATCAAACTCATAGTTTTAATGCCTGTCTCCGTTACGGGTTCTTTGGTGCTAGTTGGGTACCCTACGTCAGTGACGAGTGTATCACTGATACGGTCCACTACAGAAGGTCATATTTGAGAGTGAAGTGGAGACATTTAGGAACTTTTTTCGCAGATCTCTTACATTAAAGTGCGATTTAGATGTTGTTATCAACCACATGCACAGTACACTAATATAGGACCTCTTATTCATATGTTATATCAATATTACAATTTTGAAACTAATATACCCATAGAAACAATATCAACATATAAAACAATCCAGTTATCAGGTAATATATAAAATATCAAACACCAAGCCCTACTGCTGTTTTGCTTTGGAGTTTTAAATAGCGGAATGCCACAAACTGCGTATTTTGAAATTTCCTAGATGCCATTATTGTCGCATTCCTTAGATTTTTAAGTAGCAACTTTTTTATAATGCTTATTCCATTTCTCCTTGTATAAACCTGGCAAAATATCAAGAATTTCAAACCACCTGTCCTGTTGTTTCAAACGCTCGCTCCTTATTAATTACGGTGAACAATTTTAACAATCGGTTTGCCATCACCATGATAAAAAGCAATCAAGCAGACTGCTGCTCGCCTACTATCTAATGAAAATATTTTGGTTATTGAACATTGCGGCGCAGCTTCTGTATAATTAAAATTTCTGTTTGCACTAACAAAACGTTGTTTGATTAGTTAAGCATTATATTCCTAAATTCAGCCTTCCACAGATTACAGGAAAATTATCAAAAGCGGACGTCGCTCGTCCGGAAGTAGGTGATAATTCGTCCGCAGTTTCCTTCAACATCGCAGAAAATCCACCTTTCCCATCTCCCCTGTCCCAGCTCATCACCTAGCGGTCAAACGTGAATACCGTCTGAAAATAAGCCCACAATCTCCAACTGGTTGCTTGCTTAAATAATTACCAACTCACGCACCTGCATGAGGAGGCGAACAGGGAAATCTAGCATTTGGCCCAAAGGCACCCAACTCAAACTCGGTTTAAATATAATCGCCACCCACCTGGCTCTGTCAGCAGTTTCCCTACGAATCGGCGAAAAACGCCAGGACTCATGGAAAGCGTGTTGAAGGAAAACTGGGTTCAAGCGCCTTCTGTTTCACTTTTGAAACGGCTGTTTTCTTACTTTTACAGAACGAGCTAAATTTGCTGGGGCTGTAGGTTCAAACGCCTTACCCTAGCTAAATAAATACTGCTTTTGATTGGCGTAATTAACGAGGCAATTTCCACCGATGCCATGTTTGATTTTCGGAAAACCACCGTCGATTCCCTAAGGTTGAGGAACTGCTCCTAATATTTCCTATTGGTTCGGAGTTAATTCAAATTACAGCCGTCCTTGTACAAGGACGGCTAGCAATCGTGTTCAACTAAATTTGGCAACAATAGGCTTTCTGGCTCCTAAATGGTTATAAAAAGCTATTTTTGTAGTTTTCTTTCATAATCTATATATACTAATAGTTATCTAAGGATTACTATTTCACTTGCACTTTGCAGTAGGTTTGTTAATCATAGTCGGTTTGTTCGACCTTGCAAAATTCAAACTAAGTAATTACGGCCTAAGATGCCGAATAGCACAGTTGGTAGAGCGTTAGGCTTGGATTAAGCAAGTCCTCGGTTCGAATCCCGCAGCGGCCGGAATTTTTCCGCAGCCTTTTACTCGATACTCATTGGTACTACTCAAGATATTACAAAAATCGATCAAATCAGTAAGGTAATTCGGTACGTCCACATAGAGAGAAACGAGGAAGGACAAGCTATTGATCTAAACATCAAGGAAACATTTTTGGGATTTACTAGAGCGGACTCCCAAGATGCCCAAGGTTTAACTACAACAATTATAGACTCTTTAAATTCGTTAAACTCAACTATCAATAAGTGCAGAGGCTAACGAAAAATTAATGAATTAGAAAATACAGCCATTTACGTTCATTGCGCTGCGCACAACCTCAACTTGGTGATTAATGATACAGTTAAAGGTGTAGGGGAAATTGAATCTTTTTTGCAACTGTTCCAAACATATACACATTGTTTGGATTAAGTATAAATCGGTGGGATCTTTTAAATTCCATTACGGGCGAAACCGTTATAAAATGAAAGAAACTTAACCTAATACGATAGTCTTCCAGAACGCAAACTTTCAACGCGATTCAATTACGTTTTAAAGATATTACTGCTGCTCTTAATAAATAATATTAACATAAAAAAGGAAGAATGCGACCAGGCGAGAAGAATCCTAACCAGCGTCGATAATTTTGAATTTGTGATTCGTTGCGTTTTTGCGAATACAAATTTTGGGAGAAATTGACACTACTTGAAAAGTACTACAGGATCCAGACACGGCTACAACCTGTATTAGAAAACCTCTAGAACATTTAAAGGAATTTCGAAGTGAGTACCTTAGTGTGGAATTAGAAGCAACCAATTTAGCCAACGACTGGAACATAAATCCTACTTTTAAAAATAAACGCAGATCGAAAGTTAAAAGACATTTTGACGAACTTTCGGAAGATCGAAAGTTATAGGATTCTAATAAGTATTTCAAAGTCATTGACTTTTATTGACATTTTATAGAGCTTTAGATATTACAATAACCCAGTCAAGTCAGAGATTTGAATCTATGTTTCAAACGGAAAACATTTATAGTTTTCTAAATCCAAAGACTTTGTGCGAAATGACAGAAAGATTTCTTTTCCAAAACAACAGCTTGCCAAATATTTTATAAAAATGATATTTCACCTTCATTACCTATAGACATTTGTTCCTTTGCAAAACAATCTTATACTCTAGATAAACTAAACGAGTTTAAAAGTGTGAAACAATTTACTAAATTGAAGTTACGCAACTGAATCCCTACATACTTAAAAGTTGCCCGAGGCAATTTTACAGGGTCGATCGAACCGACTATACAGTCTCTACGCAACTTTGTGATTGAGGATTGAGCATAGTCTCATTTTGTTCCGTATTCTGTGGAGAATTAGAAAAGTGATGCTGGATATTTGCGACCCACAACTGGGGGGGGGGGGGGGGGGGGTTGAGGATAAGTTATGTTAAAATTAAAAAAAGAAAAATCAGAATGTCTATTTTCATGTTCTGTATCACTAATGCATATATTTCAGGTTATAATCTAATGAAATAAAATAATAAACCGCCATATTGAATTCAAAATGGCAGATTTTAACTTTTCTACTTCAAAAACTAAACGTTGGGTACCAAACTAAAAGTAATTAATTATAGAAAACAAATAAAATAGTTTCACGAAGAATAATTATTTAAAATTATGTAATAAAATGCACTACAAATCTGATGTCTACTAGAAAAACTTGAACTTTAAAACAAAGTAAGTTCCTTGTCTTCAATATCATTTTCTTCATAGTCTATAAGTCTAGATGTCATCATCATCAGGGTCTCGCGCATATAAGAGTTTGCTAAGCATGAGCACATTTCACTACATGGCACCCCATTCTGAACACATTTGCAGGGTGGTAAGCATTTTTATAAATAGCGTATTAATGAGATCAATTCTTGAGGTCCACAAGGTAGATCACTCATTGCCGGCTGATATTCACTTTCTCTAATTGTCCAACTAAAATCAGTTACAGGTGGAAGATCAGGTTTTCGAATATGTGCTTTTTGCCATAATTATTATTACTTGATAATAAGCTTTTCTAATAGCTGGGCGGAGCGCAACTCCAGTCGGAAGCATAGCGAATCCCTCCATGTGCTGGTTTGTAAAAAACCACCGTAACTCATTTAAAGTTTTTGTTTTTGACATGTACACAGAGCTGACATATTCCTCAAGTGCCAGATGTGTTTCTTCTTCAATAAAATATGTCTGGTCTTTGCAGGAGTATGTAAGAATTTTATAAAATTATTGTTCTTCAATGTGTTCAGTTACAGCCTTATTGGCCAATGACGAGTCTTTTTTCTGATAAAGTTTCCCATAGCATTAAGTAACAAACGACTTCCGGGATTGGACCGTGTCATGATTGAGATCGAAGAACTCAACGTTTCGCCCACTTTCGTAAGGGGCTTCATCAGGAGAAAAAAAGCAAAAGAGCACGGTAACTCAACGTGTTAACCACGCCAGAGGCGAAACTCTTTGCAGGGAAGAGACAGAAGAGCACGGTAACTCAACGTGTGAACCACGTCAGAGGCGAAACTCGACTGACTATCGGAAGAAGAAAGACGAGAATTTATAGGCAAGCGCCGTCGCGATTCAGCAAATGCCGTCGCGGTTCAGTGGCGGAGGGCGGGGCTTAGGAATTAGCACTTTCCACATAGAAGGAAGGGGAAAGCCTTCGTCCCGATTTTTTTCCTCCTGATGAAGCCCCTTACGAAAGTGGGCGAAACGTTGAATTCTTCGATCTCAATCATGACACGGTCCAATCCCGGAAGTCGTTTGTTACTTAATGACAATGGCCGTGAAAGCCTCAAAAATCTTCCCAAAGCATTATTTGAATAGTTTGATATTTTGCCTTCAAGTATCCATACATCTTCAAGAACTATTTAGCAAGCGCAGTAAATAACACAGTCAAAGTTGTAATATGATGATATATAATGAGCCTTACAAGATCCACGGACCAGGGTCAGCAAAAAGACCACTTGCGATCTACAACTCAGGAATGCCAGTTGATTTAATATAGCTTCTAATAGATCTGAATGCAGCCAGTATTATGTGCTTATCTCCTGAAATAGTCACCCAATATATGTTGGAAAATGACATCTGTAGACGTTTCCAAGGTCCGTATTGACCAAGGTCTGCTGTTACAACTAACTTTTTCGCAGGATATGCGTGTTTTGTGTTTGCTATCACATGCCATAGAATTGTGGGCAGATAGGTTAATCGCACTTGATTGGATATTTCGGTCTGATTTAAATTACCTATTCATCCTAGCATCCATACTGTGTTTTGCACTGCAGCTGTTAGAGAATGTGTCTATTTGATGATCAACAGTCATTGTTGAACTTTTTGGTTTAGCACCCTTTGATAATACAAAATTGGTAAGTGCAACGGTACGGTACCAATTTAACACCATAGGACCGGTTTCAAATTTTAAAACAGGACAGTGGGATGAATATTTCTGGAAATGTTTTCGAAATTTAAGAACACTGTCATAAATACCAACTATACCTAAATTATTTTATGGCCTTTAAACATTTGGTAACTTTGTTATTGGTTTTTTATAATTGATAACCTTTAATTTGATTAAAAAATTAAAGTTAGCCATATTAGATTCAATTACGGTTAATTATCAATAGGGATGCACGGCCGCTTGTTGCGACGAAAATAGGCACGACACCGTAGGTGGAGTGCCTATTTTCAGGAGCACTAAGGGAGTGTGCATCCCCAGCCAGTATTATCGATGCAAAGAAACTATGCACGAATTACATCTTGCCGAAGTAAACCCAAAAAAATATGACAACTTACTGTCAATGTCAGTAAATAATTTTTGGTAAATGATAACACAAAATTAGTAAGTGTAACGGTTACACTTTCCAATTTAACACCATAGGATCGGTCTCAAATTTTAATTCGATTTGTTTTATTGGTCGCATCGCGTCATTTGGCATACGCATGCAATATTCACTTAAATTTATTAAATTATAACTTGAAAGTATATATTGTAATGATATGAATAGAGGGGTATAAAAAGAAAATAGAATTTATAATTGAATAATATGAGGCTAATTGAATTTCGAATTTAATGTACTATCTAACTATGAAATTGGAAAATAATGACAAATACTTAATCGAGATAGATTATTCTACTTAGTGGGTAGAAATCAAAATAAAGCATATATAGTGTGTTGGAAATAAAAAATATGATATGATATCGTTAAGGACTTTGTTTTGATTAATACGATAAGAAATTTGAAAATAAAAAGCTGTAATTAATTTGTTATGAAATAAACCCTATTTTAAAAAGTAAAATGTTTGGAAAATAAAAAGGTTCCAATTAAGACAAAATTTGCGTGGTAGAATAAAAATGAAATTTTAAAATAAGATGATTATACCAAAATGAAGGAAGACAAAGAAAATGGTGAGAAGATTTAACTAAAGCAGTGCTAATCTATAAAAGAAATCAAATAGAAAAAAATATTGAATTAAGTTTATTGAGGAATTACAATTGACATTGCACATCGATTGATTTGGATTGCAGCGAGCTGTTGGCACGGAAGGAGAGTTCCCAGGAGATCGTTGGCAGAGGGAACATGTTTGAAGGATTTGGCAATTGAGGTCTGGTGTCTTGTCCTTGTGCGGGGTCCTTGGTGCTGGTCGGTGGAATACTTTGAGAGAGTGGTTTTGTATACGGTGTTGGAGATAAGTGACAACGACTAGGGTCTGTTTGGATGCTGTGAGGAAGCTTATGTTCCTGATTCTAGGCAGTTTTGACATTTTAGTTATTAGTGGAGGCCTTCAACGTGTTTATTGGGTGTAGCAGTTGTGATCGGTAGCAGAGTGGGACGAGTTGGTTACTGCCGAGGACATTGCTAAGTTCAAATAAAAGGTAAATGAGTTTAGGTATTTAAAATAAGCACTGAAAGAAAATAGAGATTAAAAGTGAATTAATTATTAAGAAATTACTTACTGTTTGATATTGTTATATAACAAATGTAACGATCAGGTATTTGTCATTGCATTTTCAAAGTTGTTTGACGTACCATTTGACAGAAGTTATTTTGAGTTGTCAAAATTAAAATCGGAACATCAAATTTCAGAATAAGCAATCTAGATAAAAGGAAAAATATCAACTGATTTTCAGGAGCTAGCCAAAAGAATAATTTTTAATATTCAAATAAAATAAACAGGGCAATTTAAATTGACTAAAAGATAATTATAAACATATACTCATAGGTAAAACAAAGAAAGAGCCCAAACCATTTCATATTAATATATATGAACGATATACAACATGAAAATATACATTCTTCTTTTTAAAACATACTTATTTTATTTGTAGTTTAAAATAGTAACTTATCCCCAAATAACCCCCTCTCTCACCGCAGTCGTGGGACCTGGATATCCACTATCACTTTTCTAATCCACTGAAGCATAAGGAACAAAATGAGACCACCCCCTAATACTCAATCACAAAAATGCAAACGGTGATATAAATAAATAGTAGTTAAAACATCCACTCTTAATGCAAAACATGATGCACACATACACACAATTTATTTTTAAAAATGCCAGAAACATACACATCTCCCTCACTAGCACCTCCGCCGTAACTTTGTAGAACCTCATTTTTATATACATGAAGGAACTGTTGAAAACAGCATAAAGACAACGTAATATGCGACATATCAAAAGTATATTGCATTCTCCTAAAAGACAGTAATGCATACGAATGATGTGGATTTGAAGTAATATAGTACTGGGTTAAAGCTTTTGGTGGGGGATGGATAAAGCTGGCTGAAATCCAAGGAGGGTACATTGAAGGTATATTCTTAAATAATGTACTTCTACCGCAAAAAAAAAATTCTGTAAAGGCTGTAACTGCTGCTAATTCGAGGCGCTTCCAATTTTGTTTTGTTATACTATAGATGTTACATGTTACCGTCTATTGTTATATTTTTGTGAAAGTTCTCGTGAGGTAGATTGTCGCCTCCGTCCCAAAAGAGTTTTATTATAAATTTTCCTGTACAGTTTTGCGTCTTCACTTTTTTAGTGGTGGTAAGCCTTTTAGTAGATTCTTTAGATATATCACAATCGCTAGTTAACCATAGACATATAAGGTAAGCTGTGTTCTTCAAGACAAGGTAAATTACTTATAAATTTGCTTTTGTCCATACCAAACCTTATGACCTTATGAGGAAATGGGAAGCTGATTTCATTTTTTTTTTAAATTATAGTAATGCCACAATCAGGTGAAGATGAAGATATTTCGAACTTCATCTAGAAGACTAACTTGGACACCTCACGAAATAAACATAAAAATTGACAATTATAGTGGTTGATTGATAAAAAATGTATTTAAAAATAGCACTGAAAGTATACTGCCCAATTTAACGTAAAAACGAAATACTCAGCACCTCTATCGGTGCACTCGTTTCACCTTTTTATACCATGCCATTAAAAATACTGAAAATAACGTAAAGGCAATAACACAATTATTTGATTTTGAAATATACTGAAAATATCTTACGATATTTTCTAGAGATTTTGTTACGCGAAGGGTGGTGGGTCAATCATTTTAACGGATAATCAAAAGTTAGGTAGAACTATAAATTCGACATACCTTACTTCCGACCAGACTATATGGAGTAGAAATGGCTCAGAGATAGAGCAGAAAGGGCACAATATCAGACACCGGTTTTAGCAACCGTGGAGTCTTAACCCACAAAGAGTAGAGGCCGATGCCCTGCGGGGTGGATACAACTTCAAGGCTGATAACGACGACGATGTGAATGGCGTTTCTAAGCTGTCCGGCTATTCTACTGATTACCTCGTAAATACGCCACTGATCTCCAGACCAATGGTACGTACGGGATGAACTATGATCGATTACTCGACAAATATAATTACCTTGAATCATGCACTTGGACAATCGCAAACACCTACAATGAAAAATATGCAAGGTCGACCATTTCATGTAAAAAAATTGGGTTCATTTGGGGGAAAATCAGAAGTGAAGAAACTTTACATATCATATAAAAGATCGTTAAACATAAGGTATGGAGCAGAAGTTTTCGGAAAAATATATACCAAGTGACCGGATTCAAAACCGAACGTAGCAAAAGCATGGTATATCACAAGGTTACTAGAAACATTTAATTTCATTTAAAAAAGGAGGTTGCCTAAATCAGGAATTCATAGGTATTTTAGTGGGGGTGGAGAACTGAAGGTCCTTAGACATACCATTTGTTTACTAAAAACTTGCTATGTTCGGTTTTGAAATCGGTCACCCGGTATGTTCAATATTAAAAAATTGCTAGTATTTATAGAATTTATTTGGGATGTTTTTCCTTCTTATCTATCTAACAAAATGCGCAATTCAAATACCACTTAAAGGTCTATTGTCTTCGATGACGCACATTTTCGTCTAACCTGTCACATTATGTTGTCGACCGTCAAGTTGTCTATATCCTAATTTGTTTAAATTCTGTGTCGTAACTCTTCTTCATTTTCGGCCTCAGCGATTATCATTAACATTTCAACTTAATATTGCCCAAAAATGTTCAATGGGGCATGCCTGGGGGACACTTCTGGGTACAAAAGAGATGTGAATCTCGAACCAATTCTACCGTAATGGTAGGGGGCTAGATGAGCCAAAATATAATTTCACCGTTAGGATGCTGTGTTGATAAAATCGACCCATTTCGAAAACATCTTTGAATATAAATGTTTGCATCCACCGCTTTACCCCTCACATGTATCACGTAAGGACGTGAAATGTCTGCCTCCCATAATTGCACACCAGATCAAAACCTTGTCCTCAAATGTCTTTTTTGCCTTGAATTATTTGAGACATTTTCTATATAATAGCATTTGTATAAAATCCATCATTCCCCTGCATTTCCGAATGTAATAGTCAAAATTGCGATATATTCACCTCAGCAGAAGTAAAATATCACGTTTTGTCATCTGTACAACTATACTGCATATGCTTCTTCGAAACCCCAGTTTGCACTCCTTCACTTCGTATGCTACCTGTTATTTCGAATTATTTTGTTCCTCATTACCAATTGTTGTATTATTAATAATGATACGTAAAACATTCTCAAACACAAAGGAGAAGATTTCATTCAATAATAATAAAAAGTGACTAAATAAAAAAATCTCAAACACAAAGGAATTTCACACAAATAATCTGATTCGAATACTACAAGAGATGATTTCATTCAATAATAATAAAAAGTGACTAAATAAAAAATTCTCAAACACAAAGGAATTTTACACACATAATCTGATTCGAATACTACAAAAAGCCATTACGCAGGACATTCTTGTTACATTGATAAATTACCTATAGCAGGAAAATAAATTTATTTAAATAACAAACCGATTATGTAAAAGAAACCTATCACGAAAATTAGTGGAAAATATCGAGGAAAAATACATTACCAATGCAAAATCGGGAGTGTCTTAATTTGATGGCCATTTTGGCAATTTCAATAATGACGATCACAAAAAAAATGGTAACCGTTTGTTACGAGCGAAAGCGATGTATTTTGGAGTAACGGTAATTTTTTGGCAAATTGTTTGAATTGCCCGAGCCGTCGTTCTGATTATGTCCGCCTTGTCGCGGCGGGCGCCCTGGTATTTTCTTCGCTGGTCACCGGGTAATTTCCGTTCATTTTGGTCCCAATTCTGTCAGAGCTATGCTGCCTGTCCCTATCAGCGCAATTTCGATCTCTGGGGTAAGTGATCGTACTCATTTTGCCCTGGTTTCTGATCATTGCCGAATCGGTTTAAGTCTCGGGGTATTTCTAGCTATTCTGATCGCGTAACTAGCGCTTTCGTATCGAGCTGTGATGATCTCATATCCCGGTGTTCTCGTCCTGTATCGTGCACGTACAGTTCTGATGCAGTTAATTGCCCCCGTAAGCTGCCGTTTGACCGGGCTTTCTGTCCGATTTCTTTGATGCCGAGATATTTGTGGCCTCAGGCCCTGGCGTTTGTGATGCGGCCTTGTCCTACTGCGGCGTGTGCTCTGCTGGTAGCCAAGGAGGCGATAATCAACGACAGTGAAGCAGCCGTTTGGTTGTGCACGTAGCTATTTTATTACTTTATTAATTTCGTGGGGTGCTTCTACGTTTCGGGCCAAATTTTTGAATTCCCGGTGAAGTTTAACTTGTGCTCATTTTGATTCAGATTATATGATTGTGTCGAATGCCAGCATATTCTATTCAATCCATTTAGGCTTCCTTGAACTTCATCTTTGATTATATAATCTGATATTTTGATGTCGATCTCGTACGTTGCAATTTGCGTTGTGCGGTTTCGCCAACGCCTCCGATGAGCTCGCTTGAGGCCTCGCCGGAGCTTTATTTGACTGGGTAATGTTATTCACTCTATAAATTTTAACAACCTAGTTTGCCCTTTTAACTTAAGTTCAATTGTATTTACGCATTTGTTTATTGTGTTTTGACCAACCAGCTGATGCTGGAAGATTTGTGATATTTAGGCTATTACTATTATTTTAGATCATATGTTTGTTGGGTGCACCCGGCATACATTTTATTATGAATATGTGTGTTTTTTACTACAAACTGATTTATGGCAATTCAGATTACTATGATTTTCATTAAGCTTGTGTTTTATCAGTTTTCGTTTCTATTGGGAGCAGATTTGTTGTATACAGACTCACTGGCACCCTTTTTTGTAATGATGAATGAATTTAAGCTTTCGTAATAAATCCGTGCCGCCTTCACAGTTAGCTGGTCGGCCCTCAAATGTGTCCATGTAGTCAGGATGGTTTTATTTTGGCAAAAATTTGGTATCACATTCTTCACTAATGCACTGTACTAATAGAAGGTGGCGCTTTGAGCAATTTGAAAACGTTTGATAAATAAAAATTCTTTTTGGTTCTTTACTTCTTATAACACAATATTCAAATGAAGAATCCATTGTCATAGATTTGATGCATGGTGAATGTATTGGAGATGCCAGTAGAACAGTTGATACACATACCTTGAAAGTTATTTACTATTTAATAAAATTTCAAACCTTAAGCTTAATACTGGCGAAATAATGCTGATTACTAGAAGACATGTGGCATCCATAGCATAACATACGCATTTCAGCTTTAAATAACTGAAAATTAAAAAAGTATATGTGCCCATGGCCATGACAAATATTTTACGCCTAGTTGGCTTTGCTCTTTACTCAAACGATTTCTGATTCGTTAAAAGTTTAATAAATAGCTTTTATCTATACACATCTTAGATTTTCCATTTCACTATATGTATTTAAATTGCAGCAAAAGTATTGCAAAACGACTCTCAGCTATATTTTATAGCAATAATACCTGATGTTCTAAAAGTCTGGAAACGGCCTAATATCTCGAGAAATACGCTTTCGAGCGAGACACGAAAAAATACGCATTTGATATTTTTTTAAAAGCTATCAAATGATATCAAAATTGACCCCCCACCGAAACCCTTGTGGGTGGAGCGGAAGGCAACTTTAAAATCATAAATAGGAACCCCCACTTTTGATTGCAGATTCGCATTCTACGCTAAAATTACGTAAGTTTTGCCTGAATTTGTTTTCCTTTTGATAGATGGCGCTGAAATGACAAAAACTGACATTTTTCGCTATTTTTTGGAAAACGTCCACCGGATCAAAAAACTAACAAGTGGTTCAGGTTCCCAATGATACCTGAAGCGATTCCGAAGGTACCCGATCGTATCCGAAGTGGTTCCGAAGATACCCGATGATACTCGAAGTGATTCTGAAGGTATCCACCATACCCTGACTGGTTTCGAACGTGGCCGATGATTCCCTCAGTGGTTTTGTAGGTACCCTACGATTCCCCGAGTGATCGTGGAGGTAATCCCATGAGATTCAAGATGGTTTTTAAGGAATCCGATGATATCCGGGCATACCCGAAGTGGATATTGTTGATAAAATCACATTTCGATAAAATTACAATTAGAGTAACCCAGGCACAACGACGTGTACGTAGTAGTTTTCTGTTCCTTTCAGGGTGCTCTCTCACAATCGTTTCCCGAAAATAGTGAAAAATTTCAGTGTTTGCGATTTCAGCGCCATCTATTAAGCGTAAACAAAATTGTCAGACAAAACTTACGTAGTTTTTAGCGTAGAATGTGAATCTTCAATCAAAAGTGGGGGTTCCATTTAAGATTTTAAAGTTGCCCCGCCCCACCCACAGGCGTGAGGGTGGGGAGTCAATTTTGGTATCATTTGATAGCTTTTTAAAAAATATTAAATGCATGTTTTTTCGTTTCCCGCGTATTTTTCGAGATGTTCCGCCGTTTCCAGACTTTTAGGTAGAAAAGATTCCCTGATTGTTAGGAATATTTGCTCTGCAAGAAAAACAAAGAGGTCGCCGCCCTTAATTCATGTATTAAGAAATGTAAAAATAAACGAGACATTCTTAGAACGACACTGTGATACAGTTGCAAATTAGATATCGACACTACAAACGCATGAACGTTTAAATATTTCCATTCAGGAACCAGAAAAGCTCTACTGTTATTATTCAGCCAAACTGCTTGGTTATTTATAACTTTCTCCACTCGAAACTGTTGGCCGTTGCAAGGTAACGCAGAGAAAAACGTGCTTCTATAGAAATAAATTTTATTATTTAAAATATTACTCACAGCTCTGTTAATATTTTCTTAGCAATCTAAAACTTTAGGGCACAACTCAAATGGAAGTGGGAAACTAAGTTAGTTCGAAGTTCGCTACTCCAACAGAAAGTTTATAAGTAAGCCAAGTCTGCAGGCAACCGCTTTTAGAGAGGTGCACGCAAGGTTGCATAACCGACAAATCCTAGTGTTGCATCTGGGCGGTTAATATTTTGGGTTACCTGGAGTTGGTGGCCAATTGAGTGGGAGGTGGCGGCTAATATGCAACACCTATAACCAAATACAGACGTCACTAATGGGCACAAATTAGGGTTAGTCACAATTTTGGTAGTCATGCCAGAAAGCAACAATAAGAGCACTCAGCGCTAGCAGGTCGCAGAAGCACATGATGACTACGATGACGTGCGGACGATAAGTTACAGGTTAACAATGATTTCGGAGACCTGTGGACAAAAATCAAGTGGACCACAAAATTGTCCGACAAAAATGTAAAACCCACAGCCCCCTCGCGCAAAAATCAAAGATATTCGACTTAGTAGCTTCACAAAAACGTCCGTTTTCGCAAGGTTATTTTCAGCAAATCTTTGCTATTTTTGACGAAAATAAGCATTAACAGCAGCGCCTGCTGAAATATAGCGCAGTTTACTCATATTCACAATTTATTCATCGGCAATTAAAAAGACGCCAGTGCAAATGCATAGCAGAATCAGAACGGAAATGCTAGGAAATGTATAAACCACCCAACAACAACAATTATTTCCAACTCAGAGTACTTCAAATTACTTAATGAAAGGAAAGCTCAGCATTTTGCTGGAACTTCGTGCCTTCGCTTATAACGAAAAGCAGAGCATCGTAATTCTTCCCAGTGAACCGAAAATAATTACTAGAAATGATACTTTAAAAATAGAAACGCAGCTATGTATTTCGTCATTAATGAAAGCGCTAGAAAATTGTGTAAATTTAAATTACTTATCGGAAATTGTAGCAGTTAAAATTAATTTTGAACTTGTATAAACAGTAAAATCCATTCTCAAAAGTCATTTATCAGTTCATAAAAAATGAAAGTCTTAAAACATGCTCTAAAGCCAACATCAAAGACTTAACGTCTTTACTTTGATCATTGAAACAACGACGCAAAAACATCAGAACTCGAAATATACACATAAAATAATCGTTTTCGTTCACTCATTTCCAGAGGTTGGTAATCGAAAATTACAAGAGAACTAATTAAATATAAAAACTGGAAAAACACTTTTTTAAAAATATTTATCCGCAAACGTGATAAAAGTGACAACTTATGTGTCTTTATTGACAAGGTAAAAGTGTCACTTTATCTGCCTAAGCACATAAAATCGTTGCTCTCTTTCTTTCTTTCTATGTTTGTTCGCTATCTCCTCCGAAGATACTGGACCGATTAAATTGTATGATGGCTTAAAATTTTGCTAATTTTTAGACTTAGATCGTAGGCCGGCTTTTATTTTCAAAAAGAGTACGAAAAAGTTTTAATTTAATTAAATCCTTTAAGCAGCAGAGCGGAGCATGTGTCAACGTGGGTTATGGTGTGACAGCTGCTGTGGCCGTGTGCTATTAGCTCGGGTGATTCAGTATGTTCATAGTATCATTATAGTAGCGCGTTATTTAAACAACCGAGGTTGGCGCAGGGGTAGAGTGCTCGCCTGTCACGCGGGTGGCCCGGGTTCGATCCCAGGCCGATGTATCCTTTTTTTTAATTTATATTAATGAAATTTATCTGAATACGTTGCGGATATAGTATTATATGTTATTCGGAGTAAAAGTGACTTTATGTGGCTTAGCTGAATTATTTGCCTCACTACCGTTCGGCTAAATAAACTTCAGCTTCGCCACATAGAGTATCACTTTTACACCTAATAACATAATCTACTATTATTTCCAGCTCTCTAAAAGCAATACTTGGAAAGATATGTTCAGTTCCAGGAAATTTAATATAAAAATTGTTATAATCATTACAACCTGTAAAAATATTCCTAATTTGGAAGTTACTGTAGCATTTTTAAAATAATTTACTTTATTTTCAAACGTTATAAGAGTGACAACTTACGTGACCTGACAGACAAGGTAAATGCGTTACTTTTATGCCTAGGCATAAAAGTGGCTACTGTTACGGCGGCGGAGTAAAAGTACTTCAAAACATGATTAGCTTTCGAATATTTTTGACATTGGCCTTCTTCATTGTCGGTAACTGACGATAATCGTAATTTTTGAAATATATACATATTTATTTATATTAGTTTGGGAATTTAAAAACTTGTCAGTATCACTTTTACTCCTCCTGTTCGACTGTACCATAAATATTTCATTATAGTATTTAGAGTCCATAAAGTGACACTTTATGGACTAGTCGATAAAGTAAAATAAAACGGTCGCCTGTAAATGTCACTAGTTAGTATCAAAATAAATGTCATCATTTTATTCAAATCAGGAAAGGTGATTACATTGAATGCAAATTTTACAAATAGCAAAGAGGAATTCATCCTTAATAGTTATTATTGATATTGATAGCGCAATTAAAAAGATTTTAAATTGCAGAACAGTAACGAACGACTAGTTGATAGAACAATGTATTAAGAAATTGGGATTCGTTGTTCAGGGCAGCAATTCAAAAGAAAACTCTTCATCCAAGCTAATATTTCGGAAAACACGATTCCTTTATCAAGGCAAAGAAAAAGTGACGACAGTACTTCGTAATTGGTAATACAGAACAAAATAGACACATCTAATTATGTACATCGGATTAGAGGTTAAAGAACAGTGCAGCGTATATTCAACATTTTCGATTTGTTTATAATGGATTAAGTACATAATTAACTGTGATTTAATAAGGCTACTTAAATATTGTTTTTTAACCGCTAACCTGATGTACCAAATTAGATATGCTTATTTTTGTTCCGTATTGCTAATTATGAAGTACTAACCTCACTTTTCTTTGCCTTGATAAAGGAATAAAGATTTCTGAAATATGAAAAGTTTTCTTTTGAAATGCTACTTTGAAGAACGAATCCCAATTACTTACTACATTGAAATTAAAAAGCACACTACAAAACTATAAATTTTTCAATGTGTGTCTTTCTAACGTATCAAATATAAATGTTATTGTACGTAAAAGAAAATTCTGCAGTGCAGTCGAACATAAAGCTTTGTATGCAACACGTACATAAACAGATTTTATTTGACTCGTCCTCTTTATCGTCCTCGCTCGCTATGCTTGCTCTACCATAAAATAGAACCGTCCAGTAAACTCATTCGGTACTTGATACATACACAGCTATTTTTAAATGCGTCAGTATGGGAATTGTATCATAGAATGATTGAATTGTAAAATACTACCATGAATATGAGTTGTAAATTTTCCATAAATTTTGGTCTCATGAAAAAACTGGTTTTTCTGAAAACTAAAAAAATGTATATTTCCTTTTTATATATTTGTAATCAATATTGTACATTAACCATTTGTTTATAAAATTATTGTTATTGTGCTTGCTTTATTGGCGTCGTTCGACCTATTGTATCGCTTGAATTAATCGTCAAGTGAGAATCACTAAATGGTAAATCCCCTAACCCCAAACGATGCTAAAATTTGAAACAGTTTAACTCATTCTCAAGTGAAATCACATACAGTATACATATTACAGCCACAGGAAAGAAAAAAATAAATAATGTATTATACACAAATATTTCCGGCTTAGATAATGTTAGTACTTATTTTTTGTAAAATTCAATATTCCCCAAAAATCCTATTTTTCCACGGTCCGAAAAAAACGGAAAAATGGTACTTTATCCAAAATTACCGGTACTCATTGAGGCTTTAAACTCTACCATGAACCCAATGTATAAGAAACCAACATTTAAACACATTTTTACAAGAAAATGTATGTTTAAAAATTTGACTGAACCTCTAAACTCTACTGTGAATCCAATATATGTATAACAAACCAATATCTGAACATATTTATTACGACAAAAGGTATGTTTAGAAATTGCTAAAACAGCAGGAAAGGGATCGCTGGGATGTTGTTGCATTGCATTTTTGATAGTGCTTTCCAATAACGCGTGTCTAAAAACGGGGCAAGAGTATTTTGAAATATTTTGCTAGCGCATTTTTTGCACAATACGTTAAATTTGGATGAGCAACAAATCAAGGTTAAACGTATAAAGATGAGTTTGTGTTTACTCGGTAGACAATAAACACAACCTCATAATAATTGAATTATGACACTTAGACTATGCCTAAGCATTTATGCAAGTTGCATATTTGGCATATTGTGCATATTTAATGCTGAATGAGGCATATTTCCCTATTCGTCCTACAAATTAAATAAAATATAGAAAACTCAATTTGCGTGTATCGGTACTGCCAATATTCACATTATAATTTATATAGGAGGACAGGGTTGTTCTGCACCTTATATTTACAAGAGGATTAAGCTTATTTATGGCTCGTAATTCTTCGAGTATGAGAGTTATGCAATTGCACTGAGGAAGGAAATGTTCAAAACTGTTTGCTTTTTATAAAATATAGAATTAGCCTTTTGAGGAACTTGAAAAATGACCCTTCACGTTAGTTGATGAAGAAAGTTTCTTCATTTAAAAATATACGTAAGTATATATGTACTCGGATACGAGACATACATTTTTAATTGAAAACTTTGAAAAACATTTAGTTTTTACTGTTTAGATATATAATTGATAAATGTAATTATTATTTTTCAATATAAAATAAAGCACTGCTTTATATACTCTACATTATTTTATAACTACCCAGTTTTGCAGTTCCTTAAATATGAGCATATTTTAAAAATATATCGCAATATATCCTGTTTTCTATTTTGCATATTTGCCTAAGTATACTTATGACATTTAACCATAAACTGGAGGTTAAACTTGACAGTTCCAAGTGCTACAAGCTACGCCCTACGGAACGTAAAAAAATTTAGTCAACGCACTGTTGTCCCGTTTTTTAGACAATACAACTTACAATTTCAAATAATTATCAGATCTCTTCTACATTTAAAAAGGTATTTTACTACTTTCATTTGAACACAATCTCTTGTTCCTCTTGCATACGGATTTTAGAATAATTTTATAAATAACTATTCACAAGTGGTACACTTTACTTCGTCTCTTCCAGTTCTCATTATCTATCAACTAAACAAACAAGTTATTTCTTTTTTTTTTAAATCGACAGTGAAGAACCTCGAAATTGTCATTAAAATACGAGAAATCGGCAGTGAGGTAATCCATTGTTTTACGACTTCTTGTAATTGGCGGGGTGCAGATGGGTAAAAACGTCAACATAACCTACAATTTTCACGTTTTCTCGATTTAAAAAAAAAACATAACGGTTCCCTTGGCACTGAAGTTTAACTTTTTTTATCACGAATGTGGAATTAGTTGATGAGGCCCGTACGACCGAGGCAAATAAACGACATGAGGGTATACAAATAACTATTATTCCAGATGGAGAGTCGTTGCTTATAACTACAGCTTTGTTAGTTCAGTAAATTGTAGATATATTTCCTTTGTTTGGGCAGTCGAAAATATACGAGAAAAATCCATTTGAAATATAATACTATCTAAAGAGCTACATTTGCATATTAGAAATTGTTTTGTGTTTGCTTTATCTGCTTCAGTGCTAATTAATCAATTTTAAAGTTAACAATAGCTTTCTGCCATAAGTTATAATTTAAAATTTACGCATTGTTAACCTGCAATTATTAAAAAAACCTATAATGCTCGTTAATACCTAAAACTCGATACGTATGATATTTTTCCAAAAATTTTCTTTATTCCGTTTCTATTCATATAAGGAATATTTAATAACTGTTGCCTATATCATAAGCTATTATCAGAGAGCTTAAGAAAAACTATAAGCAAAATAAGCAGAAGATCCTTCCAATGAAAACTGTACCAGCTGGTATTGCGGCTGATACTTTATCCAACACCTCCTTCTTATGACGCTATAACTATGCTGATTTAAGTTGAATTATATAGGCCATGACCCAGACGTGATTTTATAGATACTATAACACACTCCATGTTACTTTGACTTTGAATTTTCACAAAGAGCACGGTAACTCAACATGTAAACCACGCCAGAGGCGAAACTCTTCTAACGATCGGAAGGAGAAACGCGATCGCCTCTGGCGTGGTTTAGGTACACGTGAGTTACCGTACTCTTTTGCTTTTCTTCCTGATGAAGCCCCTTACGAAAGTGGGCGAAAAAGTGGGTCCAATTCCGGAAGTCGCTTATTACGTAATGACAATGGCCGTGAAAGCTTCCTTAATCAAAATGTAAGTAATTTTGGTATTTATTGAGTTGCTAGATAAAATTTTGAATGGCACGCGAGTGTTATTACAAACACTTCACACGAGAAAAGACCTGCCTCTATAGCTTGACATGTTTCTAACAAATTTGCAATATAACACACTTGTACCATAAATACCTATTATGCAGCATTTGCTAAAAGCAAGGTCTGAAATTATTTCATACTTTAGTTGTAGATATTTAACAGTTCTCTAATCAATTTATTTTGCAAGTTCTTAGGCAAACATTCACTTTATAGGACTTGAAAACTATGAAATACAAGCATGTACTTCTATATAGAACAAATACTATGCACATTTTTATTATTTTCTTAACAAATACAATCAACTTTAATTGATTTTTTCGATTACTATAAATTGTATAAAATAATTTCAGACGCGGTAACGTATTTTAGTGGTTGTGAAACATGCCTTAAAAGGTTTTGAAACACTAAATCTCCAGTCGCCATTTTAGAAAAGTTGACAAAAGCTTTGTTGAAACATAAATGCAATCGATTTTTATATTATAAGGGGCATTTGAGCCGCCAATTTTTATCGTATTTTTCTTCAGTGATTGAAGGAAACACAGTTTTATGTTGTAATTAATTTTAACAATACGTACGAATATTTTAATCTGATGAGCGAATTTCTCACTACAAATATTTATAAAAATTTACGTTTGTCTATAGCTTGTCTAATTTGTTCTAATGTTTAAAATTGCAGGAATTGTGCCATAAATTTGTTATAAATAACGACATAGTAGGATACCAAATTTTTTAATGCACAAAAACAAAAACTTCAGCTACATAATATTCTGTTGCAACAACAAAAAAAGTAAGTTAACATTCACCACCCGAAACGATCAGAGCAACTAAATAGATTTTTAGTGTAACAAAAATTCAATATTTTGTTTCACCGTTTTTGCAGTATTTGTTCTTGGGCGTTTCACTTTGACGTAATTAATCAAAAATAATTACAACAGACCAGTGAAGGGCCTAATAAACATACATCAGTTAACGATTTCGGCAAAAACAGTATATAATAATCGACGGTAAATAGTCGATTTAATAACAATAACTGAGAAATCGAAGATAAAATATTTCTCACTTGTTTTAGCCGATTTTGTAAGTTTTTGAGGAATAATAAATAATTTGATGAGTGAGAAGGAAAAAAATTGGGCTAAGAGTCCAAGACGAGTGGTGTAACTTATCCGAGTAAATAATGGCCATTCTCACGTGTTAAATACTATGCTTTTTCTACTCGTATTATACAATCTATTTTTTTTTTAATTTACTAAAGCCTCCTGGTGTATGTTTCACCTTGACAATTTGCTGAAAATAACGAAACACTCGACGTTTTATTGGCTGATAACAGTTGAATAATAAAAAATGATTCTATTGCTTGAATAATTGGTAATTTTCTCAATTGAAAACGCATCACTATCGTACGTATTATTTAATATGAGTAGAAAAAGTTACTAATCGCATTTTATTTTTAAGTTTCAACTGTACTATTTGCGAGATATGATAATTACAATGAGTGAGTTGCCTTGTACAAAAAAACCTTGTATGTAAAATATGAAAAACACACAGTAGACTCTTCAAGACGCTTATTATCTAATTTTATTAAAAGCTTAGAAACCCTAGAAGAATAACCCTTTCATAACTTGCTTTACTGTATGACTTAGCATTGAGAATGCAACTGAAGTACATTCATTCACTTTGACAGCGTTCTCTAAAGATAACAGCTTTGTGCTATATTATTTACATCTAAGCAAGCCCTGATTACACCCTTGTGTAAGGCGACGCGTGTAACATTTGATTTTGTTAACACTTTGTTAAAGCAGAAGCATTGTATCACAACAGTGTGTTTACTAAACATACAATCCATCCTTGCTGCCAGAAGAACAGAAAAGACAAAGATAACGACGAATAGTTAATATTTATTTAAAACAATAAAACAATAACTTAATTTACTACAAACTCTCTATACATGCAACATTAGTAATATTTGGCATAATATGCAACTAGCAAACTTGCATTCTAACACATATTAATTATCAATACAGTTTTGGCACGACACAACACATACACATAGTTACGTAATTCTTACAAAAATTAAGTTTAAATCGTACATTATTAACCTGTTAAGATTGGCCCTGACGTCACATTAAGTTCTAGAAATGAGTGCTGCTAACAATGATATTATGGCAAAGAGTAATCCTAGCACTGCGATGATGTCAAAGGAGGGCAGCTGAGAAGTGCATGCAATTCCAAGAGAACATGCAAGAGCAATAACTGCAGGGTCTTCGTACCAAGTACGACTTGACTGCGCTTCGTCGAGGGTGTGCCTGGAATCACGCGAACCCGACCCCAATTGAAATTCTGAACCGTTTGAATTTGGGTTTTTGGAATTATTAACATTCTGAGATTCTACAATTGATGCTCTGTCAGTTACATCTATTGATATTTTGGTTTTGGTACTGTTACTAAAGCTTTCCCCTAAATTTTTACCTTGCAAATCTGACACTACAGAACGTTGTTCTAAATTTGAAAAACTTGTTTCCTGACTATGGAATGGTTGAACAGAATTATCACAAGGCTGAAGACGATCATCTAAATCAAATTTTGTAAATGAATTATGTTCAGCAGTATAGTTATAGATATTGGAGTTGTCATGAACAACTCCGGGTCGGTAATTATTGTCTTTCAAATTGTCATCAATAGTATCAGTTAAATTGTTGGAGGTGTTTTCAAAAGAAGTAGAAATGTCGCCTGACCCGTAACCACTTTCCATAATGTACGAATTTAGATTAAACTTGTCTGCATCACTAGCAAGTTTATAGTTGCTATTTAAATTTTGAACTAGTTTAGGCGACTTTAAACTATCTAATGCTTCACAATCGTTATGCCAAAATTCTAAATGCGTTGATAAATTTTCTTCACTTTCATCACATTCATTTACAACGTTCATATTATCAGATCGAACTACGTAGTCTTTACTTAAATCAGCGATACCTTCATCATCCTGACAATTTTGAACAGTGAAAGTAGCATCCCCTTCATCTGCATTAAAATCAAATCTACAAATATTCAAATGTCTTTCAGTTTCTTCACGATATAAATCATCAAAATCAAAACGAGATTCCTTTACGAAAGCACACCCTTTACTCGGTAAAGCTATGTACTCAACACTAAAACACTCCTCACCTCCTCCCTTATCAGTCTGATCGATGTCTTTGCAGTTTGCACTCTCATCCCCACCATTATGATTGGTACTGGTGCCCTTTAATGTCCCCTCCTTCTTCAGCTCTTGAAAAGCGGCCACTAATTCAGCTTTGTGTTTTTCCAGTGGAGACATGCAGATATCAGCAGACACACTATCGTCGTCCAACATAAGAAGCTCTTTTTCCTCATCATCCACTTCTGTAGAACTTCCCAATTCCGTTATTGACTCTGTCGGGATGTCAACCGAAAAATTATTGGTTTCGTCATCTATTGCAATATCAGCGCTTTGAATAAATTCAGCTTCAGTTTCCACATCTTTTTCAGTCTCATCGTTAGATAGAATATTTACATAATCGTGATCAGATTCGCTGAAGACTTCAGTAGCGACTGGATTCTCATCCACTTTTGACTTATCGCTAGGTATTAGCACTATATTCGCAACACTTTCAGGCAACAGAGGTTCGACCTTTATCTTTGCCACTTCTTCGGACAGTTCCGATTCAATTTCTGTAGCTGCCAATAGTTCTGCGCCATCCACGACGCATTCCAAAAGTTTCTCACACAATTTTGCATGTTCCGACGTTGAATCGGCTTCTGATAAATGTAAGCTTAGAGAGCAGGATATGTTATCTTCCTCGAGATCTTTCACTTTTCTTTCAATAGATGACCTAGATAGGTTTTCTTTCTCGATCTTGCATGATCTTTCTAGAGACGGCGATTTGTCTTTCTGGTCATCCAAGCTACTTGTGGGTAACTTGTCTTGTAAAGGTGACGAATCCTTCAACGACCGTTTCCTTTCTTTTTCCTCTCCAATCAACTTCAACTCGTTAGTTATTCTTTCGCTAGCTTCACGAGCTTCTACGGCTAAGGACGATAACAGTTCATCCAAAGTTGTCTGTTGTGCCTGCTTTTTAATATAGGCGTCTTCGGAAGGCGATGTAGGAATTGGAGTTGATTCTTTGGTAGATGGTTTTGAACTCCTTCGATCAGGAGTAGGCGGTTTTGCTTCTAAACGATCGTAATCCACAGCAGGTATGTTAACTTGTAATTTGTGGTGATACACGTTTTCATTGTTCGATAAACCAGAGGTCTTCATATCGTTCAAAAAGTTTAACCGCCGCTCTGTCGGCGAATTGCTACCAAATTTTCTGTATTTTAACTCGCCGTCGCTCATAAAAGCTTTTCGAGTTGCGTTTATCTTTTCTTCCTTTTCTCTTAATATTTGCCTGGCAATTTCTAGAGCATCAGCAACATCGCCAATGTTTTGTTCAGATTCGCAGTTAGTCGCTGGTGTGATATTAGACTTCCAATCTTTATGCATCAAATTGAATATGTTTGCTGATAAAGACCGGACAGCTCTCTTCTTTTTCATTTGTTCTCCAGATTTATTGTTATTGTTTAGGTAATCATCCGGACTGAAATTCACTTGAGGAAGTGCAGGTTCTTTATTGGGATCTTTACGCAAATTTCTATACGCCAAGTCATCTTTAACGACGTCAGGAATCTTCTTTGGTTTAAAAGTAAATCTTTGAGTGGTTTCTGGTGTGGCATGCAAATAATCACTGTTGGCAGCCGGTAGAATTGGACCAAGAGGTATACCAAATGGAGGTTGGGGATCAATAGTTTTCAGAGAATTATTAGTGTGTTTAACGTTTCTATAAACAACATCATCAAAAGTCACATCGGGCTCTTTAGTTTTTGTCTTAACGGTGTGGGGTACTGGCTCTTCGACTGGGTGGTTAAATACTGGCGATGTTAGCAAGTAACTAACTTTGGAAACTACTGATTGAGGATCACTAATTGTATTGTAACGTTCTTTGTTCAGCTTCCTAAACGCCATATCATCTGCCTTCCTATCTGGTTCAGACTTTTTGGTAAGACGTTTTCTACGTGTTGAATCGAAACTAGGATCATATCCGAAACTAGAGTCGCTTAAGGCACCTCGTGTAACCGAATTAGGAAAAGATTCAAAGGCTGCGTCTCTTCGTTTCTGAGCGGCTTCTGCTTCTCTTTTTTCTGCTCTATCTAGTAAGTCTTCGTCACCCAAGTGGAGGCTATTATAAATTGCTTCCAACTCGTCTAACGCATCTTCAAGATTCGAAGATTTACGGTGCATAAAATCAACTTCATCCAGAGTCCCATTTTGTATTTTCTCCTCGATATGATCAGAATGGGAGGGTGGTGATGGGGGTTTATTTGGTGTGATTGGCCTAAAAGGACTTGCTTCTCGTTCTGCACTATCTTGGGTAGCAGTTGGTATTTCAGTTTCAATTGTACAACCATTTGGTAAAAATATATTGGTTCTAACATGAGTTTGGGCAGTAAACATCAACGGACTTCCAGGCGTAGATTTTCTAGAATTCCAACGCGATGTTTCTTCGTCCTTTTGCCTCCAGAAATCAAAGGGTTTCGGAGTGTTACTTTGCTGGTCACCACCATTGACTTGAACGCGGGAGTGAACATTATCGTTTTGATTAGTGCAAGATTGTATACAAATAGGTTTTCGACTTCTAGGATTTTTATCTGTCAAATAACGATAACTGTTGGAGTTTTCTGCATTGTCGGGATAAATGCGGCTAATTTTCTGCAAATTATTAGCTTCTGGAGTTGCAGACGACGGCCTTGGAATTAGCGGTACCCTTTGCGACGGTTCCCATGAAATATGATCCTCTGAAGTGGATCGGCAGTTCGGGTTTAAATTATGTTTACGATTTGCTTCTGGAACTGGTTGCGGTTTATTTAGTTGTTGATCAGAGTCATTTTTCGGTTTGTAACCGGTTTCAAAGGAGTAAGATATAGGCCTACCATCAGTGTTTTGTACGGTGATGATCCTTCTAGGATCTCGAGGTGGAGGTGGTGGTGGTTGCCTTCTTCCTGCACTAACGTGCTGGCTTAGGATCATATTGGTACGCTTACTAAACGGTTTTCCTATGGGAAACTGAACGTGGACGATCTCATCAACAAACTCGGGCGAGGGTGCCTGATTGTGCATATTAACATCACAGGATAGACTTCGCTGGTTGTCAAATTCTGCGGAGGCGCATTTATTTCCCGTGTCTTTGTAATCATTAAAAGACGACGAGTGCTTGTAAGGGGAACCATTCGTTAAACCGATGGTTCTATATTTGCCGTGACTACTGTGACTAGGCGGGATGGTGGATAACCCTGAGAAGTTGGGCCGGGACGAAGGCGCACTATTTGTGTAACACAGCTTGGATTTGGGAGTAGTACTAAGAATAGGACTTTTACTCGCGGATTTCATGTTTTGCATTCGCTCATCTGGTAATTTCATATGTTGCACATTCCTCGAATGGTCGTGCTCAACGTCCGATTTACACGTCCGCAACGGATCCTTAGGTTCTTCGTCTTTAGATCGGCGCTTTAAATATCTCTGAGTTCGAGCCGCTCGTGATCTTCGACTCTGTTTGGTTAAGCTTTCGTCACTTTTAAAAGACGATTTTTGGGAATCTTCGTCCGAACTTTCTTCCCCTTTTGAATTATCTCTGCGAGCCTCCGCCCTTGCCTTCACGACTTCCTTTTTACGTCTTCCCAAGCTGCTAATGGAAGGCGAACCCAAGCTGTTATTGGATCCTTGAAGGCCATTGCGATCTAGACTTTCGTGGCTATCCTTCAACGGCACCAGTCTTGTTGTAAAGTCACTGGCGGGAATAAAATTCTTCGACATTGACTGACTAGCAAAACTGGGCTCCGACAAGATCCCGAGGGAGTCTTCATGGCTTTTGTAGCCGTTCGAGATGGTGTGACGAGATGAGGGTGGAACGACGACGTGATCAAACCCTGTCGTCTTATTCGTTCGTTTTCGCTTATCTACTTTCTTCTTCCTCTTCTGCAGGAAGTGTTTGCTTTGCTCTTCCTCCTCGCTGGTGCTCTCGCTTTCGATTTTCTTTTTTCGTCGGAAAAGGCTTCCAAGAGTCCACTTCTTATCCTTCTTCGGCGACTTCTCGGGAAAGTCATAGGTCGAGCCGATTCTTCGGGCCAGCACGGGGGAGCAGTAGTGGCTGTTGTGGTCGTTGTATTTGGCGATCTCCTCCGCGCTATTCATCCTGACGGGGCCTCGAACCTCTCTGCAGCTGATGTTTGTGTAGGAGGACCAGGGCCTCGGTCGGCTGCTCACAGTCTAAAAAACCAAATTGCTTATTATTATTTTGGTTCAGGCAAGCGGGCGGAAATATTTATAACTACAAAAGCAACAAAGGCTTGCTGAGTGAGGAAATGAAATTTTTAAGGTTAAGAGGAAGTCAGATTTAGAGATAACCAGTTCGGAACAGACTAGTTGTCTATTTTTGTATTTCAGGCCGAAGCAACGTTCGGGTAGAACCTCATATTTATATATAGATTCATAAATATATAAAATGCGATGCTGGTGAAGCGCAAGACGAGAAGAAGTTGGGATTTAACCATGCTTAATCGAAGGTAGCGCAGGAGAATTATTTACGTGCCGAAAACAATAGATAACGGAATAACGAAAATAGCTAAAGGGCGAGCACGTCAAGTTTACTACTAGGCCAAGGTTTCCAGGGCTCGGGTGTTTCAACAAATAATTTATTCTAACTTATGCTTCATTTCAATGTCGTGTGGTTCACGATGCAACACGCTAGTCTACATACAATAAAATTGTATACATGACTGTACAAATTCATTTTGTAACATTAATAACTGCAAGGTAATGGAAAGTACAGCTATTCAACGAGCTAGAAGCGTAGAAACGACTTTACAAAACATTATCAAGTATGAGCACAAGTGAATATTTTGATTCAAATTATGGGAGGCAGCCAATTAAGTCAATTTCTATGCAGGCTGTCTGAACTATGAACTCCATTCATACGAGCGAAAGACGAATATACAAATGAATTATATTCTGAAACATGCGCCAATTTGTATAATTTGGGAATGAATTTAGCTAATAAAGTAGGTTACTTGGTATACTTTCCATAATTTGTTTATTAGTCATAATGTGTTGAGTACGTTCAGTTTACTCAATCCTCTGAAGATACCACCGCTTTAAAGTTAAAGAAAAGTGTGTTTCACAAAATCCCTCCAAGTGTTCTCTCAGTTTCCATATCGGTTTTATTCAATTAGCTAACGAGACGCTAACAAGGGCTAATAAATCTAATTACGTGACGCTGTTAACGACGAAAAATGGCCCATAGCTAAACATAGCGACGAGGTGCTTAATAATACGAAACATCCGGTGTGTATGGTTTATTTGAGTTTAGCAAGCAACCAGGACTCATATATTCGAGCCTCTAGGAAAGCGTAACATTAATATTTGCTCGACCATGAACTAAAATAACGTGCAATGCTCAGGTGTCTTGCGATGTTGTTCCCACAGACCTATTTCCATTTCATGTAAAACTCCGTGGAATTAGAATAAGTATGTTTTGGGTAACAACACACTTGGCTGTTTTGCAGACAATTTTGGGTATACAAGGTCGTTACAGCAGCAATCTGAATGTTGATTAATTTTTTAAAGCAAAACTCTCTAATTAGTTTCCACGTAGGATGGTAATTCCCACATTATTCCCGATTGCTAGGTATGTCAATGCACTTTTACATAGGCAGACATGATAATCCTGACGATAATTAGTTTTCGCAAGGCGTACAAGTTCAGTTCAAGGTAGAAGTGAATACATGAGCTCACCATTCTCACATTTAGCACTGTAATCGAAGTAAACCTTGAATTCGACTATCATGGGCTTTACTATGATATAGACGTATGATTACAGATGAACACATCAATTTTCCGCGACGAGATATGCAAAAAATTTCCTCAAAATTAATTAATATTTACAAAAAAATCTAAATAGCTCACATCTCCTGTGCTAATTGAATCCGATTCAAAATGAATGTTATGCAAATTTACACAATCGAGTGGATTTTAAGCCAAATATGTGGAATCCTGCTCCATTTCCGGGGTTTTAAAAGGTTGTACGCACGCAACCCACACAAATTATGCCACGGCAATGACAAAATTAGGGCGGAACACGCACGAAAAGACAATAAAAACGGGCGGAAAACGTAACTAAGGCTCCAATTTGGTAGCTTGAAGAATGAACACAACCTGTAATTTATCGGCAATTTTCTAATTGTATTGGAGTTCTAGATAGCTAACAGTGGTTTTTGAGATAAAGAATATTTTTTTAATCTCAAACTATGATTCAATATTATATGTAAATTAATACGAGAAAAGCAATTCTATTTTGCAATACAATTGAAATTTGTTGTAAGAATTTAAGGTGTCCTTCACCTCTTCCACTTTAAATAATTAATTAACGAGTATATACTATATAACAACAAATACATTAACCTTTCGCAAAAATTTAGTCCACTGGAGTTCAAATTCTCCAATTCTGAACACTCCTTTTTTGCATTTGTTAGACATAACTACATTATCAATTTTTAAAGTTCATGTAATTCAATCTTTAACTTTTTATAGGACACAATGTATCGTACGAATTACTCAAATGGTTTCCCCATTTCGGACCACTCGAACGATGTATGTCCTGAACCTATGAAAACTTCAAATCTTTGTTCTTCTTCTTCTTCCTCTCCCTTATACGTTAGGCTAGTGATCTGTTCTGAACCACAAACTAGTTCTATGAGCCCTATTTGCTCTTCAGCAGTGTAGGAACAGGGAATCAAGAGTTCCCCTTTCTGGTGCTGGCGTGGTAGCAACGGAGCATACGATTTTTACAATGCTTCTAGAGTCGCCAGGAATCGAACCCGGGCCGGTCGCCTGAGAGTTCGGCATTTTCTTAAGGGGGGGGGGGGGGGGCATCCCGCGCCATCGCGACTTTTACTCAATGTTAGTTCAGTAATTCTATAGATCTGAGTACTATTTTTCAACTATCGAGCACCAACAGCAATTTCAACATTTATGTTCGTTATATTACCACTTCATACCGTGTTTACTGTATGTTATGTAACCAGTGCACATATACCGAATACCACCAAGGAAACAAAAAATTGAAATTGCTTCAATACGTCAAATACGAGAAATCGTGAAATTACAACATTTTAACCAACTTTTGTAGTTATGTTCGGTCGATTGACGTTTATCTGTCGCCTCGCCACCAAGAAAAAAGTCGTAAAACAATGGATTACTTCACTGCCGATTTCTCGTATTTTAATGACGATTTCGGCGTACTTCATTGCCGATTTCAAATAATAGTATATTATATCATGAGGGACTAAAGTGCATCATTTAATCCCGCGAGTGGAGTTTGTTGCATAGAGGGCGAAGCCCGAGGACAACAACCGCTCAAGGGATTTAGGCACTGTAGTCCCGAGGTATACCGGGTGACAATGAGACTAGGGCCATGCTTATATCTTCTTTATCTATGAATCGATTTGGATAAAATTTTATACCAAGATACTAGACATAATTTATGATTGGCTGATAGATATAGTCAAAATGACTGACTTCCGGTTTTACCGGAAGTGATACTAACTTTGATTTTTTAAATAGAACACCCTGCATATTTTATGTTTTTCTGAATCTACGAGTCAAATTAAATATGACAGTGTTGCCAAATTTCTTTTTTTTTAAACAAAAAAAATATTTTTTCAATTTTTATTTTTTACCATAGAAGGCTTTGACTTGGAAAAATCTATTCTAATTGACTCTAGCAACTCTTAATAATAGCTATTTTATCAATAAGGTCAATAACAAATCTTTAATAAAATAATATAATTTGCTAAACTCGTTTTTTAAGAAAAAGTCACTTTTTTTAAATGGCACCTACCAAGGGCCATCTTGCCATTAAACAGCAAATTTAATTACCAATCTAACGATATGAATCATGCACTACTTTATCTTTATCTGAAACTGAAAATTAATTAATTAATTATTTTATTAAACATTTTTATGTAAAAACTAATAATACCAAAGCAAATTTGGCAACACTGTTGTATGTAATTTGAGTCGTAGATTCAGAAAAACATAAAATATACAGGGTGTTCCATTTAAAAAATCAAAGTTAGTATCATTTCCGGTAAAACCGGAAGTCAGTCACTTTGACTATATCTAACGGGTGTTCATAAACAGTCGTCATCCCAGTAGGTTTTGACTTCAGAAACGTATGTCTATTAAAATTGAGAAAAAATGCGCTATGACAGTACTCAATGACATTTCATTGTGTTGTACGAATTAATCAAAGACATAACATTTTGTTTTTTAAGGCAACTGGGATGACGACTGTTTATGAACACCCGTTATAAGCCAATCAGAAATTATGTCTAGTATCTTGGTATAAAATTTTATCCAAATCGATTCATAAATAAAGAAGATATAAACATGGCCCTAGTCTCATTGTCACCCGGTATACGCTATTTTTTGCACTTTTGGGAACATTATCATCAAACATTTCCAAAATTTGGAATCTGTCAATTTGGAAACTGACAATTACAGTTTATTAAAAACTTAATTGCAGCAGGTCCTGGATAGCCTGAATCAGTTGGCAGTACTGAAGTGTATTGTCAGTATATGTCAAATTCGACATTTGCAGGTTAAGTTTTGCGTCAGTGTGTGTCAAATGACAAACAAAACCTAACCTACTAACCTCGTGTGGACATAAATTTACCATAGTTACGGTATCATTTTTACTTTAGTCCCTAGGGATTAAATGAGCTACTTTAGTCCCTGTTTACGGGGACTAAAGTATCAACTTTAGTTCCGGAAGTGCAAAAAAATAATCACCTTTGACGAAATTACTACAACTAAAAGAATTTTACCAGTATGCGTGCAGATGAGCTACAACATCGCCGATTTAAATCAAATTTCACAAATTCCAAGATTCAAAAATTAGAACAGATATTGGATTGGGATTTTATAATGTAATATACATGGTTTCCATCGTCTTACAATCTTGTCATTATGTAATAATTTAATTTTTGTACTAACAATTATAAATTTCTCAAGTTTTTAATAAATTATGTATGTTAGTAAAGATATGTTAAAAAACGGAGTGCCCGATAAAAAATTACTAATTATAATATTCTTTGCTAAAATTAACGGTGAACCTAAAACAATTCTCAGGGGCGTACTTTATTAAGTATTTATTTTTAAAATCTACGCCAATGGATTGTGCCATTCAACACAAATTCGCATGATTAATTAATTGTGTTTGATTAGACATTTGAGTGTATCAAATCTCAATTAAAAATCTCATGCAATATTTGACGAATTTGTAAAAATTAAAACACTTTCTTTTTAAATTGGTGCAACTTGTTAAATAATGGAAAAAAGTATATCACATGAATGTTCCTATCGGCATTGCATTTACTATCTAAAAAAATTGAGAGGAAAAATGTGTATATTTGGCTATTTGACAATTACACCCCTGGAAATATAGTTTTTACACGTATTACCAATTCGCAGATGTTTGAGGAGGAAAAGACGGTTCCCATTTTTACAAGAATGCAACAACTTTAATTATTTATTAACAAATGGATACTGCCATTTGATAGGTCTTCATGCGTATAATCTAAAATTTCCAGTGATTAAGATCAAAATATCATTTTCTGCAGCTTTAAAATTCCCATAATTTCATAATAGTTATTTATGTACTAAGGGTGTAATCGTAATTATGTACGTGGTACATAACTTTTATTTTATTTTGGTTTTCAAAATCGGCAAAATTCAAGGATTCAGTATTTTGGCTACAGGCTACTACGTCCTCGTTGTGAATATTTTTGGTGTGCAATGGTTTCTATGCAGATTGTTGGTGTTACTATACTACATTGTTGTAGTTTGTCATACTGATTAACGATTTTGTAGGTCTTCGGGCCATAACAGCCATATTACACCCGCTATCGAGGGCCAATAAACAATATTATGGTTACAAAATGAAATAAAATTATTTTTCAGAAACTGGAAACACGTTATTTGTTTAAAGTACACGCCTAAACGTGTATTAGCATTTGATGCAAGTTTTATTCCTTTAAGTTTTAGTATGATAATATTGTTACGTTCTAATCCTCTTAATTCAGAAATTTTTATATTTTTATTATCTTCTCTTCTTAGTCATCAATCTCTTCATTGATTTGATACAGACTTCATTGTTGTCGATGCCCAGCTAATCGTTTTAGTTTTTTGGCAATTCAATAATATATCCGGCATCTTATTAATAATTTGTTGTACGTATTCCACACATGGTCGTCCTTCGTTCCTTCTAGTATTGTTCTTAAGTCTCTTTTGTCTCATAATGAGTCAAATTAATCTGCACTTCTTTTCTGTATTTTCACGTTTGGTACCATCTCAGTTCATTTTATCGTCGCTATCCTGCTGCAACGCCACGTTTCCAGTTTTCGTTTTCTCCTATTGCCCATGATTTGCGCCCGTATAAAACCAGACATATATACTTTCAGTAGCTAGATTCGTCCTTTCACTACTATATTGTTTGATGTTAGCAGATGTTTCACTTTATTAAATGCCTTTTTCTTCCATCTGTTGCTATTGGTGCATCCCAGATGGCAAAACTCATTTACTTTTATTTTTACTCCCCTTTACGATAAAGGAGGTATTGGATTCTCCCCTAAACTTCGAAATTGAGTTTTCAACAGATGTTCACGTTTTCGAGTCTCCTGAACACAAAAAACATGGTTTTTGTTCATTGGTCTGTCTGTCTGCGTGTGTGTCTCTCTGTGTGGGAACAGAATATCTCCAAAACGAAAAGAGGTATGGCGTTGAAACTTCATATATAAGTTTTGTGTACTATGTAGATGCGACAGCAAGCTTTTGAAGGAAATCGCATAACCGAAAGTATGGTGTTTACACTTGTGATTTTTCAGTTTTTTCGATTTTTTCGACTGCTCTAACGATTTTTTCAAACCTCACATTTTTATTACATTTTTAATGTGTATTGGATGTGAGATAAGTGATTTTCCAGTTGAATACCTTTTAAATGGGTTCCTTTTTTATTACCTCCTATTTTAAATATAACACCCAATATATTATTACATTTTTGAATTCAGCTTAAAATTTTAGAGAAAATGTCTCTTCAACTAACGCTCTATTTTGTACGGTTCTGTAGAATTTGTAATTTTTGAAAAAATTTGGCAAATGCTTAAAAATTAAAAATCAAATGTTTGACTAATTATAAAATCACTGTAAAAGGAAGTTGTGTGCGTGTATCACACCAGATTTTTTCATTTGCTATTCTTAGTCTTCTCTGATCATGCACCCATTTCCCACACACCATTTTTTTTTAAATTATTCAGCTTCATATTATAATGTTACATACGATTTTTTTGCATTTCATTCAATGCTTCTTCTAGACCTTCAGTTCCTGCTAGGAGAGTAATATCATTTGCGTAGCGCATCTCGACTTTTTCATCTGGTATAAGTGGAAATAATGCACATCCTTGTCTGGCTCATTTACTTATACTTGATTGGGTTTAGCTTAGTTGGCATTTCATTAGCGCTATCCGTTTTATAGAAGTTATAAATTAATTACTCTTATATCTTTGTATTTTATTTTAATTGCCTTTAATATCTGGCACATTTTATGTCAGCCTAAATTTTTAAATTATCAAATGCTTTTCCAATATCTATAAAAGCAATGTATGTTGGTCTTCTTTGAAGTTTTTTCTAATTTTTGTTCTGTTTATAATCTGAGTAAGCATCTTTGATGTATGCGAGGCCAGGCTGATGGTTTGGTGATTTGCACATTTATCGGGGTCACCTTTTTTTATTTGGTAACATTATGTTATTCGTGAAATCTGATGGCATGTCTCCTGATTCACAGATATTCACTATTGGTTCAAAGAGGTTCGATAGTCTGTTCACCGTGGCACTTGATCATTTCGGCTGGGATTCCTTGGGCCTTCCTTTCTCTCAAGTCTTTTACTGTTTTGTCAAATCCTTCTCTTAGTACTGATGCTCCTTTTTATCTTCCTCGGCGTAGTCTTCTCTTTCTATCGCGGTATTCACATCATCAACTCATTTCTTTAGACTGTCATTAATGTTCCCGTTTTCGCTGTTGCGGAGCTATGCCAAACTGCCTGAAAACTTCAAGAATTATCCTTCGCAATTAAAGATCGTAAAAATGCCGCCAGTAACTACGAAATACACTAATAAAAGTGAAATTCGAGGGCAGCGATACGAGTTAAACCAATGGGTGTCTAAGCCAATTGTGGGTGTGCTTTAAGAAAACGTCTAGGCGAACTTTCTAAAAACGTTAAGAACTAATTTGTTGGACTGAAGTTTCCCCAAACTGCGTGATTTCCATCTCATTATAGTGAGGGTCTTCATCAACAAAAACACTACAGATAGGGTGCAAATTTACCCTGTGCATCCAGTAACAGGGTCAATTGCAAGAGCAATAAACGGCCGGTCGCCCAGGCGAAAGTGAGAGAAACCCTTGTCCGACAACAAAGCCAGCGCGTGCCCAGCTGACAATACCTATTGTATTCAAAGAATAGGACTGATTTCTCTTGCATAAGCGGCCTGTATATAAGGGTAGACTGCCTGGCGTTCGAACACTGCGTCTCCACATCACCTGGAGTAGAGGGCTTTGGTCAGATTCCTTAGACAACTCTTCAAATATCATTGGTATTTGTATTTGTATTTTCTACATATTGACGTGTTTGTATATGTTTGTAATTTGTGTTTTTAAGTAAAAAAAGGAATGTTATAGTTTTCCACAATAGGTTATATCTTATTGAATCAACTTAATTCCTAAATCAACTTTTATTGTGTGGTTCCTTGTTTCATGATTTCCCTAACTTTCCTAACTTCTCTAATGATTTTATTCCTTAATGTTATATATTTCTGTCGGTCTTTTTATTTGTGTGCGCTTTGATACTTGTTCCTTTCTTCTATAATTTCTATTATTTCTTTTGATCCGCGGCCTGCGTATCTGTTGTGTGTTTCCTTTTTATTTTACAATTACGAAATTATCCTGTCGCTATCTTTCAAACTTGACAACAAAGCTGCTGTATATAATTATTGCTAAATATTAAGCCTAATGACCTGCATAAACAATTCAAATGTAAAACTTTAAACGTCTGTAACTTTAAAATAAAAATTGATATCACGAAGTTTGCACGATTTTAGTGTAGGTAAAAAAATTGAGCTTACAGTATTTCAGAACTAGTGAGTACTTTCAGCTAAGGGACTATTATATTGCGGTGGGACAAAGACACGTCAGAGTCCCGCTCCAGCACCCAAGGCGATGCAGTCAAAATGATGTCCATTTTGATGTACAGTACTTAAAACACAGGTTGCACGCACATATATTTTAAATTAGAATCCCCAGAATGATTGTGCCTTTTTACACCTTGCAATTCATATCAACCAATCTAACTTTTCAAGCATAATTAGCATATCGCAGACTTAATTATCAATTTGAATTGCTGGTAATATGCAAAAATGGCACTATTTGTTTTTTAAATTATGAACAAGCACAAAAACTTACACGCAGTACATTATGCAACAATCGTCTGTGTAGAAACAATAAAGTAATTCGTTAAATTAGTTTAGATTGGCGTGTTGTGCCATTCTTCCGAACTTTGGCCTTAAATATCACCTTGCGGCACCTCAAAGTCAGCGCAGGACCTCCCAGACCCAACTAAGTATTAATATTAAAACGCAAAACCCCATTTTACGCTACAAAAAGCTGACGGGTCAAGGCCTTCTTAGAAAAGCTCATTTTCCTACATTTACATTTTAGTACAATTGTCGTAAAACATTCGCTACAGAACGTGGCGATCTTAATCACAGCTACATACAAAAGTAGAGCACGACAATCTGCAATGTAATAGCAGCAATCTAACCATACAATAAAACCAAATCGGAGTATGGAAATTCTCAAGAATATCCGTCAATTCGCGAAAGACTAGTACCAAATCCGGCAGTACCCACGCACCACAGGTAAAAATGTGTTCTTACGTAACGCTCCACTGTCTTACTAATTTGCAATTTGTAGCGCGTTTGTGCGGAGGAAAGAAATTGGAACAGACACGATAGTAATTATAAGCCTGGGGTGTTTTAATGACCAGTTCTTAAACTTCCATTACATAATTTTCCGGAATATTGTGATGTAAAAGTGGGAACTAGAAATTCTGAAAGACCATTAAACATACGTCTTCCTGTAAGAAACAAGTTGTCGATGGGTATGTTTGAAATTGAATAAGAAAATAAGAAAGATGAGCTATAGTGATTACATTAATTTTATTGAGGAAGTGCTCTATAAATTTAATGTTTGGTTTTTGGACGCTCGCCATGAATATTAAATCGAAAAACGCTAAAATTGGTTACATACCTACATTTACACTGTTTATACCAGCAATTTTAAACAAGGTTGCTTCTGCTCCCTTTGATTTTCAATTAATCTACATTTTAGGCTAATGGAAATACTTCAGCCTCGAAAAATTTTTCTCGACTAAAAGTAAAAAAAATGAAAAAAACGAACAGTAAGAAGACACTTTCGATGTGAAATCGTGAACATTTTTAATTCAATTTTGTTTAAGAAAAGTAAATAATAAGTGTTTATCAGTCCCCATTAGCTAATGCAAAATGAATATATAGTTTTAAAAACTATTTTCCATTTTCGCAGGCAACATTTTTACAGAATACAGAAAGAAATCGACAGAAAATAACCTCCAAAAGTTTATTATTTGCTAGGAACAAATTAGTTCACATTTACTATTTCAACAAAAAGCAAAAAATTGCTCCTGGCAATGCAGTTCCAACCAAATTAGCTATAATAAATCTTAGTTTTTACAATAACTGGCCGTGAGATAACTGAGAAACAAAAAACCTCGGAAGTGACAGAGGTAAATTTAAATTGCTATTGGTACTATATACTTATTAGACGATTGCAAAGTTTATGTTTCTAAACAAATGTTCAGACAACGTTTTGACGTACGTCGTTCACAACGGCCCATATTTCATAAAGTTTTTATTAGATATTGCTTAATAGTAGTTGCAATTAACAGTTGATTTAAACTGTTCGAGCGAGGCAATTTATTCGTTCATTTATAATTATGAATCTGACCATTTCACAATTTCGGTGTCAAATATTACCTATAAATATGCAATTTACCAATAGGGTTTCAAGTCATATCCACCAGCTGATAAATCCACTTCTACACAATTGCAGCATTACATTTTCAAAATCTCTAAAAATATCATTGTAATGGGCAAAAAGCCGCGAAAAATATTGAAACTTGTAGCACGAGGTGCGGAGCACCGAAGGTTATAACACGACAAGGGTCAAACCACCTGAAGTGCATATAAAGCTTTATGTACGATCGAAATTTAATTTAAAAACGTAAATCCAAATTATACGTATAATATCTTTAGGAATAAAAACAGAACAACTCTTACAGTTATTTTAGATGAAACGTTTTTTTATAAATAAGCTTTTATAAATAATAACTAATAATGACGTCAGCGAGCGACTGAAAATTAGGTCTAAAAACGTCATTGATCTATAGTGCATAACGAAATATTTTCTGCTATGCTATGCAAACTCTTCGATACGAAACGCATGCTTTAGGTTGTTTTATATTTACGAAATTACTTTTTAGTTGAAGAATTTTTACACCTACTGATGGCATTGAAATAGCAGAACAAGCTAATTTCCGTCGTCAACGAGATTTTTAAAACTGTGTTCTTAATTTATGAAAATTCAACCGCGTTTCCTTAATAATTATTTTATAATTTCCCGAACAACTTCTGAGTGCTGCTATTTTAAAGTTTATATGCTCCACATTTAAAATCAACTCCAATGGCATGTCAGCATCCTAAAAGCATTTCTGTAACGTTTATGAAAGAAGGACCTGCAGATTTAAACTGTACTCGAATAGAAATGGCATTGTCTTCATCAAAACAATTCTTTAAAATTAACTGCCAAAATGTGATATCGTCATGTAGTAACAACCGACTTCCGGGATTGGGCCGTGTCATTGCTGAGATACACGAACCCTACCTTTCGCCCACTTTCATAAGGGGCTTCATCAGAAATAAAACAACGAAATACGGTAACTTAATTTGTAAATCACGTCAGAGTCGAAACCCTTTTTTTCTACGAGATGAAAGTGGACGAAAAATTTAATTCTTCTATCTCATCAATGACAGGGTCCAATCCCGTGGAAGCCTTCAAAATTAATAATATAGTGTTCAATTAACAAAAATCGATTGATAATAATACAGAAAACAATTAATTTGTAATGTAACATCCTGACGGTGATAGAGCGTTAAGAATTCATAAATTGCCTCATTGCCCATTTTAAAAACAGTGAATATACGTACTTATTTATACAAACACGCACACTTACAATTACAAGTAAACTGGTTCCAGTGACGTTTATTTAGTTGCATAATAGAAACGTAGCTGAGCCTATACATCCAGCATTTGAAATATAGCCAAACAGTTGACATTGCAATAATGCTCTTTCTACAGCACAATTCCATTCAAAATAGTTAAAAAGTAAGCACATAGGATATAGATACAGAAATGCATTTCTGTGGCTTAAACACTTGAAGATATAGTAATTCCAAAAGTTAGGGTTACTGAACTAATTATTCGTGCTCATTATTCGATGTTTATAATTTTTTAAAATCTTAAAAAACTATTGATATTGTTTTACTTCTAACAAAGGTACGAAATAGATTATTTTTCGTGTATCGGATTGTATATGAGGTTTGTCTAGTCTCTACGATTATAATGAAATTTGAAGATCTATTAAAGGGGACCTCGATGCGTAGGCTTACCAAGCCAAGTGAGATACTGAACCTGTGACCGTGGCATTTTTGAATTCTTCACAATGGTCGACTGTATTGAACACTAAACTTGTATCAAATTTTGTCATAACCCTGGACATTCGTGTGCAGGCGATGTATCATAGATCTACGGCAGTGATTTCGAGACAAAAGCCTAGTCTTCTCAATGGAAAATGCAAGAGGGACATTGGCAAAGAAACAGCATCAAAGTTAGAGCAATCTTACGACAATGCTCACCGTTTTTTTTTCGACTACCGAGGTGTTAGTAGGCTCCAGAAGGTTATACGGTCAATAAGGAATGCTACCAGGGAGTTTTAAAAAGATTGAAAAATGCAATGCGAAGAAAAATACCTCATTTCTGGGAAAGCAGCTTCACCAAAACAACGCACCAGTCCACTTATCTCATCTTATCCAGACTTATCTGACCAAACACCCTATTATTGAAATATATCAGCCTCCTTGCAGCCCTGATATGGTTCTCTAATTTGTGGCTTTTATAAAAATCTAAATTGCTCTTGCACGGAAAGCGACTCATTCTAAAAATAGCCAATGGCTGTTCCAAAAGGTGAATATGAAAGTTGCTTCAAGAAGTTGAAGAAAAGCTAGAATATGGCTGTGGCTTCCCAAGGGCAGTCGTTTGAGTTGAGTGAAGCGACGTGGTTCTAGGGTATCTGTTTTTTTAGCCTAATTTATTTATTTATTTCGTACTCAGCCAACAGCCGTTAGACCAATTATAGGCGTAGCTGTACATTAATGGGGACTTCCAACCCCATTAACGACTGCCATTATGTTATTATGACATCCGGGACCAACTATTTGCGTGGCAGCCGTACCACGAGGCGCCGAGAGAAGCAGCCGTGGAACTCCCATCCAAGTTCTGACCAGAAAGAGCGTTGCTTAACTCTACTGGTCGAACGTGGACGCTTGTTCAAGCTATACCACCCGGGACCCCCCTAATGTCGGAAAATTATCGAACAAACTTCGTATACAGCCGAAATACGAAGAATTAATTTCTTTAAATATATAAAACCCCAAAAATCTAGTTCTAGTATGAAAAAAGTAAATAAAACCCTAGTTGGTTTTGTGCATTTAAATAATTTCGATTTAATATTAATGTATACGGGGTTTGACCAAAATGTTTGTTATTGACAGGTAAATAAGTAAGACGCATTTTAGTGTGCTCGGCGCTTTTTGAATTTTTAAAATGGCGAAACAGAATTTGCATTAAATTCTGTGTTAAAAATTAAATAAAGTACAGTAACATGTTGGAAATGTTGAAAATGGGTTTTGGGGAACCTGCTATGAGAAAAACACGTGTATACGAGTGGTACAAGCGTTTCTAAGATGGGCTTAAAGGTGACGAGAGAGTTGAACTAGCACATCAAATAGCGATGAAAACGCGAAAAAAATTAAGCAAAATGTTAAAAATCATCCAATCAGGGAGGTTACTGGAAAAGTTGGTAGCTAATACGGCTCATGCAAACATTGTTACTAACGTTTTGGGTATGAAGCGCCGAATTGGTTCCAAAATCGTTAACATTTTCAACAAAAACAGAAACGTAAAAAATTGTCAAAAAACTATTTTCTTCTATTATAACCGCATAGTTCACCACGAATTTTTACCGCCATGTTGTTACGTCAATAAAAAGTATAACCTGAAAATTTTATGTCGTTTGCGTGAGGCAATTTGAAAAAATTACCACACTGGTGTAAAAATAACTCATGGAAATTGTACCACGATAATGCACCAGACCATACTTCACTACTTGTTTGGAGATGTTTGTAAAAAGGCAACACTGTACTGATGCCTTGGCACCGTATTCTCCGAGAATTGCTCCATGCGACGTTTTCCTGTTCCCAAAGATGAAGAGAACCATGAAAGGACAACGTTTTGTGACTATAGAGGATAAAAACGCGAAAATTTTGAACGAGCTGAAAGCTACATCAAAACGTACGTTTCAGAATTGTTTTGAGGATTGGGAAAACGTTGGCATACGTGTGTAATATCCGATGGAGACAACTTTAATGAGAACCATATAAATAATGATTATTTCCTTCATATCCATAATAAAGCGTAATCACTATGGTTTCTGTCAGTTTAATAATGACAAAAATTCAAACGTCAAAATTTAACCGCGCTTAAAAATGTGTCAAAATTTAATCGCTTGGCAATCAATAATTTTATTAACATGATTACTAAAGGTGTTTCACCAACTGACTTTTATCACGCCGAACATCACGAGTGCATATCAACCAGTCTGAATAAATTTTGAGGATTTTCTGTCAGAATGTTTTGCTCTGAAGAAATGTATTTCGTAAATTTCTTAGCAAAACATTCTGGGCAGCAAACGTAAAAAATTAATCGGCTATTGTAATGCACTTCGATATTACTGTTGAATAAATATTTTTTGAAAAAAAAAAACATTTCGGGAACTATTTGATCAGACATCGTGCATTATCTAATTCAATGCTTAAGACCATGTGCCCACATGCAAAAAAACATTTTCCACATACTGAATATTCTTAAGTATCTTTCAACAATTTTTGCCGATAGTTTTAAACACTCTTTCTTCTTTCGCCCCAATATCGGAGAAAATTAAGACAAAACGTGGTACAAAACAATCAACAAGGGGCAGAACGCTATAATCTCGATTAATTATGTTTACGTGGATTTAATCTGTTTAATCAGTTAATGTTTATTAAATCAAGTAGTATATTTGCTTGGGCGAAATAGAAAATGCAAGTTCATATAACATTTGTAAAACATGTAAGCAAAATCTTCAGACTTTCAGCTTATGAATTCAGAGCCTTTGCCATTAACCTGTTCTTAATTTATGTAAACGTATTCTCTACAAAATCCTGCTTAAGCAAAATCAATTATTTTCGTTTGCTTCCTAAAATAAAAATGAAAACTATAAAGAGCATACAATCGATCAGTGCGTCATAAGAACTTCAATTGCATGCATTTAGCATGCTTAAAGCATGCAGAAGGTTTTTGCAAAAGGAAAAATTATGTCTTTAATCCATGTAATTGTGTAGAATTTTTTCTTTCATAACCGGAAAATCATTCAAAAAAATTAATGCACTGGAATTTTAAATTTCGAGGGCATCGCAGTTATGGCCAACTATTTCTAGGTTTCCTAATTTTCTTAAGTATTGTTTCAATGGTATGGCGGAGAGATCGATGAAAATCCTTAGAGAATAACTTTGGAATTTATCTTAAAAATCAGAATTTAAAAATCTGGTGTGATACACGCACACATCTTCCTTTTACAGCCAACAATTAGATTTTGAATTTTTAAGCATTTGTCAAAACTTTTCAAAAATTACAAATTCTACAGAAACCGTACAAAATAGAATTAGTTGAAGAGACAAATTATCGCGAAAATTTTAAGTTGAATTCAAAAATGTAATAATGTTCCGGGTGTTGTATTTAAAATGGGAGTTAATAAAAAAAAACAAAAGAAATCCATTTTAGAGGTATTCAACTTGAAAATCGCCTCTCACATCAATACACATTAAAACATGTAGGTAATGTTTGAAAAAATTGTTAAGGACGTTTTTGAAAAAATCGAAAAAAAAGCTGAAAAACCACAAGACTAAATATCATACTTCAGGTTATGCGATTTTCTCCAAAAGCTTGCTGTCGTATCTAGATAGTACTCAAAAATTATATATGAAGTTGCAAAGCCATACCTCGTTTCGTTTCTGAGATATTGTCTGACACACAGACAGACCATTAAACAAAAATATGTTTTTTAAGTTTACTCTAAAACGTGTAGATCTGTTGAAAACTCAATTTAGAATTTTTGGGGTGAATCTAATACTTCCTTTATTGTAAAAGGAAGTGAAACACCAATAAATGGCTACAATCGAATATCAAAACGTTTAATTAAACCTCATAGTGGCGATTCCATACTTCAGAAATTCCGTGTAAGAAATTATAGAAACATCCATATAGATTCGAACTTACATCTTATTCCATGGCCCATCGAATGTTCGCCGAATGTTTATACAATACAAAATTAAAAGGAAGAAGATCATTTAGCGTTTTCACAACAGCTTTTTTATTGCAGCTAGTTAATATGCTCATATTTTCCCCAATTACACTTGGGTTTCCAAAATTTTTAATTATTTGAATAGCTGTACAGAATAGAAAACATTTGTTCAGAAATTTGTACTCAGAAAATTTGAAAAAAATTAATTGTCCTCTACATTCATAAAAAAAAGAACAAATGACAACACTACAACCGAATCTCAGAACCACTTTATTAAGTTACAACACAAGACGAACATTTTCAGTAATATTTTCAACTTTGATGAAATGTTTGTCGACTGTTTATACCGTTTTCATAAAGTAGTGAATAAATTCGTTAAAAATTTAAGGAATAACTTTTGGAAAAAACGTTGGGACCCGTCGATTTTTGTTTTTATTTGGGCATTTTTTCAAATCAAATCTATACGTACAGGGTGACCCGTGTAGGAAGTATGACGTGATCGATGTTTTTTTTTAAATGGCAACCCCCTTTTTTTATTACAGTGTTTGAAACAAAGCATTTTTTACTTACGCTAAGCTAATTTTTGAGTATAGGTCACATGACCAAAAATTAAGAAAAATAATTTAAAATTGCAAAATACTAAATTTAATTGCAATAACTTCAAAAACAAATAAATTAAATGTTCAAATTGTGTACCCGTGTCTGCCTGACAGAAGCCAAGACGATCAATTTGTTTTTATTGATTGATGTCATTGATAAAAACGTAAAATCATACTTCCTAAAATTAAATTTAGTATTTTGCAATTTTATAATTGTTTTTCTTAATATTTGATCATTTGACCTATACTCAAAAATCAACTTAACATAAGTAAAAAAATGCGTTCTTTCATATTTCGTATTACGTGGGCCACCCCGTATGTATAGATTTTATTTGAAAAATGCGCAAATAAAAATAAAAATCGACGGGCCCCAGCGTTTTTTCCAAAAGTTATTCCTTGAATTTTTAACGATTTTATCCACTACTTTACGAAAGCACTGTATAATATAAAATTAATCAACTCCGTCAATGCACAATCTATAATTGGCAAAAAGAACTAATAGATTTTAATTTTAAATATCTTCATTGGGTTCTACTTTTAGATAGATTCTTAACAAGACAACGCTTCTCTTATACAAAAAAATTTAAAAAATCGGGGCACTACACTGGATGTAGGAGTTAAAAAAAAAGGTATACTGCACGATTTGACCCATATTTAAACCAACGTTCAAGTAAACTACCAAGGCCCGTTACGTATTATCGCATAGAAAAACTGGGCACCCTTACCTGCACTAAATACATGATCCGGCTGTAAAATCTAAAGTTGGTCCCAAATCGGTCGGATCGAGTGTTTTGGTGCAAAATCGGTCACTAACAGCTTTAATAGCAACATCTGCACTGACACAGAATCAAATCTAGAACTTGTGATACTTTTGTTATTAATGAGTTGTCACTTTCTCACGTCAGCGGCTCCACGTTAATTTACATTAAATCCACAATAAATATGTCCAAAATGCAAAAAACTGGTCGCACTACATTTTTACACCTGCAAGGCACCAAAAATGGGTCTTAGTCGTAACCTCGTTGTCTCATCGCCGACATTTAAATCGCTACTAATTAGAGTACCGCTAAACACTTTCACCTATGGGCCAGGATTGAGACTTGGTCCGGAAGCATTACGCGACGATTGCACATCCTAACAATGCTGGGCGTACTGTTGCACCATGCAACTGCTTTCCTCCAAGGAGGGAAATTCCAGGCACGTATTATTCCTCTAAGTACAAAACCCCGACTGGCTCGGCAAAACAAAGCCATTCGGGATCGATTAGACTTCGCGCGGAAAGATCGACAATGACCCACTTGAATGGACTCACATGGAACGATGGAAGTCGCTCATGGGTGTGCAATAAACGGAAATAAGACAAAACGCCATCAAACCCAATTGTTGGTTGCATAACAGTAAGGTAAGACTTACGTAAGGTGTTAAATGTGGTGTGAATTTGAACGCGATTGATGTACTTTTTAGCTACATTAAGCTGAGGAAGGAAATTATTTTCCACGCTGCCTGAAATCCACCAAAATTTCGTTCTACTTGTTTTCAACGCCCGCTATTATGATCAAATCAGCTGTTGAAAATGTTTAAATCTATAATACCGCCTCTTGACAGAGCGAGCATCTTGTAATCGTAAATACTTGAATTTGAAGAAGATAAGATATATAAAATATTTCTTCGCACTTTCGTAACGATATACTTTATATATTAAGACAAGTTCACTTTTAGTGATACAAATATAATATAATGATTCAACTATGGCCTTCGATGGCCTTATGTCTCCAGAAACTTATAGACGCAGCTGACTGATTTATGGTGTGATCGAAAAAACTACAATGGAGCCGGAAAGTATTCCAGAAGATTCCATAATCCGACATAAAAGGGAAGCTAAGGTGGAGTTGACAAAACTAATCTAAAATACGATCCTCGCCCACGGGCATTAAATAGAAATAAATATATGCGTATTTATAAGTGAAGATATTTTTAACCAAGCGCTTTTGAGCGTACACATAAATTGCTATAATAAACTTTAGATGATAAAGCCCCAAAAATTAAACCACTGAAAAAAATTGAAGAGTCAATCTGGTACATGATTATATGATCACCCGGTACAGCCGTCATTAATATTTGTCAACGCTTATACGAATGAACTAACAAAAATAGAAAAGTAAATATTCGTAAATTGCCTATTCGTTGAATGAGTTCCAACTGGTGTAGTAAACAACATGAAATCACGACTTATTAAACCTTTCAGTATTAATCTAATTTAGGAACTGGTCATTAAAAAATAAAAACTGCTTAATAGAATTGATATGTGACGTTAAAAATTGGAATTCGACTTCAGAAAAAAATTGAAATGTCCGTAATTACTTACTACAACTTCCTCATGTCCTCTACCCCTTTTTCTAAATTTCTAATCTAGAAAAAAAATCTTATTGATTTCAATTCCCTCAACTAGCAGGTTTCATATTCCTGACCGCTTTGACGAATTCCTAGTTAATTTGTTATATGAAAAGCCATTTACATTAAATTTTGATATTTAATTTATCAATAATTTCATCGCAAATCGAAATTTTTCATTGGATTCGCCGAGTTTCCTGTTGAATACTCTTAATTAAACAGTACCCGGCTCAAGTTTTCAATAAAATATCGATGAAGCTCGACTTTTAAATAGAACAGTCAAGGTCCTTGCCGCCCTATCCGAAAAACGTAATTAAAGATTTTGTAATAGGTGATTTCAATGTCGCTATTTTAATTGCTTCAATTAATTTCCGGAATAAGATTAAATATGAAGGTCTGCGCTTTGCTCTTTCCGCTAAGTTCCAATCAGGTGGAAATGAAAAAAGCTATACAAAAAAGTGGTTTACGAAGGTAGACATAGCTAAAAAGTAAAATACACTGAATTATTGAAAGCTACGCAATAATGATTAATTATGTGGAAATAGGTGTACATAAATATGTAATAATATCAAAGATAACAAATCGAATCACGAATATATTTGCACAAAATCGACGTATACTTATAATTTTATAAACAGTACAGGTCTAACATTAAAAATCGCAAATTCGGAGAAATCTCGAAATTTTCAAGATGGACTTGTACTAGACAGAACTAAATAGGTATTTAGGTACAAATAAACAACGTTTTGAATAGGCAATTCTTACTCCGAGTTGTAGAATCGGTGCTAGTTATAAATTAATAACGGAAATCGAAGTTCTAAATTTAAAAGTCCGAAGTTTTCTAATTGGGCCAATTCAGTTCTATAAATAAACTATTTGAACAGCATAGTAATATAGTGTGTGATTCATGAGAAAATATGAGCCTACTGTTTTAAAAATAGGCAACTGACAATACTTACCACAGGCTGCTGATATTTATACTCAATCTTAGATACTTTACGACAGTAAATGGAGTTAATATATTCGGTTTGGATACCTCAAAGCATACAACTGATCAGCTGTCCAAGTATTTCTATGACACAATATTAATACCATGTCAGCATTTTCGTTGTTTGAATATATACGTCTAATTTCACTACGTAAACTGCCAAATTTATTAATGAAGTATCTGTTTAATCAATCAAAGCTAAAATAGAAGGCTTGGGTTATCCGGAAAATCGCCCTGAATAACACATACTTAAAAAATTACCAATTGAAATGAAAAAGTGTACTTATATCAAAATGCACATTAGCTTAAAATGGGTATTATGATTCGCGTAATGCTAATCAATTATAGAACTTTCCTGATATATATTTTTTAATTATTGGTATACGACATTCATTTTCGCTAGTTGTAGCAGGCACAAATTGTACAACGGCAATAAATAACCTCGCGAAACAGCCTAAAGCGGATAAAAAATTCGACGTACACAAACTGTAATATGTCAGCAGGAGGTTCGCTTGAAACAAACCAGCTCTCAAAACGCGATACTGAGAGGGTAGCGAATAACGCTCTAAACGGTCTAGGACATTTGGGCGCGGCAGTTTGAGCGCGGAATACTTGGGCGCGAGAGACTTGGGCGCGACACACTTGGTCGCGGGAAAGGGTCAACGGTTGGGATTTAGGAAACACATTAAGTGTGAATAATTTTAATTGGCATAATGAACAAACATTTATTAAATCATTATTTATCCTGAGAAGTTAATGTAATTAATGAAATAATCATCATCATATCATTATCCTTATGCCATTAGGCACATAGGTCATCAACATATGTTTCCACCGACTCTATTTCTCGCCATGTTTCCAATAGAATTTTTGCTATCTGCTTGTAGTGTTCGCCTCCAGCTGTTTTTTGGCCGGCCGCGTCTCCTCCTGCCTTGAGGATTCCATGTTAAAGCACCATGCCCGATTTCTCTTGCTCTTGCGAAGTGTGTGTCCAACCCACTTGAACTTTCTCTTTTTAATTTCTTTGCTTATTATCTTCATTAGAGATTGTGTTGGGCCACCACACTCGTAGTATGTATCGCAAACATCGATTCATGAAGGTCTGTAGTTTTTGTTGCGTCTGCTTCGTTACAAGCCAGGTTTCACATCTATGTAAAGGAACTGTTTTGACGCATGCATTGAAAATTTTAATCTTTGTGTCGGTTATTGGCCTTCCACGTATTGCTGAGCTTGAAAAATACGGAACTCGCTTTCTGTATTCTGGCGTTTATGTCTTTAGCAGTGCCTCCGTCTTCGGCGTAAAACTATCTTTCATTTCTATTCGTTCATTTCCAATTTGCAGCGGCCTTCTTTCCCTTGTGTTAATTCGTATTTCGTTGGTCTTGCTTATGTTTATCTTTAATCCTATAGTTTCTGATTCTCTCTTTAAATCATTAATTTTATTTTGCATATGTTCATACGTATATGAAAGGAGGCATACATCATCAGCATACTCCAGATCTTCAAGGTGGTTGTGAGGTCCCATCTTATTCCTCTTCTCCTTCCAGTAATGGTGTTTCTCATGATTTATCTAGAGTTAGTACGAAGAGCAGTGGGGAAAGCAGACAACCTTGCCTTACTCCTGAGAATGTTTCAAAAGTTTCTGATATAATTCCTTTGTGTACTATCATAGTTTGTTTGGTTGCACCCTTCCTTAATTAGGTTGGTTATTTTAACTGGCATACCTAGTCTATGCAATTCTTTCCATATACTGTCTCGGTTAATGGCATCAAATGCCTTTTCATAATCAATAAAGGTGGCATACAAAGGTGATTGGAACTCAGTGGATTGTTCAATATTATTCTAAGAATGTTAATTTGATCTATGCAAGACTTCTCTCTCCGGAAACCTGCTTGTTCCTTTCTAATATTCTTGTCTACGTCATCAATCACTCTGTTGACGATGATTTTGCTAAACACTTTTTGACAAGTGCATAGAAGAGTAATACCCCTCCAATTGCTGCATTGTTTTGGATCCCCCTTTTTTGGTACCTTCGTTATTATTCCCTCTTTCCATTCATTAGGGAAAGATAAGATTTTTTGAAATACGGGAGCAGTATATCAGCTGTCGTGTTCAAGTCTACTTTTAATATGTCAATATTGATGTTGTCTACCCCTGGGACCTTGCCATTTTTCATAAGATTTAGTGCGTTTATTATTTCTCCACGAGTGGGAGGGTGTATGTCTATTTTAATTCTACTCTTTGTGCTTTTCTTCTTCTGGATCTATTTGGGGAGTTTCAAAATGTAGGATCTCTTCAAAGTAGTTTTTTCATATTCCTAGTTGTTCCTTTTCAAACAATATTGAAAGAATAATCCAATATTTATTGAAAAAGATTCATTTTAAGTAACGTGGTAGTACCTATATTAGATAAATTTTGAAATAAATCCGAAGAGAAATAAAGAAGATTTTAAAGTTATCAGTTATTTTCGTTATGTTATGAACTGACTAACTGAAGATAAGAGCAGAAATAAGAATAATAATAAATAATAATATAAAAAGATTAATTTTAATAATCACAATTTATTCTTGCAACTAATGATAGTTTTGTCTGCACCTGTAAGTTCATAGAAATCGACATGCTATAGAAAAAATAAAAAGAATACTGTTCTATTTAAAAAATTACATATTCATTCTATAGAAATGAATCACCCTGTACATATAAAACTAATGCCATGTAAAATTTTCTGGTTTTTTATTTACCAAGTAGTTGTTTCTAAGTTTATTTTATTTATCTCATGTATATACAGGGTGTCCAAAAAATGGCGGATAAACTCTACGGTGCATTACTTGGGATGCCTAATGAACCCTGAAAAAATATGAAAAAAATTCCTGGGCCGTATTTTTCTAAATATTTCTGGTCAAAGGTGAGTAATAAAATCCATTTATTAAATAACTAGAGTATAATTATAGTGTCAAATATCTGGTTTTTTAATATTCTTGGGATTTAACTAATTGTTTTCATTATTTAAGTATTTAAAAAAACTGATTTCCTGTGAGTTTGTCAATAACTAATATGACAAACAGGCTTTGTAAAATAATAATATACGAAATCAAGCTCGGCTTTGAAATATTTGTTGTCTGAATAATATGTTGGTGGCACAAGTCTATGTCAAACTCGAGGTTAGCAGGTTAGGTTTGTGTCAGTTTTGACACAGACTGACGCAAAACTTAACCTGCTAACTTCGAATTTGACATAGACTTACAGTATCACCAACATATTAACAACTTACTATGGATACATTTTTGATTGAGAAATTGTTGCAGTATCAATGTTGCCAGATTTATTTTTATTAATTTTGAAATATTTAGAAAAATACGGCCCAGGGATTTTTTTTCATATTTTTTCCAGGGTTCATTTTTGGACACCCTGTATAGGTGCCATCATATCAAACAGTTCATAAATCGTGTGGCGTTTTAGTAAATATTACACCTCCACACCATTATTCATGATTAACCAAACATGTATTAAAAAAACTACGAATTTCGAGCTAACTTTAGTAGAAAAAACGGCTATTAAAGAAAGGATACCAACGTATCCACACTTCCCCTACTCATTTTCTTTGTTAAAGGCGTTGTCATTGTTTGCAAATATTTTCCAATAAAAACAATATTCTGAATTTGGATGGGGAATAAACTACCCAATCTCTATTCATTTATTCTTTGTTTTAATGTTTTAATTTAATAAATCTCCGCAAAAGATTTGTTAGTATTTACCGAAAGATAAATTTGTAACTTGTTTTCGTCGAACCTACTTGTATTAATAAAATTGTATTTTCGGCAATTAATATTTCTCTACTAAATTTTTGCCGCCCGCCACCTCCTTGGGACGTGGTTTTGGTAATTTTCGTTATTTAATAGCATATTGTATGTTAAGAGCTGAAAGTGCATTCTTGCCGCTTGCGCATGAATATTGCTGTTGAGACGAAGTCGAAACCAGCAATCATGCAAAAGCTGCAAGCGCACTTTTAGCTCGAAATATACATACTATTTTTTCGACGACTGAGCATATTATTAAAGGAAAATATCAAATTTCATTGTATCGCAAAAATTATTGACAATCAAGTTAACATTACTCGCACAGTCTATTAGACATGTGACGCGATTATTTCGACAAATGACGCGCATTGTCAAGGAAACATTCGGACGTGGCTACCTATTTTGTTCACGCGGAAACCAAAACGCTCGGCGAGCGGCAAAATGATGAAAACGCACGCTCAGCGGCAAATGTCAACTTTCTGTTGTCAAATGACAGTGAGAAAAATATACTTTTGATGTCAGTCGTCGAAAAAATAAATTTTCAGACCTATTAATAGTGAAGCTAGCTAATACTAATATACTTAATTAATTCCGGCTCCGCGCTCTAAAGGCGCAGTGTCACACGCGCGGCACGCACTAAAATTAAAGCGCTTAAATTAAAGCAGGGCTTCGAACAGCTAGCCAGACGAACTATTACTAGAGAGGACCAAGAGCAGAAAACCCTTGAAGACACAATGGCTCCATTGAGCTAATTACAAGAAGGAACCAAGTCCTGGCCACCCGAGTAGACAAGTTGGGGGCCATAATCCCTTTCCTCACGCAAAACCCTCAAAGACACAATGACCGTTAGCACATTCGATGACAGGGGATTCTAACCTATCCGAGTAGACGAGTTGGGGGGGGGGGCAAGATCACTGACACAATAGGACAGAAGTAAATATAAACACGATCGGGGGCAAGTAATGAAGCATTCGTTACGTGTCGTCCACCGAGCTTTGTCTTAACATCCGAGATTTTCACTGTTAACACGCCAACTATTAATACGTAATTTGCGAATTGATTTGTATATGCGGAGAATAATCAAATTTTATTAAAGTGTTAATCCAAAAGCTAAATTATAATTGAATTAATGTAAAGACTAGGAAACTTGGTGAAAAAATTTAATTCATTTTTTTATAGAGGTGCATTATCTAATTACCAACATTACAATTTTTTTAAATGAAGCCATTTAATAGTACTAAAGTATTTTGCAAGTTCTATAATTTAATTTCGCCTTCACCCTTGTCACCATTATATTCATGTCTCATCTAATTACCAAGACTGCTACGTTTTTAAAACTGGATCTATTCAATGCTACCTACATTATTATGCAAAACAACACGTTAGAATTAATAATCTCATTATTAAAACAAGTTTGGGAAAAGTTTATTTCAAACAATTACTACCTATTCTAATTTTGTCTAGTACGTACGTCCTTACGTTCTCAAATAAAAAAATAAAAAAATTGGTAAAGTACCAAATTAATGTTTGTAGTTGTTTTATGGGACAAGGAAAATGCAATATTTTTTTAGTACTACGAATTCCTTGTACCATAAACCTAAATAATCCTGGCATTCTAGTTCCAATACAATAAAATCTTCGTATTTAATTGCTTATACCATTACAGATACGTACGCGATAACCTTCTCATAGAAACGACTCCAGAGCAAATTATATTTTCTGCTCAAGCCTGATCGTCCTCGATCTGCAGATCTTGTTTTTTACCGCTTTTAGATTGACCTATAAACTGTTGCACTAATACAGACTTCTCAGCATTATTTCAGGTTTTTCCAGTGTCAACTCCATATATCATCTAATTAGCAGCAATGGAAAGACACAAAACCTCTTATTATAGAGATTGTTGCGAGTTGCAGAAATTTGTGCATCAGAGCCTGAAATGCACAGAAAATGTCCTTAACGTTCCGTTTGGCCACAGTTTCGGCCTTGGAGCGTTACATAAAACGACAATCACCCGGAGTTGGCGACAAAATTGGGAAGCAGCCAGCCTAAGACGAGACTAAACCGAAAGTCCAAAGCTCGGTCTTCAATCATCACCTTGACAATGGCAGCAAAAATTAGATTATATGCCTGGGAGATGAACAATATTACAATAGAAAAGAATTGCGATCGTATCTTTGCCATTCAATGCCAGGAATACTTCGTTCGGGACAATCGGTGTGATGATGCAAAAACCAGACGTGTTGGGAAAGCCTGCGGGCAGTGGAGGACTCCCAACACATCGATCTGTGATTCATGAATGCAAATTGAATCTCTATTGAGGCAGTGACGTCTGCAGATTCAATTAAGGCCAACAATTACAGAATAACATTTTCAGAAGCTCTACAGCTACACGATCCATCAATAACTATTTGCAAACTGATGTGAATGAAGAATTTGTTAGTTTCTTGGCGAACGTGCACTGATGATACTATCAAAGAATGTTAAAGAACAGCCTCGGCCACGGGCTAAGGTTATCACACAAATGCAATAAAAATTTAATTTCTTGTTCGAGATATTACTCAGCAATAACTATTATAGCTACCACGTAATATTGTGGAAAAGTTAGATCTATATACAGACACATCTCAAACGATAAAATAAGATCGAGTCTTTAACTGAAAAACGAAACAGTTCCAAGTTACAAATCCTTGCAAAATATAATAACAAAAATTATTGTAGTACTTATTTTTGTATTTTGTGCTTGTAAATAGTCATTCTCTTACTTATTAGTATTTTTATGATTATAAGACTATTTAAATATTTAAGGATCGAACCGAGCCCAAAGTTATTTCAGGGATCGGGGGTTGCTTTTAAAAATCTCGAACTAGGCAGTTGGTGAGTGGCCAAACATGTGTGCGGGTGAGTGTATAATTTTATATCACAGAGGGTGGCATTTCAAATGCGAGAGCTCTGGTATGATTCTTGAAGTATTAATTGTCGTAATTTACGTGCATTGCTAGAAAGAATGAAGAATAAGGACTGTAATAGAAATTATTGCTTAGGTTGTGTGTGGTCCTGTTGTGCAGCTCAATTTGACGCTGTTTTATTCTTGGGCCGTTGCTCATTGTTACTGTTGGATTTATGTCTAATTGGTATCGCGATTTGGTATACTATGTAACTGGGGGTCGTTCTGAATTTCGGTAAGTCACCATCTTGTAGTTTATGCATGGAAACCGGTTTGAACCCAGAAAAAATGTATTAGCCCCGAACCAAAATAAGTGCCCCAACACAATAAAACATCCAGGAAGCATACTTGGGATGGCCAGGATGCTCATTTCCCACAAATGCCTTGCAACATCGGCCTTTGCGGGGGCGACAACCGTAGTTACAATTCACACTGACGTGCGTTGATGCTCACTAATCTGTTTAGCAGTCGGTTAACAGACGCCAAATGCGGTAAGCATCTGCATTCGAGGTATATCATTGCCGGTGCACCTGAATGAGATATTCTACTAGATGCTACGTGGGAGTATCGCTGGGGGTTGCAAAACTCCCTGTATGTACTATCATCCCCAGCTTGCTTTTGTTTGCATGAAGGGTTTAACAATTGCGTGCTTACGCGAGCGGGGTCCCTTCTCGGGGTCGTATATATCACCCAAACTCCTATATTGACAGGGTAGTTCTGAATTTCGGTAAGTCACCACCTTGTAGTTTATGCATGGAAACCGGTTTGAATCCAGAAAAAAATGAGCCCCGATCAAAATAAATGTCCCAACATAATAAAACATCTTCGGCCTATTGGCAAGGGTCCCTAACCCTTGACTTGAGAAGCAATTATCAGGGATCCAGGAAGCATACCTGGATAGCCGAGATGCTCATTTCCCACAAATGCCTTGCGAAATCGGCCTTTGCGGGGACGAGAACCGTAGTTGCAATTCACACTGACGTGCGTTGATGCTCACTAATTTGTTTAGCACTCAGTTAACAGGCGCCAGATGCGGTAAGCAGCTGAATTACAGGTAGATCATCGCTGGTGCACTTCGAGATAATCTACTAGATGCTACGTGGGAGTATCTCGGGGAGCTGAAAAACCCCCTGTATGTGCAACCATTCCCAACACGCACTGCTAAATGTCGTAATGCTTGATTGCTTTTGTTTACATAAATGGCTTTACAATTTCCTGCTTACGCGAGCACGAAGGTACCCTTCCCGGGATCGTATATTTCACCCAAACTCCTAGAGTGAATTTCGATAAGTCGCCAGCCTATATTTCTACACAGATTTGCGAACAGATTTGAATCCATCTACAAATTGGCCGCGAATCAAAATAAATGTCCCACATAATCAAACATATTGTGCCTAATGACAAGGGGGTTAACGTATTGGCTTCTTGCTTCCGTGGTCACAGGTTCAAACCCAATTGGGTCAAAACTGATTTTTAATGAGGAAAAACTGACAACAACGCGTTTTCTTAAAATTGTAACTGTATCAATACGGTGCTTCTAGACCTAGATAGTTTGTGATGGTTAAATTTCAAATAACAAAAACATTCATGATGATCAGAATTTCATATTTACTTAAAGCTACATCTACAATAATTTACTTCGTCTAAATGATGATAAATAAAATTTTTAAACATTTAATAACAATTTTCATACAGTGGCAACTTGCAACTAGCTGATGAGGTTTACAGTCGGGTAGAATATTCCATGAGTTAACCTCAATAACACCTCAACTGAAATCTCCAACATGTACAATGCAAGATCATCTACATCTGCGATGTTCCATTAATTCGTTAAAAAGGCGGAAGTACTCGATTTAACAGATAAACAAATAAGGAACATAGGAAGTAACAGGTCACGAATCCAACAACACGCGTGGAAGAAAGTTACTATTTTACGATCGGATTAAGAATTCCGGCTAACCCATAAACATATCTGGCATATGCATTTTGTTTTATTGTTTTCTAGTGCTTGACGCGGTATAGAAATCGAAGAAATGTAACGGCTACAGTTTTTCCAGACAAGCGTAGTAAAATTATACAATTGGTACTTAACAAAACAATACAGTGGGTCATTTCAGTCGTTTTCTATTTTATTTCTAGAATTTAATGATCATCTAGCGTTAACCGTAATAAAATTTAATCGCCTGCATCCTCTGAATATGTAACAGAACTGGTTACAACAACTGGAGCTCGAAAATATTCTAAACGCCTACTTATAAGTTGTTAAAGTTACATATTTACTATGATGAATACTAAATCTCTTACGCAGGGCGGAAAATTAATTCACAAACCTGTGACGGTATTAACTATACATAACCTATAAAGACGCAAAACTATTTACTATAGTTTGTATTACAAAGATCGTCTATTTAACATATTCCATAATTAAATAATTAAACCATAATAAAATTAAATTCTTATTAAGCATTCTGCCGCTTCCCCAGAGGAGAGGTCAAGATCTTCATACTACTATGTACTTAAAATGCCTTGCAGTACCTAATGCAAGTTTAATTGAACCAACATGAATACAACATGAGCAGCAACTTTCGTGAGGTACATTTTTGTACAGGCAATGTATAAGGTTACATTATTATTTTGTATAAGTTGGAGATCTTAGGGCGAAAAAATGCAGTTTTCGTTTAGGAAAATGTTCTTATTTACTTAAGCTGATGAAAATATTCATATTGGAATGTGTTTTGACAAGTAGTTATTTGGCTGTGTAAGGTTGACGTTCTAATAGTATTCTTCAAGTTTTGAGTATTATTCAGCACTACAAAATTAAAAATATTAATACACGAAACAATGAAATTAATTTGCCTCAAAAGATAAGCTTTGATTTATTAATTTTATTATTTTGTTGATAACGATAACATTCTCCTTTCCCAAAATATTCGTATTCTAATATGTGTATTTTTGTAGTCTGGTGGAAAACCTACAACATTCTTGTAGAATGAACGTGAAACTTGCAAGCTAATGTTAAATCGCAGAAATTCAAATTCTACTATTTTATTTTTTTAAATAAGTAGTAGTTGAGTTACTCGATCTAAAAGAAAATGCAATAAAACAAATAAATGTGACAAATATGTTTCAACGATTATTATCAAATGAATTAATAGTTTTAAACTGGAACAATACTGTTCACAAGTTTTCAATCACATATTTACCTCCAATGTTAAAATTGGGTACCAAACGTTTTGTTTAATAAAGATCTTATGCAACGTATAAAGTTTAACTCCTAGTACACCGAATAAACATGCCCTAAGCAACTGAGCTTAGGTAACGGTTCGTTATGTTCATTTTCTCCCGCGTACAATTTTAAGCGCACGTCGCTGATCTTGGCTCGTTGGAAGGGATGTTTCTGCGCTGAACGCATAGCAAGGCGACCAGAAAGCGGAATTTGCAGCTCTTCGCCTAGTCTTGAACTCGCTCTCAAAAACAGCGGCTGCTGGCGGAGCGGGCGTTCGCCGGTGGCTTAAATTGAGCAATTATTTTCGTAGTGGCCGAAGTAAAGTTGAGAGATCTCAGGCGTACCGGCTTACATATGTTAGGGATAAAATATTTGGTGGTTTTGCGGTCATCATTTTTAAGTTTTAATTACTACGTTTGCCATTTCTGGAATATTTTGAGCCCTGAAAAGTAATATAATCTTGACAGATGTTTTAGGCGTTAAGTCACAATTGCGTGTTTCGGAGACCCAGACTGCACCACAACGAGGAGTGCTGGGTTAGAAATGGAATTCAGAATCGGAAAAACGTTCGGTGCAGTGGGCTGTTTCACGTTTTGAGCGAGTATGGCAAACAAAAATTATTTATAATGAGATAAATTGCAATAATGCGCTGCGAATCTGCGAGCGTTGCATGCGTATCCTTCGGTAGTGAATTAGATTGGCTAGTGTAGACTGTGCGTACTGTCGTAGTCAGTTGAATTATGTTTGGTAACTTTTTGGCAATTACAGCAGCCAGTAAACGTTAGAAGTTCTTGCTCGTGCTGGACGCTAATATAATAATCGAAGGTATCAATTCCTCCTAGTGGTCCGCGTAAGTTAAATATGTTCCGCAGTGACAATGTAAGCCCGTGGCAGCACGTGGTTCCCCAATAGCCTAGCAAAATTTACAGTAATTGCCTTACTGTGAAAGACCAGTAGCCCCCGGGCTTTTACTGATTCTGTACGGGCTGTAACAATAATTATTTTAGAGAATTACTATTATGCAGTACTAGCGAAAAGTACCGATAGCTCAAGACAACCAGTGAAGGCGATAAGGTGGCAAAAAGTTGACGCTGACTGATGCAAGGTCAAGTATTGTAACGTCGCTGCCGGAAGTACGGAATTAGTATTAGCGATGAGATATACCGAGCAGTAAGTTTGTGTTCTTTTAAATTTAATCGCCTGCCTTCGCCACTGGCTAAAGAAAACCCACATTTGCACTGTTTGCACCTCGTCGCCGCATTGTGGTCATGGGTGAGTTTCATCCACCACTTTGACACTTTTCAAAAGTATCGGAGTCTGAACACACAAACACGCGTCTAACACATACATTTGAGAAATGCCGTAGCATTGAGTAATAATCTCCTAGTCGCGAAGACGTTTCAATTTATTGCCGCATAATTAAAACTTCTGCAGTGCTTAAAGCTTTGAGGTTCCGTTTGTCGTTAATGGAGTTACCGTTGTACTTCAAGAATCGATTTCGATCGGACCGAATTTCCCCATTGTCTTTGGGTTTCTTTTCAACTTTAGTTGAATTCCATCAGCCCAGGTTATCTTACCATATAGACTGCAATATAAGGTAGTACAATGCAACCCGAACAACGTTTTTTTTTTTTAAATTTACCTATATAAAACTAGCGTGGTACAATTTGGGACATAGAATCTAAATGAGCGAAAATAGTGAGCTTCTATGATTCATGGTTGTACATTGTTTCGGCATGAACGAAATGTGACCTTAAACTCGTGGGTAATTTTGATTGGTCGGTGAATACATATTTTCGCGTGCGCATTGCATAATATGAACGTAATAATAAAACGAAGGTAAATAATTGCCGGTTCTGCAGCTCCACAGCTTTTATGGAGCAAACGCCACTAATTATTTGTAATGATTGATCCTTTACGTATTGAATCTATGTAGATACATTTAGAACGAAACACACCTGTATAATAAAAGCTTGTCCTTAAAAGTAATTTTATATTTCGGGCATAATTTACATCAATTCTTTTATCCTTTGCTTACTTCAAAATTGGCCACACATCCATTAAACATAATTTATTTTCAATAACTACAACACTTACAAATTTATCTAGAAAACATGTCGATGGCGTACAATGTTGTTCTTAAAATTAATTTCACATTCTGGAGATATTTTTACACAAGTTTTTTTAAACTGTTATTTGACACTACGTACTATGAACTTATTTCTGTACTAAAGCACTGTAAGTAACACCTGAGGCGACTGAAGGGAGATGAGGATATTTTCAGTCTAAGAATTCAAGTTTACTCAAGATAAATAAATAATCGCCTAATACCTAGTAGTTACTGGTTTGTTGTCAGGAAAACACGTTTGTTTATGCCATGAAAATTTAATAAATATGGCAGTTTGTGAGAGAATCAAGAAGTTCATTTTATTCCCGGTTGAGAGAAAGATTAATTAAAGTTTCCCCCAACTTTTTCAAATTTTAATAGTATAGCTGTCCATGTCTATGTAATAAAGCAGCACTCTTACACTCTTTACAAGTAAATTGGTCTGCAAATTTTAGGCAAATAAGAAAGTACACACAATGGGTAGGAAGGTAAAATTATAATAACAAATGCCTCGAACAATCTCTGAACAATGCCACAATTGCTGTGAACTAAATTTCAACAAAATTGCTAGCTATATCGACTTATAGACCATTCTGACCTGGTTTTGAGGATTATTTACACACATTAAATTCAGCAATGGATGTTTTCTAAAACAACATATTAATTTTCTGTTTTTAACATTGTGTATTTCAGAAACAACACTTTATAATTGCAAATTTTATGGACACACATACGCGACGAAGAGAAATGGTGTAGGTTTTTTCCTACACGGCGATTGTTACGAACAGCCCTACACACAGCACTTAAAAGCCGATGGCCGCAGGCGGAGAAATTAAAATTTAAATAAATAAGGTGTAGCCGTGCCTATTCATGATCTGAAACTGCATATAAATCCGACATAACCATGCCGTTTTGCTGTTCGTTTATTGACCGACATACCGAAACCGCGTTCTTTTGCGCCCAAATGAGGTTTATCTCACATCCGACTGCCGACTTCGATTATGCAGAAAATTGGGCTTATGCAATCGATGTGAAATCGACGACAGAAGGCGGAATTGAATCTCGGTAACATCAATACCAACTTTGCCGCTGTTATTTATACTTTCAATCAGCCGCTTTCAGAACGAAACAATTTGTCGTCAATTTAATAAGGCGTTCGCTAAAATGTTGCTAATGCAGTGAGTCATGCTCGAATGCTTATTAAATCCGACGATCGTAGGTAGATATTTATTAACGCAAATTTTGAATCAACTACAGAGTTCGGTAGCTTAAATTGACATTCCAGAATTTATAGCCAATCTGATATTAATAGCATTTTAATTAATTAAGGTTCCAAACGAAGTTTTATTGTATTTGAAATTATTCTGCCGTAATAAAGGAAAAATCAGAAGCCTTGGATAATTCCATTAACGCCCACCAGATTTTGCATAATTTTTTTAATATCCACCAAACCCATTGTGTCCCCAACATACTTCCTAATTAGTACGCATAAAAATGTATTAGGTTAGAGTTTCTAGTTATAACTTTCCAGAATGAAACTCAGATGTAAGTGAATGAAACTCAGATGTAAGTAAGATTGCCTTAATTTCTACAAGTGGTTACATAATTTGTTATTACATATTTTCTAATTATTTGATGATTTCATTACCAATAATTAATCTTATTTAATATATTATTTTATTTTTCTTTTAGTTTCTAATCATTTGTTTATCAGAATCTTACACGTTAATTTGAATTCTTAAAAAAGCTAGCACATTATATATTAGGGATACGTATTCCATGAAGATAGTGTTTTCCACATCTAAAGCTTATCTTTTAAAATATTTTAATCATTTTTCGCCGCAGATTCTTTGATGCTATTTAAAATAAGAGGATAGCCTCTTTGTAAAACGAATAACTTATAAATTTTATTTTTAAATTATTTCAAAATTAACTTTGGCGTCGTATTACTTAATATACTAAATAAAAACTAAAAATTTTAAATTCAATTTCACCCTTAGATTATAAGACGGCTATTTTTAATCAGGATCTCCCAGACTCGTCCAGTATGTAATTTGTGCGCATTTCTTTCTTTATCACATGCAAATGTGGCAAACAGAAAATTATTCATACGCCCATGATTGTGTGAGTGTACATTAAAACCACCGTTGCAATCTACTGCACGCCGAATTTAAGAGGCCTCAACTAACGCTAAAAATAGTTATTTAGGTACCTAGACCGAGAAATTGGCTTTTTACGGACGATGATGGCTGCAAGAGCTGGCCAGTAATCAAGCAAGGCCATAAAAAGCAGTTTTCGTCCGAGGTGCATATTAAATGTTTTCGTCGACCGTCATAAATTAAATAAAAAGTAGTAATTTACTTCATATATATTTACTATAATTTAGTGAAACATAATTATTACTATTTTCAATTAATTGGAAACACTGTAGTTACTGTAAACTTCGTTTAACAATGCCTGGTTGGTCTTGGAAAATACTGTTTTGTATAATAATACCAGCGTCCAAGGATAAAAAAGAAAACGTAAACACAAAGAACAAACGTAAACAAACAAGGGAATAAAAATGTCTTGCGCTGAGTGGCTAATATCACACAAGAATGAAATATTGTAACTACTTGGAAGGTAGTTTTTTTAGACATGCTTATTCCATCTACTTGTACCTTGCAGACATAACAACTATGGTTACCGGAGCTGTAGCAGTCAATTTATAAAAAAGTAGGTACTTTATAATTTTTAAATATAGTTAATTATATATATATATATATATATATATATATAGTCAATTTTTTTCCGTTCGTGCAAAAAACGCTATAAGCATCGCGAACGTTTAAGGACTACCGATCTCAGACAACAATTGTCTTCGATCGGTAAAATGTCCTTACCGTTCGTAATACTTAATATACTATTATTTACAACAACAACAAAAACACATTGCAGCAAGTGAAAAATATTTGATAAAATAATAAAAAGTTTCGGTTTCGACCCATTTGCCATTATTAGTTGTTTGAGGTATTGGGGTTTCTTGATTTATCGAATTTACAATTAAATTTTTGCACCACTTTCATCGACTATAAGTATAAGTCGCATTAATTCGACATACCTGCCTATAGGCTTATTTCATTAAATAACAAAATTAATATTTTGTATTGATTACAATAAAAAAAGATATTACAATACTTATGTGGGTCTGTACAGTCGTATTCACTAAAGTGCTGTACATCATTTGTGCTTTGTGAATATGACTTAATTTGACAAAGTTCCAAAAAGTGTTGCATGCATACATATATTTTGAAAGATTACATGTGGGTCTACCTAGTTAATGATGCAGCGTCAGCCTTTGTGGAGTAACAATACAACCAAGAATAAACTTACAACTTGAATGACCTCGTTATGATTTGGTTAGAATTCGTAAAGTGATCATTTATCGGACTAGTCCATAATGATAAAGTAAAATGGACACAATATGTCACGTTTTCTCATGATAAATATGGTAATTTTTTAATAGAATCAAATTTATAAACTCGATTTTTTCGATAAGAGGGTAATTTTAACAGCCGAACGCAAACCTTTGTATGCAACTCGTACATAATCAGACATTATTGCCTAACTTTTTTTATTAGCCTCGCTAGCAAACTCGCTCGGCCATAAATAAAGCTCGTCCAATAAAGTCATATATTATGTACTTATGTTACATGAATAGCTGTTATCAACAGCCATTGAATCTACAATAAGACCCCCGATTGACTTCTTGGTCTTCTTCAAAAGATTTTTCTATTACTGTGGCTATTATTACATTTCTAACAACTAGATGTTGGTGTAGATTCTAATGCATGAGTCTCAGTGACAGGTTTTGACCCCTTTTTTTAATTTAAAGTAAAAAGATAGAACAACTTTATTTTGCGGTATCTACATATTTGGCCAATAAAAAAGTGCTTGTGTAATATCCCATTTATAAGCAAACGATCTACCAAACAAATCATATACATACATTTTGGTCCATATAAGTATATGATATAGACTTACATTCAAGTACCCTCTATATTAATATCGTAGATGAACCTTTTACGATAATTTTATTTAAAAAAACTCGATAACCATGAAGACTACGATCCATTACACTAAACCATAAAATAATAATTATTACTTTGTAATATTACATACATACATACAACGATATATATTTTCGCAGTACACTAATAAAACTGAATAAATAAATCGCTCTTCTTCTTTTATTACACCCGTAATCTGTTTAATTCCACAAGATTGTTGTATGAGCCCTCTTTGCACGTAACCTGCTGGTTAACTGACTAGCTTTGCCCATCAAACTCAAACAACAGTTAATACATAATTCAATCAATACTTTTATGCTATTGAACACAAACAACTTGTCGAATGTTAATGATGTTTCAAATATCAAATTTTAAACTTTAAATTTCAAGGAGCATTTAGTCCATTTCAATTTTATTATGGAAATGTTGAGGTTATCCTCATCTATTTTATCGACTTATTTTATATTTTTGTAATTTCACTATTTTTTTATCTTCACTTCAACTTCAAACTTAATTCTAAACAATTATTTAAATCCTTAGAAATCCAATACAACTTACTGGAAAATATTAATTTTAAATTGCCAAAATAATAATATTGACTGAACTGCTGATAAACCAAACCAAGAAGGGTGTTTATTTTGTTTGCACTCTCAGCTTAATTAAAGTTAATACTTTACACATATATGTCACTACTGTACGTAGAAAAAACGTAGTAGATCAAGAACTCCCGAAACGTAGTGTGAAAACGCCCAGACAGTGGGAAAAGTCCACTAAACAACTCATGTCAAAAGTTTACATTTATAAAATTTTAACAAAAGCTAGCGTACCGAAGGCATAATGACCTTATCGAACGCATAATAGCTATTTAAGTAACAAGGAATGTAAGGCCCTATTAACATTTGAGGTAGGCAAGTACAAACCAAGACGAAGTCGCGGATTGTTGCCTGCCGAAAATATTAATAGCCGATACATTCCGAGTTATCTTATTATATTTTCCCCGCTGCTTATCGAAATTTTCCTAGATTTTTGAAAAAATCGTTTGGTTTGTCACCTGTCACCAGGATTAGTTTTCGTGAGTCGCGTTACCCACATAAACACTCGCAATTTCTAAACAAAACGTCTAAATCTGCATCTTGCTTTGCTAATTTTATTATCCTAGGAAACTTAATAATAATATTAAGTTCCGTTGTCAAGGGAAAGCAGCAAACAAATATAATCACCGACTTACACGTTTTGTTACTAAGGCTGTATCACTAACTTACATGATCAGCAGCGGGAAAAATCTGTTTATATAGCAATTACATGTAGAATGGTAGAACTTTATTAGACGAGTCCCATAAAGTCGCATTATGTACAAGTTACATACACAACTTTAAGTTCGATTGCTTAAATGGAAGAAAATTAAGTTCATACATTTGACGTCTATTTTGCAACAGAAAAAAAATCGACATGCAGTTGTCATGAGCAACTTCATACGTATCAAATTTGTGAATAAAAATATGATGAGTCCAGTTTTTCATTTTTATCGGATTAGTACGATAAAGTATGGATCATTCGAACATAAAGAAATTTCAAGATAAGCATCTTCATTCATGACGAGGTTGCTATTGTATAAAAATAATAATAATAATAATAATAAGTCTTTATTGTGTTTTGTTATTATATACTTACTTGAGTGCAAATAAATGTCAAAAAATATTTTTCAATCTGTCAAAAATTGATACCGTGTTGCTAACGTTTAATTACTTCAAAATACGTGTTACTTTGCTGTGATCTTGCAAAAAGTTTTGTATGTATCACGTGTTTGAATACGTTTTATGGCTTCGTTCGGTTTTTTCCAAACATCCGAACTCATGTCATTACTTTAGCTAAACATAGCGCACCTAATAGTCATTATTTTAAGGACCATTTTAAACTTTGTTTTTCTATAAAAAGTTGTAAAACATTTAACAATTTTATATATTTATTACTAAATTTATTAATATGTTTATTATAATTTTTGTGAAATAAAATATTAGGTTTTCCCATTTATTTATGCTCCTCATATTAAAAAATAAGGCAAACGTATTTATTAAAACACTCGACTTAAATTACTTATTATTTTTTAAATTTAAAATTTGAAAATTTACTCATCAAAATAGAACATTCGACTATTGTTTCTGTTATGCAAAAGTAGTCGCAGATGTATAGAAAATTTAATTTAAAAAAATAATAATAAGAATGTTTTCTTTCGTGCCATCGCATGTAGGAATGAATTTAATTTACTTGATTTTTTTCTGTTATCGAAATTATCTTCCTGGTATACTCCCATTGTCAGTTACCTGCCAAATATGAAAATATCACGTATGCTCCTGTACAACTTATTATATCGGAGCATAGAAAAAAATAGGTATTTTTTCTTACTTATGGAAATACACCATAGATTTCATTAAGCACCCAGCTTAATTAACATATTATTCCCAATTACTGATAAAATTTTGACATTGCTTATATTAATTCGACATATTAAATTATATTAAATTAACTTATACCATAGTAAATATAAATTTTCTTTACAATCAACAATACAACTTCTATACACTGTCCAAAATAAGTCTATCTGTTGCTTCCAATTCCAAATGTAGCATCTCTTAACAAAGTTTACTAATCTGTACTTTCTTATTCACTTTTGTACATTAAAGCTCCATCTGCCAGAGTTGCGCCCATTTTCATCTCGATTACTAACTTTTCAAGGGTAATACCACAAAAGGTGAAAATTTTTTTCGTTCACGTGCAAATTATTGCGTTTAAATTTCTCGAAACCAAAACTGCGTTAAAAATTTCGCGAGACCGCAGGTCGAGTGGAATTTGAGCAGTTTTTGTTGAGAGAAATTTGTAATAATTTGCATGTTGATCAAAAAATTTCTCTTAAAAAAATTTGCCTTGAGTGGTATTTGGAAAGATTATTCAACAATATGGGTAGATGACTTTTACCGTGTTCGACAGCACACATTTTTTAACGTTTTCCAATATTAATTCAATAATGGAGAATCCAACACGATTATTATGAGTTTTTAGAACCACGCTGATTTATAAACTTGACTTTGACATTTGGTGAATTTCGGTCATAGGCTACTCACTAAATTGAAATCATTGAAACCAATCGGGCTCGCGTGAAAACACTGTGACATTAGGTGTTTTCAATGACAGTCAATTTCGATTGGCCGTTTCTGACAAATTGAACAATTTTCATTGGTTCGTTCATTATAGTGTTGAGTAATCATCCAAATTCCACATTAACATCTTCCTTTCTTAATTATGGTACCTTAGTAATGTTTCTTTTATTTTAGTTATCTGGCTGTTTGTACATGCCTTTGATATTTCATTGAACTACATACCATCTTATGGGAATGAACAGAAACAAAGTGTCTTAACGCCACCTTCCAATGAAAAGTAACTGTGTAATTTTAGTCCCATTCTGATTCATAATTCCTACTTATTAATTATAAGCCAAATAATACCGCGTTAGGTTTAAGTGTGGCCGCCCCCACGTTTAACTACAATTATCCAATTAATTTAGTTGCCATGCAAAGATTAGTTGCATGGTTTATCAACAACGGCCAGTATTCAAGTTCAACTTATAATTTTAGTTTTAAAGAATGTCTATTTGAAACGCTGTGATCGAAATAGCTTTGTTTTTTAGATAAAGGTTTTCACTTCTAATGCTTTAAATAAACGCTTCCTGAAACCAGTTTCCGATTCTTTATATTTACGTACGCCTCTCCCCGCCGCTACAAGATTAAAATAAAAATAAAAACAGTGACTCATGGAGAAGCCAATTATCTATTCAAAGTTGCATCACGACGGCTCAATAAAGCCGAGAAAAAGGCAAAAAGTTTCCTTGTCAGGCTATACATGGAAAGCCTTTCCTTGACCATCGTCGAAGAGCTCAATTTAGCCCCAAGGCCTGCAAGTCATTTATACAAGATCCTCTACTTCATGTATGCATTATCATCCTTACAATAGTCGCACTTTGCTTCGGTCTACGACGCACGAGGGCGGATTGACTTTTAATTCATTGATTGCAGCCTAATGAGCCCGAACGTGATACGAGCACACGTGGATGCATGTATTATCTAACGATTGCGAGGGAATTGCTTTTTTGTTTCAGCTTATTTCCCAGAAACGTGTTTACATAAGACAATTAGTCGCGGCAGCAGCACTTCTTGCTCGTTTCTTAGCAGGCATTAGCAGGCAATGCAGAGGCGAACTTACAGATGAGAAGATATTTTCTAGTATGTTTCCTTATCGTTTCAACAAATGAATAGTCGTTTTATTATTACTTGATTTCTATATATCATCGTTAAAAAAATTGTAAATTATTTCTTTATTGTGGGCAAGGTTTAGCCATGCAGAGTACCTTAAACACCGATAGCGAAAGCCATAGTAGAATTTGGCAGACTAAGTGATCGCACATCGCAGTATTCCTAAATTCTTCTGAAAAACGGATTACTGTAGACGCTTTTCCCATTACTTAAAACTTTGCCAGGACCGGGAATCGAACTCACGACCCTTGCGTCAGCAACTAGCATGATTAGCCATTGACGTATCTGCACCGGGCGAATTTAGATTTATAACAGGGTTGGACGTCCGAACTTAGCGCTTAGTATTTACAAGTGTTAAAAGCTCAAAGAACGTAATTAATTCTTAGTTGCTATTGGCAAAACATCTTAAGAAGTTATTTCAAAATTCCCTTAATGGTGTTTTGTTACATTAGACCACCATGAGTGCAACGTGAAAACTAATTTCGCAAGTATTAATTACACTCAACAATAATTGTACGGTGCCAATTTATGAAAAACATTTTTAATTAATGGCCAAACGCCGAGTTACAAAACCTGTTGAACATTTTCCCATCGTGATCGGAAGACCTCTAGTTCATAACTCACCCAGCGCGGGTCGTTGCCGGCAAATTGGGTTAATTACAGGAGAAATCCACACCTCTTTAATAAATTCTCTAGTAAAGTAAGAGTCGGAGGAGTCATTATTGTGACTTGCCGCTTGGCAAGCAAATAAAGGAAGGTCTATTTAAATTTCCTGGCAAGCCTATGCAACAAACTTATATCTGAGTATTACAAAAGCCCCCCGAAGAAAAAACCAACACGTGCAGTAACAAAAAATAGGCAGCTATGAGTCAGTACTCGATGGGATTTTACTTGTAAATCGAGTAGAGAAGTACATTAAAAGCTGCTCTTGAGCATTAAATCTCACCATTAATATCCATCTACTAAGGCAGTTTCTTCTATGCTAAACTAGTTCTAGTCTTAGCTGGGGCTGAGTAATTTGCGGTTTTAATAACGAGTTCCATGATCTCGTTTTAATTTGCAGTTTTTATCATTTCCGTGCTCCTAATGCTTGTTCTCGATTCCATAGCGTGGCTAGCACAATGCTTTTGTATAACAAACCATAACAAAGTGCAAGGGAGCAAAACATAGATGTGCAAATCCTCAACATACCAGGCTAATTGCTGCAACTTTACTGAATTATCATAAGCATTAATAATGGAGTAGAATTTCGTTGAATAAACATTACTACTTTCTCGTTTCATAAATGTACTACTACAGTTTCTACCAGATTTTTTTTTAAATTACATTTTATCTTTTAATCTACGGCAATACACCATAATTATTTCATAAAATATGCAAAACTAGAACACCCCATGTGTAGCTCAATTTCTTTCTAATATTCCACAACGCGCAAAAATTAAAACTAAAAAAAACTATGAATCTTTACCGCAATTCATTTTTGAATTTGGGCACAGAAGTCTGCGAAATAAGGTCGGTTTTAGGCTAATGACCGTATTCAGAGATACAGTAGTCGCGGATCAACATTAAATACAAATAAATATACGCGTATTTGTAGTATTCGTACTACAAATATTAATTAAAGAGTCATTTGATATCTATATAACTCCCACAAAGTAAACAAACACGACAACGTGTACTGCGTACTAGAACTGGAACTCACTATAGCAACATCACTGAACGATACGATACTTCTGAGCGGAACGGATTGATCAGATCATATCTTATTCTAGACCAAAATCTCAACTATTATAAAATTTTATATGAAGAATGAAGATACTAGACATAATTTCTGATTGGCCGATAGATATAGTCAAAATTGCCAACATCTGGTTTCACCGGAAATTACACCAACTTTTATTTTCTAATGGGTCACCCTTTATATTTTATGTTTTTTTGGGATCTACGAGTAAATTGCATCCAACAGTCTTGCCAAATTTTCATTTTTACAAACAAAACATTTTTTTTTAAATTTTATTTTTCACTATAAAAGGTTGTGACTTGGAAAAATCTGTTCGAATTGACTCTATCAACTTATAATAATAGCTATTTTATCAATAAGGTGAATAATAAACTCTTAATAAAGGAATACAATTTTCTATACACATTTTTTAAGAAAGTCACTTTTTTAAATGGCACCTACTAAGCGCCACCTTGCCATTAGATAGAAGATTTAATTACCAACCTAAATATATGCATCATGCATTACTTTATCTTTATCTAAAATTTAAAATTAATTAATTTTTTTATATGTTTGTGTAATACCTAAGCTAATTTGCGAGACTGTTGTATGTAATTTCAGTCGTAGATTTCGAAAAATAAAATAAAATATATAGGGTGATCCATTTAAAAATCAAAGTTAGTGTTATTTCCGGTGAAACCGGAAGTCTGCCATTTTGATTTCATATGTGCCTTAATCTCAAATTATGTCTAATGTCCTTGTATACAATTTCATCCAAATTCATTCATAAGTAACGGAGATACAGACATGGCGCTCATCTCATTTCCACCCGGTATATTCTTAATATTCTTCAATTTTTACCGGACGGTTTCTAATCATCTCATCATCTGGCAGGTTGTTTTTAACTTTACATGCAATACTTTAAATATGAATAATAAACGCTGTGTTGTTGTATTTGCACTTTATCTTTGGAATAGTCCAATACAACCGTCTTTTGATATTTTACCTAAAGATAACTTTGATTACCTTAGTGAACCCACATTTATTAATATACTTTAATGCCTACTCTCAAAACTGTTGCATTTAATGTTACTGTAAATTACTCCTCCGTTACGTCGGACACGTATTTCAAACAAACGCAAAAATACAATTTAATGGTTTTAACTATTTATTGATACACAGTGTCCTTCAAAAAGTTGGCATAACATGAGAACTTTTTAATTTTTAATTTTTCAAAAAAACTTTTTACGTCAATAATTTGTGCCTGTCTAAAAACCTATTTAGCCCCTATCATATACACCGTGTGATTTTTACTTATTTGAAAAATGGCCTTTTACGAAATTGTTAAAATCCAAAAAGTGCTGTTTTTCGGAAATTAAATAAGATTTCAATGAGATTTTTTTAGAGTGTGTTAGTCTTAGCTAACTGAACAATTTCAAAGCCAGAAAACACCTAATTTTTGTTAACTTTAGCTAAAAATTAATTTTTCAATTTTTTAAATAATTTACAAAATATCACATACTCGTACCAAGACTTAATATTAAAATTCAAATTTGTTTATGTGAAGACTTATAAAGATTTATAATTGAAAAATATTATAAAATGTTAATTACTTCTTTAGATTTTTTTATTATTTACCGAAAAGTAGTATGTTTGCATAATTTTTTCGTTTTTTATGCAAGGCGCTTTTTTGGAGAAATATTTTTCAATTCTGATTAATATCGATTTAAATGACTTCTAGAAACTCGGATCTAACCCTGTTAATAAATTCCTATTACAAAAATCCAGTAAATGTTCTTTTACAGTTGTCTAAATGAGGAGACTTTTCTTTATCCAATTTACAGGTCCTAAAAAATCTCCTCATTTAGACAACTGTAAAAGAACATTTACAGGATTTTTGTAACAGTAATTCATTAACAGGGCTATATTAGAATTTCTAGAAGCCATTCAAATAAGTATTAATTAGAATTAAAAAATATTTCTCCTAAAAAGCGCCTTGCATAAAAAACGTAAAAATTAAGCAAACATATTACTTGCGGTAAATAATAAAAAATCTAAAGAAGTAACTAACATTTTATATTACTTTTTCCAATTTTAAATCTTTAGTCTTCACATAAAAAAATTTGAATTTTAATATTAAGTCTTGATATGTGAAATTTTTAAAAATATTTAAAAAACGGAAAAATTAAGTTTTAGCTAAAGTTAAAAAAAATCAAGTGTTTTTTTACCTTAAGGTTGTTCAGTTAGCTAATCATAGCACTCTCTAAAAAAATCTCATTGAAATGTTACTTAGTATCCGGAAAATAGCACTTTTTGGATTTTAACAATTTGGAAAAACTCCATTTTCTAAATAAGTCAAAATCACTCGGTATATATGATAAGGGCTAAATAGGTTTTTAGACAGACACAAATTGTTGACGTAAAAAGTTTTTTGAAAAATGAAAAATAAAAAATTTTCCCATATTATGACGACTTTTTGGCGGACACGGTATACGGAAAAAATTATTCCAAAATGTCAATGCTATGATTATATTCCTAGCAATTTCGTTGCCAGTATCTATATATTTTTGGAATGTCTTTTCTCTTTCTACAGTTCACAATTCGCAAACCATATGCAATAGAACAACAAACTTAAAAATAACGGTCTTAGTATGTAATTCTGTAATTAAAAGTCGATTTTCTATTGTAATGTGTGTAATTTATTAACCCTCACTCCCAGTACCATTGTTTGCTAACTAGACATGGTTTCTTCAAAATTATACCGTAAATATGCCCTAACCTTCAAACAGCTTACACAATATGTGTATATTAAAAGAATCATTTTAAAATTTTAAGACGGCAGAAAAGTATTTTGTGTGATAGGGTAACGGGCAATACAAATTGCTATTAACTGCATTCTTGCAATTAAATAATTTTCAGTGCTGTATTATAAAATCAGTGGCGGCTCGCTATCAGCAGCTAAGAAGCCTTGGTCCTACCTTAACAAACGAGCCATTCAAGATTTTTTATGCCGAATAAAAAATGTACTTATTTTCATCGTTCCTCTCATTTTAAAGCTTAAACAAAGCACGAGTAATTTTCATTGCATGAATATAAACTGTAAGATAAGCACTTGCTTGCGCGGTGCATTGGGGCAAAAGCAAAGTTGGCCCAGCTTTTCGACAGGTTATGGGCTGCAGTGGGCGGACAGCGGTGAAGGACATACATTCAAACTTCAAAGATAGGCTGTTTAGCATTAAATCGTGGCCACTTCACGTTTGGCTCAAGAAGTCTGACTGCGGCTGTGAGAGCGCGCGTCCCGAATTATCGATTCCGATGCTTACAGCTTTGGTACGCAGGGTGTCTTCATGGCGGCGTTCTGAGATTTCATTCATATAGTTCGCATTCTATTATTGTATTAATTATTACTTGGTTTAATAATAAACCTTTCGATTTATCAAGTAGTTGTTGAATAAATATAGCAGATAAATAAAGCAGATATGTAGACCTAGTTATATGTACAGTCATGTGCAAATAAATCTGGGACAATGGTTTTTTCATATGTAGGTTGAGTTGAGAATTGAAGAATATCTCCATGGATTTTCTGCTACCAGAAAGAGCTACATCTTCATTTACTTGTCAAAGTTTAATGTAACTCTTTCTGATAGCAGGAAATCCATGGAGATATGCTTCAAATCTTAACTCAATTTACATATTAAAAAACCATTGTCCCAGATTTATTTGCACACGACTGTACATTCATTTTTATTTATTTCGCACTCGGCCAACAGCCGTTAGGGCAATTATAGGCGTCGCTGTGCATTTATGGGGACTTCCAACCCCACTAACGACTATCATGATGTTGTTATGAGAGCCGGGACCAACTATTTCCGTGACAGCCGTATCACGAGGCGCCGAGAGATGCAACCGTGGAACTCCCATACAAGTTCTGACCAGAAAGAGCGTTGCTTAACTCTACTGATCGAACGTGGACGCTTGTTCAAGCTACACCACCCGGGACCCGTACTATTTCATGTGCAGATAAACTTAATTCTCAAACAGTGGAGTTGACATTTTTTGCCGAATTAGACATTTTACTAAAAAATAGGAGATAATCGATTCAGTTCATCATCCTTCATTGGCCTATAGTTCTTCTTCTTAATATAGGCTGAGAGCCTGTTACTTCCAAACACTGCGTGCGATTTTATAATCCATCTTAAGCTGCGGCTTAGGCAGGTGACTACCCTAACCCCTTGAATAAAGGAAGAATACCCTCACAGGGATCACGGCCACCAAAGGTGTTCGTGTGATGGCCGGAGAGCGTTCGATTGTACAAATCTCCGGGTGTGGAGCTCAAACCCACTACCTGCCGACTGCTAGCGCAAGCACTTTACCAGCCGTCCACACGCTCTCTCGCCTACAAGTTCGGTAATTTTTCTCACTGATGCTAACTTGCCTCGGGATGTCGGAATCTGTCTTTGTGTGTGAGGGGGTGGAAAATGTATTTTACATTGGACTGGCCCTACCATCAAAATTCTCCACGAATCGCCACTGTATGAAATGTACATTTAAAAAACAGAACATTTTATAATAGTTTTGTTTAGCAATTTATTGTGGAACGAATAAAACGTTTGCAACTTTATCTGTAAATGTACAATTGCACACATATGCCTAAAATTCAGAATAACAATTTGCAAATTACTTTTAAAATGCATTTAATCCAATTCCAAGAACAAATTACACTCTTACTTTGTGTTTCCATATAACGAAAACCATTTTTTCTGCGCCGTCATATGTATTTACAATCTGAAAAATAGACCATCAGCTTTTTGAAATCGCCAAACCAAAAATGAGATTTTCAAATCAAAAGTTTCTTACTTCATTCAATTTGTTTGTCCTCGCGTTTTTAGTTATTCAGTTGAATCAATTCTACTCATCCACGAACATCACATTTTCACATTTGAATCTTTTTTTATATCGCAACATTACAATCATTAAATAATCATTATTAACCCCCCCCCCCCTCCCATTTGGTGTGGCAATATATAGATTCTAAAATGCATTACGCCGGTTCTCATAGTTCAATGTGTGTAGGTATATTATTTTAAATCATTAACATATACATCGAGAATTTTATATCTGTACGAAATGGGAAATATAAATAAGCAAAAAGAAAATGTGAAAACTTAATTATAAAAAATACCCGGAAATCAAGTTTTACGCACTTCAAACGAAATTAAGCCGCTGCGATCTTGAGATCTGAATTTCAACTATTTGATCTAATTACGAATCCAATTAATTCACAAAGAAGTAATGATGACTATTAGCAAATGTATCAGTTTTCCTTTTCTCTTTGTATAGTTCAGAAAAACACCAAAACTTCAATTATTGTTGACGTTTGGTCGATTAGTATTATTTATAAATATAAATTGTATTAAGAGAGATACTGTTTAATTTTACAAAAAGTACAAGGACTGCACAAAGCTCCGTCTTTTTCAAGAGATGAGCAACCCCACTTCGGCGTGATAGCTAATCAGTGAAAATTACTATAATTTATACCTGCAAGAAAGCATCTCTAAATAACAAATCAAACACTAAATTAGAAAATCGGTGATAATATCAGATCGTGGCCACTATTAATAGCCCCTGAATTTAAAATTAGAGATTTAAAGCACTTAAAGTTACCTCTCCACTTTTTACAGAGTAAAACGTGCAAAATATGTAAAATAGGCTGCGCCAATATTTCCAAATTAGCATGCCGTCGTGTAGTAGGCTTCTAAACGGGAATAGTTTCAATGATTCGATTAGTAAATAAACGAAATCGTGGGCAGGGACAATCTTAATTAAATAATCTCTAGATTTGCATAAATATCTGCTTTAACATTATAATTTAAGATAGTGTGTACGAATACGCATTCTGCACTGGCAAAGGTGACATAATTTATATGGTCAGTGAACTCAAATCGATGTTTTATCATGTTTCAACATTAATTTCGTTATTGTGTTTAATGGATTAAAATTTTCGACCTGAATATGGAATATCCTAGTTATTAAACAATGTTCAGCGCAGACTAACAGTTGTTTCAAACAAGCATTGTAAGCTTTGAAAGCCACACGTAATCATATTTGCAGCTCGAATCCACTACATACGTTAACTAGAAACGTGCGACTCATATGCAAATTGCCTGGTTAGGAATATTAATTAAATTTAAACACGTCTGCTCTTTATTCAATGCTGCTTGTCTAGTTTAGACTTCTCGTTATCATGATTTGTGCAGACATTTGCAGATGTAAAGAGTTGAATGTTACAAAGCAGAGTTGCAAAAAATAATCATATATTATTAAGTAGTTGCACAATAATTAAAAAAATATATTTGCTTGATCATGATACTATTATAAGGTCACAAAGAGCTAGGAAAATAATACATCAGTTAAAACATCCCTCCAAGTTGATTTTTGCACAGCACGTTTTCTAAGATCCGTAACAAATAAATCTGATTATTAACTCAACTGTTACATGATTGCTATCATCTAACACGAACCATATATTTTTTGAAAATCGACCAATCCCGAACTGATTACACCTGATAAGCGCCCTAGGGATGGATATCGACCTCTTGGGTAGTGTCATAATCAGAAGTAAAAATGCCACTTGACTTTTTTTAGCGTTATTGGGTTAATTTTAAATTATAATTCGTTTACGGGTTTTGTGTAATAATCTTGAAAATATAAACGCAGGCGATATACAAATAATTTTGACCGTGCAAAATTCGAAGAAGAAAAATACGATACTCATAGCATCTAATTGACTCATATTTTTACAGGTCACGTTTTTGTAAGTGTTAAAAACAGTAATTATACCTACGTAAATGTTGAGTTCTAACTACGAATCGTTAAACTCCTATTCTAACGTCAATTGCATATCAATCCCATCAAAAGCAAATAACAATTGCGTCCTTGGAGAGCTAAATGCCTATATAATCAGCAAAAGCAATGATACATTACAATACGAGGCAGTAAAGCGGCATTTAAAGATTAATTGACTTTTAATTATTGTTAGAAACAGCTCACAGTAGGTAACAATACCAGGATTTCTACAATAAATCGATTGAAATGTTGAGAACTTCAAGAAAGTTGTTATATTTTCTTAAATCATCATTACCGTGTCGTAGAAAAAAAATTAGTACTCTTAAAAATTACCTACTACGCGACGGCTTCAATTTTAATTATTGTTTCAAGTAAATATTTTGTTCGCCCCTTATGGTTGCAAAACATTACATTCAAAACATTGTTATCACTTATCAGAGCGACTCAGCATAGCATCGACAGCCAGCATTCTTATCTTCTCGTTAAATTTAATCATACGACTGTGATATTTAACATAAAAAGGGAGATGCGGTTTTATCTAAATCTTAGTGTAAAATAAAGACATAAATGCCTTGGTAGTTACAATAAATCCACTTAATCACAAATTTGAATATGAGGTGAGAATATTGTGTGTCAACAATATGAATCATTCCGAGGGATGGCCCACTGTAGGAATCTACACGGTTGGTAATCTTTAGAATCCATGGAAAATCCACAGAATTCCTGGGAATATTAGGTATTCCTCAAAAATATTTGAAGAATCTAAGAATCTATAGGAATATTACATTATGGGTAGTCTTCAAGAATGCCTTAGGAACCTTGAGAATCAATTAAGAATTCAAGAATCTTCAGGAATATTATAGTATATTTATTATACTGGTTTAATAAGAGGTCCTATTGCAGTACGAGTGGTTGCGACGAACAGAGCGAGGAGTGCTCCAATGGAATGAGTACTACAATGCCCCTTATTAAACGAGTATAATATACTATTTTATCTACTTTGCATAAAAAATAATCAACAACTTTTGTAATTTCATACATGTAATAATCTGTCAGTTGTCTGAAACTAGGTACGCTGTTTCAACGTTCTTTACATGGAAATAACAATGCAAACACAGTGCTATAATGGACTCCATTGTAGGACTGTTTTCGGTGTTACAATACTCATGTTGTGATATCAAAGTAGATAAAGATTATTTGATATTATTCAGAGGTCCTCTCAGTACATAACTTATTCCCATCAAGTTTCATATCACGTTGCTAAATACATCAACCGATTTTGCACTGATAATCTGTCTTTGGGTTACGGGTTACTAGGGTGGGTAGTTGTTCAGTGTCAAGTGCAAAAATGCAATATAAAAGACACCTGCAGTGATAGTGGACGTTTGAATGGAAATTACGAAGAATCGAGTAGTCTCGATAATAGAATTGAAGAAGCTCTACAAATTGCATAGTCAATTTTTCCAAACTGTGGAGACAATTTAAACTTCAAATGCGTTTTAAGAAAAACTACCAAAGCGTACACATACTATTAACATTTACGAGAATGAGTTCAAATCAGTGGTTGTAAAACAGTCAACGCTGTGTTGCTTGTTAACAGAAAACCAACAAAAACTAATAGTGAACGCCAAAGTAACCACATCGCTATACTCCACGAGAATTACTATGCTGTCTACTATGTATATCAATAGATTGTACTTGGGCAGAGTTATTGCGAAAAGGGATTCTCGGGGGTAGTTGAATTCTTAGAAGAAAACGCGATCGCTGCCGAATCAGCGATATAGCAGTTTCAACGTGAGACGAGGGATCACGCTTTTGGAGCCGCCAGTATTATCGTAATATTTACAAATATTGCGCTTCCAAAAATGTAATGCGACTCATCGGTACAGCGACCGCCGCGGGATAGCATAACTTCTCGAAAATATTGTACAAGTGTAGAACATTCTTGTAACCTTGCGAGCCGTGTTTGAATAATGTTACATAATATTGGTTGCAGTTGAAGCGTGTTTATTTATCTTGGGTGATTTCGGTTGTTTCGTTTTATTCAGAAAATGGATGGCGGAGAATAACATAATTAATATTCTCAACATTAATTTTAAAAGCTTACAGTTAGCTGAAAATGCTAAAATAAAGAACTTGAATGGCCTATACACCGGTATTTAATTTCAACCAGTAAGTTGGAACTCGTAATTTTACAAGACGTTTCTCTGTTACAAGAAAACTAAATGGTGTGTTTTTATCGGACTTTTTCCACGGTCTAGGGTGTATATCACACGACGTTTCGAGAGTTTTGATCTACTCTCCTTTTCAGGTGTTCCCGAAACGTCGTATGATATACACCCTAGACAGTGGGAAAAGTCCGATAAAAACACATCATAATAGACCACTGCCAAAAAATTACATTCAGAGACCAAAATAAATGGATTTGTGGATGTGATACATTAAATGCTCTGTTTTGTTTTCCATTATTATACACAAATACACATTATTATAACTCTTATGTACATTTTGGGTTGTGTTTGAATACTTTTTGTTCACTGCATATGGCGTTTTCGTTTGGATGATTAAAATTAAAAATTATCGCTGTATTTTATAAATGAACGGAATGTAGGTGTGTCATTAATTATTATTTTTCCTTAGTTATTGTTAAAACATAACAACCCCAAATATAATTATCACGAGCTGCCACTGTGAAGAGTACTATAGAACAGAAAATTATTTTGAATGTATTAAAATATTTGAATGGATATTTTTATTTTGTTGTAAGCTGAAAAGCAATATTTTATTTTACACTAGATCTTCCTCGAATCTTCCTAAAGCGATACGTGTCTGCTCATTGTGACGTGTGTTGTTTTCGCATCATGAGTGACAACGTCAATAAAATCTATCACAACCCTGTCTTAAAACAAGTGAAACAGGATTGGAAGCCACTTGATACCCAGAGATTCCCTCTAGGACTAGGAAAAAGCCTTTGGAAAAACCTCTAAGAAGCGACAGAGGTATAAAATACGACAATTAAGTATATGTAGTTCGTTTTGCATTAATCCAATATGGTTCTAAAGTGATTAACAGTGTTTTATTTTACTCAGATGGTAATCTGCCCAAAAAGAAATGATATAACAGGTTAATACTGACAAATAACCTTTCCAATTGATCCACTCGTTACTTAACCTACTGAAAAATTGTACTCGACAATTGAAAAATATATTTTTTAAATTACTGTATGTGTATAAATTCGGGCGAACTGTTGGGGCGATTTTGGCTCAATTTAAGTTGTTTAACTCTGGCTTAGTAAATCACTATAGCGATGAAGTGTCATTACATGTTTTTTGTGTTGTCAAATTTGCATTTAGTGACTTTATAAATTATTGTACTTACTCAAGTGATACTAAAAGAGCAACATGGATATGGTTTTTCTAGTAAAAAAATATTAAAAACCATTTCTCGCTGATTTTTTCCAGTATGCATGCATGAATGCGCAAAAAAGTGTAATAGTTATTTATGTATTAAGTGTGTGAACATTAGTTTTATAGCTTGAGTTCAGGAACTAAATCGCTGACATTGTTGCCATATTTGGTATAAATACAGAATTCTTGTTTTCAACTATTTTTAAAAAGGAAATCTCCACTTTTGGCGTGTTTTATTGTTGCTGCTATAATGTTTAAACGATGAATTCGTTGACAAATTACTACATTTACTATACTGTCCCGATGTCTGGTACTGAAGGTTTTAAGTTAGAACCGTTGGTATGCGAAAACTTTGTACCGATTAGAAAACAATTATTAGAATTTATCACTGGAAATTAGTCAGATTGCATGGCTACCTGGAGTTTATTGCCATTTCTGGGACACCCTGTATAGGAGCTTGCAGTTTAATTATAGTGAATGTGAAATTATTGAGTAGATGATCTGAACAACAAATTCAAATATACACAGTAGGTTAGCAACAAAAATAATTTCATGAAATTGTGAAAGCCATTGAATCAGGTGTTATTAATCTACTTTCCAGGATGATACCACCCAACTAGTACTACTAAAAATTAAAAAATAAAACGTTCCCTTCGCCAGTAATTCTCTTAAACTAAAAATTAACACCGCATTCAGAGGAACTTCCACCGCAGAGTATATATTACGGCGCCGTTTTACTTTCACTTAGTCATTTCCGTCGTGCATTTTTCACCAAGGCACAAGTACAGAAATTTAATATACGCGGTATAAAAATGACGTTCCGTGCAAAGGTAAAATTACGTGGGCGTATTCATTTTTCACACGGGCGTATTTACTGTCATGTCTTAATAACTTTTTTATTGAAGCTTTATGCTGGAAAATAAAGCCGAATTATTTCGTTTATTATTAGCGAATTCGCTGAATGCCCACGCTGGAAATTCATTGGTGATTAATTTTTGAAAAATCCCAGTCGTTATTACAAAGGATAGTTGTAAAAACTTTAGAAATTGAACAAAATGGTTATTTTATATTTGAAATAATTATTTTAAAAACTTTTCCGATTTTAATTAAATTAAATTTCTCGTAACAAATCGATTTCACCCAACCGCACGAACGACAAAATCCTGGCACCGAATATAAAAGAAACCTAAGACGAGATTTAGAAAATCAGATCGTTATCGAGCAGTTTGGGATTTCACGATAAGTTCATCTAATTTCCACTACGTACAGCTGCGGAAACATAAACCGGGACAAGTTCTGTAGGGTCATTTTTTACTATTTGAACGTTGTAATGTTGCCTTCCTGATTTTTTATGAAATGCTTTCTATCATGTGTCAATGAACAAAGACGAACAGGTTAATGCAGTACAAGAAGCTTGGGATAGCATCGAAAATGAATTTATTCAGACAATTTAACTTCGGCAAAAATTTTGTGTCCCGCTTTTTGTTTCCGCAGCGTACTTTCAAACTTCAAAAAGTAAACATTTAGGCCCATACGTGACTAGCGGACTTCCTGGGTTTCAATTAGTTCCGGAGGGGGCGCAGCCCCATTTGCCAACCGGATTTCGGAACTAACCCTAATTAGTAACTATTCTCCAGAAACTCAAAAACGAGGTTACGCCCAAAGACACTTACACACATGTTTATTCTTTAACTCAAATCCAGAGGTACACACTTCCACAAGCATTAAGGGCGAGGCGAAATTAAATGCACTTTCGTTTATTTACAATCGCGGAAGCGATCGGCAACACACAAACACACATTCGTACACCTGTTGCCGGTGACCCACTGTGGGTTTGTGTTCGTGCTTCCAGCGGAACTGTTGGAGAAGTTGGGGCCCCCACGATTAGCTAGCTACAAGCCCCTCCTCGAATTCTTTCGCCGCAAGATTTAAGGGCTGGTTGACTGCTCCTGACATGGAACAGCGTTTTTGTGGTTCTATTTCCTACTGGAATTCGGCTGGGTAAAAGAGATTCGGTGTATTTTGGAGATATGACAAGATAGAGCCATCCCTACTGTACGGAACTGGATATGTTACTGTAATTTTAGCTGTTTGGGTAACGTATAGTCCTGTTTCTTGCCACCTTTAAAATATTTTATTTTCAACAGGTGTAAGCTTAGTTTAATCTACAGATCATGAGGTAAAATAAATGAAAAAATATAAAATATTATTTACGGCTACTATTAATATAAATATTCAGCCATTTAGAAACCATTGTAACTCTAACACGATAATTTCATAAACAAAAATAGAACTAACGTTAATGACCTTATCCCTGTACCTTGTACAGTGTGGGCAAATTTCGACGTTTTCATAGGGAATCTCGATAACTATAGGAGATAAGGAAAAAAATTGACCCTCACTCTCGATCGCTTTTTTCGAGAAAAGCTTAATGGCGAAAACCAAAATTGGCTATCGTTTTCCAGTTATAAACAAATGTTCGATTTTGACTTTTCGTATTGTGGCTATATCTTGATGCTTATTTATGAAAGATAAGAATGCAGTGGCGTAGTCAGTTTTTCAAAAAACATTTTGAATTTTGAGTTACACCATAGAGTTGTATTTTTTCATATGGAACTCATAGTTGGCTATGCCATCATACGAAAGAGGATGTTTTGCTCATTAAAGAGATATATATCATATTATACAGTATCCGTCATAAATTTGGGCATGTATTTATTAGCCATCTATCAAAAATAATAATTTACGATACAAGTGCGTAAATCTAGACGCGTTTTCATCATCTGTTTGTTTCATTTACAACTGTCAGAATTATTTTGGGTACACAGGAGGGCACTTCGAACGGTTACTATAAATTTTACTATTTGTTTTTAATTAATAGAAAATAAACCTAAATTAAACTGTTTTGGAACGCATGCTTATTGTTTTTTTACTCTTTACTATAGAACTACGTCCACATATTGTATGCACAAAAACACCAGCCTACTAAATCATAAATGTTATAAATACAAATTACTGTCTTCAATTCTTTGATCAAGGATATCTTTGAAATTAATGATTTTAGGGCGCATGTTGATTAGGGTTTTTTCTTATTTTTTGCTGTAGAATACCGCCCTTATATTTGTTCTGTGCAATTTTGAAACGCCCTGTATATCAGTGGAATGCGAAAAACTCCTCTTTTTCGTGATGGCGACGCCAACTATAAGTTTTATATAAAAAATACTTTATGGCGTAACTCAAAATTCCAAACCATTTTTAAAAAACTAACTATACGACTGCATTCTTATCAAAAAGTGCTTGAAGAACGTAGACATTACTTTTCTCTATTTTCATAAATAAGCGAGATATAGCCACGAAACGAAAAATCGAACTTACGTTTATAACTCGAAAACAATAGATAATAGCTAATTTTGGTTAGCACCATTAAGCTTTTTTTTTTAAGAAATCGAAAACGGCGGGTTCATTTTCCCATATCTCCTATAGTTATCGAGATTACCTATGAAAACATCGAAATTTGCCCACCCTGTACGTTTTGCTACAATCTATTCACTTTTTATTTATATATTTGATTGCTCATGTCATCGGCATATTTTGTACCTATTGGACTTATGATGATTTTCTTCGACAATTTAGTAGGGGAGAGTGGGGATAATTCAAACATGTTCCACTTTTAGATATATGGACAAAATCATTTCAATTACAAGCCTTTTAGAGAGTATTTCCCCATTCTTACAATAACGCGAATAAAATTTCAAGTGTACTGTGACGTTCAGTAAAAAGTTATAAACAAAAGTTAACATTTGCGTATTTAAGGTAACATTCTGATGTTGGGGTATTGCGGTGGTAATCTAAATTGGTTGTGGTTGTGGTGTAAAATTGATCCTGTCTTAATTTTAGCGTACAAAAATAATAAAATCCCAAAAACTCATTGCGCCCAGTTCTGGTTCATAACATTAAAACAATAGTCAAGGGGTAGATTTAACCAGCACTTGTTGAATACATTCAACTATTGTTGAATCTATACCGTGTGTGTGGGACTTATTAAAGCTGACATTATTCTTGATACAAATTATTTGGAAAATTGTCAAAAACAGCGTTCAAGAAGCGCTCAAAGATTGTTTTAAAAATAAAATGGCCGTAAGTGAAGCTGCAAGGCTGCATAATATACAAGAACGCACTCATATCTAGAATTAAAGATATAAAAGCAAAAGGAAAGAGAAAGCTTTTGCCAGATCATCGGGCTCAGGAATGTCAACTGACGAGGACGATACCAGAGATTTCATAGTAAAAATTCTGTCAATCACGTGTTGTCAATATGTGAGGAAGATGAGTTAGTTAATAGATATTGATGATAAAGTTTCGTTAAGTACCATAAGCAAGCGTGTATTGTTCAATATTTTATCTTCATCAATAAATTCTCGTTCAATGTATTCTTTGTTTTGTAAAAATGAGTGCGGTAATATATATTATACATTACCGCACTGTATGCGGTAATATTATCTATAACCCCACTGAGTGAGGTAATATCCATTACCGCACTGAGTGCAGTAATAAATCTCTTAACGATACTGAAATTAATTAGGTAAATAGTCTATAACGACACCGATGCAGATAAATACATTAAACGATTGTCTGATTTACGTTACGGTCTATGTTCTAAGCATCTAAGCAAACTCGGGTTCTAGAACATTAACTCAACCAATTTTTTACATAATCCGGAGATATAAATGAAAAACGAAGATAAATACTAGTATATGGTTATACCCAAAAATTCAACGAAAAATTAAAGAGACGCAATGGAGAATCAAAACTAAAATTTCTTACATCTACGGCAATTATGAGCAAACTCGAAACGAAAGAAAAGGAAAAGGCGAAGAAATCTCTGAAGATGTCAAATGAAATTGACAATGAGACGTCCAAAAATTCATCTTTCTGGAGTCGATTTATTGGTCGATGAATTTCCATTACCATTGGATGACGACATCATCAAAGAAGGAAGTTCGGCATTATGTAATTTTGAAAAATCGTTTCACTGATTATGAAATTAAATTTCTAAGACGTAAAAATTACTCAAACACTTTCGTTTTTCCAGATGTGAATGATATTTTCGCTCTACCCAAAGATAAGATTGTTAGTTTAATACCGAGACCGCCAAATACAGGAACTGCTAGAATAGTCTCTTTATGGTTTAAATTTAATTTTAAATGATGGGATGTATGTTTTTTATATTATTATTTGCTGTCTTTGTGCTACTATTATACTCTTCTTCTTCTTTGTCTTTCCCTTATGCCCTTAGGCAATAAAATTCATAGTTTAACCCGGTTGAAACTACTCCACTCACGTGTTGAACCTTCCCCAGTAAAAGGTATATTCAACCAAAATGTTCTTGTGAAAAAAATATTTAGACAAACTAGAGCTTTCATACTCTCAGCGTGTTTTATTTCAGAAATTGATGTAACACACATTAAAGTCTATATATCTTGAAAAAAACAATAAAAACAGTGCTCAAAAACCATATACAATAAAACATTCGGTTAAACATACCCACTCTCCCCTACTTAGATCTAGTGTTTGTTTTCATCCACGTAAAATATCTGTTGTTGAGACTGCTATTTACAGTTCTGTTTACGAATTGTAATATCAGACAACAATTCTTCTACAAAAAACAGTGCAATTACTTCTTACCGATATGTGGCAATAAAAAAAGTCCCCGACGTGATTATAAAACTTTTGCGACGTGATTTAGGAAAATTCTTTTTCTTAGAATCTACATTTTTTAACATAGGCCTCGACTACCGTTTACGAGCAAATTAGAAAACAGTGGTTTTACTCAAAATTGCTGTTTGTTGCTTTGCTTTTTCCTCTACGAAAGAGGGAATATGCTTCCATCAACTCAAAAGAGTCAACCCAGTCGAAATTAAAATTTGGTGTGCCCTAAGGATCTGTACTTGGGCCCACACTTTCCGAATTACATAAACAAGTTATTAAGTGGAAATAGGGGTGCGCTGCTTATCCTGTTCGAGAATGATACCCGTCATGTTAATGCTTCTAAATGGTATACAAAACAGGCTTTCTCTGCATGAAAGCAAAACGTGGTCTAACTACGATATTTCCACTGCAGCCAGCAAATTTTCAAAATTTGTAAAATATTACATTTTTTCGATTTGTTTAGACCCCCACAAAACTGGTCGGCCGGCCTCGAATTTGGCACCGCTTACGTGGACTTTAATTGCACCACCTGAACTGGGCATTAGACCACGGAGTAAACATTTTGCTTACACCTGAATTGGGCACTTTAAATAATTAAATTATTTGATGTTTATTAATACAAAATATTATAACATAAATACAACATTTCAGTATTCATCAAAGCCCTTAAAAACTGTATCGACTTAATGATTAATTACAATATAATATCCATGTTTTATTTACTGTTCGTATAAATAACGTATACATTTAACATAATGTAACCTACCTATTTCACTATACTGATCAATTTTCATTTTTAAAAACTCGTGCCGGCGTCTTGTTTCGGGATCTTTAGTTCTACCAATTTCGTTAACACTTTGTAGCTTAATTAAGTAACAAACTACTTCCGCGATTGGACCGTGTCATTATTGCCTATATCCAACAAGTCACCGAGAGCGTAGGAAAGTTTCTTCGAAAACCAAACATTAAAATAGTATTCAAACCCCCGAGCAAAATCTTACAAGTTTTTCGTTCGCCTAAAGATAAATTAAACACTATGTCATCTAAAGATGTTTATATAGTCCCTTGCTCTTGTAATGCTGTATACATTGGTGAAACAGGTCGTTTAGTGAAAACTCGCATCTCTGAGCACCAGCGCTGTCTCAATCAGCAATCGTCAAACACCAACGCGATACGGGCCATAAAATTATTTTCGATGAAACTTCCATTATCTGCAAATCCCCATTCTTCGACCTCAATAATGACACGGTCTAATCACGGAATCTGTTTGTTAGAAGACGGGTCGTTTAATAAAAAGTACTTTTTATTTCGCTATGTCAAACACAATCTTCTTCGTCCCTTATAATAATTTTAATTTGTGGGATTAATCCAAGTGCCAATACTTAACAATTACGTAACACAGGAAAGCCAGTAAAGTAAAACGTAATGACTACGTTTTATACAAACCCACTGGATTGCCAATGCAGCAAGCAAGTTCGCTGCATCAATACCACCAAAAGAAAGGCCTCAGCTCTCAGGCAAAGAATGTCAGTTTTAGCTGCCGACTTAAACTATCAGTACAGATCGTAACTACATGTGCAGTTATCAATAAATTATAATTGTTTAGCTCTTTTTTAATATACAAATCACTGAATGCTTTGGTTAGTGTTTGGTGGTGTGCGTGTGAGTAATTTACCATCAGCATTGCACACATAAACATGTAAATAACCGTTACACAGGTTGTGAATTAAATGTATTGTCACCGAATGGTGCTTTAAGCCCGATTGACATTTATAGTGCAAAACACAGTGTAGCCATGGATAGGGCACGGGCTCGGCAAGGATTTCTTCAATCATGCACACTGGATGGCTTTGCGGCGGGTTTCAGTCGTTCTTTACGAGATTTTGGAATATTTTGTCAACTTTAACATTAATCTTCCCTAATTTGCATGCTTATTCATTAACGGTTATTTGAGACCTCATAGGCCATTCCATATTGGATGCCACTATGATAAGGAGGAAAGAATAGCCGACATTAACTCTACAACCGTTAGGAACTTTGATTACAAATTATTGTGGTAAAGTGAATAATAATCAATTGAGCAAAGGAGATAAGATAGAAAACTAAGTATGTTAACAAATAAATATATAATATTTAAAGTTTTATATTCTACAGATAGATTCCTATTTCTTTTAACTTTTTTTATTATATACTTCTCCACAAATGAACTGGACCACCCATAAAAATTGTATTTATTACATTACGTCACAAAAAAAAAAAAATATATATATATAAAAGCTTTTGTTTTATAGTATACTCATATTAAGCATATTTAATTGCACTATCCTCAAATATCAACTGAAGAATTAACAAAATAATATTAATAAAATTAAAAAATAATAAAATTATAAAAAACTATATTTTACAAAAATAAGAGGAATCACACAAGAAGGTTAATTAATAGTTCTTTGAGTTTCTTCGGAACGTTTAAAAATGTTTGGCCACGATTTGGCATACTTTGTATGCAATGTGCTATCAACATTTGGGCAAAATTCCAAATTTTAAAATGATAATATTTTATTAATGGACTTAGTTTTCTTTAAACCAAATTATGAATAGAAATTGTTTTTATAGTGACACAATCATGAAAGGTTACCAAAAATTTCATGACTGCCCTTTTGTAAAATATTTTTAAAAATTGCACCAATATATGCAAATGGTCCAGTTCATTTGTGGAGCAGTATATTATATTTAAATTTTCATAAATTAGTCGCTTTGTGTTATTCCTCGTTTTTAAATAATTCAATTCCTTACAACTCTACAATTCATATTATAAATTCAAAAAATTATTTAAAATTTTAAAAAGTACAGCAGAAATAAAAGAAGAAAACTAAAAACCCAAAAACTGACAAGTGATTGACTACTCTGTCAATTTAAACACCCCCATGTTTATACTTTAATGTTATTTTGTCATTGACAGTCCTAATCCCTAGCGTGAAAGAAAGTTGTATATAGGACAAACTGGAAAAGCATCTTGATTAAGCAATAATTTAACTTTTTATTCACTTCAATTCACTGGATAGTTAAACCAGGTAAACAAGCTTCTGCGTCATAAGCCGAGTAAAATGTAAAATGCATTGTACTCGATTTCGGCCAGTTCATTATAGGCCAGATTATACCAACAGTAAAACATCAAAGCTAACATTTTAAAAGTTAAGAAAAGCTACCAAAAGCAAAGAAGTGGTAACTTTCAGGCGTAGATATGAATTTTGTCTGCATGGTGAAATATTAGTACCAACGTTAGAATGTTTGTAAATCCAGACATTCTTTAGAAATTTAGTATGGCTACAAAAATAAACTTCGCAGTTTATAATTCAGATTTTACGATATCAAACACGAATGTTTAAAATTAGCAAGTTAACCTAATTTTCTAATTCTTTAACATTTTAAAATGAAAGGCAATTCTTATAAAAATTCAATAACCAAATCAAAAAGGAGATGTAAATTGTAAATAATGCATTTATTATATGCTATTTAAAAAATGTACTAAAAATTAAAGTATTTGCAAAGTACGCGAGTAAGTTTATCCTTCTAATATTTATAATAAACATAGCTATACTGTGTTAATTACCGAATAATATACTATTAAATAAGGGAACAACGTTTGAAGAAATTATTATTTAGATTAAATTTCTGTACCAAGTAATTTTATTTTAAGTCGTCATTTAAACCGTTACAGTATTTACACATTGCAAAAAGTAAATTCATGAGAAAAATTCCCATATGAGTAAAATCTGTACCTACGTTTGTTGCATAATCAAGTGCCTAGTTATTTGTAAGACATGGTTATTAGAAGGTCTAATAATATACACAGCGTTTATATTAGAACAGCTAGTTACACTATTGCTCCAGAACATTTGAAGGTAGATACATTAGTTTAAGTTCAAATGCTTTTAAACGTCATCTTAAGTAGGTAACGAATGTTGAATTTATTTTTTTCTATAGCACATGTTAAAGTGTGCTTTTATCAACTCAAAACAAAAGGTCAAGTTTTACTTTAACAGCAAGGGTAGATAAAGTAGCACTTTAACATCAAGGATAGATAAAGTAATTTAATTTTCTAACTTTTGTTTAAATTAAATATGACAGCTGGACATTATCGTAGCAACCCAATCTAGCTACTGACATTTTGAAATGTGATTGACAGTCCTTATTTTCTTTTGAAATTGTTAAAGTTCTTGCTATAGAAAAAAATATTGTATTATACACTACGATAAAGTTATTTCTATCCACTCTTCACTCGTGGATAAAATTTAACTTTACCATCTTGTATAATAAATTACTATTGTTTTTATTGATATTTTTCGTAATAATATTTCTGTACAGTGTTAGGATAGTGCACCTTATTTTAACACCGGAATGGAAGATTGGCGATGATGTTTTTATTATTTTTAAATTTTATTATCTTTTTACTAAAAATAGCAAACGAAACTAATAAATAAGGAAATTTTAATATTTCTAACAAGTTATTACAGAAGTTGTTCAACATTACATCCTTCTTAGCGCTATGTGGACTAGTGGTTACCACGTCTTTTTAACAATCGGGAGGTTATGGGTTCGATTCCCGTGGCCGTCTGCTCTGATTTCAGGTTTTTAGGTGGTTTTTCCTGAGTCAACAGAGGTCCTGAGGCGAATGCCGAGGCAGTACTTCTCCACCTTTCCTGGCCTCTCTTCCATTCTCCACCCCTCCTTCTCTCACCCATTCTGAAATTCTCGTTATTGGCTGAAGAGGGACCCAAGGTCCCTATAACAGCCCTCCCCTAATTGGGGAAATTGAAATGACCACGAACCTTTTTTACCTTTTACATCCTTCTTGTTGCAGGCGCATATGACACCTTTTTAGAACTTTTCTCATAGAATTTATTATTTTAGCAAGCTTTAATTGGCTAACAGCAACCAAGAAAAATAGAAGAACAGACCAATACAGAAGCGAATGCGCGCGACACGAATCGTAGGAGCACGAATGCATCTGCGTGGTTTTTCTCAACTAAGAGCGCGCAAGGTGTAGTAGCCTTTAAGATGTTATATTCTAAATGTTCAGGTAGATTTATAGCTATTGCGGTATCAAAGGCATTATGAGCAAAATAAGCACTTGTAATTTTTGAAATAAATATATCCATGAAAACAAATATGTAGTGTTTATTTTTCATAATGTCCTAGGGACACTACAAAAAATAATTTCCTTGTGGCGTTATTTTGTATATAACATACCTTCAAATAGAGTAATTATTGTCAATTAATATACTGGTATGACATACATTTACTTAAACTTTTAATAAAATTGTTGGATACTACTGTAGTGAGTTCCCAAATCCATTTTATTTCTAATTTCTTTGCAATTAAAGATATCCAAAATAAATACATTTTCATATGAAATTAATTTAAAAATAATTTTATATCAATAGTTCAATTTTTAGTATAAATTATAAATACGCTTATTACAAATTATTTTTAAAAATTTCTGTTTTTATATTAAACTGCAGATAAATATACAGCGTGTCCGCGGATTGAGTACACATAAGGTGTAAATAATAAAAAATATTCGACTTAGAAGCTGATATTCTAGGAATCGCTCCTGCTTGTCCTCAAACCAAGATTTTGAAAAAATCAATGAAATTAATTAATATACAGGGTGTTTCTCGAATCGGTTTTTAAAAAATGGCCAAGAGTAAACTACCTTTATTAGAAGAGAAATAAAAAAAAAGTATTAAGAAAAGTTCTTTAGAATTAAGAGTGATGGTAGACCCTCAATTTTCAGACAAATCGGCCTACTTTGATTTTTTACATTTTTTTTATTTTTTATACCAATAGGTATACTTTTTATCGTGGCTGTAGGTGGCACTCTAACTGGTTCATGAACTAGGATGTTAAAAAAAATAATGGAGTGCCTCCTACAGTTACGATAATATTTATGTTGGTAGAAAAAAATCAAAGTAGACCGATTTGTCTGAAAATTGAGTCTTCCATTACTCTTAATTCTAAACAACTTTTCCTAATCCTTTTTTTGTTATCTCTTCTAATAAAGGTAGTTTACTCTTGCTCATTTTTTAAAAATAGATTCGAAAAAAACCCTGTATATTAATTAATTTGATTGATTTTCTCAAAATCTTGCTTTGAGAATAAGCAGGAGCCATTCCTAGAATATCAGATTCTAAGTAGAATATTTTTTATTATTTACACCCCTGAACTCAATCCGAGGACACACTGTATGTAACAAAGATGCGAGGTTCTAACACTCAAATTAAATATTAAATACGGAGTAAAAAGTAAAGGTTTCTTTATTATCTATATATTAAAAAAAAGTTACAAAGTTGAAGAAATTGGAACTGGAAAAGGCATTACTCCTCACAGCTTATTTTTAATAGGAATTTAACGCATTATAAATCAGAACGGTACTACAAGAAACTCTCAAATTATGAGGTAAAAAATTTTTATACACCCGAAATAAATAAAAGATTAACTTATGCAACGGCCATTTGAAATCTGATCAAATCATATGGAAAAAACAAAAATGTATTCATGGTAAATTTCTACACGAAATTATAAGAAATCTGTGCACCTATTTTAGACAATTTTAGACAATATATTCCAGTTGCGCTCAACCCCAATTTCTTATTATGTGTGTTACAATTAAATATTCAATATACTACTAACTTGGCAATAACATGTTAAACTTTTAAGTATTTTGGTGTTTATTTTAATATTAACATCTTGAATGACCTGCAGTTGAAGTACGTAGACCTCTATAATATAAACACTCAACAGCGAGTTAAATTAATTAAGCTTATCAACTCAGAAATTAAAGCAATTAATTAATTAATATTTTGGTTCTCACAATTTATTCTGTCAAACAACAATAAAATTAAGGAAACTTTGCTCTCATAACGCGAGTCATTGACGTTAATTTTCCTTCTTTTAATTGACAAATGTAAAAAAGCTCCTATTTCATAAAAACGAGAGTAAATAAGTGAAAAAGCATACCCTACAAATGCTTAAAAAATATATTCAAGGTGCCTAGGAATGCAAGTCGGGTTCCTACCATACAAATCTGTCGTTTCCAAACAAATATTTCTACAGTATTCTGAGAACATTGTCACCCTCTATTGTAGGTGTTCTAGAAATGATAATGTCCATGGCGTATCTAGACATCACTCCTAATGAATGAGCAATTAAACTAAGTTACACTTGAATTGTTTTGGCTTTAATTATCTAGCATTTAAGGATTCGTCAGGGTTTTATAAAAATATTAGTTGGCATACTTCACTGAAATTCTTTAAAATTTATATTAATTGCCAGTAGAGATATGTATCAACACTTAAAAAATATGATTATGTTAATTCAGAACTAAAGGCAGATGGATTAGTCCTGATTCTATTGCACAATTTCAGAGCGTTCTGTTTTCCTTACACGGGAAATTTTAATATTTATATAAAAGCTAATTTATTTGCATTCTAAGTCACGTTTTGGAGTTCCATAACTTTAACGGATTATAAATTACACCAAAACACAGAGAGAGGAATGTATTCCACGACATTACGTAAAATATCCACCAAGATAACCTATATCCTTAAAAATAAGCTTGGCTCATTTTCAAAAATGCCGAGTAGTTGCTAGTGTTATCAGAGCTAAGATTTATACGACTTCAAAATTCTGAAATAACTGCTGCTTAAAAATTTATAATAACTCTTTTATATAACAGGATCTCTTCAAGCAAAGTTAATCACAAAAGGAAAATGAAAGTTCTAAGTAGCATATTCCAAAAATTCCCGACTTAAAAGCCACTTAAAGGTTTTATTACAAACTATTTTTAAGGCACTAAACCGAGCACTACCAATAATTTGGAACTGAAATAGAAAAGACACTTTTACGATCGACTTTTGTAGCTTCGGCAGACATTACCGACCTTTCTAACAGACTACGTCTTGCTTTTGGGCACTAAAAAATGAGACTTCCGAGCAGGCTTTACACTAGGAAAAAGCGTAGCTGGAAAACTAAAGGACTTTGCCCCTAGTTTCATTAATGATCCGGCACTAAAAAAATCCGAGTAATTTTAGCAGCGCGTGGTATTTGCGGCATCCTGTGTGCGAGAATAAGCCAAATAACAAAATTTGGCTGCCAGTTTGCAATATTTATGTGATAGCATCTGGAGCACACGTTACTTTCTTCGTTATTTTTTGCGAATTGTTCGGGCAGCCGGAAACCCGTCTTGCATAAATATAAAGTTCGTTTACACTTCGGTTTTCCGAACGGCAATTGCAGGCATTTTTCAAGCGCCAGTAAACAAATAGACCTGTGTTTAAATAGCTCCATTCTTATTCCGATTAACAAATGCGTTGTTTGAAAAGCTCGAGAGGTTTAACGAACTTGCAGGAGTCAAAGTCTGTAAGGAACACACCTATCGAGGCAAAAGCGAAAATTGGTCGCAGAACAGTTACGAATTGCTGCACGTCCTTTTTGAGGATATTAGGGTCGAGCAATGCCACTCCTGAAATTCTTTCCTGTTAGAAATACACACATTATTGCAATCATGCGAAACTTCAGAATTATGATTTTTGTGAGATCTACATACTTCAAAAACATTGTTCCCGCGCAGTATGAATGATCCTCAACAGCGACGGGTTCAAGATGCTAAAGAAAATGTATGACTGTTCATAAAAAATAAATTAAAAATGGGTATTTATGTGAATGGGCGAGTGTGTGCACATGAGCTACAACCTAAGGAATACGATTTTGATTAAATACTATATTTGGATGATTAATGATCACTGTTCTAAAAATGAGTTTCAGCCACGATTGAAAAATCCTTGATGCTGAAAAGGCGTTTTTCCACAAAAAAACTGTAAAATTTTAAGTATGTCACACATGTATAGTGCAGGAACTAAAAGCAATTTAATTTTTTGAAAATTTCAACTATTTTACTAATAAATGGGAGATATTTTTTTATTTCTTACTGTCATACAACTTAGATTTTTAACCAGTGACAAAAATAGGATTACTTTAGACCCAACAGATACAGGGTAAATATCTTAAAAAATTAACTCTCTTATTTTCGTTGTTAATTGCAGAACAACTGATTAGACAAAAATATTTGTATACAGCTTAGCCTTTTGTCCTTGACCAAAATAGGTATAATTTGAACCCAAATGGTACACGGTGAGCACCTTAACGAATAACTTCTGTCTTTTTTGCTTTATATCAATTTTTTAGAAAAAAATCATATTCTGCATATAGCTTACACTTCTATCCTTAACGAAAATTGCTACACCTTTGATCCAATACAGAGGTGAACAACAGATACAGGGTAAATATTTTTTTCCTTTTGACAGTTGTAATATTTACTTTTTTGTCCTTTGAGTGGTTTGTAAATATTCTATCATTTCTTAGTATTCCGGCCATTCCGGGCCTTTGACTAAATCAACCGCTGAAAAATAATACGTTCTAAATATTTCTAAAAATTGAACCGAGCCCGAAGTTATTTCAACGGACCGGGGGTAGTTTTAAAATATCAATGGGCCTGGCTGTGAGTTAGCCGAGAGCGTGTATGTGTGAATGTTGAGAAATCTGATACTCGTATACCACAAAGAGTAGCATTCCAACGCGATTATGTGCCTTTACAGTGTTGCTTGTGGTAATTATATGAACAATTAAGGTCTGTAATATGATTACTTGAGTAGCTTTGCAATCGAGGTTGTATGTAGTTGTATTGTGCAGCCGAAATGAACATTGTTTCATGCTTGATATAGAGAGATTTGTTGTTTGGGTCGTTGCTATGTGCCTGGATTAGCGATCATCCAGAGAGATGATCAATAATCCCTGACCTGATAAGCAATCAGTTATCCAGAGAGCGCATCTGGATAGCCTGGGATGCTAATTTCCCACAAATGCCTTGCGATTTCCGTCCTTTCCGGAGGCGGCAACCGCAGCTCCAGATCACACTGACATGAGTTGTAGCTCATTGGTCTAGTTAGCATTCGGCTAATAGGCACTAGACGCAATAACCATCCGTATTGCAGAGTTTTTATAGGTACATCATAGGCGGTGAAAATTGTTCCTGAACGAAATACTCTACTAGACCTTACGTGGGAACGCCACGGGAGCCGCAAAACCCCCTAGAACACACACTGCTATACTATATTCACTATAGTCCCGAATTGTCAATGTCAAAATCCAATTAAAAACAATCCTTTATATCATGGTTAATATTTTTAAGTCAAGCTATGGGTAACTAGAAACAATTAATAAAGCTACTAATGTCAAAACTATAAATTGTAGGTTATATTTCGAACTGACTTAAGCAAAAATAAATAAAAGTTGCCAGGTAACAAAAACCCACATTTACAAATATATTTGCGTTGTCCAACCTAGTAGTAACAAAAAAACCAATAGAAATTCAACAGTGCTACCACAAAACGTCATTTTTGACAATCCGGGACCATGGTGAACAGAGTATAAATGTCGCAATGCTTCTTTATTCTTGTTTGCATGCCTGATTGTGGAATTTGACTGTTGTGTATTTACGAGCGAGTATGTGTGACCATGCCACATGAAAGGACCTGTTCATCGCCTCTCCTCGGTTTCGTGCTTCTAATCCACAACCCTTAGGCCAAAGGGACGTTACGAAATTTTTGGGTAAGTCACGCCTGCAAATGTATGCACGAGGACCGATCTAAATCCAGGAAAAAACAAATTAGCCTCGAACCCGGAATCAATGTGCCAACATGACACTTAAAAAATAGTCTTAAAACTTAACACTTGCGAGGGAAGAAGCTGCGTGTACAGCCCTTTAGAGATTTTTTAAATTAGAAACTAAATTATCATATGAACCTCTATAAGGTGGGTTGCTAAAAATCACGATTTATTTAAAAAGATCAATTTGTATTGATTTAAATAGGATTTTTTACTTAAATCAAACATTTATCTACCTATATTTCCGTATTTTTCTTTATTTGTGTCAGTTTATGAAAATTCACGTGCATTAATAAGTTCATTCATAAATGTACGAAGTAATAGTGCGTTCTGGGATCAGTGTTGCCACCGCATGTAAATGGTTAAGAATTAAACAATTCCAACATTTCCCTACACAGCCGAATGGACGATTTTTCTATATGTTGTAATATTTACTTTTGGGTTCTTTGAGTTGTTTGAAAATATTCTATTGTTTTATTTGTATTCGTATAATTATAGGCTTTCGACTAAACCAGCCACTGAAATATGATACGAGCACAGAATCGGAACGAGTCCAAAACCAATTTACAGATCGAATGCTGTTTTTAAAAGATCGGGGGCGTTTTAGCAGGTAGAAGGAAAGGCCTTTAGCCGAGAATTCCCATATTTGGAATGTTGTGGACCAGAAGCGACCGGGGGTTGCATTTTAGAATGCGAGGGTGCTTATGTTTTTTTTTTTGCAGTCTGTGAGCGATGTCGGACATGTGTGAACGTGGAAGCTGGTGCACCGCTGGTGTAATTCTACCACGACTGTGTGTTTTGAAGTGATTGAATTACTTATAAGAGAGCGGATGAAACTATGAGGTCTGTAAAAAGGAATGCTAATGCTTGTGTAGCTTGCAAATGTAGTAGTTATTGTACAGCGAAGTCGGGCATTCGATATTGTTCCGCACCGATGCTGCTTGTAGACAGCTTTGTTAATTGTGTCGCTGTTCATTGTTATCGTTGGCCAGGGGTCAACTAGTCGCAGAGGGTGGCCTCATACCTGGATCAGCGGTCACTCGGCGAGGTGGCCCACGATCCTTGACCTGATAAGCACCTTGCTTATCAGTGACCCCAATTAGCATTGGGTGGCTTGGGAAGCCCATCTCCCAAAGATGCCTTGTACCTGCGTCTTTTACGGTCCCTGCGGCCACCGTAATTGCGGGTTACATTGACATGGGTGGGACCCATTGATGCCGTTAACGTTCGGTTAAGGTATACTAGATGCGGTAAGCATCCGTGTTTTCAGGATTATTACAGGTACATCATCGAAGGTGCACCGAAGAATATCCCCGATGACGTCTTCCTCGAGATGCGACGTGGGACGACGCGGGGGGGGCCATAAAACCCCCTGTAAGTATAATGTAATGAGCACATTACTGCTAAAAGCTGAATGTTTGTTGTTTTGCTTGCATGACTGATTGTGGAATTGGCTGAGCTTGTGTTCGCGTCAGGCGTGTGTGATCACCTGCTATATGAAAGGACTCGCTGTTCGCCTTGCACCCCCTAGTATCATGTTTCTGATTTACAACCCAGACTGCAGGGGCGTTATGGAATTTCTGGTAAGTCGCCAGTTCTTGTAAATTTATGCATGTGAACCGATCTGAATCCAGGAAAAAATTAATTAGCCGGGGGCATCGAAAATATGTGCCTACATATATTTTACCAGTAAACTTTTTACGTGACTGAAAGTAAAACAAACGAAGTATATTTACGGCCAAATAAAACCGGGCAGTACTTTACTCTATTGTGAATTGGTATTAAATCACCTAAGAAACATAAAAATTAAAAATGACATATTAAGAATTCAAATTGTCAAGGTACTGTCAAGTAAAAGCCTGATTTACCAACATTTACGAAAATGACATAGAATGTCAAAATGGTGGTCGTTTTTATTTGGCCGTAACCGTACATTAACCCTCTTTTAGTAGGTATTTTACAATAACCTCAAACTACCATCAGTATACTTGTATGATGTAGAAATTAACAGATTTTTAGCAGTTAGCAATATTATTCTCATGGTGTTACTGTTCATGGTGGTTTTCTGTCTAAATAAAGGGTTGTTTAATTAAAAATGTTTGCGGGTGACTTCTTTTGTGTACTTTTTTAATTTGACAAAGTACGAACACTACGATTTAAATTAAGGATTTGTTTTATTAAATCGTAAATCGAAGAGCGAATGGCCGGCTGGCTGGTAAAGTGCTTGCACTTGCACTCGGCAGGTAGTGAGTTCGAGCCTCACATCCGGACATTGGTAACATCGAACGCTCCCTTCCCGGGCCACGAAAAAATGCTTATAAAAACGCACTTTGTGCGGTAATAACAAGCTATCAGCGTATATTAGGTAGAAGAAGATTTAAATTTGGTCAATCCTGTCTATAAGAAACAAGAATATAAGAGAAATTGTGACTGGTAAGGCGCATAAAAAAATACTAGTCAAAATTGAAAATCACTATAATAAAACGGTTATATGTAATATTTCTCGCAGAAGAGTAGTTTCTACTGGATTAGGGGCGATGGTTAGGGGATAATAAATTCAGGACGGATCTCTCTCTGCGTTACAATAGTTTTCATTTTGTTGTGACAATTCATATTAAAATAGTTATTTATGCACCGAAGAAGTAAAAAGCTATCGTAGTCCCAGCATAAACAGTATTTCCCGAGCGAAAGTGAGGGACTCATTTATGCAAGGGACTGAAACACACTTTATTCCCACGGTGCATACATCTTTTGCACAAGCAAATTTATTTCTCGTTTCGATTATCAAATTGTGGTTCATAAGTAGTAGATAGAAAATATGATATATAAGAAATAGGTAAGAAGACACACTACTTAGGGACAGAGGAACAAGCAGCGATTGTAGTTTTAAACTTATACAGCATATTTCGTTCGTTATGTTTGTACTGTTCTTTGGTTTCAATGATTAAATTAAATACTATGGGACTAAACACTTCGGTTACTCACTCGTTTGAGGCAGTAAAACATTTTTTTTTTTGCTTTAGGCGATATTTTGGAGGACCAAAGTGCCATTTTTTATCCTTGAGGGATTAAATTTTCATTTTATCTCTCAGGGATTAAAAGTGGCATTTTGGTCCTTCAAAATGACATTATTTACAACACTACTCATCTCCATTTCCAAAGTCATCCATTTTTCCGAATCGAACGTATAAATTTTAAAACCAGCAAAATCAGTTTTATTTGAAGATTTGTGACCCGTGCAAAAAATAGCGTCTATACCTGGGGACCAAAGTGCCTTTGATCCCTTGAGTGATTATAATAATAATAATAATAATAATAAACTTCACGCGCGGGATCAAATGATGCACTTTTGTCCCTTATATAATATTATTCCCGTTCGTGCAGAAAAGTAACTAAAACGTTATTAGATATTTTGTTCAGTTGTTTAAAGAATAGTAATTCAGCACATGTTGAATATCACCAATAAACGAATACTTGGCGAGAAGGAAACTTCTCATTTCTCATTCATTTACGAAGTTTGCCTTAATCGTATAAGAAAGTTCAATAAATCTACCCCGACAATGCTTAAGATTCCAAACTGGTTGATTAATAATAATCGTTTGCACGTCATATCAAAAGTACATTCTTAGATAATGCTTAAAATGCATAACAAAGTTCCTAGAAGCCGATATGACAATGTTCCTTGTCAAACCATACATTCATTGACTACAAATATCAACAAAGAATGAGAAATGCGCGCACGTAAGTCCATTTGTCATGCCACATACAGTCACATCTTGGAATTTATTAACTACACGTGGGCTGATATTATTTTATTCCCGCGTACCCCATTTGATTACAAACAGCCATTTCCAACATGCCTTTACAAATCAGGAGTGGGATGCTTCCACACATTTTCTAAATTAAAAAATGGCCCCCTCATGCAGTTCAATGAAAAACCATCCAATTTACCAGTTGCTTACAATTAATTAATAGGAGGCATGGTATCTTGGTCGGATGATGGAAAGTGCAGCCCGTATGACAAGACACATGTGTTCTAATTTGCGTGAGAGGAAAAGAAGCGCCCCCACATTCGGTTCTGACGGATGCGATCCCGAATTAGAACTAATGTTTGGGCTCCAAACGGGAGTGCTGTGCGGCTTTATGAACACAAGTATGAAATATAATATCGTTCTTAAATACGCCCTTAAACACGTTTATGTTCCACTTCCGCAACGCCTTTTCATGACCTGCCACAATTATCGGAAGCGATAATGGGGCTTGTCGTTAGTTTCCTCTATAAAATGAAAGCATTGTGGGAAATATGCTCGTATACTTTGAAAACTACTCGAATACAGAACAATATGGGCGTACATTGTTCCCTGAGGTACACCGCAGCTTTATACTTGAAATGATTAAATTTATGTGTGTTGAGAGAAGACGAAGCGTGTAGCGGAAAAAAGTTAAACAGGAACTGAGCCAGAACTTGTATATATTTGCAATGGATGAGATTTATCAAATTCGTCTGCAGCTGCTAGATATTAATTTTGAGAGTTTACTGCAACTAATGATGTGTGGAAATTGTATGTAGGAGTATGCTGAAACAATAAAATAGGGCGACGGCTCCTTGGAACTTAATGCAACATTGGTTGTCTTTATTTTCCCCTCAATGTTCAGAAAACAACTTTAATAAATGCTTATTTTCTGCAATTCACACACAAGCGCGACCATTACAGAGATTCCTCAAGTGAATTATAAAAAATCTACACTTTGAATCTGCTAGAAACCTTAGCCTTTATTGTACCATTGTACACATAAAATTGAAGAACTTAAGAGAAATTAATTTCCGGTCATCGCACCAATACCTTTGGTGGTCGTGACCCCTGTGAAAGGGCATTCTTCTATATCAACGGGTTAGCTTAGCCTCCTACCCGGGCCGCGAACGAAGATTGCTTATAAAAACGCACTTAATATGGTAGTAACTATCAAGCTATCAAGCTATACATAGTAAGTGGAAGAAGAATTGTTTTACATGTGAATAATAAATACAATTGAAAATTAGATATCTTCGATTATTTCCAGGAAATCAGCACTAATTATAAACATGCTGCAAATGATAAAATATTACACTAACACCGGCATTTTCAGCAAAAAGCGAGCCAGGCGAATTGTAAAAGGCGAGTTGGCGATATCGCACTTAGAATAATAAAGTAATTAAGCAATCAACCGTGCCATTACTTGGCTCGAGTACAAATAACTGCTACAGCTAACGAGACCAAGGCTACACGAATTCCGCTGGATAAGACTTCTGCCAGACTAAATAAATTCTTTTGTTAGGCAAAACTGCTACTGTCGTGACGATTTACTTCTAAAGATTAGTCTCCCAACGGATGATATAATATGACTCCGCTTCATAACTATTTCGTGAATTTTGTTTTCCAGCATTCCAGAACGACTTCATCAAAAAGTTCAAAGTCGTTTATAAATAGGTACAAAATAAGAATGAGAATGTATCAGAAGGTGGAAAATAAGCGATTGCAGTGCAGTGTTTCGAACCTATGACCAGGATTAGAAAAGAGTTACAAAGTACGAGGATAGCTTGTGCCAACCTGCGATGACAAAAATTACAAACATCTTGAAAATAAGACTATAAAGGGAAGCAAATATATTCACAGAAAACGAATGAGTTAATGTATTGAACTACACATTAAAATGAAGTACAGTTTCTCATCACCCAGAGAAAAAAAGAGATAAAAGAAAAAACCCTAAATACTTCAAACGAAAAAAAAAACAAAAGTAAGTAACAACAGGCAAAAGGGCAAAACGTAAACTTGATGCAAGTATATCTATAGAGGAACGGTAAGCAGTTTATAAAATATAAAAATTTAGAACCTGTTGAAATTTTTAACCTTTCGGTAGTTCTGAGGAAATAAAAACAAAGTCGATCTACTAAGTTATTAATCTACATTTCCGATTTTCGTGTTACAAAGAATGAAATAAAATCAACACTAATACATAAACTCTACACAATAACATACAAAACACAAGATTTAGCATAATTCCAAGTTTCATTCTGATAATCCAATGGACAGAACGATAACACTAAATAACGTAGTATCCAAAATATAACCAAAGAAGCTACAAAAGAAAAGCAACAAAAAGAGTAAAAACACGAGAAAGTAGAAATAACAGCTTGTTTGTCTGCGCTGGCACTATAAACAAACGGATTCATATAGGGTTTCAGTAAAGCCGTACTATTGAAATCAGGTGAACTCTAACGTTGAGCTAGTCGTGAGCCTACCGGAGGATATTTATTCGCCGCTTTTTGTACCGTAACAGGTTTTTGGCGCGCCAACGTGTGGATTTCGTTTGTTGTAAGTGTAATTTATAGCATAAAGAGTTCAAAAGCCGGTGAAGGGTTGAAAATCCAAGAAACAGTAACAGAAGATGTGATTCTGGCATATTTACACGCAAAATCGATGACCGACTAGCCGTCCAGTCTTTGGAGTATTTTTCGATGTTCAAGGCAACCATTTTGACAAAGAATAATATAAATATCGGCAATTTCTCCAAATTAGTTGCATATTTAAAAAGGAAGAAAGTAGGTTTTCAACCGAAAAAGTAAAAACAATGAAGAAATTATGTTGAGAAATTGTTACAAGTAGCATCAGCTAAAGATGTATTTTAATGAAGGTAAACTCCTGTTGTGATTTTGTCTATTTGCTTCTTTTTAAAATAATTTTTAGGTGGTGTTTAATATGGGCTTAGCTGGAGCTTGCCGATGTAATGAATTAATTAGATTGACTCTGGATGGCATTGATGATCGTAATAAGTAATAACATTTTGGTAATAAAGCTCACCAAGACTAAAACGTATAAACCAAGAAAGTTTGTAGTTCTGGAAGAAGAAAATCAGCTAAATATTTCTTTATATAAAAAGTATTTGACCCTAAGACCACATCATATGCCCCATCGGAGTTTATTTATTGGCTATAGAAATGAAAAATGTACCACTCAACCCGTTGGACTTCAAACCGAAGTTGTACAGAGGTCACTGTTTGCGACGCACCTCCGCTACTTTGTTGATGAATGAAGGTGGCAATATATGTGCACTGAAAAGACATGGCGGGTGGTGCTCGAGAAGTGTCGACTAAGCAGTAAATATCCTAACCCACAATAATGAAAAATCTGAAACGGTTTACCTATTTGATCTAAAGTCAATTAACTGGCGGTTAGTATACATTCTCAAAGATAAATAAATATAATAGCTATTATTTATGCAACAAGTGCTAAAAGTCGACGTTCATGCACGAGACATGAAAATTATGAAACGAAGCCGAAGGCTGAGTTTCATAACATGTCTCGTGCATAAACGACTTTTAGCAGGCGTTGCATACAATATTTTATCTACGACCTTAATTTTACCGTTATTAATCCATAAATATCGATTTAACAAATGTTTGCATCTACGACACTTCTAATTTATGTCATAGAAAAATAGTAGACCATGCGCGGGCGAATGTTTGCGAAGCCAGTGCTGTCAAGGACAGTTACGAAATGTAATTATTAATACTACACATCTGAGTGTATTCATTACATAACGCTTTAATTATTTCAAAAACACTTTACCTGTAACGCAAGAAGCAACTAGAATAACTTTACAACTTCACTTCCAGTTCGAAATTGTAGTTTTATAACCTCACTTCACTTTTAGCCCGTGTGCTAAAAGTAAACAGCTGATTTCTTTAACCACGGTAAACTATAAAACGTCACTTTTAGTGAAACAAGCTAGCGCTAAAAGGCCTACTTTTAGTAGTGGTCGTAGATAAAAACTATTTAAATACACAAATATTGCTGGTTTAGATAGCAATAATTCCGTTTTAAAGCATCAGCGTGGTCGAGTAGGGAACTCGGCTGTGGTGCTGCAGGTAAGAGGTTCAATCCTCACCTGGCAACTGGCGGGATGAACCCACCCAGTCGCTTTAAAAATTGGGTACCGAAACCACAGTTGTGGCATTATGGAATCAAGGCAGTCCTTGAAGGTGTGACTAACCACATCAACCAGAACGCCCTGAACAACTGGGTTTCGCAAGACGCTGCGTCTCAGGACAAACTCCTAAATGGAGTAGCGCCCTGATATTTTATTTATTTTTATAAAATTGATTTTTTCAAATTTTAAATTTTCATCGACCTAAAAAATCGACAGACTGATTTTTTTCTTTTCGGGTTTTTCCAAGCCTTTAAAGCTACTAAAAACTACCGTATAATCGAAAACTTTTATCCTCTAGAGGACTGTAGATTTTTTAAAATTTAATTATGGTATACGTAAATATGACAGGATAACTTATAAACTTAAAGATGCTGGGTGGTTAAATATGATCAACAGGCGACTCTTTCATCGCTCCGTCTTGTATTATAAAATTCTGCTATTTAAGACTCCACCGTACTTATATAACAAAATATCATTTCGTACAGATGTGCATAATTTGAATTTGAGGTTTAGGGGTAATATCACTGTTCCATTGCGTTACAGTGAATTTGGAAAACGACGTTATCTATATAACATTGCGAAATGGTTTGGTGACTTGCCCGTACACCTCAAAGTACAAACACTATCTTTATCCTCGTTTAGGTGCCAGCTTAGCAAAACACTTCATTCAAGACAAATGTAACGTGTTCCCCTATTTTATTTTATTTTATTTCATTTTTTTTTTAATGCGTTGTGGTTTTCGGGCAACACTGAAGGCAAAGCCAGACTATAGTTTTAGTATTGTGTGTTTTTGTTGTTTTCGCAACGTAGGGTTAGGTGGAAGAACAGCTCACTGCTTCTGCTTTGAGCTGAATCTCGCCCTCCATATATTTTTTCTTTTATTATTAATGATTGAATATAGGTGTTTTTTATTTTTATGTAAATTGTGATCCAGTGTTGATATGTGTAATAAAGACCATATTATTATTATTATTATTATTAATTTATGTTAGAAGTGACGAGTAAAGGTACTTAATTATATAACCTATACAATTTTGACAGATTCACTTAACTTTGACAAAATGTTTAATACTGGGCAGGTGGTACTGTGTATGGAAAATGGAGGGAATCACTTTTGTACAACTAGTTTGGAAAGTCATACTTTTTTCATGAATTTGAATTTGATTAACTCGGACTAAAAATTGGACTTCCAAAACGTAGTTTTTTTGCATAGTGATCTCTTGTAACTCGAAATTTAGTCGAAAAGGACTTCGGAATTTACAACTGTCAAATTGACAATTCACAATTTTAATAAAATTGTTAGAAAAAGTTCACAATTTTGCGTTAAAAAAAGTGGAACTTCCTTCACGATTTTTCGGCCAAAAAAATTATTATGAACAGCTGTAGTTGTTTTTGTTAAACTGACATTATTGATATAACCTTAAACTGACAGATATAAAATGCTAATGCGACTTTTATTACCACGACTGCCAACATACATTTTTAACAAAACAATTCCATAACCCTCTAGTGGATAGTTTTTCGATCATACGGTAATATTCGTATCTCCTCGGTTTTTTTGTCTATTTTTGATCATCTGAAAACTCTCCAAATATTGCCATTTCCTCCCCAATCAAGCTGTAGAGACTCAATGCTCACAGTGAAACAAGCAAAAAAAAAATACTACCAAGCACTGCTCCTTAACGTAATTTACTCGATTAGCTCAGTTTATATACGAGTATATACTACTGAGTCAAAAAGGTATTTATTTCTAGTATAAATAGAAAAGAGAAACTTGAAAACTATTAAAAGTTTATTATTCCTAAGGATTAATTACCATTGTTTGGGCAATCACAATGCTGTAAATTATACTATAATAATTAAAACATAAAACACCTAATCAAAAAACTTATAGCAGAGGTTGAAGAAAGAAAGGATGTTAAGTAGTAACCAAAAGTTCGTTATCTTTAATTGAAAATTAAAATACATTCCAAATAAGCGAGTTCCAATAAAATATGTTAACAGATTATATAGTATAAATATAAATTTTGCTTATTTTTTTAAGTTTTCAGTTGATTCGTTTGATAAGTTAATCAATGGAATTTTTCCTGTGCTTATAGTCGATCAGCGTACCACACAAATGGAAAACTACTGATTTATAGCAATATAATTACTAATTGATTACGTATATCGCGTAAACTATTAAAATTAAGAACCTGATAACACGTCTATCTATTTATTTACTCCAACTTATCTGTCGTACTAAGTAAAAAAAAGTAATACGTATAAACATACTACACTAACCACCTATTTACTTGATATAAAAATTAAACCTGATTAACTAGTACCGCCTACTTATATAATGTTTTAATCGTTACTTTGCATTTGCAAAGCGTCAGTATATCAACCTAAAGCAGGTTCAAATTATGATTCTATTTTATATAGTTACAAACTGAGCTGTATATGGTTTCACGTATAACTAAGTACGGTTATAACAGTTTTTACGCCCATGGTTATTTTTAATTCCCTGGTCATCATTTGAATGCTTATAAAATAGGAAAAAATCAAGAATAAGAGTCTAGAATAAATTCAAAATGAATGGGCAAAGTCTAAAAGCAGTTTCATAGTATAGCTAACGATATTCCGTCTATTAAGCAGGTAACTGAATAATTATTTGCCCACAGATCTATGTATATGTATATAAATATACGTACGCTCATTTCTTATGGCAACACAATTTTTGGAAAGACTCTTCAATTTACATGAAAACACATGTAACTAACAATCTTTGCATAAATCATGTCGAAGTAGCCCCAGGTACCACTTCCCCATATGATAACAAAAACAATTTGGCACCAAAATATAGAACTGGGCAGGTCTGATCCGGTTGAACAACCTCTGCACTTCAAATTCAATCACGGATTGTAAACAGACATATTTCATACTTGTGCATGTCATATTTAAGTAGCTCGATTGGCTCTGGGTATGCACATTCAAGCGCAATCAGAGCTCATAATGCCATAAATTTTAAGTCTGTCGGCGCCATTGTGGAGAATGCAGTTTTATCACTGGGCTGTCACGTTGGAGACAGGATGTCACCCTTATCGCACCGAACACGACGCATCACTCAGGTGTACTTCCGCAGGGAAAAACTGGGGCCCTTTGGCCACTGCAGAGTTAATGGTGCTCACACTTGTTTAACCTCGGCCTATCGGTTATAGTTTCTGGGTTATGTATGTAAGCACGCCAGTTATCATATCAGGGCTTTCGGTGAAGTTTTGCTTCTAGTTCGTCGAGTGGCAAGATTAGTGAATTGCATTTGCGTATATGGGTCGCATTAATAATAAATTCAACATGCCTGCAGGCTTGTTTGATTAAATAACGAAATGAATATTGCATTCATCAATATTCATAGATTTTTCAAACTGTTTGAGCTAGTATTGTCAGTTTGTGAGTACAATAAGCACAGACATTACAATAAGGTATTTCTATTCGACTGTACCCTAACAATCTGGTTTATTATTTTGTTAAAGTGATACTTTATCGGACTAGTCCATAATAATAAGTAAATTGGCAATATTTGTTCAAAAACTACTACTACATGACTATTTATACTCATTTTTTTCTATAAAGGGGTAATTTTAGCAGTCAACCACAAAGCTATGTTTATAACTCGTACATAATCGAACATTATTGACTCGGCTCTTTTATTAGCCTCGCCGCAACCTCGCTCGGCTACGTTGTTTAATTGTTACATAAAGAGCTATTAGCAGAACTGTTGAACGTGCAATCATGAAATCGCCATGGTAACTATAAGTCAACAGTGATCAACTTCCTAAAACAAGATCCTCAATTGGACTGTATTATTTAAGGCAAATCTAGTTAGGCTGGATGTTCTAATCATGCAGGATATGACCGAAGGTTAATCCTTTTATATCGATATTTACACTAACTTTTTAACTGTATTAAATAACAAACAACTTCTGGGATTTGACCGTGTCATTATTGAGATCGAATAACTCAACGTTTCGCCCACTTTCGTAAGGGGCTTCATCAGGAGGAAAAGCAAAAGAGCATGGTAACTCAACGTGTAAACCACGCCTGACGCGAAACTCTTTTGCAAGGGAAGGGATAGAAGAACACGGTAACTCAACGTGTAAATCACGCCAGAGGCGAAACTCTTCTAATGATCGGAAGGAGAAAGGCGAGAAAACTTTTTAACTTTTAACTGTATACTATTTATAGGAACAGCGAGGCTCCGGTAAAAAATCACTTTTTAAAATAGTTCTTTATTGACGTTTACGATGCTTTTAAAATGATAATTTTTCTTTCAGGACTGTAAATTGATAGACTTTACCGTTCTTACTTACCTACTCTAAAATTCATATCTGGCGTTACATTTCCTCCCACATTGCTTAAATTGTCTGTTCGTGTAGTGAAGAGATTCCCATTTCACATCGTGAAACATCTAACAAAATTCTTTTTGCTTATCACATCAATTCGAAGGAGTATTTCGTGCAAGTGAATCGATCATATCATGTTACCGAAATCGTTGTTCTGGTCTTTTGTACAGTCCACTTAAGTATTTTACATTTTTTAGTCATTTAATTAACAGTTAGTAATATATACTTTCACATCAAGGAGGTGGCATGTTTTGGTTTATTTTGTGATTACCAGCTATCTTTTTCTAATATTTCTTCATTGGACTTTACAGTGACGTTGGAAAAACGCAAAATATGTACGAATAAATAGAGTTGTTAATATGCCTAACACAACGCATCGATTTTTCTATTAATGTTGCTCTCCGAATATCTTTAGTGGCCGTTAAATATTGGGCGTAGATCCTGAGGAATTAGTCTTAGTGACAGGTTTTTATGTCCTTAATTTTTTTTTATTCGAAATAAAAAGATAGAACAACTATACCCCATTTATAAGCAAACGATATACTTATCAAACAAAATTATTATCTATATTTTCGATCTGTAGTTATGCGTCATAACTTTACATTGTGTACCCTCTATAATAATCTTTTTTCATAATTTTATTTCGAAATACTCATAAACATGAAGAAAATAGTATTACGGACGGCTAGAGGCCATTATACCAAATGTATTCTTTTTCCTCTTACAGTTCGAACATAATAGAAAATTTGCAAAAACGAGCGGCGACATGAATTTAAAACAACAAAACGAGTAAATAATGATATCTTAAACGAACAGTAAATAAACATTTCTGGTACAAAATTATTACATAAGTACTCATGACAAACCATGTAGTTCCTCTTCCATTAAACTCCATTTTTAGGACAAACAATAAGTCTGATTCAGAAAAACTGCGAGATCCAAGGTTCCACTTATTTTTATAAATAAACTGAATAAACATTCGTCACATCTATTAAAACTGTTTCGTAACAAAATATTGGGCCTAACATGTATTTATGTGTAGAACAATGTTGTATTAGTCTTCCAGCGCGAAGTATAAAAAATGTCGGTGAGGCCCCTCGGAAAATATTTCTAAAATATCATACCACCCAACGGCCACTGCAGATTGATTAACGAACCCATATTAGTACACCTACCGCGAATTCTGCTTTTAGAAAAGGTAAATATCGAAAGCTCAATAACAAAAAAGGAAAGTGCATCGTTTAATATAAGTACATATTGCAAATACTTGTAATATTCATTTTTGTAACCAATTATATTATAATTTTGAAACACAATAGTGTTTTTAAAAGAATTATTAAATTTACTATTTACGAAAATATAATATATGCCATTATCATATAGGTATTATAATGGCAACACGAGAACTCATGTTACAACTTTTACATTTAAGGAGCCCTGGCTAAATTGATGTTACCTATGTTATAATACAGGAATTGCTATTCATAAGCTATAAACATCACTTTGTTTATTCCAGTTCTATTGTATTTCCGTACCAATTACAAAGTTAATTTTAAGGTAAAAAATCTGGTGTAATAGGTACACGCACACGCCCTCCTTTTACAGTGATCTTAGATCAGCCTTTTTCTCATGTCGCTCTTTATTAGGACAGTAAAGGAATTCTAATAAATTTTCACTATTATATTATACATTATTGATAATGAAAAAGTTCCATTAAAATTAGAATTTTGACTATTTTTGTGATTCTGAACAACTTTTGTTCATAACCTTTATTGATAAAACTTTCCCGAATACGATTTTAAATTAGTAGGCTACTAGTTTGCAGTAAAATTATTTAATCATTGTAGAAATAACCCCTTTAAAGGATAGTATAAGTGACTAAAATTTCATATCGACCAGAATACAAATAAAGAAGGGCGTGAAGTGAAACACACTGTATACATAGTAAAAATGAGTATCCGTATCATCTCTATTTTTAATCATGATTAGAAATTATGAAGGCTTGTACAGTTTTCTAGGGGGACTTAAGCTACATATTTGTATTATTTCCACTTTTGCATACGCGGCTGCTATGATTGATTAAAAATGCGAATTTACAGACACTTAGCAATAAAGGTGTTCTGAATTTTATTTCAAAATTTCTTTAGCATCATCAAAAACACCCACACACGATTTTTTTAGAAGAAATAATAATTGCTATATATGACCAAACAATAAAATGATGTAAAACCAATACATTATATTTTTTTTTGAGTAACAACGAAAACTAACCCGTAACTTATTTCAAAAAGCACGTTAGTCGGGTAAGGAAAAGATAAAAATTTGACTACAAAAAGCTACAAAATCTTCTACGCCATCTCCAAACATGGGAAACTATGTTGTAAATAGTTTAAAAAATAAAACTTATGAGCATTTATTTCAAAGAAATTATCAAAGTTCAAAAGCCATTTTTTAAAACTAAACGTGAAATTTAAGCAACTAAATCCAATCACAACACCATAAACAAGATTCTGAAACCAACTTGACGTTTATTCTTGTGGTAAATTTAATTATTTTGCCATCAGAATTGAAGTGCTAATGATTTGTTGTTGTACAATTTTTGAAACAGCAATCGCAATAGTAAAAACACTTACGAACCTCATGGATTTTTTGTAAAACGTTAATAATTAAATAGAAATTTGTTTTATAGCTAAAAATTATTAAGTTTTGATTTTACGTTATTTTATGTTTAAACACACATTTCGATTATTATTGCTCCTAAAAATTTTGTTCAACAAAAAATCGTATCTGGGTTTTTAGAGGACGCTAAAAAATATATTGAAATCACCTTGATGGCTTGGGTAGAATCCAGAAAATTCACATTATTAATCGATCATAGTAGGGTGCTATACAGAGTTGGAACTAATCCAAATAGGTAGCTTTAGTTTCTTAGGGGTCCGCAAAAACCACCAAAATTGCGATCATTATAAGTAAAAATATAGAAGATATGAAACACACTTACATACAGGCTGTTTCCTAAAAAACGCCGCAACCTATAACTCCGTTGTTTTAAATTTTAAAACCAACAAACTATATATATTCTTAAATGGCAAGACAAGAGCGACCTTTTGACATCGCCTGTTCGTAAATATCTTTCAACTGTTTTGAGCAACGATGTTCAACTTTTTTATTTTAAATGGAACACCCTGTATATTTTTACATATTTGGATTCAGGATGAAATTCTGCATGCAGTAGTATGCTTCATTTGTTTTTTGGGCACTTGGCCACTAAAATAATTTTTTAATCTTGCATGTAGACAGTCGTACAGTACCATAAAATTTTCAAGTGTGCCGTGGAAAACAATCAGAATGTTGAAATATTTTATCTAACACGTCCAGAAAACGAAGAAATTCTGAGGCAGAGGATTATCAATGCTTCTCACGAAATACCTCCCAATTTGATATTGAATGCGACCAATGGAGTAACTGGAAAATGTCAGTTGTGTGTTCAACAAGGTGGCGGTCAGTTTGAGCAATACTTGTAGATACGTTTTGTAGTTTTGTTTAAATTTGTTTCCAATAAAATATTTCAACATTCTGATTGTTTTCACGGCACACTTGAAAATTGTATGGTACTGTACAACTGTCTACATGCAATATTAAAAAATTATTTTAAACATTTTTAAGTGCCCAAAAAACAAATGAAGCATACTACTGCATGCAGAATTTCATCCCTAATCCAAATATGTAAAAATATACAGGATGTTCCATTTAAAATAAAAAAGTTGACTATCGTTGCTCAAAACAGTTGAAAGATATTTACGAACGGGCGATGTCAATAGGTCGCTCTTGTCTTGCCATTTAAGAATATATATAGTTTGTTGGGTCTAAAATTTAAAACAACGGAGTTATGGGTTGCGGCGTTTTTTAGGAAACAGCCTGTATATGGCTATAACGCTAATATGTCATTCATGTGAAACACCCGACAATGTCGATCTATACCGATTTATAGTAATTCACATTAATGTCCGGCGTTTAACGTCAATTCCCAATTCTAATAGACAATGTTGTCTATTATACCCATATGAAATTATATTATTGTGATTTCATTAATTAAGGGTGTTTACGACACACACGAAAAAATACTAAAACTAACCTAAATAAGCTAGAACGAAACACAGCAGGCTTGAACTTAGAATCCAACACAATTGCCAAAAATATTTTATTAATCTACACTTCTATCGTAGTACCTACAACTACCTCTTATATAAGAGATATTTATATATAGATATAGGGAGCACAAGTATTTATTTTCTCCCGCGTGTGAAGCTGACAACATTAAACACACAGCACACAGGGAATGAAACGAACCTTTGCTGGTAGTAGTGCCTATATATAATTTTTTCTTCAAACTTCAAACGTATGTTTTTTTAATACATACTTACCGTCAGAAAAAATATGGGAGGTATAAAATATTACCTCCCACTGAAAGATAGTAAAAATTACCTCTCGCTGCTTTGAAATTGACAACTTTGTTCCTAAAATTAGGGTGCAAAGCCGCTTTTCTAGATAGGGAGTAGAAAAACCAATGTCATGTAACTCTTATACATTTAAAAATATCTCCCATCCTCGCCCGCACCAAGATGGTGTGTGCTATTTATATCATCATTCGATATCAAATGAGCTAATTTACGATATTACCCGGCCAATTACATTAATATCCATGGCAATAGGTTAGTACCGTCATTACCCGGACTTTAACGTTATTATTTCGCTTAACGTCATTTACAGCCTCATACACGCGATGCCTGCCCTGTTTCTGTTATTTTTCAAGAAATTTTCCACGCATCCAATCGTTCTAAAATTCTGATTTATTTACTGGTTCAAATAAAAGTTATGTTTTCTGAAAAATATATTTGATACAATAATGTTTCAACTATAGTACAGTCAAAATAGTGTAAAAATACCACTGGCCTGGGAAAAATTGCAACACAAATGATTCTTTTTGCATTATACTCTGAAAAGTGTGTATTTTAACATACTCAAAATCTCCATTAATCCTGGCCCAGAAAATCAGTCAAAATCCAAGATGGCGGCTGAATTTTCCGATTTTTGCCTTTTTTTCTCTATTTTGCTGCATTTATTGCCGTAAAAGAGATAATGTGCACTTAAAATAGGTACTTATTATGTACTGAAGCATGCCATTTACATCATACTTTTGAATTACTTTCATACGTATCGTTATACGGTGTCCGCCAAAAAACCGGCATAATATGGGAAAAAAAATTTAAATTTATTTTCAAAAAAACTTTTTGCGCCAATAATTTGTACTTCTCTAAAAACCTATTTAGCCTCTATCATATATACTGAGTGATTTTTATTTATTGAGAAAATGGAGTTTTTCGAAATTGTCAAAATCCAAAAATTGCCCTTTTTCGTAAATTAAATAAGATTTTAATTAGATTTTTTTAGAGTGTGTTATTTTTAGCTAACTGAGCAATCTCAGGGCCAGAAAACACCTATTTTTTTAACTTTAGCTAAAAATGTATTTTTTCAATTTTTTAAATATTTTCAAAATTTCACATTTCTACCAAGACTTAATATTAAAATTCAATTTTTTTTATGTGAAGACATTAAAGATTTATAATTGGAGTGAAAGCATCATGGTTCTCCACCTCCTCGAAAATTTAAGGTTTATCCATCAGCCGGAAAAGTAATGGCTTCTCTTTTTTGGGAAGCCCAGGGAGTAATTCTAATTGATTTCTTACAAAAAGGAGCTACAATAAAACAGGCAACTATTATACAAATTTAATATCAAAATTGCGCGAAGCTATAAAGGAAACACGTCGTGGCAAATTGAAACGTGGTGTTCTGTATCACCAGGATAATGCACCGAGCCACACTTCTTGTGTTGATATGGCTGCCATAGCCAATGCAGGCTTTGAACTACTTGAACATCAGCCATAGCCTAGCGATTACAGAGTGTTCGCCAAACTAAAGGAATAGCTTCGGGGAAGAAATTTTCATGCAATAATGAAGTAACAGATGATGTAAATCAGTGGTTTGCAGAGATTGGACAATCCTTCTTCCAGGAAGCCGTTACCATGCTGGAGCATCGGTGGGATAAATGCATTAGGCTTAATGGAGATTACGTAGAAAAATAAGTTGATATAAATTTTAATTTTGTAACCGGAAGTTGGTCGGGGACGGAGCATAGGGATCACCCCTCGTACATTGAAATTACGTTTTCTTGTTCTTGTAAGTCTGATGTGTAATAAAAGTTCATGTGATGTGTAATAGACAATGTGTAATACACAATACATGTAATCATTTTATTTATATAAGAACTGCCTGTATATTAATGACAAACATGGCAAATTCAGCTGCCATCTACGATTTTGACTGATTTCCTGGGCCTGGATTAATGGGGATTGTGAGTTGATGTAAATGACATGCTTCAGGACATAATAAGTACATACCAATTTTGAGTGCGCACTATCTTTTTTACAGCAATAAATGCAGCAAAATAGAGAAAAAGGCAAATTCAGCCGCCATCTTGGATTTTGACTGATTTCCCGGGCCGGGATTAATGGGGATTTTGAGTATGTTAAAATACACACTTTTCGCAGTATAATGCAAAAAAAATCATTTGTGTTGCAATTTTTCCCAGGGCAAAATTTATTTTGACTGTACTACTAACTGTGAATAAAACATTATACAGCTTACAGATTCTAGATTGAAGCGCGGTGAAAATCGGAACTAATGTTAGAATCTAGTAACTTCCAAGTTTTGTATTGGTAACACTTTTGACATCTATAATACTGACATTAAATTGTTAACCTTATTTAAGCTAAATGACACAATAAATCAGAGGCGTACTTCACATTGTGGTATAGCACATTTCAAAACAGAATTAACAACACACACACAAATAGCAACAATAACAATAGCAATAACAAAATAATAGAATTAACAAAATCAACAGCAACAGCAATTTTCACACTTTAAAACACAAAGTCATATGACGTTAGTTACTGCGCCAACGAAATCCCTCTACCCACCGCTACTGGTTACTTGTTATTTACAATATAACCAAACTTTGTATGTTTGACAATTACTTCTTTCCACATATTGCCAATTCAGTGAAATCAAATATGATCACAGCGCCTTTCATGGCCTACCTTGAGAGTCAATCTAGATTCTGTAAGCTGTAAGTACTTTTAACGATGACTAATTGACTACATAGATTCGTTGCACTCTGTGCAAACAGTTTCAAAACCCTGTATGAGCATCTAAATAATTCACTATTAGAAATATTAAAGGATCTGGTGTTGTGGTTATATAAAACATGTTCGTCCGTGGAACACATCACAGCGTAAAAATAGTTTCGAAACCCCTCGATTATCAAATTGTCACAACAAATGACATGACATGTAACGCCATTCATTTTTGAGGTTTTCTAAATATATCTGCTAAATAGTTTTTAAAATAAACTGGTGTTTTGCTAAGCATATTCACCTATTTTCCGCTATAGTTAAAAATCTATTATAGGTACGTCATTTCCGGTTAGCTAAAAGCGATGTTTCTGTTAAAAATAAAAGTTACAGTCTGAGCTTACAGTTTACTACAGATCTTTGAAAATAAACTATTTTTAGCTCTTTGAAATTAGCACACAATTCGGAAATTACCGAATACATTTAGACAATAATAACGCTGCTACGTCAGAGCCTACCTTGATGACAATTATATTAGCACGGTTCCCTATTTTCCTAAATGAGGTGTCAATTTTTTTATATTTCAGCAATGTCAGAGCTGACGCGGAAGAGATATTTAAATCAATGGATACAATCATTTCCCAAGATTACTTTGTACCTTCCAATCGATCTTCCATGTAAAATAGTACAGACCTTGATTGTACAGAGGCCAAAATCCACGGCCCAAGTGTTAATTTCTTTTGAACTCAATATTCAAGGTTGAACTAACATACGCACCTGGAGAGACACGGTCCAATTATCGAAATTATCACATTTTTGGGCAATAAATATGCTTTCTAGTTTTATATTGCACGGTGGGAAAACGTTAGTCTGACACGTGGAAATGTCTAAAGCTTCAAAATATTTAGTATGTGGCAATTAACACGTTTCCAACGAGATTATTTTGGATTATGAATAACGAGTTCGCGCCCACGAGGCTGCCCAATGCCTTCTATTTTGATTTTTGGCCGAATGTTTACATCTCGTGTCATGTAGGTACAACGTATACGCCCGTTAATGATTCAAAACTCAAAACTAGTGCAGATGGCACGCCTACCTCTACCTTTGTTTGAAGATGAAATGTTTTAAATCCATAATTCATAATTACTGGTTCTTTGTTATGATATCGTTATCGTCTGCTGATAAGATACGAGCTGTAATTAGTATGCATATTGCACGCAGTCGAATTAAACCTTGAGAACAATCCTCAGCATTAACATTCCGGGAAAATTGTTTAATTAGCTTTTGCTCAATTATTTTGGACATGCTTAACACGTATAGTTAGCCTAATTGAGGATGGCTTTTCCAGTTTCCACGTCCCAAAGTATAAGAAAACATAAAAAGTTGACTAATCCTCCACTTAAAACGCATTTAATAAACTCTGGAATGGAGTGGCTTTTCTATTCCTAACGCTGCAGATACGTAATTAAGCTGACCTTAGTAACGAACCCTGTAAACATCAAACGTACAGAATGCTTCTAACACAACCAATTGAACAAACAGCATCCTCAATCACTGCTCATTTAATCCCGTGACGCAACCTCCGAATTTACCATCGGCATCGTGAAAGAGAAGCGAAAACAGGCGACAAAATAATTTAATCGGGTGTAAAAGTGGATATCGTCCTTAGAACAAACAAGAACGACCTTGTCAAAACTCTGAACACGAGCGACCTATTCGTGGGTTTCCGTCAAAATTACTTTATCCAGAGCTCGTGAAAAATGATGAGCTCTGACCCCATCACTCAAATAGCTGTTTCCTTTAAAAAATTCCGTACCACCAGCGAAACAATTGGAGCAGTCGAAATTTGTTCCGCATTTCTTTTATCTGGTTTTGATTAGACACTTCGCCTTTTAATTGGGCCAGAAAGCGGAGAAATTTGTGTTTATATAGTTTTATTATCGATACAATTAAAGTGAGCAGTTGCGAAAAGTAAATAAAAGTGTTTGGTTCTGATAATGATGAATTGTATAAAAGTTGCCCAAGAGTTGTTCAACTTTAACCGCTTTACCCTTTTCGGCTCTTCTCCCCCAAATCCCAAAATAAAGCAGTTATTTAAGACTGAAAACAACAACTTCAGAGGGTTTCCGTGTTCTAGAATAGTTAATTTCTAAAATGGTCGAAAAACAGACATATCACAAAGTACTCCGGAAATAGAGCGACAGATTGGAGGATGGTTAAGCAACAGAAAACTTACTTTTGCGTCTAAATGAGCATAATCCCATAAGTCATGAGGTCACCACAGCATACCACACACACAGCTGATAAAACAGATACCGAGCGCTTAACAAACAGAACGTAACCAGCAACACAAAACACTTCGGGAATAAATTAATCCGGGCCTAAATTTAACATGCAGCGGGTTTATTGTCACGGAGCGGCGGCTATTTATAAAAAGAGTTAAAAGTCTTTAGTGCTTTTGCGTGTAATTCTACATGAATTACTGCACTTGTCCGGAATTGTGGTACAACGGCGCGGCGTCTGCCCCGTGAGAATTCGAGTGCGGGCGTCGAGCTAAACCGCGGCGCGCCGGTGCCTCGCGGTGGGGTATTTCAGGACGTCCCCGATCGCAACATATGTGTCGAATGCATGCAGGACTTGCTGCTATCATATTACGCTCATTGTTTGCACTTTTGATCCATTGAACGGCAAGATCAGAACGCAGCATCCAAAAGGTCGGGTGCAGGGTCGGCTTTGGGCCCAACATTTCTAAAAGCATCCGCTTTTACTCCCATATCAAAAATTAGAAACTGCAAATCTATATGTATCTCAAGATCTACAATAACAACTAATTCTGAAAGTAAAAGCTCATTGTTGATTCATAAAGTGTATCTGGATACAATATCCAATACATTTTTGCTTACGATAAATGTAAATCGCGTTTAGGGGACATCGACATCTAACCAGTATAGAGAGCCTTGATTGTGTTGGAAGCCACATGAATGAAAAGATTAACGCCTTTTATTTTTCTTGACGTTGGCAGGCCAAACTAGTCGTTAGTGATCTAAAAGTTTACAGTATGGCGCATATTATTGTATTCCAGGAAAAACCAAAAATAAGGAATTGAAAATAACCACATCGAATTTAAATAGATAAAAAAATACCTAATTGAATGCTATATAAATATGGTGAAGATACATCACTAAAGCAATTAAATTTGTAGCGGGCACAAACAGCCTTGTACAGCAGAAATAAAACCCCGCGAAAAAGACTCAAGGATGAATCCTGGGTAAGCAACTGGAAAACGTGACCGTCATATGCCAGAAGCAAGTTCGCTTCGAATTGACAAAAGGCGCGAGTGATTGACAAGCTCTTTAGACACAATGTCCGAATGCGCGCAATTAACGCAAGCACTAGAAATTCAAATTAATATGCCTTGCTCAACTGCAGGGGCGTTAAACGCGTGCCGCAGGGAATTCCGACTCGCCAGATGGCCGAAGTTGCATAACCCTCGAAAACAATGACTCCGCTCGTGCAACCAGAAGAATCGTCAATCCCTGACCACCCGGGAAGGCGAGTCGGGGGCCATAAATCCCTCTGCTGATGCAAAACCTTAAAAACCACAATTGTCGTTAGCGCATCCAACGACATGGGATTCCAAACCATCCGGGCAGATAAATGGGCCTAAAACTAATTTTACTTATTTATTATCCGTATTATGGTACAATTTTTCTTTGTGCATAAAAACATTTTAAGCAAAAACATATAACTTTCAAATTTATTTTTCTACTGCTAATTCCCTTCATAAATTATTAGTTTTCAGTAAAGATTCTACCCCTTTAATAGAAAGATCTGGTGTCTACCCTCTCAACTGTTCGTCGTGCAATGGTTTTTATATTGGCCAAACCGGACGTACTTTCAAAAAAAGAATTAGAGTGCATTTTGCTTGCATCAGAAACAACAACTTTACCATTGACCAACCTAATAAATCTACTTTTGATAATCATATTTTACAGTATAAGCACAGCTTCGATCCTAACAAGGATTACAAAATTTTATATACAGCTAATATTCAGACTCGATGAGATCACAGATTTTGAAACTATTTATATTTCATGAATATTAAATGAATTGGGTACTTTCTGTTGATTCCATTCCTTATTTGGTCTTTCGTATTTCATTTCGTCATATTAATTTTTGAACCGCACTGATAATTTCACTGTCCGCCAACGTTTTAATACGCTTTTGTTTATTTTAACAGCGAATTAAAGTTAACGTCAGATTAGTGGGCTTTATAAGACCGACCGTTAATGTGATTAATTTCATTGTTGCGTCATTTTCAATGGGACATACTTTTTAACTTGCTAGTTTACTGGTTAATTATTTACTTCTTCACTTGGCTGTTGTTTTTAAAACTTGTTTTTACTTCTAAATGTTAACCTCACTTTAACCATGTGCTCACTACCTATGTTAAGTGCAATCCTTTATTATGACTACCTATGTTAATAGTATACCTCTGTAGATGAATGGTATGGCTTGATGATGAAACCAGTCTGGTTTCGAAACTTATCCCTACTTACAACATTGTAATACAATCGTGGAGAAGACTAAAGGGTGTTATTGTTTCATATTATATTAAGGCAATTCCGCTATGAGCCGGACGGATCTTCCTCCTTTTAGTGAAAGTTTGCGCATCACAGCAATATATACGCGCATAGCGCATGGTAATGCATGAACGCAAGGGGGGCTGCAGAATGCGTCACAGTCCGTTTAGAACTGAAATCTAATTTTAAAATAAGTAAATTTTTTTCGCGTACTGTAGAGAAAAGTACTGTATTTCTAAATACAAAATCGTTTAGAAAGTGGTAGTTTTCTGCATAGCAATGGCAAATAATTTAGAAATGTGACACTTTTCTAAATAACAACAGTTTTATGCATAGCAACGAATATTTCACATGATTTTTGATATTTTGATATCAACATTTTTAGGCATTTTCCTATGTACGCGAAAAAAATATCATGTGCAACACGTGAGAAAAGTTTCTTGCATTTACAGCTAATACTAAAATTGAAAATTACAATTATAGTTCAGTACGAAAACAAATTAAAATTATACTCCTTTGCCAAAGCAGAACAATAACCTAGGTGATTGTACTTGTATTTTATATAAGTTTTCGATAAGTATAGATTAGAATTACCATATTTACTTTCAAGAATACATTTTAATATTTCCGCGAAAAACAATTCTGGGACGTGGATATTTCTTCAAATAAGTTTTTAGAATTTAAAAATTCAATTAAAAAAGCATTTAAATCCTCAAAAGTTCAATCAGACGACAAAAAATCGCCTGCGTCCTGCGCCACCGCAATAGTAAAAGCATCGCCGCGAACACCTGCGTGGGATTGATTTAGGCCATTACGCAACTAGAAGGCGGCAATCATCACTTAAGGTAGGTGATTCTGTTATTCACGAGCACCTATTGGAGCCTCAGCAGCAACTAAGAACTAAGTGAATCATCGAGCTGACGTGCGCCCGCTACTTTCTATTCTTTTATTCTTTTGCGCTTGGGCGTCTGCGTAATAAACTGCCAGCGTAAATAATTCGTAGAAACAGCTGTCTGCGGGTGGTTCAATTACTGTCAGCATAAATTCGTGATAGAAACAGCTGCATGCGCGTGTTTTAATATTATTTTTAGCATAAATGCGTGGTAACAATAGATTTTGCTTCGTTGTTTAATATTTTTAATAATAATATTAGTTAAAATTGTTCTTTTACAGGAAATATATTTATTTACCTGTTGTTCATTTCTAAGAAAACTAGATTTTTATTGAAGTACAGTTTTTGGAGCTAACACAATTTATCGCGAGTCCTTTTATTGAAGTACAGTTTTTGAAGCTAACACAACTTATCGCGAGTCCAGGGTCAACGTTTGGGTTCATTCACAAACTGCGGAATGAAACACAAGGGATCTCATTGCTATTGAGCAACTGATAATAAAACCAGGCAAACTTATTTTAAAAAACCAGTGGACCCACGAACCCACGCGTTACAATTTGGCTCTCAACGTGGGGCTTCAAATGCCCCATAAAAAAGTTTCAAGGTCATTTCTTAACGTACCTACTTATATGTTTTTTAGGTATGCCTACAATGTCAGTTATCCCTTATAAATTCAATCGACAATTGTTTAAAGCGATCGACTACAGTTTGTCAATAATGATATTCCCGAACGGGAAACTGTTAGACTTTAATAAATTCTGCTTCTTATGTTTCGCATATCTAAAAAAAAATGCACGATATACTCGATTAAAGCGAAACTATTGCATCAATTTTTGAACCTATAGAAAATATTTACAGAAAATCCGTCAAAAAATATATAAAAATACACCTAAACACGACATTAAAATACTACTACATACTAGTAAACGATAAATTGTTAAGAATTCTGCTTTAGGCCAACTTATGGCGTGCTTCAACCGCTTAAATGCATTATTCTATATTCGCTGTACTGCACTCTCACCGTGGGACACAGTTAATTAAACTATGTGTTGATGGAACAAAAGCAAATGAAAGTAATTAAGAGTGTAGATATTGAATATGGATTCTGGCCAATATCTAATTAGAATAAAAATTCCGTAAATAATTTCAAAATAAACAAGCAGAAGCAGAACTATCTTAAAAAAGTACAACCACCTACTGTAAAGGCCGATTTTTCAGACGCTGAACATTACATATAGAAATAGGAGATTATTTTATTAGGAGTCGGCGGTAGTAAGTAGTTATTTACGTATCTAGTGCACGAAATGTCATTTTGGTGCTTGAGAATGATTTTTTTACTTTGCTTACGCCTCGTCGAAAGCACCAAAGTATTTCGCGTACGACGTTTTTTACAGCATTATCAAAATATTCATAAACAATATTAAAAATATTGCCAGTGTGTGAAAAAATTTCGCGCACAAAGTCAGTGCATAAATAACTATTTTAACATTTCTCGTATCGATAGCAATGCGAGAATGTCCCCTTTTCTTGTAGGTTATACGTTTTCTGCCACCGACCACCTACAAATAGTCAAAATAATGGATTACTTCGCTGCCGATTACAAAAACTGTAAAGGGCTTTACCTGAGCCATGTGCAATATATTACTTTGATAACTAATAGTTCTTGGGTTAAAGCAAAAATAGGCAGAATTTAATTTTTTAAGGTGCTCACCTTGTAGATATTTGATCGAAATTTCACGGTTTCATGCAAGGCAGACATATAATCCGCATGAAAAAAAGCGTCCTCCTACAACAAATAGTTTTTGAGTTATACCGGCAACAGACTGACAAACGGGAACGATAAACCCTGGTTTTTCGTCACGGACCACGAAACGTGAAGATCTGAAGAATTCTCGACGACGAAGGCACTTTGTGCCGGCGTGCCATTAGGAACGGTAATACATAGCAACGGAAAAAACTATTACTTTAACACTCAAAAATTACATTTAAGTTAACATTTTTTTAACGTTTGAAGAAAAAACAATTACCACTGCTCGATGATAAACTTTGTTGTAGCGACGCATCCAAACATTTCAAATTCTATATTCTCATACAAAATATACTTCCCTGGTCTACGTACATTGTATTCTCTATAGTGATAAGTTTCTTAGAACTTATAACTAACGTTTTGAGGCTTCCACTTAAAAAGCATTTGTTTTTCCTAAGCAATTTTTCTGGGATGGATGATATCCCAGAAAAATTAGAATAATATACGTAATCTCTCCATTGCAACAATTCAAGGAAGTTATGAATTGAAAATTTGAATATGAAACATATTTTTACATAAGAATATGTTCATGGCTTCTGTATACGTTTTAGTCTTTTAATTGCACCTTCTCCTCGAATCTATTTTGCGCGCATATTTTAAATAAAGCAAAAATTAATTCCAACCAAACGAGATAATTAAATGTTTAATTAAAGCAATCTTTAAAGAGTCAAACTAGATGTCGCAACAGAAAGTTTTTTCAATCATAAAATCACCAAAAATTGCCACTTTCAATTTCTACAGATTGTGACCTAGAACGAATTTTTGTTGGAAATATTTAACATACAACTTTCCTTTTATAATAATTCATAGAACTACCATATCAATATTAGAGAAATGTATTACTCTTGTATTATCGCGAAGAAGAAAGTTTAGAATGCGCAGTTCCGCCACTGACCACTATTGCATTTTTGTGCATTGCACAGACACGACGTCACGTATTTATCACTTATCTGTTATAAACTCTTACATGACCTGTAAACAAGACTGGAAGATCAAACCTGCGAGTATAATTTATTCCATTTCTTGTTTAAATAAATTTGTTGTATTTAATACTTGCAGCAAAGAACAATACATTTAAAATTCTTTTTAAATTAAAGTAATAGTAACCATAATCGTTAATACATAATGCAAACAATTCAAAAGATTCTGTAAAAAATCAATGCTACTTATGTTTTTTGTTCTTTTTTTTTTCAAAAACAATTCTAACAAGTATTTGCAACCCCACCAATAAAATCGTGAAATACATTTAAAGCTTTAAATAGCAACTTGAAGGTCATATTAATCGTAATTGTAAATTAGGAAATACTTCACATAACTATAATTAAAATTAATTAATACATATCTACCTCAACAAAGCATATTATTTACGTTTCATCGTTAATTAAGCAGGTATAATGAGTAAACTTGCATATTAATTGATATTCAATATTCAGTAAGCCCAACGATGTTTTTGAAATGTTTTTGCAGCATAAGCAAAATATCTTTGAAGATAATATGTTTACTGGTTACTTGAAAAATCAAAGCAATGAGATTCTCTTGAATTTTGCCGAGAATATTCCTTTATGCATACTTATTTGGAAATTTTTCATAGCAACGGCGATTATTAATAACCCGAAAATTTCCACTTATATCACTGTCATTACAAAAACCTGTCAAATTTCACTATTTAGATATTAGTTTTGTTGCTATTTACAAGCAAAATGTTTTCTTTACGGTGTTTTTTCATTCGTGATATTCTCTATCAAAGTGTACCGGTGCATAAAAAATCACTACGGAAATTTTTGCAGAAAATGTTGCCCAGCTATATTTTTCTAACAAAAGCATTTGTGCTGCGTCCAAGAAAAATTCCTTCTTCTTCGGAGTCGGGATTTTTTCAGCTTTTATTGAAAAAATAGCTGCAGAATATTTTTCCAAATATTTTCGGGAATTTTTCAAGCACTTGCTATATTTTCACTGAAAATAAATTACGTAAAAAGTATAAACCAGTCGTTCAGGGGAGAGTACCGGCGGCAAAACATAGAATTTGTATTCCAAACAAACCAGTGGAGATTATCGTTTGAAAACATGTTACAACGTATAGAATTATTATACGTGGTATTGTAGAAATCTGCATTAATAAAAATAAAAAATGGTGAAGTAGTCGAATAATTAATAATTGCATAATTGATCATAAAAGTCACTATTCACTCAACTCGGCAAATCTGCTATAAAGCAACCTTAACGTTCAGTTAGTGGACTATCTACGCGCTGGCGTATGGATGGTTGCCTATCGACAACTTCAATAAATTCAAGCAGGTAATTCTTTCTGATTTATGATACATATACGGAAATCTATTTATTAAGGTAAATAGAATATCTTACTAACGTCTTTATTGGTTATTACATATTAGAAATGTATTTAAAAGCAAAACTATAAAAATGTACAAAATAGATTAACCACGAAATAAAGATAATTTTTGCTGGGATTTCCCTGTGCATTAGTCATTGTTCATATTGTTGCAACATTAACGTCATATATATATTGGATAAGTCCTTTGTTAAGAAATCGCACGTAGTTTAAAACGCACCTCCGTGGAGACGACAACGCGATTAGTGGCGATATTTAATTGTATTTTAATATCCCCATTAAACTATCAGTGGTGGAAACAACAATGGATTGTTTTAATACACATTTTCCTAAGGTAAAAACGCATTTTTACTAGTTTTCTAGTTTCTAATAGTACATAGGTCAAAAACCCCCATAAAAACGAGCAGAATTCGGAAATTTAGTTTCGTAATTAAATGTAATTAATTAAACGTCAACAGGTGATACACGGAACAACTAAGTTTGTGTAAATATTGGGCGTTTCTAATTAATTATTACTTTTTTAAAATAACTATAATATAAATCACGGTATTGAAGTCGTCCACTTTATAGCAATAAAATTAATTGCTTAGGAATGCTTACAACAATAATTTTTAAATAAAACCACAACTATTATAGTTCGTCGGTATTGCGGGTTGCCGCGCTTGCAGACTGAGGTATCATTGACGTCACTGTGAAGTACGCTACGCACCGGTGGGATACCCCTTCGCCATTTTTATTAACAAATAAAAAACAGCTGATAATATAATTACCAAACAAAGAAATTATAATTTATATTTCTATTTTGCACTTTCGGGTTACCTCTAAACATTTCCTTCATATTTAATAGTTCAAAAATGGGTTAGCAAGTGTCGCTATCATCGGCCAAAATTTGATAAAAAAAAACGTTGCATTTTTTCAAATTCAAATGGCGATTGTTACACTTAACTTGATAAAAATGTAAAGTTACAGCTTGTAACAATTATTTCCAATTTTAAAACAACCTCACTGAGCAAGTCTTAATAAAAAAGCAGTAAATTGAATAGTCACTTACCTTTGTAGATATGTAGGCAGGCAAGGAAAATCTTCATTTTGTTGCACAACACTAATTTTTTACCAGACAGCTTTAATGCACTAATTATGTACACAATATATGAGGTACATTAAAATTGCAGATTATTGCTATAATATAAAATTTGCATTAATATAATTACAGGTTTTTATATATCTCAACTAAATGTCGTGTACAAGCAAGTTGCTTTGCCAATAGACATTTACTTTAATTACGACCGGTGCATAAACTAAATAATTAAAACCATTGGCTGAAATATTAATAAAAACTCACAACGCCCGGTAGAAACAGTAAAATTTAATAGGCGCCGCAAATACGTATACAATTTTCTTATCAAATCTGCAAAGCATTTAACAGTCATGGTTTAAATATTCGTGAATGTTATCTTTATGGCTAAAATTACTATTTTACAAACATACACGGCAAACTGCCGTAGTACGTAACGTTATGCGGTAATAGCTGTAACACTTAATAAACTATATGTTATCGCCTGTTACCGTTTTACATTAATGATTCACGTATAAATTAAGGTTTTCATTTTCATGTGGGCAGTTGCAGTTTTTTCTTCAGAAAACGTGTTATTGATATAAAACTTAGAACTATTACACTTTAAATGTGTTTTATAGTATGTACGTGGTTGCACTTTAAATTGTGACGTCGATATTAAATGCAAATCCATTGATTCTGACATTACCCGATAATGTGTGACGTTCTATTATTCATGATGTTTTCGGGTACTGGATAAGACGAAGACGATACAAATTTGAATATTATGACGTTTTACAAAATAATGCTATTTCTATGACCAACGTAGCATTACAAAGCTTCCCTTGTTTTTGAAACTCGGCTTGACAAGTTTTGATAGAAGATTGCTTGATTTCATGTTTAAGAATCGATAACCAACTTGTATCCAAATCAACAGAATTGAAAGACATACATTCATCTTTGTTAGGTAAAATATACAGTATCTTTTTTTAAATTTTACATCTATAGTAGATATCGTTTATAACGACGACCAAGGGATCGGAAGAATGCGGTTGTTATATCCGTAAGTCGTGATAAAGAGAAACACTGTAAATAAAGAAAAACGTTTTTCTTCAATCGTACTAAAAATTGTGATTTTCCGATATGCTTTCAGGTCGTAAAATACACGATTTCGGCATGGAATATCAGCGGGTCAATGTACCCATTTAACGGTACGTGAATAACGTTTCGGCCTAGGCCAAAATAAAGTAGATCAAAAATTATTTCATCTCGTATGGCTACGTTTATACTTAATGTCAAACTTGGCATTTGATTTTTAATGGAGTTATAGTTGCATTCATAAATTAGGAACTATTCCAGAGCCATACTAGATGAAAATAATTTTTGATCATACTACACAGGGTGATTAATAATTAGTGAATCAAACTGAAATGGTAGATTCCCCATGCCAAAAGTCTATATGAACACATGTACACATGTACTTAACCAAACGGTTACCTAGATACACGCTGTTGCTTGTTGCAAAAACAAAATAGTTGTTTCCAATTATTAATAATAACAAAGCGTATCAAGTGCAGCCAAAACAAAATGTGCGTTAAATCTGACAGATATTCATCAGTAGTACGTCATTTGTGTTTTATAGATATTCTAAACTGTACCTACGTTAATTACTTGATGGAGAGGTTTACTTCAGAGAAGTATGCTGGTATGGTATTTATTTATGGGTATTGTGACGGTAACGCACGTGGTGCAGCTAGAGAATAACGCCAAAAGTATCTAAACATCTATTGCTGCACTTGATATGCCTTGTTATTATTAATAATTGGAAACAATTATTTCACTTTTGCAAAAAGCAACGGCCTGTATCTAGGTAACCGTTTGGTTAAGTACATATGTTTATATAGACTTTTTGTTTCCTTTTGACATAAGGAATCATTTCAGTTTGATTCATTATTTATGAATCACCCTGTATATAGTATATTGCGTAACTAATAGGAAAAGCCTTGTACGGTTGCTTGGATTAGCCTGACTCCGGCGGCAGCAGTTTCCACAGTCGACCGGGAAGTCCATTTTTCTACGTGTTACACCTTACACATACCACTTTTTCTCCGATCGGAATAAACCCAAAAATTAATAAATTACGTTACGTTTGGTCTTTGCCGCAGACTGTTATTTCTTGTCGTCTTAGCACCGCGTTCATTTACGTACTGTTACTGTTTGTCGTCTAGCAAAGACGCAAACATACTGGAATCACGCATTTTACGGCCCGAAAATCACCATTTTTCGTCCGATTGGAGAAAAAAGATTTTCCGCCCTAGGCCGAAAAACGAGCAACGTGCATTTTTTATACTAACAACACAAATAACTATTATTAATGGAAATAATTCAGTATTACATGCGAGATTATCAAATTTCAACCAAGAAATTCGTTAATTTGGTTTGTCTACATACATAATTGTTTTCGAAAAACTTAGCTTCGTATTACTAGCGCTAAGTATGAAGTATGTAATGTATACTGTACTTACATAAAAATTCCTTGGATATAGAAACGTTCGACTTTCCCCCTTCTAAACGCCAAATATCCTTTCCGCTTTGACATAGCGATTTTTTATGTACCCATAGTTTGTTCATACTTCCAGGATGTATTAACAACTAAACAGAAATACCACACCGGCACGTTTTTGATCGTTTTACGTAAAATTCGGTTATATACAATATACATCACGAATAACAACAGGGAAGGTAACATGTAATAACTCACATACTTGCTGTAAACTGAAGAATTCCTTCCTCCGTAGAATATATGATATTTTACCTACCCAGTAACGTTTCTATATTGCATTTTAAACTAATAGTATATTGGAGACCTAGGCGGTAAAGTGATGGCCTGGGAAATCACTTTACCGCCCATGGGTTTAACATTATTTTTCATCCTACAAAACGATTCTACAATAATTTTTCGTAATACCCAACAATAAGACTACAGAACTTTAATTTAGAATAATAAATTAAATAATACAATAATTTATTAGAAACTTAATTATTATTGTTTGCAATATTGATATTAAAAATGGGGTTATTGATTGTACAATTGGAAAAAGTAGTTGCAATTGTTCAGAAATATTACTTGCGGTGATAGTAGATGAATACTCAATCACTTCTTCGCAATTGAAGTCCACAAAATCCATGTTACTTAATAACGAATTCAAATAAAATATATACTAAAATTAAATAAACATAGCTCTTATCCAGGTTATTATTTTGAAATTGACGGAGCTGTCAACAATAATAAAACAATTTGCGAATGTTTGCAAATCGAATAGCGTTTGTTTGCGCGTCAAACTACAGCGCCATCTACCCGTAGTTAGACATAACCTTCTACAGAAGTCTATCTGATCTTTATTGCTAAAATTAAGTTTTATTAAGCAAATATTTTTATAAAAGGGGTATAGCTACTATTTAAAGCAAGAAAGTTAATTATAAACGTGATTTTTTTAAAAATTTGGT
>OW679199.1:75579962-75641840 GCA_940337035.1 Agriotes lineatus
CGAAAGATAATATCTTGGGTTACAAAATCGAGGTAGAGAAAATGTCCCATTGCTCTTAGCCATTGCATTGAAAATAAGCCGATTATAGTACATAAGTAGGTACATAATTCCTGTCAAAATACGTATTTAGCGGTTGTTAAATATTTGTGTGGTTAGGGTTTTTTAACGAATTGTGATGGCTTTATTTTATTTCCTTGTTTGTATATTTCTTAAACAAATAAATAGCATAGTTCCTTATTTTCCCCTAAACGTTGTTAGGCAGCTGTTAAAACCGGTTCTAGGTAAATTGCTCGAATGCAATTGCTCGAAATCAGTTGCTCGAAAGTCAATTGCTCGAATGTTACTTTGCTCGAATTGCAAGTTTCTCGAACAGCAATTTCTCGATTATCTGTTGCTCGAAAAAAATTAAGTTGTGAAATAACCTTAACTTAAGAGTTAATATCAAATTTTAAAAAACACAAATTACAAATTATAACCTTTATTAATAAAACATAGGTATAGGTATCTATTAAATTCCGATGATAATCACTTTCGTGTCCCAAGAAAAACCTATTTAACATTATTTGTAATAACAACCAACCCATTATCCTGATTATGAATACCCGTAATTACATTCCAATGGTAATCACTTTCCTGTTACAAGAACATAATTCTGTGTTTGACCACTTACTACAAAAGATTTTGAAGATTTTAGTATTGACGCATTATTTAAGACCACATAAATTCGAGCAAAACATTTTCGAGAAATTGCGGTTCGAGGAACCTGTATTTCGAAAAAAGTTACATTCGAGCATTTTGATTTTCGAGCAATTGATTTCGAGCAATTGAATTCGAGGAATTTGCCGGAGACGGTTAAAACCGAACCGACAACAAACGATAAACGATGTGGAGTCTCTTTTATCGGCTCAGGCGTTGTTTTGTTTCTTATTATACCATTCGTACTGAAAATCTTAAGGAACCTCAGTTTTGCAGTATACATTTATGTGCAATAGTTTTCAAAATACCAGGATGCTGAAATGTATACCGCGCATTCTCGGTACGCTTTGTTTAAACAATTTCTGTAGCATTTGTTAAAAATAAATTTGCGATTAATTTGACATACTCTGAATCTAAAAAGAATAAGCTTTCCTAAACTAAATTTTAAATAAGAATGCAGTAGATGGCGCTATGAACTCAAATTTAGTTTTACACTAAGAAAATATAAGTTTGTGTGACTGCTCGTGTTTTACAACAATTTCATCCTATATAATTTAAATAAACGTTGTAGACCAGCCTCTTTTAACTACTATTTATCTGTTTTCCTTTTATATTTATAAGATTCATACGGAATATCAAATTGTCAATTTTGAAAAATATTTGATTTTCAGATGGTTGTAATGATGACTTTGTTTTGACCAATCACGGCCATGGTTACAATTACTACTTAATTCCAAGTACTGCATGCTTATTTGACATTTAGTATAGTTTAAGAATCTTTAAGAAGTATTCAAAACCAAGTTTGTAAATGCGATGTAGGCATACAAACCATCAATTTTCAGGTTTTTTACAATCGCAAAAAAATGGAGCCCTTCACATTTAGATCCACAATGTAAGTAATTCCAAATAGTGTACATTTATTTTTAAAACAATATCTTCGAATGCACACCCTATGATCGAATTTATGGTCCCTGATTCCTGACTATAATGCAATGCACAGCCCCCCAAATGTGCGTTTCCCGCGTATTTGAAGGTTTGCGATGTGCGCATTCATGCGGCCCCCGATTTTAAAAGGTTAAGGGCGTTTAAAATAATTGCAAGTGGTTACTGTAATACTCTGACACCTGCAAATATTTTGGCTGGACATCTAGAATGCAGCCTTGGATCCCTATTAAGGCTAACCGCCCCCGTAAAAATAATGCACAATTACATTATATTACGTAGTAAATAAAAAGGGATGAACGATGAATGGTCCTCGACTATAGAAGACGCTAAGAATATGAATGAATGAATGAATGAAATCCTTTAATTATTATTTATCAATAGAATGTTTCGCCATGAGCTGCACTATCTCATTGTTAAACATTATATATCGACTAATTTAAAATGTGCAATAAAACAGCTTTGATTTAAATGCAAGAGAAGAATGACATTCCACATTTTATCGAAATATTTTATTTAAAACAAAAATTTGAAATAAGTAACCGAATGCGCAATCATGTATCTACTATAGTTTAAATTTAAGCTATATGAATTAAAAACAATTTCATTCATTTTCAAGTAAGGGGTATAATATATAATGGTTATTTATACAGTGCAGTAAACATTGTGCTTCTATCATATTATTTAAAAATATATACTCTTTCACCATGCCAAACAAATGGCAATGCGATTTCGACTAATGGAAACACAGCATTAGTTTTTATTGCTATGGTTATTACTGCCAAAGAGTAAAAGGTACTAGTACGAAAAAGTGAGCGTTTTCGGTCGCTAAACACTGCCAATATTGGCAGAAAATCGGAAACTACGTTAGCGTTAGACGAACGTATGATAAATCTTGGGGTCTTAAACCAGAAATGGTTTATTCTAAACTAAGGCTAAGCAAGATACAACTGCTGCATGTCTTGGCATAACAGGGACAATAAAAACAACACCCACTGCTGCAATGGAGACTCTTCTAGACTGCCCCCCTCTTCATATAGTAATACCGGGGTGTATATAAGCATTCTTTATGGACGTAGGGCAACGGCAGGAAATGATGTCCTGTTATTGGTTAACGGCTGATAACCTTGTGATGTATTAGATTTAGTTGCGAGTTTTTATACGTAGCTGTAGCTGTAGACCATGTTCAGTATTAGACTGTGTTGCGTAATTTGCATTGCAAAGCTCATGGAATTATTTTAGTAGAAAATCGTACGACACTCATTAATGGCCAATAGAAAAATTAGTTCACGAGCCGTAACCAAGACAACAACACAATTTCTTGGAAATGTTTTGTAGATAGACCAACCTAACTGTGAAGGTTTGTGACGTTATGATTTTTTTACCGAATCTGCATTAATTTATATCCGGAAATAATTTTTCATGCATTCCAACAACGTCCTAATTTGCCCTCGCGTCGACGTTGTTGGAAGCACTCAAAAAAATTTCCGGAAAGAATTAATGCTCTCATGAGATTATATGTGATAATTGATACTTGTTACTTCCATCCATTTGTCTGTAGCAATATCGAAATCATAAGAACTAGGGAATGTAAATACCATAGTTTATATTAATATTATGGAATTACCTAAAGGCCTGTGCTACAAAATGGTTTTAATAGAGTATATTGAAGTTTTTAAATAATATGAAAAACATGTTAATACTTACTTTAGAGTCCAATCAGGTTATTTTTAATATTGTCATAATTATATATGTTTAGTTTGGTAAGCTTCTATATTTTAAGTTTCAATTTTCTGTAATTTACAATTGTAACTGGACAGAGATTGAATTACCAGATTATGAAAAGAGTGTATGTAAAATTTTATCTTCGAATTGAAAGTTAACATCGTCACCAACCAAAAAAACCAAAGGTGGTCAAACTGCAAAAACTAAGGCTGCCAACTATTGAAGGCCTCAATGCCGGTTTTCCGGACATTGTTACTTTGCTTGGATGGCGGCAATGCAGTGGGGAGGGGGGTCAAAATATATACAGATATATAACATAATTTTTTTATTGTTTTTCAATATTATTTTAAAAATCATATTTGTTACTGTTATTCAGTGGTGGCTGCTCCTCAGGGACTCCCAGCCGTTAATAACCTATATGTCATTAAGTAACTACTCTATAATTGAAAAGATATTTTATCCTACCATTGTAATATAAGAAGTTATAAGTAATGAGCCCCGAAGATCGCTATTCGATACAGCTGAAAACATGTAAAACAATATCCAAGAAGTATGTCAATATAACATGAGTTATGTGCCAACACGATCGCTCGTATCACATGCACCAAGTAGATGGAAGCTGCTGAGGGCGATCAGAAATGTGGCCCAAACTTATATGGAAATTACGGGCGAAAACGCTGTCGCTGAAGAATCGCGATATAGCAGTTTCAATGTGACGCGACGATCAACGATGTTGTAGCCGAGAACATCGTTAAGTTGCGGGCTTATTGTCATGTTTACAAATATAGTGCTTCCGAAATGTAATGCAATCCGAGGGTAAAAGCAGTGCCGCGCCGTTAGCAAATGTGGTGCAATCTTTAACATTGAAAACAAATGTCAGTGCAGCAAATACGTTCTTGCAATCCTGTAGGCCGTCTTTCAACATAATATCGGTTGCAGTTGGAGAACGTTTATTTCTCTTGGTTGATTTCGGTTTTTCATGGGGTATTAAATTTCAACCTGCAAAATAAAGTTGGAACCCGGAATTTTACAAGACATTTTTCTGTGGGCATTTACAAGAAAAACAAATGAATTTGTGGATGCAGTATATGTTCTGTTTCCTTCCATTAGTAAATCAATTATTATCGTGTTTCGTTTTTTAACATTTATGTACATTTAGTGTGCATACGACGTTTCCTTTTGAATTAGTAAAATTAAAAATCGTTGCTATATTTGGATTAAAACTTCGACAGAATGTAGGTGAGTCAACAATTATTAATTTTTGTTTAGTTGTTTAGAGCACCCCAAATGCAATTATCATGCGCCTCCACTGCCGCTATGACATTTCTAGTTGTGGGTCTTGCTTTAATATTTAGTAGAGGTTTTCACAGCGTCCCATATTAAATTTTACAATTAACATTGCGAGCTTTAAAGCTGTTTTTTAGATGCCCATATATCAGTTACTAGAGAAAAACCCGCTCCGTGGGTGCATTGGTACCTGACATGCACAGAAGATATTATACGAGCGAGAGGCTACATGGATCACAGCCACTTTTTCATGGATGCATTCAATAGTGCTAGTGCATATTATGGTGAAAGAACTTTTAGAATAAGTCAAACGTCAAACGCAAAATCATAATTTGTGCGGGACGGTTGTATTTTAGTTTGGTGGCATTTCATATATTTGCCACAACGTTTTTAAGGTCGGTAGTAAGCCAAGTCGGTAGCAATACCAGTCAGATGTAAATTCACGTCGGTGGTAATGAGCGTTTCCAATTTTTTATTTTGTGATTTCCTTGGGCAAATCAAAATTTTTCTTTATTCTCCTATTTTTTCTCTAATCTGTATTTACGTCGCTACAGTGTTTTTAAGCCAAAATTTTAAAAATGTTTCCTTTTGGAAATGTTTAATAACTTTATTTTTCACTAATTTATTATTCGCTGTTTATATCTGTGATACAAGGTATATAAAGCGTAATGATTACACCCACTAATTATGAGAAGGCATAATGAGCGGGCATTATCAATACGCCAGCCTTTTACGGCCTGGGCGTTATGAACTGCTTTTCAAGATTTTCAATTTATTTACGTATTGAAAGTGGAAAACAAAACGTTTGATGCACCACGGGTATACCTTAATATTTATGGCCATAGACGTAAACATCTTTATAATGCCCTTGGTACATAAATAACTATCATCTACCTGTTTAACTGGAACTGTTGTGCAGTTTCTAAATCAAACGCTGAGCGATCATCCATCGACTTTTGTAATTTCTGAGGAGTTTATCAAAGTTCCCTAGTATGTGGAAAATTTCTCTTAGCCCTTAAATTACTTGAAATTTCTGTAGAAAAGGAATATGTTCTTATAATTGGTAACACTGGTGGTAATCCACGTCGGTGGTAGTCAGTACTCACCGTTCATTGGGATTATCGATCTACCCATAGGCCACCAGCGCTTTTGTTTATTTTAACAGCACATTAAAGTTAACGTCAGATTAGTGGCCTTTATAAGACCGGCAGTTAGCGTATTAATCTAGTGACCTTAAAACTAAAAATGTAAATGGCTCCATCTTTAGCTTTTTTCCTGTAACTAGAAGGGGATAATAATCCACACTAGGCTCCCACGCCACTTTATCAACCTTCAGGGCATGGATATTAAATATAGGCCATCAAAATAAGCTGCCTCAATGGCAGCGAAATATTGTAAGAACACTGAGACGGGTACAGGAGTGTGCATGATGAAAGACGAATAGCGAGGTTCTTAAAATCCTTGAGAACTGCGACTTGGTGGAAATAGTAAGAGCACATTAAATCAGATGGCTAAGGTATGTTACTAGAATGTCACAACAAAGTACCAAGGAAGCTACGGAGTGATTTTTTAAAACTCAATAAATTGCAACAGGTCCTGGATAGCCTGAATCAGTTGGCAATACTGAAATGTATTGTTGGTGACAATGTAGGTCTATGTCAAATTCGAGGTTAGCAGGTTAGGTTTTGCGTCAGTTTTGACACAGACCGAAGCAAAATCTAACCTGCTAACCTCGAATTTCAGTATTGCCAACTGATTCAAGCTACCCAGGGCCTGCTGCAATTAAAAAAAATCACTCGGTATATGAAGAATGCTCTGGAGGAGGAGACGACTTAAATCGAGGTGGTACAATCAGGTGGGAGAATAATAATTGGAGTACAAGCTGTTGATCGGAGATGGATGCCTATATCGATTTACATATAAAACTGCTACAGAAAAAGAAGAAAAAACAGCAATCTACCCTAATAAATCGATATAAGGAGTTTTCAGACGAGCATTCACAACCTACATAATTAATTCTGAAGTAGAGATTTGTATATATTAAATATGGCAATTCATCTCCATGAGTTTTTTTTAAATAATTTTATTCATAAAGATGATAAATAACTACAGTATTTCATTATGAGTAATATAAATTACACTGCGAAATAAAATATAAACAAAACTGAAAACTGTAAATATTCCACTTCATTAAGATCCTAAAGTAAATTTCGTTAAGAATATATAGAATACACAGCTAAATTTATTAATGCTCACAGTGCCTTCTTCTAATAGTTAACAAATATATCATGAAGAATGACGATTCATTAAGAACTGTGCACTCTGTTGTAGAATAGTGAGCAGAGTTATGAACAGGTTTGCGAGGCAAGATGCGGTTACATCATTACTAACTAAACAGCTGCTCTGCAGCTAGCTCCAGATCCCAGAAATACGATGACAGCAGTGCTCTAGCTTCGTGTTCGTCTACACCCATTTCTATAAGTTTCCTTATTTTATCATCGAATTCTTTATTTGCATGTGGACCTACAAAAGGCACTATCAAACAACACGCATCAACTTGGCTCACAATGAATAATACCTCCGGCGTACGCGTTCGTCCAATGACGAGCTGTCATTTGGAACATTTCTGCATTTTCTTTAAACTGAATAGCTACGACTGCATCTTGGGGATCGTCTGGTTCTGCAGCAGAGAGGAGAGCTTGGAGTGAAAGCAACAACGTTCTAAGTGTCATAGTTGCTACCCTGTAAGTACATAGTAACGCATTTTACGAGCATTTTTTTTAAACTTCCACGGAAGTTGGAATTTGTACAAGTTTGCAGCTAAATAAACTTTTCAACTTACCACTGATCATTTAATATATCTAAACAGATGTCCCCTGTTACGGAAGAAATATTTGGGTGCCATATTTTTGTTATAAACCGTACCTGAAACAAATGTAAGACACATTGTAGCTTCAGCTAGGTACATGAGGATGTCTTCAGTTTACAATAATAGGGCCACTACTTCACAACTGCTTACGTACACACACATAAGCATCATTCAAACTTATTTTAATCTTTCGAAGTAGTTACTACATCATGACTAAACTTATAAAGTGTTAATCCACTGACATAGTTGGACCCACAACTCACCTTCGGTGGATTCAAGGGATACGACGTAGGTACCTTAATTTCTAAAACAAAATTACCCCCTTCGTAGGGAGTGTCTGGTGGCCCACCAATCTCTCCTTTTAGTTCACTGTAATTGTCGTTAACTAATTCTACTTTGATGGCGCATTTCGCAACCTGGAAGTTGAGAAATGTTATTATGATTATGTGCAAATACGTGCAGATCTAAGAAGAGTTCTTTGTCATTATCCGGCGGATAATATGACGTTAATAAGCTAATGATAACCTTTAAAATAACGCACATGTTTATGATGGGAATTTTTGCTCAATCAATACAAATAATTTGGTTTTTTCGTGATATTGCATTACAGCGAGATATTTCGCGATCAGAGGGATCAGGGTGAGTTGGCAGTTAATTTCTGTCGCAACCCTGACTGCAGAATGACAAAAATATTCCCGTACTTTGTAGATGACTCTTACCTCCTCACTCTTAATAACCTCTTTAAATTCTCGTTGTATCCGTTGTACCGCGATATTTGCCATAATTTTGTACGTTCAGTACTTAACAGGAACAAAGAACCCGACAACGCAAATAAATAAGGGAATTTTATAAGTCCAGTAATTTACAAATGATAATTTTCGACAATTTTTAATATCTCTAAAACGTTCATTTGCCGAACTGACAGTTAATAATTTTTGAGAAAACAAGGTTATTCAAAGCAACTAGATTGCGCGTTTCTTGCTTTCGATTATTTTTGAAGTATGTGGTAGTAAATTATGTACTACTCGTAGTATACAATGCAACAAGTTTAGAGAGTGATGTACTCAACAAGTATGGCTGATTTGCGTACGAGAGTTAAGGAGTACTTAAACGGCCATACGAGTTCAGTAAAACTACTTTTCTAACGTAGGGGAGGGTGGTACACAATGAGACGTATTTCACAATGAGGCAAGCTAAATAAATTTGAATTTGCCGCTTTACGGTGACGGTAAATGACGTTTTAAGCATCCATGTTTCACAGTCACTAGCAATATGTTGTTTGCCGTTACTGTAAAGCGGCAAATTCAAATTTATTTAGCTTGTCTCATTGTGAAATACGTCTCATTGTGTACCACCCTCCCTATACTATTTTATCGCATTTCATAAGAAATGTAAAATATTACATTTTTACATAAAAGTGACACTAAATGTCAAAACATAACCAAGCTGAGCAAAACTAGTTTCTATGTACTAAAGCACAATAAGCAGCTCCAGCTGATGTTATGGGTTTGGCAGTACCAAAGTGTATTGTTGGTGACATCGTAAGTCTATGCCAAATTCGAGGTTAGCAGGTTAGGTTTTGCGTCAGTTTTGACACAGACTGACGCAAAAAATAACCTGCTAACTTGCAGTTCCACACGCAATACACTTCAGTACTACCCAACATAAAACGAATCGCCGTTGGTATGCAGGAAATTGTTGCTAATGCATAAAAATACCACATTTCTATAGGATTTTGAATGTAGAAATGTAGTGTATTATCAAATGAAATACGATAAATATATTTTTTCAATTATTTACTTAAAATCGTAGAAAAATTAATGTGTATAACTTGATATGCTTATTATACAAATAATTATTCTATGCGTTGCTATGCAGAAAAGTAGTACAACTTTCCTTAACGATTTTATATTTAGGAATAAGGTAAATTTTCCTACAGTACGTGAAAAAAATTAGCAAAGAGATGTCAAAGAGAATGGATTAGAACAAGAACAGACTACCTCACTTCATCCAGCTGATATATTGAAAAATAGTATATTATTCCGATCTTGGATCCGGTGATACCATTCACAGTTGAGTCAGGGCATTTTTATTATATACTAGTGAGTCACCCGAACTACGCTTCGGTTCGCTAATTTAAGAGAGATTCATTAATATATATTTAAAAAAAGGATGCATCGGCCGGGAATCGAACCCGGGCCGCCCGCGTGGCAGGCGAGCACTCTACCCCAGGACCAACCTGGGTTGTTTGAATTATGTGCCCTTATAATAATATATGAAGATAGGTTTCACCCGAGCTAATCGCACACGCCGATAGCAGCTGTCACACCATAGCCCACGACGACGGGTCGCATATTTTGAAACACAGGACGCTAGGAGCATAGGACCATATACTGCAACCTGATTGGTTGCCTGTGAGCGACCGAAACGTTAGAAGGACATGACACATGCCTGCATGCCGGCACGCAAACCAGATCAGCTAGCGGTGGTATATGCTGTGTATGTTTATGTTTCATTTCTCGTGTTTAGTAGTTTTCATTTTAAAACGCTTGCAGCCTTTCAATACAATCGTGAAATAATGAATTCGGAGGACGTTTTACGCGAACAGGTGGATATCAATATGAAATAGAAGAAGCCGATCGAAAACGTTATATTTTAAGTATAAATGTTACTAACAGCGACCACGCCGATGCTTATTTAAAATTGTTTGAGGCTCATACTTCAACTAACCCCGTATACTTTTAGATATTTGAAATCGGCGCGAAAAATGCTTTATGATAGCATGATTAAATTAAAATTTTGAAACGCCTTATTTAAAAAAAGAATTACCTAAAGTAGGCCATGACTTACGAAAACGACCTAGCGCACCAAAGGTACTAAAACAATATTGAAAACTAGGTTTTCTAAATAGAACAATATGAGTGTCATTAAACAGTTGAAAACTACAATAAAAGAGCCTTTCAACGGTGTACTATATTCGCTATTTCGTTTAAAAGTAGCTTTTAAAATGTCAAAAATACGTAAAACAATTTAAGAAAATTATAATTTTATTATTCTCCTTAGCATAGAATTTCGGCTTAGACCGCGTAGTATTTGTATATGAACACCCAGCATTTTCTGGCTTAATGTGCCTTGCACCTTGTGAAGTCGAGCAAAAACCCGCGCGATGGCCATGCTCTCTGGTGGCTCGTGTTGTTTGAGTATCTTGAGAACGAGAATACTTAGGCAGATTTGGCCGTTTTGCTGTTTGTGGATCCATATTCACTAACGTTTCGCAAGACCTTGCAGCTTGCATCATCACAGTGAAAGTCGCACTGACTTAGCCAGAAAATTCTGGGTGTTCATATACAAATACTACGAGGTCTAAGCCGAAATTCTATGCTAAGGAGAATAATTCTAGTAACCGCGAAAGCCTCAAACAGTATATAATTTTATTCTAAAAAAACATGGTTTTCAATTATTTTTCTACGTTTGGTGCGATAATTCGGTAAGGAGAAGCTTTTAGAGCCACGTGGAATTTGTTTTGCATTTCTTACTTAATCGTAAGTGATTTTTCGTAAGTCATGACCTATTTTAGGTACATATTTTTATTTTTTTTACAAAATTACGGGCTGATAGCGATCTACAAACAGGCTGTATGTATATAACAGAGAAGCACCGAAAAAATATGATTTAGATTATTGTAGGTACGTTGATTAATATTTCCAACAACCAATGTGCCCCAAGTAAAAATGCCAAAATAATGTTTTGTGTATACTTATTGCTTTGATACAAACAAACTAACTAACGTCTACGTTATACCCCAGACCTGCATATTTGTCCTCTCAAAAATTCTAAACAGCATTTTTTTATTTTCCGTATTCGATAACTTTAGTGACAGTGCAACAATTATCGCAATTTTCAAATCGTAAAAAAGCGCCAAGGTAGCACCTCCCGCTGATGTTTCAGCGCACCAATCAGGCTGCAGCATATGGTCCCATGCTCCTAGCGTCCTGTGTTTCAAAATATGCCGACGGGTCTCTTTCATATTACTAACTAGATGTATATCTATTGCATTTTAACTACCGTTGCTACAAACATTCTGCTTGGCGGCGGCAACTTTAAATAAAATGCGATCAGTTGCAAATGTTTTTGGTTGTGTGTGAAAAACAAGTTAATCCCAAAACAAACAGCGAAAATGAGGAGTGGCAGCTTTTCTTTAACTATGAGTGGCATATTTATAGGTGGGAAATCCGTCATGCTTATAGTGGAGATTTCTTGATATAAAGCAATAAAAGTTATGCCATCCTGGATGTCGTACACTTCTTATCTTGAAAATGTTAATTATTGTGTTTTAACCAATGTTGATGATTTGAATAATGTAGTTTACTGGTTAATTATTTCTGATTGGTGTTTTAATGCGTTTTTTACTTACATTTGTTCAACTTTTAAATTTTAACCTCACTTTTTATTATTTGCTTCACATGTTACTAAGCACGATTTTTATAGTCTGATGCTGAAACCAATAATAAACTCGTGGAGAAAACTTAAGGGTTTTATTGCTTCATAGCATAGTTATATTTTAATCGAATTATATACATAGTTATAAGTATTATATAAAAGCAATCGCACATTCGCACTAGTATAAATTTTAAATAAAATTGTCTGTAATTAAGCGCCCTTCATCCAACTAGTTTTCTCTCCGCAATTGATGGTCCAACTACATCTATAAAAATGTATTCGCCCCCTTCATGTGCCTCTGGCAGAGGCACATTTTTTGTACACATATGCAATACACTGCATGCATAAATATTTTTTTCAGAAGTTACTGGGTCATAATGCAAGGTTCGATGGCGCAACAAACAACAAAATGCCGATAAATCTTTCAACTGTATTTCCGGTTGATATAAATCTTGTATTGTAGCGACCCTGTGGTATAGTAAGTTCTGCATTAACAATACATGTAAACCGCCAGGGTTGCAAGGGGTACCCTGAAGACTGGCAGTGTCAAGCATGAAAGGGGCACAACGCAAAATAACAATAATAGGAGCCTACGCACCAACTGAGACGCATGAAACAGATGATAAAGAAATTTTCTATGAAGAGTTACAAAATATACTGGAGAATATTCCCAACAAAGAGATGGCAATTGTCTTAGCAGACCTTAATGCAAAAATAGGTAAAGAAGACTACCTCGATGGAGTATGTGGTAAGCATACAGTACATGAGTTTACCAACGACAATGGGCACAGAGACTGTGCTCTTGCAGCCCTAGCAAACTTGAAGGTTGCTACAACAGTGAACATCCTAGAAAACGTAAAGTCACATGGAAGCACCCAAACGGTAACATTGAGAACCAAATAGACCACGTTCTAGTAACGAGAAGCTTCATGAAAACAGTAAAAGATTCAAGATTCTATCGAGGAGCCAACGGTGACACAGACCACTACATGGTATTAATGACAATGGCAGAGAGTAAAATAAAGAAAACCTACACAAAAATACAAAAGAAAAGAAGATGGGCAGTAGAGAAATTACAATTAGGAGAAATTAAGAGGCAATACATAAACAAATTAACACAATCATAGTACACGTCATGAGGAAGACATAAATGAGCACTGGAAGAGGATTCAAACAAACATACTAACCTGTGCAGAAACCACAGTTGGACAAAAGAACAGTAATAAGAGTTTTGAAGGCTGGTATGACAAGGAATGTAAAGAAAAAACTGAGGCTAAAAACAAAGCAAGAAGCAGATGGATGCAAACAGGGGACGAAGAAGACAGGAAGAGATACATAGAACTTAAAAATTGAGCAAGAACTTTCTTTAAAGAAAAAAATAATACATGGTGAAACAAGAGATTTGATGAAATAGAACAAGAAAATGAAAACAATAATGCTAGACGATTTTATCAAAATTTAAGGGACATGCAAGTAAATCAACACTAACAATAAGAAGCTTTAAAAACAAGGTAGGAGTCCTGCACACCGAAGAAGAGGTTAAAAAGATATGGGAAGAACACTTTCATAAATTGCTCTAGGCCTACAACCTAGGCACAGTACACCAAGAATATGAAGATGAATTGCAGAATGAAATTCCTGACGTGCAAATACCACCACCATCAATAGTAGAGGTTGTTCAGAATATAGAAAAGTTGAAGAACAACAAAGCTCCAGGCAGTGACACAATAGCAACAGAGTTACTATAATATGGAGGTTCCACGCTTCATGGACAAATTCATGAATTAATATGCAGAATATGGACAGAAGAAAATATGCCACATGAATGGAAAAAAGGTATAATAAACCCATGTTCAAGAAATGAAAAAGAGAAACATGTGAGAATTACCGAGGAATAACCCTTCTAAACACGGCGTACAAGTTATTAGCAAGTATACTAAAAGAAAGGCTTCAACAATACACTGAAAAAATCATCGGGGATTATCAACAAGGCTTTTGCCCCAGCAGAAGCACAACAGACACAATACATATAGTAGAACAGATTCTAGAGAAAGCTTATGCATACAATCTAGAACTGCAGATAATCTGTATCAACTTCGAAAGGGCCTTTGATTCAATCACTAGAAAAAAGTTAATACAAGAAATGGACAACATGAAAATACCAAGGAAATTGGGAAGATTAATTGCAATGACTCTACAGGATACAGAAGCGGTAATTCAAATAAATAATATAACCACTGAAAGCATAAGTATAAACAAGGGCGTGAAACAAAGAGACACGTTCTCGTCACTCCTCTTTAACATCATTATAGAATGTGTAATGCGTAAAGCAAACTTGCAAGGATTAATTACAACCAAACAATCGCAAGTGGTAGCATATGCCGATGATCTAGTTTTGATTAGCAGAAGTCAAACCGATTTAATAGCAAAATTTCAAGAATTAGACAGAGAAGCAAGGCATTATGGCCTTCGCATTAACGAGAAAAAAACAAAATACATGATGTATAACAAAAAAGAAGACCGAATGCAAAACCTGAAAATAGGAACGTTTAATTTTGAAGAAGTGAATAAATTTAATTGCCTAGGATCCGTAATAGAGAAACCATGTATGAGAAAGACACACTTAAAGGAAAGAATTCAAAAAGGAAATAGATGTACTTACTCGTATAGACCGCTCTTAAACAACAACCAACTCAGTGTTGCATCAAAGATCAGGATATACAAAACATTAATACGACCAATAGTAACTTATGGTATGCAAACATGGGCTTTCACAAAAACAGATGAAGAACTAAGGCGTTTCAAAAGAAAAATTATAAGAAAAATTTTAGGACCTATAAAAACAGAAGAAGAAGCATATAGAAAGAGGATGAATTTTGAAATAGTAAGAGCAATGAACGGAGAAGATATAATAAAATTTGTCAAGGCTCAGAGACTAAAATGGTTCGGACATGTGATGAGGTGTGAAGATGGCAGAGCAATAAAAGAAATAACAGAGTGGAAACCAGATAAAGAAAAACACAGAGGAAGACCGAAAAGTAACTGGAGAGACAACATATTAGAAGATATGAAGACAATGAGAATAGAGAACTGGAGAAAAAAGTGTAGTAACAGAAAACAATGGAAAGAAGTAACAGAAGCAACCAAGACCCACCCAAGAATATAACAGCAGAAGATCAGTTAAAGAAAGCACCCTTTTATATTTCCCCCCTAACCTTAAGCTAGGTGAAGGGAAAGAATCCGCAAGGATTGGGCCATAAGTCCTTGAGTTTAGTTGCCTATATATATGTAGGAGCTGCATGCAAAGCTTTACGTTCGACTGCACTGCAGAATATTTCTTTTATCTACAATTATCATTTATGTTAGACACATTAGAAAATTCAAGTTTCTTTTGAAGCATTTCATAGTTTCGAAGTGTGGTACCTACTTCTAGGTTAATTATAATATCAAGAGTAACTACCTATTACTGTAAGGTATTAAAGATGAATTTCTTTTTATTTGTAAAGTTTTCAGTTAATATAATCTTCTCTCCTGATTTGAACAAAATGACATTTATTTTGATAATAACATTGACAGGCGGCCGTTTTACTTTACTGTATGGACTAAAGTGGCACTTCATGGGGGCTACATAATACTATAATGAAGTGTTTATGGAACAGCCTAAACTCTTTCAAAAATAAATTGAAAAAATTGATGAAATCTTCAATAGATCTACCATGACACCAGTGTTCTCTAACTATTTAATCATTTAACGTTTTATTTTTCACTCTTTAATATTTACCTGTTTGTCATTTTTTGTGTGTGCTTCTCGAGCTCTCCTTGAATCATTAAATTGTTATAATTTTCGTTTACGTTGTGCTACTCAGTTTTTATTTTTATTTAATTTTAATTTTAAATATGATTTTAGTGGTATGCATGTCTTTCATATTCGCATTACCTACGACCACAACATAAAAATGTTGTCGTTATATTCATTACAGGTTTTTTTTACACTTATTTAATTTTTGGTATGTATGTACAGGTCACAGAAAGTAGATTGGGAGTCAAGGTAGGTCATGAAAGGCGCTGTGATCATATTTGATGAATTGGCAATATGTGGAAAGTTGTCAAAAACATACAAAGTTAGGTTATATTTTAAATGACAAGTACACAACAACGGTGGGTAGAGGGATTTCGTTTGCGCAGTGACTAACGTCATATGACAGATTCTTTGTGTTTTAAAGTGTGGAAATTGCTGTTGCTGGAATAGAACGTTTAGCAGAGCCTGGTTGTTCAACGTACATCATTATTTCCGCAATCCTTTTAACATTCAAGAACTGATAATATACCATACCGCAATGTTGAGTACGCCTCTGATTTATTGTGTCATTTAGCTTAAATATGGTTAACAATTTAATGTCAATATGATAGATGTAAAAATGTTACCAATACGAAACGTGAAAATTACTAGATACTAACATTAGTTCCGATTTTCACTGCGTCCCAATCTACTTTCTGTAACCTGTATTGCTTTCTCGTTTTCTGTTTTAAATTTGTATGTTTATTTATATTATTTTGAAATGGAAAATAAAACCCTATTATTATTATTGCTATTATTATTAAACTTAAATATTTTGCTTGTAGGTAGGTTGCTTACGAATCAAGTAAAATGTATAAAACTGCAGAGATTTATTTTATATCGCAGCCGTGCTGCTGGGGCAAGTCCTGCTGCAGTGAGAAGCGGCAGCTGCACCTTGTGTACTGAATTTCTATACATCCAATACCCGACTACTTAAGAAATGAGCGTGTGCGACATGAAACGTAGGAGGACGAATGAATCTGCGTGGTTTTTTTCAACTAAGAGCGTGTTATGTGTACACAAATATGAGATGGATTTGAATTTTAATAAAAATTCTATTTTTACTTTCCTTGAAATGAACAACACATTTTTCTGGATACTACACTTAATTTCTATTGCAGTTTTTTTGGGGTTGGACTCGTTACTAATTCATAAATAAGAAACGTTATATTCCCATATTTTTATTCTTCCTATATGCATGTACAAAATTACTCTAATTTATATTAAAATCTTTGCATGTTTATAATATCACATTTCTGATGTGGATATTACATCCACACATTGTATATTTTTTATCTAAGAAATAATCAACAACTAAGTTTAATTTAAAACGAAATAGATACGTAATTTGATAGTTGTTGCTGCTATGGTGACAGCCACTGTTGTGGAAAACCTGTTGTCTTAAAATTAAGAAAAATAATAAAGAAACAATTTGACATCTTTAGGCACTCAGTTTTAACTACAGTTCACAACCACAGAAAAAGTATATATTAAGTTATCAATAAAAAAGAAACAGATTACAAGCACATAAAAACAAAGCAACTATAGAGATCTATCACACCACTACGTAGTAAGTAAAAATAGGTAAGTTGGAGGCCAAATTTTACTATTAAAATCATTAAAGTACTCAAAAATAAAAACCAATGAATACCTAGAGATAAATCAAATAAAAATTAAGTTAAAAAGCTATTTTGATAATTTTCGTATTCGATTAGACGTGCTACATATAACATAACAAATCTATTCGCTTATACAAGCTTAAACACGTTTCCTAACCGAAAACAGAAATAATTTACGGAATAGCTGCTAGAAATACCAATTTTTCATCATAGCGACTTGCGCAGTATTCCTTAACGCGACTAACAAAATGAGTTTTTTTGAAATGCAATTCATTACAAATGAAAATTGACAACGGCAGTATGATTAGGCTTACAAATCTTTATAAATAAATTCAATTGCATTCATTTTGTTGAAGCATTGATTAATTCGAGATTACTATAGGAATGTCTTTCCTAAACCGCAACAATATTTGGTAGCTGCTTTACCAAAACAAAAAATTATGCTAAACGATGTAACAGAGTACAGCATGCAATAACTGTATGCATTTGCTGCATCATGAACACATATAGTAGTCGTTACAAGTCTTTAACTCTTAAGTATAAATATTAAGAAACTCAACAATTGTAATACTTTAAGTCACAGCCTGCCCACAATGGAGATGCAGATTAATAGAGGTCTTCCCCATTTTCCATATTAGACAAAAGTGTCTTCTTTTCATCCTTCTTCGACACTTGGAAACCCCGCAGTTGCGGAGGTTCAAAACAAGGCTGTAAAAAGAAGGTTAATTAGTAACTAATTTTGCTACTCTTTTTGGGGCAGAACTCACCGTGTCACACACATTCATATTGCAGCAATTTTCTATTGTAATCTCACACTGCTGAGTTGTTGGCTGTGGTCTGTAGGTCAATGGTGTAATATTTTTGTTAACTATAATGCGCTTTTTAATGCGTGGGCGACGACGTAGCTTGCATACGGCTGTGGCAAGCAGTATGATGAATCCGAGCATCACAATCATGCAAACTGCTAGAATTATGAATGCTGTGTCTTGAAAATGATTTATAAACGGAGGATGAGCGGCTCCTTCCGCAGACTTTAATTCATATGCCATCAAATCTTCTGCATTCTCTGACAGTACGTATGCTCCTTGTTCACACCTACAACAAAATAATTTTAAGGACACCATCGAAGAGTATAATGTGTTGCCTAATTTTATTAGTCAGATTTTAAATCGTTCATGTGGGTATTTTAATTAAATTACGATCGAAAAGTATAATTTTAGTAGACACTGACTCTGTAAATATGACATTAAATCATTTTGTGTCTATTTAATCAAATTAATTTTGCCTGTGTTGACGGTTAGGTGGACAAAGTCATTGGTGCCGGTCCCAAGCCTGGGTAAAGGGGGAAGGTTGGGGCATGAAGGTAACAACCCTAGCCTGTGTTATGACACATCAAGGAAGGGAAGCCAGACGGAATTCAAGATGATGAAATGGCAAACGAAATAAGAAATAAAAAATACATAAACGTGCATATACAAACTAAAATTCCATACGTAACATAACTCTGCCACTTGAATCTACCAGGAAGAAGTTCAAGCACATTTTCGGTAACTAAACGCAAACTAAGCAGGTGTAGACAGGTTAGTTTAGTGAAGTGTATTAGTCACACCAATCGTTCGCTACATAATTTGTTGAAAATGGCGCCCCGTTGGGGCTCGAGAAACGGCTTACAAAGAAATTGAGGGCATAATGGGAATTGTGGGATTTGGAGTTGCAGAAATAAAAAATAATATCCGCCAATTCACCACATAAGTGAAAAATACATGTTTTATATGACGAACGAATTATTGCACGTTGGCCATTTTGAAAGAGTCAACGTCAACTAAACAATTATGCTAAAATGTGTGTTAACGTGCTCGCTTAACTAAGCTACTAAATTTTAGCTACTTGATTTAGTAACTTGCTTTAGCTACTATACACGTGTAAAGCCACCTTTAGGAAAGGTCACATTGATTTTAAGGTTATGGTTCATGACAAAACCAACATCTGTTCGTAATCTGTGCAGAAAAATGTAAATTTTTCAAATTATGTTGCCAAATAAGTCATTACATCTGTTTTATTTTACTTGCAATAATCCTAATACGGTATATTTTACAACAAAGTACTATCAACATAACCTAGTATTCAATATTCAAATATTGTTTCTTCTTGACCTTTAAGTCATCAGGGGAACAACGTTGTACCAAGGTATATTTCGCTTAATCTTCCTATTTTGACTCGAGGATACACCCATATCATTTATGCTACTTTATGCTATAAGACGATACAACCAGTACTAACATATGCCTCCGAAACATGAACTCTAAGGAAACCAAAGAAAATCTCCCGGAAGGCATTGAAAGAAAAGTGTTAAGTAGAATATTTAGATCTGTTCTAGAAACCAAGTATGGAAAAAAGATACAACCCCGAACTATACGTAATATATGAAGATGTAGACATAGTAAAAATAATAAAACTAGAAAGGCTAAGATGAGCAGAACACATAATAGTGAAAATGGATAAAGGAAGGCCCACAAAAAGCGTACTAAGGGCTGAACCTGAAGAACATCGAGGAATAGCTAGACCTAAATTACGATCAAGAGACAGGGTAGAAAAAGATATGAAAAGCATAGGAGTAACTAAGTGGAAAATCAGATGGCGGAGAATCCTTGAGGCGGCCAAGACTCATCCAGGGTTTTAGAGCCAACGATGATAATGATTTTAATTAATTAAGATTGAAGAGTATAATGTGTGACCCCTAATTTTCTGAGAAACTGATTCGTTAAATGAATTTAAGTACGAGTGTGCTACATAGTGCAATTAGAATGGAAAATTTGCATTTATAGACCAGTGTGTATACAGTATATCTGATCGCATGTGCAATTTAAAGTTGCCTGCACGGCACATACAATGTTTTTTGCCTCCCCGGTATTTGTAAAAATTTTAGAAACAAAATAAGCAAACACAAGTAAATTCTTAGGACACTTTCTACTGTCACAACTTTCCCTTGAATATTCATGAAGCTTAAATCAAAACAATTTACTCACCTACAAACGAAAGTATTTCTTTGGTCTGCTAGAACATCAGATTGTCTGCGCTGGCAGAAAAGGCTGCAGAGTTCTGATGGATTGAGGCTTCTCTCACACCGTTGGCCAACGTAACCCTCTGGACACTGGCAGGTAACACCCATGGTGCTGTTTCTAGAGCGCAAGCACTTTCCACCATTTAAGCAGAAGTCGTCGCACATGTTCCTCTCGCACCTAGTTCCGGAAAATCCTAGAGGACAGCGGCACTGGGGATAGCCCAGTGAGGAAGAATGGCAATTTCCATGCATGCAAAAATTGTAGCATAATGAAATTTCACAGCGGGCGCCTGTGAAGCCCCTATGACATTTACACCCTTTCTCTGTAGCCTCTCCCCCATTCAAGCAATCAGCAACTTCGTTTTGGTCAGTGGAAATTTCAAAGTACTCCGTGGAGGATCCATTGTAGTTTTCTAATGCGTCAATGAAAGCTCGGCAGTCGGAAATGTTGTAAATGAAATGTTTCGTTACTATGCCCATAGGGTTTTCACTGAATTCGTGTAACTTCTGTGGCTCTTCATTTTCTTTCTTCTTCTTTTTCCAGAGGGCATTGTTGTTAACGTCTGTCCAGTAAACAGCTTCCTTATCCACAGCAATACCAAAAGGTTTCTGGTGTCTGCCTTCGAATAGAATTTGACGATGTGATCCATCAAATCTAGCGCTTTCAATCCGGTAATAAATCCCTTCCCTTTTATCAGCCCAAAAAATCCTCTGAGCTATGTGATCCACTGTAATACCAGCAGGCATGAAAAGATCATCGCCAATTAGAATTTCATGGTTGTGCCCGTCCAAAGTTGCTCGTTCTATAGTAGGATTAGTGATGTCTGAATTTGTCCAGTAAATATACCTAAACAAAAGATTCGTTAAAACCTTTGTCACTTTAGAAACTTAATAGGTATTACCTTCTACATACGTCTATTGCTATGTCCTGAGGAGTTTCATCTTCAAATTTCAAGAGCACTTTTGATTCACGTGAGGGATCCTTCAATGATACATAATTTATACTTCTATTTGCCGTATCGGTCCAATACAAAGTATCTGCTACTGGATCTATTGCTAATCCCTAAAAGTTAGATTTCATATTACCACCATTCTTATGCGCCCCATTGGGTTATCCATACCTGAACGTCATCTGGAAGATCTTGGACGATTGGAGTTACATCAGTCTGTTTAGTAAGATGAACACTGTAGATAGTATCATTGTCTTGGTCCATATCACTCACAACGAACTGATGACGGATGTTGTCAAATGTTAGCGCCTTCAGCTTACTGAACTGTTGAATTGCTTTGCCCAGCACGGATCCATTGGAATATAAAAGTTCAACTTGGTCGTCGATGGCCACAGCCAAATCTGTAATTAAGAATGTAATTTAATAACTTATCAAGTAGTTTTATACAGTGTTTCAGATAAATGTGTATTTTATAAACCTGATAATTGATAATCTATTTAGAAGGACAAATGAAATAATTTAAAAAAAACACTTTAAAAAATAATCGGAATGTGCGCATCTTTCTAATATATAACTGTAATCGAGATTCTTAGAACGATACTAAGTAGGTATCGTACAAGAATGATAAACTGTTAAGCACATAGCAAGAAATATTTCTAACAAACATTCTAATGGATTTGCTGGCCGTCTTATACCAGCTTGGAAATCGACAAGAGTGATCGACAGCGTCGCGAATGATTGACAACATCCGCTGACGCAGTTGAGTATGCACGATTATCAATGCAAGTACGAAAAATTAACGCGCCTTGCAGCATTCTAACACCGTAGGACGTCGAAAACGCGCTGCAGGGATTCTAATCTCGCAGGAATACGAAAAGTGGAATGTTGATTCACGTCATATGTATAGTCTCAATATTACCAACGTTATGTCTGAAATACTCTATAATTCAGCTACATATTTTTAAAATAAATACCAAAAAGGGGTAGGTACTGTATTCAACAATTATCTGCTGTCAGGGGAAAGGACTGAAAGACGTTTAGAGATTTTTTGAACTGGCAGTAGTGATGATTATGATAGTGTTGGCAATGAAAACGGCGATTGTTCAAGAAAATTTTGTAATCGCTGCTGATCGTTTCTCCACAATTTATGACGATTCACTACGAAATTGGTACAACGTCCGTCAGGGCAATAGGTAGGTACTCACTAATATTGCCCAGAAACTTTTCAACGTCTAAAACAAGTTCGATAGACTCGAAAGAATGCTTAATTAAACATACATTAGCCGTGATTTGCATAATGGAGCATTCGAAATGTATTAATGAATGGGAAGGTCGCGCGGCCAAATAAATTTATGGCGGCGCCATGGCGCAAACTCGTCGAGCACGTGGTTGTACTACCGACTACGTCTTTATCGTAATCGCGCTTCTGAACACGTGTTTCAGCTACTGACGTTTCCAAGTCTAAAGCCGGTTTAAAACTAGGAGGACAACTTCTAGACTTTACTATGGCATTTTGTGGAGCAGTATACTACCTACAGGTGATTACCTAACGACCGCGTGAGAATTTGACGTATTTTTAGAATTTTGGCAATGATACGAGATGCTGTTCAAGTCTTAAAGGTCACGCGGTGTAATCTTAGTCACTATGTTGCGGTACTGATAATTTCCTTTTCCTTTTTTAATGTTCAAGGGCAAATCCCATTATTTTATTATCTTTATCTACAGTGAGACGGTATGCTTTCGTTTAATGAAAATAAAGTTATGTTTCTTCTTTTTGATGAACTAACTCGAAGATCTTCTGTCAGAATTTGAATACTGAAACGTTACTGACTTCGTAGCTGAAATGGTTGTTGTACATAATACTAACTAGAATTTGAATGAAATATAGATTAATAAAAACGTCTTTTGCTTTTACTACATGTTCATGTAAGTTGTATCAATGGTTTTTGACAATATTTAAAATATTGAGAAAGTTCGCGTCGAGGCATTGTCATCATATCATGATATAACAGTGAAAATATGTGCGACACACATTAATCTCGCCAAAACTTTCCGTCTTCGGTAGATGAAAACGAATGCCTTTCTCCAAGATACTTCAATTGAGTCACTGGACACTGAATGCCAATGACATCTCAAATACCTACTGAAAACTGCCTGGTTGTTTAAGCAGCTATTACGATGTTGCCCAACATTTGGCTTCCAGCATTTTATATTATTTAACTCCCTAGAGTTGGCTTGGTCTTGTTATTAGTAGAGTCCGAAAGTTTAGGCAAAATGCCTAAAAATGCTTATTTTGATAGCTTTTCTACATAAAATTCCTGTTTGGTTCTATTTTTAAAACAATATTATTTAAAGGTGCCGAAGGACCGATTGAAAGTACTTTATTTCGGAGGTTTTCCTTATAAATGCAATTTCTAAATAAATACGGACAGAAATTCCTGTTTTGTATTGTAGTAAAAGCTTAATAATAGCTGAACCCACCCTTGAAGGACACAGCACGTACCTGCAGGGAAGTTTTTACCCCGAATATTGAAGATGCACATTTAAAAATGCCGAAAGTACTCGCGCCGGTAACGAACAAACTACAAAAATTAGTTAAAAGAATTTGGTAGTGATACGTTTCTCTACACATTATAGTATGAATTTGTATTGTTTCAAACTTTGTTGTCCTATATTTTTATCAACAGGAAGTCTTTTATTATCGATATAAAAATTCTTAAACGTGTGGCCACATAAAAATTCCAGTTGCTTGAATACAATACTCTGTGTTATTTAATCGACACTGATGATTGCATTAATTATAATTACTGATTGTGTTCCGTGTGTTATCCAAGTAGTAAATATTAGCTCTAGTCAAAAATCCCTTCATAAAATAGAAAGGAATGGGAAAAACTACCTTCAAAATACAGAAAAGTGGGCGTGTGTGTTTATTCAGGTATTTCCATGGGAATCTCCGAATTTTGACCGAACGATCAGCTGGAGATTGCGGATGGAAAAAAATCAATACAATCACTTAAATACCAATATCTTACGCAGGTATTTCTTTGGAATTTCCCGAATTTTGAGTAATGGAAGTATAAATCTCCGCTAATTTCGAAGATTTTCCATTTCCATTGGGAAAATAACGAAGTATTTACTATGATGATCTATTTTTATTCCCATATTTAATTGAAGAAAGACTAAATAGGCAAAAGCCTTAAGAATTTAGAATGGAAAAAGGGGTAAAACAAGGCGACAGTCTAAGCCGACTGCTCTTCGGGGTATATATGAACAGCATATTCATAAAAAGTAAGCATGAGGCAGGAAGAACAAGGTTAGGGTATTATAACCTACATCCTATAATGACACGAGACGTAATATACGTGGATGATATATTGATGATGGCAGAAAACACAAGACAACTGCAAAACAGCAAAGATAAATGGAAAAACAACATAGAGAAGAAGGAAAGTACGATTAATGTAGAAAGAAAGCAACATACTACACGAAAAATTAGAGGTTTAGGTAGGTGTATCAACAAGTATAGGAGGAAAGCAACTCCAATATGTGGAAGAGCTCGAACAAAACGAGACAGAATTAGCAACAGGACACCAGAGATGAACTAGAGTCCGATGGAAACGTAATATCAAGGAGGTGGTTAGGAAAAGAGAAAAAACGTCGAGAAAGTAAAAAGAATGGTGAGCAACCGCCACAGCTACAGAAAATCGATGGAGAACCCAACGCCATAAGGCATAACTGGGCAATGAAAAAGACGAAGAAGATTCTTAAACGTGTAGTCACATAAAAATTCCACTTGCCCCAAAACAATACACTTTGTTATAAGTAACACCGACGATTGCATTGATAGAAATTATTGTTGGTGTCCTATGTGTTATGAGAGTGTTAAGTATAAACTCCAGTCGTAAAATAGAAATTAGTAAGTAAACCACGTTTAAAATACAGAAAAATGTGTGCTTTTGTTTATTCAGATATTTCCATGGGATTCCCCGAATTTTAACAAACGAACAGCTTATTGTAGAGTTCGAGATTGCAGATAAGAAACAAATCAATACAATCACCTAAATACTAATATCTGTTATTTACGCAGGTATTTCCTACGGACTCCCCGAATTTTGAGCAATGGAAGTACCTATAAATCCACACTAGTTTCTAAGATCAGATTTTCAGTTTCCATTGAAGAAAAGAACGAAGTGTTTACAACAGGAGTTTTAGTCCCATATTTAATTGAAGTAACACGAAACGCACAAAAGTCTATGGAGATTTTTTCTTGGAAAAGGGGGTAAAACATGACGATAGCGTAACCCACTGCTCTTCGAGGTATATATGAACAGCATAATAAAAAAAGTAAGTACGACGTAGGAAGAACAGGGTATTATAATTATAACCTACACGAGACCTAATATACGTAGATGATATATTGATGTTGGCAAGAAACACAAGACAACTGCCAAACAGAAAAGATAAATGGAAAAACAAAATAGAGGAGAAGGAAATGACGCTAAATGTAGAAAAAAAAGCAAAATACTACACACACACACACACACACACAAAGAGAGGTTCGAGTAGGTGTATTGACAAGTATAGGAGGAAAACAACTGCAATATGCGGAAAAGCTCGAACAAAACGAGACACAATTAGAAACAGAGCACCATAGATGAGCTAGAGTTAGATAGAAAGATAATATTATGGAAGCCAGGAAAAGCATGGTGAGATACCACAACAGCTACAGAAAATGAATAGGGGATCCAACCCCGTAAGGCATAACTGGGCAATGAGAAAGAAGATTCTTAAACGTGTGGTCACAGAAAAATTCCAGTTGCTCCTTTTTGCATCAATTGAAATTATTGATGGGTGTCCTATGTGTTATCCGAGTGTTAAATATTAATTCTAGTCGTAAAAAAGATCAATAAAACTACCCTTAGAATACAGAAAAATGTGTGCAGATATGTTCATGGGATTCCCCGAATTGCGACCGAACGATCAGTTTATTTCAATTTTATCGAGATTGCAGATACGAAACAATCAATACCTATTGGTATTTAGGTGTTTAGGTGCAGGTATTTTCTTGGGATTCCCCGAACATTTAACAGTTGTAATGCAGCATACTGTATGTAGGATAGTACCTTAGCAACCAGCAACCAGAGGGTTGTTTATTTTTAACTTGAATTGATAATCTATGAGAAATAGTAACGTTAAGGGTTAAATACCCATTAATTGTGAAAAATAATAATTGCTGATTTGATACGTAGTAGTAATAAAACATTCTCTACGATAAAATTTGACTTCAAGTCACAAATATTATTCAAATATAAAATTCAAGATTATTTGATTCCATTTAACGTGGTATATTACTACGAAGCCAGTAAAACCAGTGACAGTGAGTATTGTGGTATGCTGTTGAACTGTCTATTCAAGTAATAAAAGTTTTCTAAGAGCTACAACGAGCTTTGTTTTAGTCGGGAACAACCAGGAGGTGTTTGCTAACTAGAATGTATCCAGTTAGGAGCCGAGGTAGAGCATTCAGGTACAAGTGTTCAGAAGGTTACTGACCATTTCTTACAAAATAATAAGAAATTATAAAAGCAAATTTGGTGCGGCAAATTGTTAAGCTATTGTAATTATATTTAGAAGTTAATTTTAGAAGAATTATTTTTCGAAATTCAATAGTGATTTGAGTACTCCACGTTTTCGACAATTATATTTTGAAATTTGAACATTTTGGAATTAGGTTATATTTAGATTTTTTATTTTTTAATCAAGTTTGGATACATTTAACATTTGATTACTTTTTGTGAATCTGTATTTTATTTTGTAATGTCAGATCAAACTTCAATGTGCTACTAACAAACTGAACATACAAATTTAATTTTATGAAGTACCTGAAAATTGTATTTGATTTATAAAATCAAATAGTTATTATAATTTAAAAGGAATTCAGTCTTTAGTTTCAATAGAGGAAGTTGTTAATTGAAGATTAACCCATTCAGCTGGAAATTAGGTGTCCCATTGTTTATAAAACTGACTAGCGTGGCTTAAACAATAATAATTACATCACATAATTTTAAATGTCAAATTGATTCAGGAGTTACGTCGATTCCTACTTATCATATTAAGAAGTAAGGTAAGTATTTATTTTTAATAATTAGTAAAAGAGTACCTATATTTAATTTGATACTACAAAGTGTAGTTTAGATATATTTCAATTGGTAACTTAGGCAGGATTCAAAAGAGAGTGCTATTACATTTTGGCTAACAACGTGTAGTTTGACATTAATACAAATAACACCGCGAGAAGGAGTGTTATATTTCACAGTGGAAGTATAATTTCGGTTTCTATTGAGAAAAGAACGAAGTGTTTATTATAATGATCTATGTTTATGCCCATATTTAATTGAAGGCACGTGCAAGTATGTACATATTTTCTGTTTATTGAGCCTGAGCGTAGTTTCCCTAAAATCAAACCGATAACAATCAACACATTAATTTATTTATTTGAAAGTGTGGGCACTCAAGGATGAAATAATTTAAAATTTCCTTGAAAACAGTGTAATTGCAATTGTATAAGTTCTAATTATAACGTATAAAATAACTGCGGAAATTGTACCGCATTTTGAGGAAATCTGTGGCATTATGTAGTAGCCTAGGTTAAAAGTTGAAAAATTTACATTTATAATAGCAACTAAATGCGTCAAACCAGAAGTGGTAAACAATAAACAGGCGCTTAATAAACGTAGCTAGCTTAATTAGGCCATTAAATGAAAACTTCGTTTGATCAGTACGTGCAGATAGCCATATACACAAAATCGTCAATTAGAATTCAAGTAAAATTCCAATTCTTTAGGATGAGCAATCGATAATGACAAATCATATCACACGAGCTACAACCGCGGCTTATCTTACACAATCCGCGTATTTTAGATACGAAGGGAAACAATACATATTGTATAACACGCTCATGCTCTAATTACGGCAATTTTGCGACTTTCATGCAAATTGCGAAACAGTGCTTAGTCCGCGCCTATTTTGCCTATGCTGCATGCAATTGCCATTCTTTGCCAGCACTTGAAAATAGCAACAATGAGGAAGGAAAACTCCGACAGGGGGCGCTTGCGCCGGGGGCTAATCGATGCTCCACGTGGTTTCGTGAAACGTGCATCCAGTCACGTAGGCACTGACACCCGAAACTAGAATAAGCTTAGAGGAGACGCCGGCTGTTGATATTTGCAAGTTTAATTATTACAATATCATTTGTCACGATATCGCAATGACACGACATTCTATCATGTAATTAGATTGTTAACGCCAGGCGGCTGCCTTATAATTTCTGAGCTTTTCTTTCACGGACAAATTTAAGACTGTTCGTCTTCGTCCTTTCAGATCCCTAGTACAATGATAATTTTGCAGGAAACTTAGTTTACACATAATAAAGGTCATGGTTAATGTAGCATACACTAAACTGCCATCCTGTATCGTTTAATTTCCACGCCTACTGCCACATTTTGCAGCTGCATAATCCAGTCATGGTTTTAATTTTAGTGACATCCGGACTCATGTTTGTGAATGATTGCTATCTATTAATAACTGCATTATGTTTATGGCAAGGGAAATAGGGAAATGTTTGTTTTGTTTCAATACTATTAAACAGAGAAAACTGGAATGTTTGTAAAAATTCGGAAAAGTAGTGGAGGTTTAGCCTATAGGTTAGGTTAATGAGCAATTATTGAATTAAACTTACGTGAATAAGTACAGTAGTTCAGATACACGGCTTTTCCGCTTTTAGTCAAGCAGTGAAAAAAATCACCTTTAAGAATAATTGAATTGTTTTTTTCGCAGTTGTTTAAAATTTACTAAATATCAATCAATATCTCAGAATTCGACAAAGACCGTAACAAGCCTAAACAAAATTAAATATATGTACAATAAACAGGGAGCAGCGAGTTGTGAGAACTCAATTATTATCAGAGCAAATAGGCAACAAAAAATATTTAAAAATAGTTCAAATACATAGTGTTTTGTGTGCCAAGTGGCACAAGTTTGCTTTCCATTCACGGCCCAATGTGCGTTCATGAAACCTCCAAAAGGCTTCGCAAATAACACAAAGATCAACTTGAACGGAAGCAAGTGGAGTATTTTCGATTTTATTTTCTAGACGGAAAGAATACTTTATAAATACAACAAGCGCAAAACGTGGGTGTGTATTGCACAGGTACAATAAAAAAATCTAAGTCGCCTATATTAATAAAGCACAATGCAATGTCGTATTATGCTCGAACGTAAACTGCAACGATCAGCTTCAACAATTACACGGTTTATTAATTGACACAGAGGAATATAAAGTTCCCTTGTATAACTTAAAGTATACGGTTGCAATAATATTTAATAAATTGAGGTAAATTTTGGACGCTTTTTCATAATTTTTAACGATTACTTGCTAACGTAAAACGCAGCTTAAGGCTTTTTTCATATTTGACCGCGCTACCACTTGACATATTTTTTTAATTACAATATTTTTGTATGTTTTGTTCAAATATATTGCAAAAATACGCTAAGAGCAAGAAAAGTTCCACCTTAGCAAGCCTAAAATTATTTGGCTAGTAATTCGTAAAATAAGTTATTAATATACTAACTTTTAAATCTAAAACTATTTAAAAATATATATTCGTTTCTGTGCAGTGTCAAAAGATTGCTTTCCATCCGAGGTCTGATTTGGGTCCCTGAAACCTTCAAAAGGAAACGCAAATAACACAGGATAATTTTTATGGATACCAATAATTTTCCAAAACGGATTTATCTAAGTTGGGAGTTTTCAAGAAACAGTCAAGTTTTTTCTGTTTATATTTTATGGCTTGGATTTAAAAAAACTAATTGTCGAACTCCGCAAGAATACTATAATAGTAGCCGCAATATTGGTGTACAATTAATTGTTATTTTCTTTTTTATAAATGTATTAAATGCCAATTAATTCCCTTTAAATTATGGAGAAATATTAAGAACAATGCACAATCTCATCTATATTAATAAAACATAAAGCAATGCTCGAACATAAACTGTAACGACCAATTTCAACACTTGCACGGTTTATTTAATTGATATATTAAGAAAATGTTGCAATAATGTATAATAAATTAAGTATATATTGAGTTAAAGTAGCCCACTTTTTCATAATTTTCAACGATTTATTGCTAACGTACAATGGTCAATTTACAAACATGCTTATAAATACAGTATAGTCCACTTACGATAGACTCCAAAGTCTCGACTCAAGAGTTAGATAAACCTATGTAAATAGAAGCGGATACTATGGACTCCCTTATAATGGACTTTCGCTTGTAATGAACTAAAAATTCCTAAAAGTCCATTATATCCGAACCGAACTTCGTTGAGGGAGCAAGTTAAGTGCCTTTCTCAGGTACCTTAAAACGTTACAACAGTACTTTTAGCAAGGGGAGGATACACGTGACTCTTCATCAATTAAAAAAAATACAAATATTTAAGAATCAAGTCATTCAAAGAAAAATTAAGGATTTTTTGTAAAGTAATCTTATATTTTTGTATTATTTTAATAAATGTATTATTTTACAACTTACAACTTAATTTTGTGTTCAACTTACAAATATCAAATTATAAAATGATTATAACGGAATAATATTGACTATCCCCTGAAGTACATTATAAGCAAGGTCTACTGTAGCTCTAAACAATGATTTTCCTTTTTTTCCTATTCTCATTTCCAAAGAATCTGTTTCTGTTTCATTACAGCAAATTTTAAAAATCTAATTGATTATATTGTTAACAATTCTTATTATAATTACAATTTTATACGTTTTATACGTTTACACGTCAAATGCATTGGTTAAAAAAACCGCTGAAAACAACTGAAAAGTAATTGGACGTGTAGGTATCGTGTATTACTTTAATTCCAATTAAAAAAGTTTTTGCATTTTTGAAATTGAACTGATAATACTTAAAGAAGCAATCTTGTCAGTACGTAACAGTAAAATTTGTGTCACTGCTGTTAGACAGCGTTGATAAAGTGACACCCGCAGGCATGCACGGCATAGGTTTATAGATGCTGTATGTAAATGTATTTTTCTTCGAGCGACATAATTGGCAGTTATTATGCCAAATATTCTGTCATGAGTCGATATTATTTCATTTTCTCTTCTAACTATTTGACCCTTCCTTTATGATCTTTTTATTGTTATGAACGTACTGAATGCTATGTAGATAAATCATTCAAATGTTACCACGGTGTAAATAATATGAAAATTACGACGTTGTTTATTTTGCTCGTAAATGAGATTAATTGATATCTCGACGTTAACAAAAACGCTCTGCAAAATTGTCGGCATTTTAAAATTATCAAATTAAAATACGTAGTAGTAGTAGATAATTCTAGAGCACAACCTAATAAAAGCAGCTGTTAGATAATCGCAAAGCTCCCACTTTCCATGCTATGAAAATTCTAGAAGCATTGAAAACAATAAGCAGTTACATGACAATAGGAATAGTAAACAATGAAGCATAATGTCATTAATTATTAAACAACAAAGACTCATAGTCACTTCAAAAATGCAACGCAAAACAGAAATAAATTTACTAGAAAGATTACGATTACTATTTCCCTTAAATATTTCTAACCAATCTGAGAGCTAGATTTCAAAAATTGCAGTCAATCACATGCGAATGATATCAATAATTTTGCACTAGTGAAAATTGTTGATAATTTTGCATTTTTGTACTAGTGCAAATAGCCAATAACTTTGAAATTTTAAAATTATTTTGGTTTGATATGCAAGTTAATACTAAATTAAGTTTTATAATTTAAAATAAATATTAAACGTTAAAATAGCTTGCGCAATTTTTGCAAAAATTGTCGGAAATTTGACATGCACTCTGGATATTGCTATTGATAATTCCTTTAAAATATCAGACATATAGCCGCCTGTTAATCTTCAGCTATGCCGGAGAGATCATGCAATCATGCTGCTAATAGATATAGCGTTTCGAAGAACTGAAATTATTAAAGTTGGCATGGCATTATACATGACCTTCAGCGCTATCAATATGGGAGTAGACTTGATTATTTGAAATGCACGAACTGCCAATTTGATAACAACTATTTAAGTTTCGAGAAAACGGCTGAGTGTAGCCAACGCGTTTTTGATAAAAATTAGAAAATACTTAGATCAAGAACCGTTAATTCAGAAGAAAAATAAACAAGCGAAGATGGATGGTATGGCTATATATGGTCGTCAAAAAAATTAAAAAGCTAGTAGAACAAGAATAAAAGGTAGAAAAGTGTAACAAGAATCAACAAAAGAAATTATAGAAGGAAGAATTATATGACCATAGAAGTCGGTGTCTAGAGTATCTGGTATTCGATGCCTAAACCTGGTTCCGAGTAGTTAAGAGAATATGTCCATGTTTTATTGGTCCAAAAGTTGAAAAACCGAAAACAGGTACGACAGAAATACAAAACTCCAAGTACATACATATATAACAGTTTACAAGTCAATAAAAGCTAAACTACACAATTTATGGAGCGCATTTATTCATGCAATTTGTCTGCACCCGTGTTTACAAGTTAACAACTCGATCTATTGTCGTGGTGTTCGTTTTAAATAAAGAGCAATTCTATAGTCCAAATTCTACCTGCCTACATTCTTCCCTATAGCCCTTTCGAAGGACTTCAAGGCAATGTACAAATTTCGCTATTCCCGTGAACAGGAAACACGAGCAAGATTACACCGGAATCAGCATATGAAATTTGATCACGTACACGATTTCCAGTAAAGTCCATGTATTTTTAGCTTATCTCCACTTTTTATTTATCTAATAGCATACGTGAATAGATACACATAAGTGAATACTATTCGAAGTTGCAAGTTACTTGCGTTGTGTCATCGCCTCGCAAATAGTGAGATTATTATCAATTACGATGCAATGTTTTTAAACATAATTATGTCATATCATGTTTTGAGTGTTCCAAAGTTGATGATCGTTGCGATCTGATACTGAAGTAAAATCTAGGAATTTTGAGAGGCTTGGAGTACCACCTTAGTGTACAGTTTTTATTTCTAGAGCTGATTATTGTTATACTGTGATGATTTGTTAATAATCTTGAGTTGCAAAAAAACCCTCATGACCAAGTCAAACCTTCGAAATCTTTTTGCTGAATAAGTATAGTGCATAGATATGAAATTAAGAAAAAAACTGACATGACATTGATTTGAACGAAATGCTATTATTCACCCCACTCAAGATCGTCTGGCAAAAACGTCAGTTTAAAGGTGAATTTTAAAAAAATTAGAAAGCAAAGCGAGCCACAATTAGTGCAAGGATGCAGTGGGCGAAGGCCGAAGGGAGAGCTCAAATAATCAACAAACGGAAGGATTTCAATAAGTAATCAATTACAACACGGAAATGCTCATTTACATTCCCGGAAGGGCACGAATCAATTAGGTTTTTTATGAAAATTTGGTTTTTGTGTGTAACTAAGGCAAGGTCAAACGCTGCAGCTCTTGCCATACAGAAAACGAGAAAAGCACTTCCGGTTGGTTCGTAGCTGACGCATCCGATTCCGTTATGTGCTGCATTTGTTTGATTACATTGAGATTGATAACATATCCTCTGTAATTGTTTTATGGACGGGCTTTTGCGATTAAGAGTATTTAGTTTGATGCTACCTAGTTGAGCTTGTCACTATCAAAAGTAACCGAAGGTTCCAAGTCAGAGGTCAAATTGCACGAAAATTTCCTTATCAGAAAAACTGGACTGACGTAGTACGGTATCAATATTTACATACAAAGCTTCGTGCGTTTGGAAGATAGTGTGAAACCTTTAGGTTTAACCTTGATTTTGGTAAAGAACGCAAAAGCTATATAACTCAAATACAGGTGATGCATGAATAGACGACGATCTTCTTGCTTGCGTACTGTATACGTATAAAAAGCTGTTTAGCATGTATTGGATATTCATATTTGTTATTAATAATTAATGACAAGATTGTACTAGATTTTACTCGGTTTTACCACGTATGATACAAATGTCCTATATCAGGAATCCCCAACCCATGTCGAAGTGTTAATAAAGAAAATGGAAGACATAGAGAACTGACAATGGTGAAACTATATTGGCTCCCTGGCTTGGGAGACGTTTTCATCCCTCTTCAACCAACAGAAGAATTTTGGGATGTATTAGAAAAAAGAAGGGTAGAGGAGTATGCAAGCCTAGAAAGTTCGGTAACCATGGTGTGGTACATTGCAATTGTACTAGGTATACATATTTGCCAAGTTGGTTGGAGCTAAATACTTTCAAAACTACCACTGTTTGAGGATCGCCTAATTGATTTGTGTTGAAAGCTCATGGATTTAATTACGCGAAGGCCTCGCAATTATTGCAATTACTGATCAGTTATGGATCATCTTAAGAGGTCGCCACGAACCTTTCTCTTTTGCCAGTTGATGAATGAATTAGCAGCAACGTAAAACACGTTGCAATGATTGACTACTATTCTATGGTTTTGCGGTTGGCGAGGGCGGTGACTCATAAAATACTAATGCAGAAGTGGTTAAAATTGGTCGATTTCCTTCTTAATTAATACATTTCATACCACGATTCGTACTACTAGCCAGTAGACAGTAAGTCAAAGATCCACACACATAAGGGCGGAAAATTAAAAAATTGGCAAATATATACATACTACTACATACCTACCAAACCTAAAGCAGTATCTATACTTCCAATTTTATACAAACTCTCCTTCGATTTTTGGTTTGCTGTGCACTATTTTTTTTTCAAAACGTTGGTATAATTTATACTCAAAAGTTACAACACATTTTGTGAACAAATGCTCCATAATGAATCTCACTGACCTCCTTATAAGCCTTACATAGACTTCTTATATAAATCTGAGTTCAATTAGTGTGGAAGTTGGGTATGAATTATTTATATGCACCAGTAACGAAATTTCCCAATGAAGCACCTTCGTTTTTGGGGATATTGATCAACGCATATTGCACACGAACGTGCTAAAGCGTGGCGAACTGCGAACTCGAATGAGTCCATTTGTAAACATTTAGTTTCACCACATTTTTGCATCAAAAATTTGTAAAAAATCAGCGAACTAATGCTAGACAAATATTAGCCTGAGTAGTTTTTTAACCAGATCAATTATTGGTTGGCGTTGAAAAGCCAACATTTACTAATAATTCGAAGAAGGATAAGATGAAACTGAATCAGGAAAATAGAAAGAAAAGAAAGAACAAAAGGAAGATAAATCACAGTAAGATACAAAAAGATAACAATAAATGGGATCATATTTGAAGCGGGAGAAGCTAAATTTTTAAAAAGCCGAAAACAGAAAAGGACAAAGAAAAGACGACAAATGCAAAGATAGCGGACATGAATAAATAAAAGGAAAACGCCCAAAAACGGAATACTCAAATAAGGAAACTAAAATGTTAGATGTCAAATGAAGTGGAATCAGGAAAATGGAAAAGAAGAAAAGAGCACAAGTAAAAATTCAAAGTATGATACAAGATGATAATAATAAATTGAGTCCTATTTGAACACGACTAAAAGAGAACGGAGTTGTCAATATTCTAAAAAACGATTAAGAAAGCCAAAAACAGATGAAGAGACGACAAGAAATGCAAATATAACGGACATTAATAAAAACAGGAAAACACACAAAAACGGAATCCCCAAAATAGGCAATTAGAATGTTAGAGGAGTAAGTGGAAAGAAAGAGGAAATAACAAGAGAAGGGAAGAACGGTAACTCAGATATTTTTGAATTACTGAAAAAAAAGGAAGGAAGCCAAAATTCCATCTACTCCAAAAATTCAACGAATTAAGTAAATGAGTCAATTATTGATCGGCGTTGAAAAGACTACAAATGTTACTTAGTTTTTACCACGACCCCCACTCATTGTTAAAAGTCGAAGACTAAGTTGTCGTGGAATCAGGAAAATAGGAAGAGAAAAAGAGCAAACGAAGGATACAATATGATAACAATGGGGTCCTATTCGAACAGCACGAAAAAGAGATGGGAGTTGAAGTAAATACTCTAAAAGACGATTATGAAAGCTGAAAACAGGAAGACGAAGAGAAGACGACAAATGCAAACTACCGGACATGAATAAAGAAAAGGAAAACATACGCAAAAACGGAATCCTCAAAATAGTAAACTAGAATGTTAAGACGGATAAATGGAGATGAAGAGGAAATAACAAGAAATATCGAAGAACTGCAACTCATAGATTTGGGAATTTAGGGAACAAAAAAGAGGGAAGTCAAAAACGCGAAGGATTAAGTAAGAAAGAGTCAATTATTGGTCAGCGTTGAAAAGGCAAAAAGTACTTAGTTTTTGTCATTGCCTCCATTAAGAAGTCGAAGAAGATTAAGATGACGTGGAATCAGGAAAATGGGAAGGAGAGCAAAAAAATTAAAGTAGAATGCAAGAAGATAACAATAAATGTTTGGATAGGACGAAAGTTGTGGAAGCCAATATTCTAAAAAAAACTACATATAAACAAATCCGAAAACAAGAAATGACGAAGAGAAGACGACAACTGCAAAGATAATGGATATGAATAAGGAAACACTCAAAAAGAGAATCCTAAAAATACAAAACTCTAATGTAAGAGGAATAAATGGAAAGAAAGAGAAAATAATAGAAATGAAAGAAATGCAAACTCCGATACTTAGGAATTACGGAAACATAAAGGAAGAAAGCAATAATTCCTCCAACTCCAAAAATGCAAAAGATTAAGAAAGAAAGTCAATTATTTGTCGACGTTGAAAAAACGATGACAAACGTTACTTAGTTTTTTTTTCATTGTCCCCCATTAAGACGTTGAAGTAGAATCATACGAAGAAAAAACTAAGAAAAATACAAAGGAGATGAAAACGAAGAACAGAATAAAAAGACATAAGGAAATTGGCGAAAAACGTGAAGAAAAATTTGTATATGCAGTTCATTTTACATAATTGCATTAACGTAATAAAAATTAAGCTGAGCTGGAAATTAGAAATATGAAAAAAAATTATTCATTATCAAAACAATAATGAGTTCTATTTTTATTAATTCGATTATTGATCGGCGTTGAAAAGACAACAATTTTTGTCATTACCGTTATTTGTTAACCAATCGAAATAAATAATAAGATGAAGTGGAATACGAGAAAAACAGTTAAAGGAAGAAAAACGTGAGAAGAATTAGAACGAGATTCAAACGAAGAAGAAGAGAACAAAAAGGCATGAGGAAATAGGCGAATATTTTTATTAATTCAATTATTGGCGGGCCTTGAAAAGATATTAACAAACGTTTACTTTTTTGTCATTATCCCCAGTTTTTTGTTAAGAAGTCGAAGAAGAATAAGATGAAATGAAATACGACGAAAAACATGAAGAACAATGTAAGAATGAGATGAAAATGAAGAAAAAACAAAAAGACATGAAGAAATTGGAGAAAAATAAAGAAAAATTAGTATATTATTTTTCCCATAATGACATTAACATACATAATAAAAAATGACGCCGAGTTGCAAATTACAAATATGAAAAAAAATCATCAAAATGAGTTCTATTTTTATTAATTCTATGATTAGTCGGCGTTGAAAATACAATAACAAACGTTACTTAGCTTTTTGTCATTACTTCCATTCTTTGTTAAGAAGTTGAAGAAAAATACGATGAAGTGAAATCAGGAAAATAGAAAGGAAGGCCAATATTCTAAAAAAACAAGAAAGTCGAAAAAAGGAAAGAATGAAGAGAAGACGACAAATGCAAAGATACCTGGCATGAATAAGGAAAAGGAAAACAAAATAGAAAACTAGAATGTTGGAGAGATAAATGGAAAAGAAGAAGAAATAAGAGAAATAGAACAACTACAACAAATATCTTGAATATTTCGGAATTACAGAAATAAAAATGAAGGAAGCCAAAATTCCACCAACTCCAAAATGCAAAGAAAGTAAGTCAATTATTGGTCGGCGTTGAAAACACAATATAAAACGTTACTAGGTTTTGTCATTACCGCCCATTCTTTGTTAAGAAGTTGAAGACGAATAAGATAAAGCCGAATACGACGAAACAAATCAAGGAAAAGGTAATGAAGATGAAAGAAACAAGAAGATATGAATAAATAGGCAAAAAAATGAAGAGAAAAATTGGTACATATAGTTTTTTCCATAATGACTTAACGAAGTAAAAAAATAAAGCTGAGATGCAAATTTAAAAAACTGATTCATTATCGAAATAACAATGAGTTCTATTTTTAATAATAACATTGCAATCATTGTGTTTATAATAATCTGACAAGCAATATAAAATATCATTATATAACTCTATTATCTTTCAATGATAAGCTACGTTATTACTTAACAGTATACAACAGATTATTGATTAAGTATACGTTTTTGATAAATAATAATTTAATAATAATTGTTACAAATGAAGCTGTGCGTCTGATTTTTGATATCCAGGAATTTCCAGTCATTTTCCAAACATACTGGAAACTTCCAATGGCGACCTTTTGAATATGTAAACAGAACTGCTACAGATCATCAAAATTCCCATTCAATGCTAAAAAGGCAAATATACAATGCGTGTCACTTTTCACCTTCAGATCTTTGAAAAATCATAGGAGGCCTGGCTTTATAGGAAAAAATTATTTAAAACGCTGCGACGAGTGTATTAAAAATCCATCATTGGCTTAAAGTTTATGAACTGTCAGTTAAGCGTCCTGTAAATTTTAAATAACAAGTAAAATAATAGTTGAAATCCACCTAACAATTGCCAAAAAGTAGAAATAATGTGTTTCATTGATAAAAAAATCAATCACTATTTTTGTCATTCTGAGCAACTTTTTTGATAAAACTAGATCTATAATTTTTCAAATTTTCGCGTTTATTTTTTATCATAGCAGGCTACTGATTTCCAAAAAAGAACCAACCCTTTGAAGGGCAGTAGAATTGTCCAAAATTTAAAATTGGTGTGAGTGGGTAGTGAAACGCATTGTATATTTACAAATTTATTGTGTATTTTTCAGACTAACGTCTGAGAATGTTATGCTTCAATAGAAAATATTGCAGGTAAGTATAATCGGCTTCATTCAAGTGCAAAAGCCAAGTACAGGCAGCAAATTCGTCAGTGTCAAGGTGCAAAATGTGACTTAGAATGAAGGTCAGCCAAGGATTTTCGGCAGATCTGCCAGACAACTACATAAATTATGCAGAATTGTCTATAAATAATGCGAGGCTTCACTACAATTGCAGGAGAAAGTTTCACCTTGCACACAGTCTGTCAACCTATTGAGCTATATTACTTAAAAAACAATTGGTTAATGAAAGGGCGTGTGGAAATGTTGCGGTAAATTAACGTGCTAAAAGCTTTACTAGAAGGTATGATTTTAAAAATCAACGATTGCAATTTTTAAAATGCACAAAAAATGCAGTTGTTGCATCCATTTTCAATTGTTTTACTAGTCACACTTTAAAAAATAAATGACAATCGCGCGAGCACTAGATTGTTACCCGCAATGCTAAAATTCTATGTTAATTTGGCGCACGTGTTTTCCCTAACAATTAAGTGCGGTTGCGGCTGCATTAGTGCATTTTTCCGGCAAATCGCCGCAGGGTCGCTGATCACATTCCGGACAATTTTCCGGGACTGGCATTACATAATTTTCACTGCAGATAACCGATACCTGTCGCAAATAGCAAAATAGAAAGAGTTCGGGCCTACGTGACAGAGCCTGGGTCTTCGATGGCGCGCGAAAATAGAATTAGCAGAGAGTGCACGAATTTTAATTTTCTACTCACCCCATTCGCTGGCTTCTTTCTGGCCGGCGGCTACGCACAGCAGCAGTAAAAAAACACCTAGTTTAATAAACATCTTCAACGAAAACTGCCCGAACTAGCGCAAAATAATGTTTTTGGTGGTAGCGCACAGGCACGTTCGCTGCGCACGCGATGGAGCAAAATGCTGTCATATTAGCGCGAGCCGCGACTATATGTGTCTTAAGATCTTCCTTTCTTGTTCTTCGCATTGGCCTTCCGTGCGGCCATTTCTCTCGCGGCCACAGTGACGTACCCGCAGGTTCAATCTCTGACGTAAGAGCCTGCTTATGGAAATTAGCTTGAATGATAGCGCAGCGCAGGTAGCAGGTTTTAAAAAGTCCCACGCTTTAATTAATTCAGGGTAATAGCGAAACTTACCATACTCAGTGCGAGTGTTGAAAAAATCTGACATGGTAATAACGGAATTTATAGAAAAACATGCCTTCATGCTTGCCCACGATTTAACCTAAATTAAACAATTGCAACCGGCACAATACGATATACCATATCGATGCAAGTAACTAACACCAATCAGTAACCCCTTTCACGCAACTTCAACCCTACGCTACGCCACTGACAAGCAACGTGACATGCGCAGTGCAACCGCAATTGTCAAACTGTAGTTTCGTAGTTATTCCGCTCTAGTTTTAGTAAAATCGTTTTTAAGACAATTTTTGAATATTTGTGTGAGTGCAAAGTGCCCTTTGAGGACCGAATTCGTCGAAAATAAGGTAACTAAAGGCTGATTTTGGTGCTGGAATCCCGGCGAACAACCTGTTGTGAGTTTTAGGTTATGTTTACGTTCGTATTGATTTTTGGGGCTTGTGTTTGTTTTTGTAAATATTGCAATGCTATTTTGCCCCTATTGGCCTTTATGCTGCCTCGTTGTCTCAAGGAATGTGGCGGAAAATCGAGCCAGCAAAAACTGCGTTCGATTGAGAACCTTCAAAGCACGTTTTGAACTTGGGTTCTGATTGCAGTTGAAGTAATGAACTTTGTTGCAAAAAAGGGCAGTTGCACCTGAGCTGAATCAATTAGACCTTTGTTAGTCACGGTCATAGGTTCTTCCTTGAAATGCCGAAAAATGCAATTATTTTGAGGACTGTCATGCAGTCAATTCATGACCTATATAGTTTTTTGCTAGTTGTTTGTAAATTTTATGATTATTAAATCATTCATTTCCGTCATATCAACAAAATTATCCCATTAACCATAAAACTGCATATTATACAATTAGCTTGCAAGTATTAATTGCATTGAGAATTAAAACAGTAATAATTCATGTGTGAAAAAATGGACATCCTTTTATTACGGCTAGGATAAGCATATTTTAAAAATGCTATTACACACCGTGGCCCATTTTATCACTTAGGTAACACAAATATTTTCCATATTATTAAGCACAAACATTTTAAAGTATACTTTATGGATTTTATGTTTGCTTTTCTTGACAAATTCGATTATTTAGTTACGATGTAAGTGCCGATGTAAGCGTACAATTTTTGAATGGCCTAGAGCTTGCCAATAAGGTGGACCTGGGTTCAAATCTAGCTGAAGCAGATAATTTTAGATAAGGGTAGCATGTGAAAAATCTAATGTTTGTCTTAGCGTAATTCAGACAATTAACCTGTTTTATCTGCCAATGCTAAAATATAAAAATTGAATTTATGCAGCAGTAAATATTACACGAAAGGACTGTCTTAATATAAGTGATTATTTGTTCAATTTGTCACAAAAAAGACCTATCAAAAATTAACTGTACCTGTAGAACACTTACAGCCAGTCTTATAAAGGCCACCAATCTGAGGTTAACTTTAATTCGTTGTTAAAATAAACAAAAGCGCATCAAAACCTTAGTGCTTATGACATTTTATTCATTAGTAAATAGATTTTGATGCGCTTTTATTTATTTTAACAATGAATTAAAGTTAATCTCAGATTAGTGGCCTTTATAAGATTATTTGTTAATGTTACAGTGTTTTCACACGGTGGCGTTTGGTTTTAATAAATTTAGAGATCCTGTACAGGGTGTTTCCTCGAATTTTGACAGCTTTTATTCTATTTCAGATAGAAAAAAATTGTTCAAATAAAAATTGTAGCGTATCATCCAAACCGTCCGAATTTGCTACTTAAAGAAACAATTGAGCATCACGGGTGAACTTTTTGACTTATTCTATACTTTATTTAATGGAACATCCTATATATTATTTGTTTATTGGATTCTCTTTTGAAAAATATATAAGTTGTCTATAATTACTTCATCCATTGTTGAAATATCCACTATTAAAGAATCAAAATATTACTCATTTACTACATATATGAAATAAATCACAGTAACCATTGAAAAGCAAAGTTATCAATTGACATTACTGGCGGCATGCGGCATCGAACATTTAATATCCATTCACAAAACTCGTAAACTGTCAATACGCTGTCAAGCGGGTACCTTGTTTAAATTCTGTTTTGGAACTTCTGCTTGCTGATTTTGGCAGCACTGAAATTTTTGAAATTTAAAAACTTGACTTATGTCACACTTCCTTGTGAAAAACTAATCTCCAAAGTTCTTTAATTTTTGTACATACACTTCAATTGCAATGGAACGGAAACGAAAGAGGGTTTTATGACTGAAAAGGGAATAAAAGGATATACTTAGTTAATTATTACAAGGAAAAACTTTTGACACATGTAACATAACCTTAACTTTAATATTACTAGAAACCACTAGATTCGAATTACATTCCCAAAAAGCTGTAATTTCCAGGTACACTCAGCAAATATTTAAAAAAGTTAACATTGACAGTTCACGAGTTTTGTGAATGGATAATACCTAGTTGTCAATTCGTTTTTACTTCCTTTTACTACTATAAAGGAAGTATTGGATTCACCCCAAAAATTCGAAATTGAGTTTTCAACAGATCTTCACGTTTTAGAGCCCCCTGATCCCAAAAAACATATTTTTTTTCATTGGTCTGTGTGTCTGTGTGTCTGTCTGTCTGTTTGTCTGTGTGTCTGTCTGTCTGTGAACAGAATATCTCAAAAACGAAAAGAGGTATGGCATTGAAACTTCATATATAAGTTTTGTATACTATGTAGATGAGACAGCAAGCTTTTGAAGAAAATCGCATAACCGGAAGTAGGTGTTTACTCTTGTGATTTTTCAGTTTTTTTCGATTTTTTCAAAAACGGCTCTAACGATTTTTTTTATACTTTACATTTTTCTTACATTTTTAATGTGTATTGATGTGAGATAGGTGATTTTCCAGTTGAATACTTCTAAAGTGGGTTTCTTTTGTTTTTTTTTCTATTTTTTTTATTAACTCCTATTTTAAATAAAACACCCGGTATATTATTACATTTTTGAATTCACCTTAAAATTCTAGAGAAAATTTGTCTCTTCAACTAACACTCGATTTTGTACCGTTTTTGTAGAATTTGTAATTTTTGAAAATTTTTAACAAATGGTTAAAAATTAAAAATGAAATTTTTGACTAATTATAAGATCACTGTAAAAGGAAGTTGTGTGAGTGTATCACACCAGATTTTTAAAATTGTTTTTGGTAGTAAAATTGTTGATTATTTCAATGGTTACTGTGATTTATTTCATATAGTAAATTAGTAATATTTTGATTCTTTAATAGCGGATATTTCAACAATGGATGAAGTAATTATAGGCAACTTATATATTTTTGAAAAGAGAATTTTAAGCGCTACCCAATAAACACATACTATGTAGGGTGTTCCATTAAAAAAAAGTATAGGTACAATAAGTCAAAAAGTTCACCCGTGATGCTCAATTGTTTCTTTAAGTAGAAAATTTGGACGGTTTGGATGATACCCTAAAATTTGTATCTAAAAAATTTTTTTCTATCTGGAATAACAAAGTCGCTAGAAGCTGTCAAAATTTGAGGAAACACCTTGTACTACATGGTTTACTAAGGCAAACAGCCTGATTTGAAATACATTTTTGATACAAATTAGATATTTGACATCTGTCGAACAACGAGGTTATGGGAACCAACCTTGCTAACTTGCTTTTGATGGGAGAGTTTTCAGAGCATTGATCATTCTTAGGAGATCTAGAATCGACTATTAGGAATGTACGGCCAATTTAGTTAAAATTTAGAATTGCATGTGTGAAACTATCGGTCGTAATATGTTACAAAATATGTAAACATTTCACATTTATCACACATGCCCTATAAAAAATTATCCAAACCAATCAAAATGTATTTGCCTAACTCTTAGTAACCTATATGCAAAAAAAACAAGTTGGAAGTTCCAGTAGAAAATGTTAAAAAATGTGCTGTCGAACACGGCAAAATCGAAGTCGTATGTTTATATTATTGAATAATCTTTCCAAATACCACTCAAGGTAATTTTTTAAAACATTTTTTCATTTACATAAAAATTATTCCCAATTTCTCTCAACAAAAGCTGCTGAATTTCCACTCAACCTACGGTCTCGTAGAATTTTTAACGCAGTTTTTGTTTCGAGAAATTTAAGCGCAGCAATTGGCATGCAAACGAGAAAATCTCAAACGTTTTTCACCTTTCGTGGTATTAACCTTGAAAATCACAACAAATCTGGAGTAGGTAATTGGTGGAAATACCTACATCAGCATATTTATTGGTAATTCTGTCTCTCAGTGCTGGCACATTCAATAAAAATTAATCGAAATTCTGTATACATATACACTCACCGGCACGAAAAACAGAGCACTTGCATTTTTTGATTAGATTTAAAATTGTATCCCTTTGTGATGTTTTATTATTACATTTATTATTATACATTTATTATACATGTTATAATGTTAAATGTATAATAATAAATGTAATAATAAAACATCACAAAGGGATACAATTTTAAATCTAATCAAAAAATGCTAGTGCTCCGTTTTTCGTGCCGGTGAGTGTATAAATGACAGAAATAATTCAAGTTAACCTCTGTTGTATGGGCAGCTGCTCCAGCGTGCTGAAAGTATTAATTTTCAGCTTCGTCAAGCAACTAGACGTCTGCATCATTTTCAAAAAAGTTTCAAGGAAAATGTGGGATTTCTGAACACCACACTTCTGTTCACTGTAAATTTATACCATTTTCGAAAAATCCTCGAACTGGTCAATTTTATTTTTTAAAAAGGCACCTTTTCGCATAATAGTTTATTTATTTTAACTTGAACTTTACCGGATGTGACACCAACTATTTTTTTTTCAAATAGCAACCCCTTTTTTACACATATTTTGAAACAGCTTTCAATTTCCTAAATGGAAATTATAAAAATGCTACCTATAATTTTATAATAGAATTTTCACAAAAAAAATGCACATGAATGTGAAACAATTTTTATTTTATTTTATTTATTTAGTTATACACTTATAAAAATAGAAAAATAAATCTGATCACAAAAACATTGGTAGAAATAAAATCTATCTTTTGTATAAATGAAAATTTTAATTTGTCAATGTTTATGTGCATTTTTATAATGTCATTTGGACAACAAAAAAGTCTTTAAAAACAAGTTGACGTCACTTCCGGAGAAACTATTCCGCAGAAAAAAAATATTTTTTTTTATAGCACATGTTAAAGTGTGCTTTTATCAACTCAAAATAAAAGGTCAAGTTTTACTTTAACAGCAAGGGTAGATAAAGTAGCACCCTAGACAGTGGAATGTCCGAAAAACATATAATAGATCACTACCAAAAAATGACATTCAGAGAACAAAATAAAGTAGCACTTTAACATCAAGGATAGATAAAGTAATTTAATTTTCTAACTTTTGTTTAAATGAAATATGACAGCTTCGTATTATCGTAGCAACCCAATCTTGCCACTGACATTTTGAAATGTGATTGACTGTCCTTATTTTCTTTTGAAATTGTTAAAGTTCTTGTTATAGAAAAAAATATTGTATTATACACGACAATAAAGTTATTTCTATCCACTCTTGAATCATTAACGTCTCGACTTCGTCTCGACGTTAAACGATTCACTCGTGGATAAAATTTAACTTTATCGTCTTGTATAATAAATTACTATTATTGTCAAAAGTGCCCTTATAAAAAACCAAATGGACCTGTTCAAGGATTGTTTGAAAAAATATTGACTCACCAAGTTATGAATTTTGTGCGGAACTTTATCACCACTCGGTATATTCCGACACCATGCACATGGCACCATGCTTCATATTATGTGAAAGAAGAAAAGCCTATCTTTCGTATTGGAAGAGCTGAAATAGTCGGAAATAGTGCTTTAAAATTGTTTGATTGGTGTCATAAGGTAAACCAGTTTCTTGGAACAGATGTCGAAATGATTTTGTAGGTTCAGCATGCATCAGATATCTGAGATGAAATTTTACAAAATTTCATAAACTAACTGCACGACGCGACGACGAAATTCAAAATGCGTTATATACGGAAAAGATGAAAATGCTGCATTTTGTAAAGGAAGAATTGATGATTCTTTAAAATTCTTTGACAGATACCATAAGGCGAACCAATTTCTTGGATTAGATCTTGCAATTACCTATAGGATTATCATGCATCAGATATACATACTACTGCAATGAAATGTTCAACAATTTCGTAAACAACTGAACGATGGCAAAGCTCAAAACATTCTCATATTTTGTGAATTTACGTTTTCCAACACATGGAATAAAAATTAATGAAAAGCCTCCATTTTGTATAGGAAGAGCTGAATATTGGTACAGTAAGACAGACCGTTTTCTTCGAACAGCAATGATTTTGTAAGTTCTTTATGCTATGATACCCATCAGAGGTAGGTAACGAAATGAACTTTTAAACAACTTCATTAACCAACTGGATGATGGCGCAGCTCAAAACATTCGTATCTGCTATGAATTTACGTATCCTAACACATGGAACCATGCTTCATATGTGAAAGAAGAAAAGCCCACATTTCGTATACAAAGATCTGAATATTCTTCTTGAAAATTCTTTCGTAAATACCATAGGGCAGGCCAGTTTCTTGGGATAAATATAGCAATGTCTCTGTTGGTTCTACATACATCAAAGGTACCGTATCGAACTTCATAAACCAGCTGCACTACAATGAAGCTCAACGAATTTTCATATGATGTGAATTTACGTATCCCAACACATGAAATTGTGTCTCCATATGTGAAAGGAGAAAAGCCAGCATTTTGTATAGCAAGAGCTAAATATTGTTCTTTAAAATTTTGTCGCTGATACAATAAGACACCTTTTTCTTGGCATAAATATCGCAATTATTTTGTGGTTCTTCATACTATGATATGCATCAGAAGTACCAAAATAAAATTTTATACTATTTATTAACCTACTGCAGGACGACGAAGTTCAACGCATTCTCATATGCCGTGAATTTACGTATTCCAACACATGGAACCATGCTTCATATTTTAAAGAACAAAGCCTGCATTTGGTATAGGAAGACCTAAATATTGTTCTTTAAAATTCTGTGATTGGTACAATAAAATAGAGCTTTTCCTTGGGATGGATGGCGTAATGATTTTGTAGGTTCTTTACATTATAATAAAATCAGAGATACATTTTTTAAAAACAATTTCGTTAATCAGAGGTACCGAAATGACATTTTTTACAATTTCATTAACAAACTGCACGATGGCGAAGCTCAAAGCATTCTCATGTGCTGTGAATTTACGTATCTCAACACACGGAACCATGTTTCGTATGTGAAAGCAGAGACTCCTGCATATTGTGTAGGAAGAGCTGAATATTGTTATTTACCAATGCAATAATTTTGTTCATCAAGCATCAGACGTACCGAGATGACATTTTAAATAATTTCATTCACCAACTGCACTATGACGAAGCTCAAGCATTCTCATCTGATGTGAATTTACGTATGCCAACACATGAAAACATGCTCCATATGTGAAAGTAGAAAAGCCTGCATTTTGTGTAGGGAGATCTGAATATTGTACTTTCGAATGCTTTGACAGGCACCATAAGGAAGTCCAATTTCTTGGAATAGATGTCACAATCATTTTGCAGGTTCTTCATATTATGATATGCGTCAGAGGGACCGAAATTAAATTTTAAACAATTTCATTAACTAACTGCATGGTGACGAAGCTTAATGCATACTCGCATGTGAAAGAAGAGAAGCCTGTATTTTGTATACGAAGAGCTGTATACAGTGTGTCCAAGATAAGGAGGGCCAGTATGGGGATCTCGGTAATGGTAAGAGATACAAATTTGGTTAAATGGGAAGAAAGTTGCGCAATTAAAGGACTAAAAAAATGACGTCTAGAAATTCTTGATATGATTTTTCGTTTTTGAATTATCTCAAAAAAACCGAATTTTTGGATTTTCTATTTTATTTTTTTCTGGCGTTAATATTAAAGTTAGAGCGAAACTGATTACACTTCTTTATAGCAACTTTTAGTGGACTTAATGATTACGTTATTAATTTTTTTATCCGACGTTTCGTCTTCGAGAAACCATCATCAACTTCATTTTTTTAAATACGGTTCTGGTTTTTTAATGCCAAATTTGCAAAGCCCTTGTTACTCTAAATTCAACAATGTACCACACATTGTGATTTAATTACGTTTCGAGCTTTTTTCTGAACATCATCAGAAAATTTTTTAGATACGGACCTGCATTTCTCATAATTTTGTAAAAATAAGTTCATACAGTAAGTTAGGCCTTTTTACATGCCGTTAAAATATTAAAATGCACATCATAATGTCATAATTCTGATACATTAATTTAATAAGCAACCAATAACTATTAACAATAAACAACAAATAAATGAACAAAAGATAGGCAGAAAGAATGAGAAAACGAGCCTTGAAACAATGTAATAGGTATTTAACGTTTTGAAATAGAAGAAGAACTTAGAAGATTGGTTCTTGAAGCCTTTCAAAGTATAACGCCAGTATTGCTGAATAATGTTTTAGATTCTACAGTTAGATGTTATTTATGCATAGAGAATGATGGCAACCTTTTTGAATACCTTCTGTAAATTTAATACCTATTAAATGGTTTCGATGTTCGTTTTGTTATTCTCTCTGTCTATCTTTTGTTCATTTCTTTTTTGTTTATTGTTAATAGTTATTGGTTGGTTATTAAATTAATGTATCAGAATTATGACATTGTGATGTGCATTTTAATATTTTAACGGCATCTAAAAAGGCTTAACTTACTGTATGAACTTATTTTTACAAAATTATGAGAAATGCAGGTCCGTATCTAAAAAAATTTCTGATAATGATCAGAAAAAAGCTTGAAACGTAATTAAACCATAATATGTGGCACTTTGTTGAATTCAGATTAACAAGGGCTTTGCAAATTTGGCATAAAAGAACCAGGACCGTATTTATAAAAATGAAGTTGATGATGGTTTCTCGAAGACAAAACGTCGGATAAAAAAATTGATAACGTAATCATTAAGTCCACTAAAAGTTGCTATAAAGAAGTTTAATTAGTTTTGCTCTAACTTTAATATTAACGCCAGAAAAAAATAAAAAATAAAATCCAAAAATTCGATTTTTTTGACATAATTCAAAAACGAAAAATCATATCAAGGATTTCTAGACGTCATTTTTTTAGTTCTTTAATTGCGCAACTTTCTTCCCATTTAACCAAATTTGTATCTCTTACCATTACCGAGATCCCCATACTGGCCCTCCTTATCTTGGACACACTGTATAGTTCTTTAAAATTCTTTGACAAATATCACACGGTAAGCCAGTTTTTTGTGATGGATGTCGCAATGATTTTGTAGGTTCTTCGTACATCAGAAATAGTACAAAAATTAAATTTTAAATAATTTCGTATATCAACTGCATGATAGCTGAAAACATTCTCATATTGTTGAATTTACGTATTCCAACTTCCAACACATGGGACCATGCTTCATATGTGAAAGAAGAAAAACTTGCATTTTGTGCAGGAAGAGCTGAAAATTGTTCTTTAAAATTCTGTGATAGGTACAATATGATAGACCTATTTCTTGTCGCCATGATGTTGTAGATTCTTTACCATGATATGCATCAGAGGTACCGACATAACATTTTCTTAACCAACTGCACGATAACGAAGCTGAAAGCATTTTCATATTCTGTAAATATACGTATCCCAATACACGGAACCATACTTCGTATGTGATAGAATTCTGTTGAGAAAAAACTAAATATTGTTCAAAATTGTGACTAGTATAATAAGACAGGTCTTTTTCTTGAGATAGATGTCGCAATGATTCTGTAGGTTCTTCATACTATAATATGCATCAAAGGTACCGAAATGAAATGTAAAACAATTTCATTAACCAGCTGTACGATGTCGAAGCTGTGAATTTACGTATGTCAACACATGGAACCATGCTTCATATGAGAAAGGCGAAAACCCGCATTTTGTATAGGAAGAGTTCATTAAAATTCTTTCACATAATTATACCATGAGGCAGACCAGTTTTTTAGAATAAATGTCGCAATGATTTTGTAGGTTCTACATGCATCAGAGGTAGTACCAAAATGAAATTAACCAACTATACGATGACGAAGCTCAAAACATTTTCATATTCTGTGAATGTACGTATTCCAACACATGGAACCATGCTTCATATGTAATAGAAGAAGAACCTGCATTTTGTTTAGGTAAAACTAAATATTGTTCTTCAAAATTGTGTGACTGGTACAATAAGACAGACCAGTTTCTTGAAGTAGATGTCGCAATGATTTTATAAGATTATCAAGCATCAGAGATGGTATTTTCAACAATTTCATTAACCGACTGCACCATGACGAAACTCAAAACATTCTCATATTCTCTGAATTTTACGTATTCCAACACATGGAACCATGCTCCATATGTGAAAGAAAATCCTTCATTTTGCACAGGAAGAATGGAATATTGTTCCTTACAATTCTATGACTGGTACAATAAGACGGATCAGTTTCTTGAAGTAGATATCGCAATGATTTTGTAGGATCATCAAGCATCGTAAGTACCGAGATGACATTTTAAACAATTTCATTAACCAACTCCACGATGACGAAGTTTAAAACGTTCTCATATTCTGTGAATTTACGTAGCCCAACACATGGAACCATACTTCATATATGATAGAAGAAAGGCCTTAATTTTGTTTAAGAAAAACTAAATATTGTTCTTCAAAATTGTGTGATTGGTACAATAAGACAGCTCTTTTCTTGGAGTAGATGTCTCAATGAATTTGTTGGTTCTTCATACTATAATGTGTATCAAAGACACGGAAATAAAATGTTAAACAATTTCATTAACCAACTTCACGATGACGATGCTTAAAGCATTCTCATATGCTGTGAATTTACGTATCTTAACACATGAAACCATGCTTCCTATGTGAAAGAAGGAAATCCTGCATTTGGTATAGAAAGAACGGAATATTGTTTCTGTGACTGGTACAATAAGACAGACCAGTTACCGTGATGACATTTTAAATAACTTCATTAACCAACTGCACGATACTGAAGTTCAAAGCATTCTCATATTCTGTGAATTTTCGCATTCCAACACATGGAACCATGCTTTAAATGTTAAAGAAGAATCGTGCATTTTGTACCTATATGAAAAACTGAATATTGTTCTTTAAAATTCTGTGACTGGTACAATAAGAAATGCCTTTTTTGTTGGGATAAATATCGCAATGATTTTGTAGGTTCCGGGTTCTTCATACTATGATATGCATCAGAGTTACCGAAATGCATTTTTTTAACAACTTTATGGATCAGCTGCACGATGACGAAATTCAAAACATTCTCATAATCTGTAAATTTACTACGCGAAAGAACGGTCTACATTTTCTACAGAAAAAGATGAACAATGTTGGTTAACATTCTGTGACAGGTACAATAAGACGGTTCATCTTGCATCTATTGCTGAATATTTTGAATAACTTCCTCTGACCTAATTGGGAAATCGTTGCCGAAGCTGATTTAAGCAAACTGGAGCGCTGTAAACCGATTCACCATTTCTGAACACACCATTCCCAAAATACGACTCATATACCAATGTCTCTTGTTCTTTCGTGAAAACCATTTTGCAACTTTTCAAACGTGTAGAAAAGCTTACTATTCAAGCTAAGACTGTTTGTTTTTCATATTTTACCCTTGTCGAAAATGGTTTGAATATCAAGATAATAACATGTGAGCAAATGAAAATGAAATCAAGCTTAGCTTTGAAATATTTGTTTATATTGGTGGCACGGTAAGTCTATGTCAAATTCGATGTTCGCAGGTTAGGTTTGCATCAGTCTGTGTCAAAACTGACGCAAAACCTAACCTGCTAACCTCGAACTTAACATAGACTTACAGTGCCACCAACACAAACAAATATTTCAAAGCCAAGCTTGATTTCATTTTCATTTGTTCACATGTTAGTTACGTATTAAGTGATAAAATGGTATATAATATACATACTGTATGTTCGTTCTAACATGAAAGGCAGCTTTTCAGGATAATTGAAGGCAACGGGATTGCCAAGCAATAAAAAAAAAAAGAAATTAATTGTAATTACGATTATGAACTGCAAAATTATAGTGGGTCTTTTTCTACGCTTGATCCTGTTTATATTAAATTACCACAAACAGGAATGTTTTGAATTATTAATTACCGTCGCATGGAAGATTTTAACTCAAAAATAGTGTACTTAAAATTTACCTGTCGCCGATTAGTGCATTCATAATATCAAAATATTATAACATCTATAAAAACAATAACAAATTACTAGGACCTACATTATTGGTATCTCATAAAAATTACCAATTTAAAAGTTTTCAGTTGGTAGTGGTTGAATAACAAACACCAGTTCACGTGCAGTTCACGTCAATTGCAAATGTACAAAAATCGTGAATTAAGGTCAGTTCGTTCGTTAAATTATGCAGTTTTTCCCATAGTAAACAAAAACAGACGTTTAGGAAGTCCTTTGTAGTTTTTAACAGGAACGGATTTAAACTGACCCTAAAAGCTGACGTCTGTTTTGACCTTTCACCAAGTGATAGTGATGTAGGAACTTTAAATTGCTCCGTTAATTGCATTAAAACAATGTCATTTTAACAATAATTGAGTTAACTGTAGTAGCACAAATTACTCCAACATTTGATAGAAAATAAAATATCCAAAATATTTTCGAATAAACAACAATTAATTAAGATATTTGATATGTATTTTTTAGTAAATGAGTTGATTTTAAAACAAAAGTAATAACCGAGTGTATACAGGGTGAATCAAAAATGCATACCATAATTTTTAGGTTGTGGTACATACACAAAAATAATGCTAGTGTTGGAGAATGGGTAATTAGGTAGATGTGCTCCTTTAAGGACGTCTAACGATTTTAACAATGTTACACGTAAAAGGTAGTGAACAATTTGATAAGAAAGTCTGCAAATAATCGTATATTTATAAGTTGTTTATTATAGTTAATTTTTTACATTCGCAGAAGTAATCAATACAATGGTGAATGTTTTAGTATGCATAAATCGTTAGCAATAATGTTTAAAATAGCCACACTAGGTACTCACGTAGTAGCAACATATTTCTTGGAAATTTGAACGTAACATGTGCCTAGCGTAACTTTTTCAAAAACAACCGATTTGATATTCTGGAAGATGTGTCATTGAACAAGAGAAAGGGAATTATTTTTATACATGATCGTGCTCAGTTAACTAAAGCATGATCAAAAATTATTTTCATCTTGTTTGGCTATGGAATACTTCCTAATTTATGAATGCAACTACATTTATACTTAATTGTCAAACTTGACATTTGATTTTTAAGTGAGTTGTAGTTGTATTTGTTAGACGCGTTTTTGTGTGTTATATTAAAATTCAGATTTAGATACATTTGAATTATCAAAATGGTGGATGCAACTCATCCATGACCACAAGTAACGGAGGCAGGCGGTTTAATGTAAAAGAACAAAAACTTACTGGGGGTGGCCGCCCCTCTGGCCTCTCCATGCTTACCGCAGTGACAATACAATACTTGGTCTTGCATCAGTAGGCATCAACCCTTTGACACCTCATAGATGTCTTCACTGGTTGCGATAGCCGTCGGTACTGTTCGCTAGAACTGCCCAATAGTAATCCGCGAGATTAACTATTGTTACAACCCGTACAGAGTCGGTAAAAACCCGGAGGCTACTGGTCTTTCACAGTAAAGTAAAGTAATTACCGTAAATCTTGCTAGACTATAGCGAAAACACGTGCTTCCGCGGCCTTACATTATCACTGCGGAACTTATAATGCTTCCGAGGATCGCTGTGCGAAACCTCGTGCTTTAGCGGGATCCGTACCTTCGATTATCACATAATCGACCAACACGAGCAAGAATCTGTGACGTCTACCGGCTGCTGTAATTTCTAAAAAGCTACCAAACATCATTCAGCTGACGTACGTATACTAATAGTACGTACATTCTACTCTAGCTAACCTAATTTGCCACCTATGGATACCCATGGCCGAGCTCGCAGCTTCGCCTCGCATTATTGCAACTTAACACACAAATAATTAATTATTGGTTTCCATACTCGCAGGATCGGTTGCACCGAACGTTCTCTTTATTCTGAATTCCATTTCTAACCGACCCCCCCCTCGTGATGTTGCGTCTGCCGGATCCACGAAACACGGGACTGTGAGCCAACACCTAATACATTCATTAAGATTATACATTCCAGGGAACAAAACATTACAGAAATGGCAAACGTAGTAATTAAAACTTAAAAATAATACACCCCAAGACCATCAAATATTTCATTCCTAGCACATTCATAAATTAGGACCTATTCCATAGCCATACTAAATGAAAATAATTTTTGATCATACCATAGATTAACGAGTAGGTATGTACTTACACAAACATTTTTCCAATAAATGGATTGGCCGGGGAGCTGATGCACCAATTCATTGATTTTCCGTATCTAAAGTTTATAGTGCTGATGTCAATACCGCTAACGAATTGCGGGAAAGAATCCCTGATGCATTCACAACCTTTCAAAACAAAATAGTGTAGTTGAACAAAGTTTAAATCTTTAAACATACATTTATTTATTATGCAGTGTGTCCACTCGTCCACGGATGGGGTCTGGTAGAGGAGAAACTATTTTATTTTTAATTTTATGAGAAAATGTTATTTTCTATAAAAGATTATGCTTCTTGCAAAACCTTATTTAAATTTAAGTTTTAAAATACAGGGTAGCCATAAATAAAAATTAAAAATTAGAAAAAACTACTTATTTAATTTACAAATGTTCAATACTATAAGTCAAATTTTAACCATTGAAACTTATTCTACATAGCCATCACCATTTTGAGTGCATTTCTCTGCTCTTTTAATGAATTCATTATACACTTTATGCAGTACACCAAACACTGCATTTATTATTCGTTGTTTTGTTTTTTCTAAATTGTATAGTAGCTGATTATTCAACAGGCCCATACCTTCCAATCCACTTTTCATGAAACTATTTAACCACTGTCTAACCAATAAAGTTGAATGAGCACGACATCCGTCTTGCTGCCAGTGCATGTTTCGTCTTACTTTGTGTTTCTTCAAATTCAATTGCGGTAGCACAAAAGTCTCAACATTTAAATTTTCGTTTAGAAAAACATTGATCAATAATCCCATCGTAATACATACCACACCAAACGTGATTTTTTTATTACGTTGACTTTGAATTTTGAAGTTGAGATTTTTGTGAGCCCAGTACTTGAATTGGTACATTTTTACAGAAAGTTGCTTCGTCAGTACAAAAACGTTGATGAAAGGTAGGGTCTTCTATAAATCTTTCGCTTACCCATAAACAAAATTCTAATCGTCTCTCGTAGTCGTGAGCTTCCAGGGTATGGTTTATGTTTATAAGATCATATATTATTTTCTTTATAAATATTTGACAATAAACTTCTTCACATCTAACTGTTGAGATAATTTTCTTAAAGGCAACTGGTTGGTATCGACAGAATTTAGTACTATTAAAGCTGCTGCATCATCTTCGTTGTAATTTTTCTCTGCCTTGTAATCTCTAAGGCGGATCCACTTTGATCAAATTCTCTTAAAAGTTTTGCTAACGTTTTTTCTAATACTGCAGTATTTGGAAATCGTTCTTGAAATAAATTTATTTTATATAGATATAAAACTTGTCCACTCTCCTAAAATTTTATTCAATTCGTTCTTTGGTAAGCATCTCTAGTGTTTGTCTTGACAATTCTATATTGTGAAGAATGCTCACTTATTTCCCTAGTTACCTGTTTATAGAATCTTCCTTAACCAACTGGGTTTCTTAAAATTCTAAACATTCGTTAGTAATATTTTTTTAGTTTATACTCAAACCGTTCGTTCTAATTAACATTAGATGTTTTTGAAGGGTTCGCAGAAGGCAGAATTTTTATAAAATGTAAGGTTTTACCCTAAATTTAAAAATAAAAGTGTCTCTTCTGGACCCATTTGTGGACGCGCTGTATATCATATACTAAATTTACAACAATTATAACTAATGAACGAGTAGTCGTCAACTTAAGCCAATACGAAACTGATATTAGCAGAACACAACAGGATATTAAATAGTATTTCCTTCTTATTTGAATGTCAAGGATTTCGCGCTGATAACCTGATAAGGCCTTAGTAATAACAAAATAATATTTAGTATTTGGCTGATGACTATAGCTGATATAATTGTATGCAAATTTTAAACAGTTATACCCCCGCTTCAAAAACGAATTTGTTTACGCAAATGAAGTACTTAGTACAAGAGGGTAAACGAAATGTGAATTATAATATAGCCAAAATTGAGTAATCTACTTTGATACATAACTTGAGCAGAACCTAAATGAATCTTTTATAAGCGCAAAAGGGCAAGTACATGCTGCGCAGCACAGGTCATGCTCAGACCACGTTGATCCTTAGCTAAATTTACTATTGGCGTTTTCCCATGTTACGCATGCCGCCAGACTTACTGTATGTTATTCGCTTAGCCGAATGTTTGCCGACAACGCGTTTCTGGTATACAAGATCAATATATCCCCAATGCGTTTAGAATTCGTTTTTGCAGATGATGGGCCAAATGGAACGGGTAAATTGACAGACTCATTGCAGAAAATAAATATTTTCTAACAATGATATTCTGATGTTCCAAATATGTTAAACAAACGCACAGTTGTTAAAAATGTCTTTCCAGTATAAAAATAAAATGTTTTGATTTAAAAAAACCTGTGCTAACTAGTCAACACAACATTCGTAATGTGTTTTAAACACGATCATTTAATAGTTACGTAAGGAGTTTATGGCCCGCGGCGTGAAAATTAGATCCAAATGCGTAGCCGCGGACTCTTAACACGACAAGGGCGATAAATTCTACTTACGCACGAGGTGCACACACAATTTTATGTACAGACCGTAATATTCACAATTCAAATATTTTTATAAAATTTGGTAACATAATGTTGCCTTTGCTTGTCAAAGTGACATACAACGCACTCAGTGACATTACGTCCTCACAGATAGTATATAAAGTGGCCAATTCCGCCCCGACATAAAACTATGTATTGCATTAATCTTTGCACGGGCAGCTTTTTGATCACTTTCAGTTACACTTTACATTCTTCCTCCCTGCAATGCGTCATGGGTAAACCGGTATGCTTACAGCGCGGCTTAAGTAAAAGGAAATACCCACGAATTCCAGCTCTAACAACTTTCATCTCGTGTAATGCGTATGTCAATTTACCCGCATCGCTTTGTTGACGTTTTATTTTGGGCAGTGAGTGATTTCGAATATTGCGAATAACGGATCAAATACGTTATACCGGATCTCGAACTATCAACTAGTTTATATTAGAAAAAACTGCGAGCAAACAATTCTTATATTATATAAAGGTATACTGTGACTGTCTGCATGTATGTGTTACTTTTTCTGCGCCATCTAACAACAATAGCACACACTTTATTTCTATTTACAGTAGGGTAACTTCTTTATTTACAATTCAATTTAAAAAATGCTAAGATCATCTAAGTGAGGTAAAAGCTAGTAAATAAATAGGTGCACAAATTACAGCTTCTGGTGTAATATAAAAAGGCGGTGTGTTTTTATTGCTTGTTAGGTTACTTGCAGTTTTGAGGTTGCGCTTCTTGTTTGCGTATTTGCGGACCTGGCGATGAACGGTGTGGGGATATTGACTGTAACTGTAACTATTGGAGATCGCAGCCAGCTGTGATTTTTGCACTTTGTTATTATTAAATTTATGGTGTGTTTGCAATTTTCCCTACAGTATCGCTGCAGATCACAGCTATGTTTTCTACTATAAATTTATAATTTGAGCTCGGTTATTACGCACGAGACCTCGAATAACGTATACGTATAGCAAACTAGCATTATTTTTGAAATGATCGAAAACTCCAAAACTAAACATTGAGTTTAGACGAGTTACGTCTTTCTCAATATTGAATTTCTGAGATTTTATAAAAAAAAACATTCTCGTACTATTGCACACTTGAACATAATGTTTGTAATTCGAACAAGTAATTTTGAATCATCCTGTATACATTTCTGAACCTACCAACTAGGCTAAGCAAAGTAGCTCTTTAATTTATGACAATTGATTTATGAAATAATAATTAAAATATTAAAACAACATAAAGTTATGCTAAACTTTAATGCATTCAGCAATTTTCAAGTGTAATAATAATCATTTTTTGTTGGATTAAATGTTTTTTGTTGATCTTTTAAAGTATTTAATAAAACGAGTTTGAGGGTAATCTGTGTGAATACGTTAGATTTTTTTTACTATGGTTAATGTTGCCAGGGAGTAGAAAACCTTTGAATTTATGCCAAATAAATAAAAATTTACGTAAAACTAGTACGTTGTATGCGTTGAAAACGTCACGGATATCTTATCATTGTTTTATTTATAAAACGATTTCGAAGATTACCGGTACAATTATCTTTTTATTTTTTGGTTAGCTCTACAAACATACAAAATTCTAAATTTCTCCAATGTGTGTTTGTCCCACATATACAGGGTGGTCGTGAAAGTTGGGAACATATTTTACCAGCATTAACTACATAAGAAATACTGACTATTTTTCAAATATTTTTTCCTATTTTCATATTAAAACGTTACGGCCCTGTAAAGTTGAATATGTATTTTTTTGAATGTCCTAAAACCCTTTATTTTTTATTTTTACAGAGTAAATTAGGGTCTACTAATAGTAGTATAATTTCGTAGTAATAAAATAGTATTTAACATTACTAGCTTGGTAAGAGGGTTTTTACTGGCGAGCCAGTCACCTTCTGGAGCCAATAAAACCCGTTACCTTGCGTGTATTGTTGAATATTTTATTTGTTCCTCACTTGTAAATAACTATAAATTTACCATTTATTTACAATGTCAAACTGACAAGCAACTAAATTCATCAATATGACACATACTAAGGAAGACACGCTATCATTTATCTATGAGCACACTTGTAAAATGTTACTGGCTAGCCAGTAAAAAATGTACAGACTACAGGCTTAAGAAACATTTTCAATGTGAATACAGTGACTTGATAAATTGATGTTTAAAAGCTTTAATTTGCTTATTGGCGAAATTAGGAGGGCTTACGAAATATTTTTGACGCAAAAAATTTGAATGCCATATTTTTTCAAACATCCTATGTCAAATTATGGTAGAAAATTAATTTTACCTAAAAAATTGTCTGGAAATTTTTAGCTCAACATAATTGGTTTGCAGCTTTTTTAAAATAATGTGATACTTGGTAATATGTATTACCAATACCACACTGGAGGACATTTTCGAATGTACAGTGGTGTTCAAAAATCTGTTGTACAGCCACAGGTGTAAGTTTATTGGTGGTTCTGTTATTACTCTACAAAGGCTCGCACTATATCATTAACTAGGTAGTCCTAGATGTATACTTTCAAAATATTTGTACAAACGACGCCTTTTTGAAATTTGTGTAATTAATTTATAATCACAAAGCACAAATGCTGTACAACACTTTAATGAACACGACTGTACCTCAAATACGACTATGTGGAGCTAAAAAAGTTGAGAGAACTTTTTTACGTAAAATTATTTTTTCTTCCCCATTACGATACAGAATATTTTAAACCACAACTTTTTTAAAATTACATTACAGGGCCGTAACTTTTTTATTTGGCCCTGCAGGAACACATTTTATTTGAAAAATCTTCATGGTTTTTTATGTAGTTAATGCTAGTAAAATATGCCCCCCCCCCACGTTCACGCCCACCCTGTATTTAGGATAACATGAATGTCTGCATTGTACGAAAAATGTGTAGGTACAATAAAATTTTAGATTGTTTTTAGAATTCAATTAATTAGTTAACTTACAATAGTGTGGAAATCAGATTTCCAAAATAAACTATCAATTCAGGTTACTGGTTGTTTCTTAATTAAGGGAAATTGCAGTAACCATGCATGCAGGTTTGTTATACATCATTTAATAATAAGGTTTTTAAATTACGTTAATTTTAATGGAAACGTAATAAGTTTATGAAATGTATAAACCTACTGATTTCGTTGTGACGTTATATTATTCAAGATCAAGACCTGTTTGGATACTGCGCCACAATAAAAAATTAAAAATATTAATATAAGAACTTTTTGATACAAAAATCTATTCAGATTATCAACAAAATTAATACATTGAAGTGATTAAAGCAAACATTATTCTTTGTGGCACCTCACATTTATGCAACTCGTTGTTTAACTGACAAGTTTTGATAGGTTACCTGATTTCATTTTTAATCATGTCAAGTACAATATACAGGTTCTGTTTAAGTTTAGGTCCAGTTGAAATCGATTCTTCGGATAACATCTTGGTGTTATGCCATGTACGAGGTCTGTGATTGTTGTTTTATGTTAAGTATACATTTCAACCAGTGGCGTAACTAAACCAGTTTGTTCGCATGGTGTGGGAGAAAAGTTTTGGCGGCCTTGAATATCTTTTTAAAAAGCGAAGAAGAGGTTATTTCTTTAATGACAATTCAATTCAAAATAGTGCGACTAATCAAATGCTTGCATTTCTGTGGAGTCAACTATTTACGTCAAATGAAAAGCAGCAGGAACATATTGTAGAGTCAATGTTTATGTCAGACAAACGTTAAAATAAACATTCTTGTTTCACTGAATTGTCGTCCGAATACAACTCTTGCTCTAAGTTTTGCTTTTATATTTATCATTCATTCATTACTCGTTGCTACAGCTTTTGGAAAATAATCACGCGCTTTGCGCTCGTGATTATTTTCGTAACAGCAGCAATTCGTATTCAAAATGACAGATATTGTTGGCAAACTCAGTTCTTGTACTTATTAGACAGTGAATTTATTTCTAGGCGCAATGTGGTCTTGCCATCTCCATGAGGATTTGATTGTTACCTATTGGTTTCTAAGGATACGCCACGCCCACACCATGTGTAAATGCGTTTTCATCGTACATTATTAGAAAATCTCCATAGAGACGAGAAAGTATGCGATTGTAAGGCTAACTCTGCAAAACCACTCCCAATGGCTAGCCAAGAAAAAAAAATTCCACGTTTTCCAGTAGGGGACGCTGCAATAATCTGTCAAACCAAATTTTAAA
>OW679199.1:75641863-75718896 GCA_940337035.1 Agriotes lineatus
TTTGGAAATGTAGATGAGTTGTTTGGTATTTAGCTTTTAATCATGTTAGTTTAGTTTATTTCATTCGTAATTCTTAATACAAGTAAATAGCTGTACATAAATTTAGTGTAGTTTGTAATTCTACCTAGCGGTAAGTGTACCCACTATTGGTGGAACGTCGAGTTATGGGGCTTACTGTCCCCTCTCCTGCCACCCCTAAATGTTGGGTCAGTGGCCCACATAGCGAGAGATGAACCTAAGACGAGTTGGTGAACGGTCGGTCAACTGATCCCGTTTTTCGTTATTTGTGTAATCGCTCGTGTTTATCGTTTTGTGCTCCTGGAGTCACGGGTCAATCGACGTGCCACCCCACATGAGCCATCCTGTATGTCCCTCCAAGGTAAGTCCCTGTGCGAATTTCTACCTTGCGTGGGTATTATCGAGTCTTATGCTCTCCGTTTAGGTAGAATTAATTTAGATATTAATTGCCCTGGAGACAGATACATTTCTGGTCCTTCGAGCCGGATCTAATCAATTGAGATTATCCGTTTTTTGTGTAGTAGAAACGCGTGAAATTTGTCGAATTTTCCAAATTTTGATATCGTTTATTTTCCAAATTCAAAGCTCCAGCGCAGGTACAGCTATTTACGAGTTATTATTGATTTAACTTATTGATTCGTGTATATTGCGTATGTCGTTACGTTTCGCCGTCCCACATATTAATTTTATGCTTAATTTGGTCCGCATCTTTGCATCCATTGTCGCTCGTTCTCGGAATTTCCTAGTTTGGTTGCGCCGGGCATATGGTCAACAAGTGACCATCGTAGAACGGTTGGGTTTTATTGCTTTTGCTTTTATTGCTGTGGTACTGCAGGCGGCTGTCGATCCTCAAAGTTTTGAATTTTGGATATAGCCCTTTGTTGCAGTTTCCGCCGCCGCTTACCAATAAATCATGGCCAATCAGCTTAAAATGAATTTGGCACTCCGCAGTACTTTAATTAATCAATTATTGGAAATTCGTGACCTAGCTTCTTCATCTCAGGAAGAAACCGCGTTACGTCCGTTATTCAAACGGCGACTTGACAGGGCAAAGTCGATTTATGATGAATTTCAACCCTTGCATCGCGCAATTATTCAAAATATATCCACTCAAGCTAATCCGGACCTAGCATCCGAAGAGGCCATTAGGAAACAATTTGATGATGCCTTTAATAGTATTGAAGCTATTTATTTTTCTTTGTTTCCTGATAATGAATCGTCCCCGAGTTTTAGCAATCTTAATGACAATTCTTCGAATCGTAGCTTCAATCATTCTAATAACGTCCGTTTGCCGAAACTGGAACTTCCGATTTATTCCGGAGAGTATAGTCAATGGACCGGTTTTATCGAATTATTTCGAAGTGCAATACATACTAGATCTGATTTGTCTGACATTCAAAAACTGCAATACCTTTTGAGTTGTTTACAAAATGAGCCATTAAATCTTATTAAGTCGTTGCCTTTGTCAGGAGATAATTATAAAATCGCGTACGATACACTCGTCGACCGCTACGATGATAAGCGTAGATTAGCTAATCACTATTGGACATCAATTAATAATTTTCCAAAATTGAAAGCAGAATCCGCGAAAGACCTGCGAAAACTCTTTGACCACGTTAAAGAGAATCGTTTGGCCCTTAAGGCTCTAAACATTGCTAATTCGTTAGAGGACTTTATGTGGTTTAGCATCCTTTTAGATAAGCTTGATACAGATACGCGAAAATTATTTGAATCGGAGATTAGGTCTAAGGCATCGGACATTCCAACGCTAAAACAATTAGAAGATTTTATTGAAAGTCAATGTCGCGTCTTGGAAAGTGTTGATAACTCAGCCAACAAAGGGTTCAAACACCTGTTTGCAAAGCCGTCTACTAAATCGGCGTTCTTAGTAAATAAATCCTCGAATAATAAACTTACTTCAGGTAGCGAAAACACTTCGAAATGTCTGATTTGTCAATTGGCACATACAGTTTATGCGTGCCCTGTGTTTGCGGCAAAAACGCCACACGAGCGATTTGAAATGGTCAAATCGCATCGTCTTTGTTTGAATTGTTTGCGCTTTAACCATATGAGTAATTCTTGTCCATCAAAATCAGTATGTAGAAACTGTCGCAATAAACACCACACGATGCTCCATTTTCCGGCAAGATCCCAAAGTTCGGCGAATGCTGAGGTCGGTGTAACTGTTCCACCCCCCGAGGTGCAAACGAGCCTAACCGCTTGTGCGAGCGTATTGTCGTGCGAATCGGTTTTACTTTCTACGGCTATTGTGGAAATTCAAGACGCTCTCGGTAATTTTCAGAAGTTGCGCTGTCTCATTGATAATTGTTCACAGGGTAGCTTTATCACGCAAAAGGGTTTAAGGCGCTTGGGATTAACACTTACACCATTTAAAACCGTTATTCAGGGTATTGGTTCAGAAACCTCTGAAAAGGCCTTGCTTTCTGCAGGTTTTGCAACATGTTGTCTTCGTCCTTGTTACAGCAATAAGCCGGTGCCTGTATTTAGCATAAAGGCCCATGTAATCCCTCAAATTGCCGGGAATATACCTGCGAGTTCCATTGACCCTTCTAAATGGAATCATATTTCTGGCTTAGTATTAGCTGATCCCGAATTTTATCGGGCCCGTCAAGTAGACTTATTGCTAGGTGCCGATATATATGCACACGTGATTAAACCTGGCGCAATTTTGAGTACGTCCCAAAATGAACCCGCAGCACTTAACACGGTCTTCGGTTGGGTTGTTAATGGATGCGTTGGTCCCGCGTCGAACGCAGTTGCTAAAGCTTATCTGACATCGGTCGAAATTCCAACCCTCGATGACACATTGAAAGCGTTTTGGCGAACAGAAGAACCCCCGCAGATATCTACGGTCGACGCCGCGGATGCCATTTGCGAGTCGTTATATTCATCTACGGTATCCCGTGATAGTACTGGTCGATATGTCGTTTCGTTGCCGTTCAAGGTGCAAAATCCAAAATTTCCCAATTCGCGCGATATCGCCTTAAGGCGGCTGCAATTGCTCGAAAATCGCCTTATGCACAATCCTTCTTTGAGAAGGGAATACGTCAACTTTATGGACGAATACATTAATACAGGGCATATGGTCCTCGCATCGGCGGATCCTCGTCCCGATAAATGTTATTACATTCCACATCATTGTGTGACGAATTCAAAATTCCGTGTAGTTTTTGATGCCAGCTCGAGAGCTTCAAATGGCTTATCGCTAAATGACACATTGTATTCTGGGCCAAAGTTGCAGCAAGACATAGTCTCTGTGTTATTAAACTTTCGCGCTCATAATGTAGTAATAACTAGCGACATTAAGCACATGTTTCGCCAAATAATCGTCTCGACTACAGACTGTGATTTTCAACGTATTCTATGGCGCTCTTCCATAGATCAGCCTATAAAAGAATATATCTTGAATAGGGTCGCATATGGAGTTACTTCATCGCCGTTTCTTGCAATTAGAACTCTTATTCAATTAGCTGATGACGAGCAACACCGGTTTCCCCAAGCATCTTCTGTCATTCGAAGAGATATCTATGTCGACGATATTGCCACTGGATGTTCCTCCGTGGCTGAGGCCTTAATCCTACAGGATCAACTGATAAAATTGTTGCGTTGTGGCGGATTTGAATTAAGGAAATGGGCTAGTAATTCTCCAGCGTTAACCAACCACCTAGACCCCACGCATCTGGTAGAGAATATGGTATCTTTCGATTCCGGTGAACCTTGCTCCCCTTTGAAGATCCTTGGCTTACAATGGTCCCCATCAAGTGACAGTTTTAGATTCAAGGTTGAACCTATTGATCGTCCCTGTTCCAAAAGGCACATCCTATCGGAAGTCGCAAGGGTCTTCGATCCCATCGGTTTCTTAGCGCCGTTAACGTTCTTTTCGAAGCGGCTTATACAACACTTATGGTGTCTAGGATTAGGATGGGATGAATTGCCTCCCTCGGAAATAATTGATCGTTGGGAATTATATAAGTCGCAATTAGCGGACATAGCTCACATCAAAATTCATCGCCAATTAATTCCTGCGAATTATGTCAACTGTGAGTTGCACGGGTTTTCTGACAGTTCAGAGGCCGGTTTCTCCGCGATAGTGTACCTTAGATTTGTAATCGGTCCGAATGAATCAGTAGTGAGGTTTATGATGGCTAAAACCAAAGTTGCCCCCTTACAACGGCGACCAATTCCTCAATTGGAATTATGTGGGGCGCAATTGCTAGCCAAACTAATTTCTTTTATTTGCTCGTCCTACTCGTCGTTTGTTAGCTTCGCCGCAATTTATGCGTGGACTGATTCTACGATAGTTTTAGCTTGGCTTCATTCGTCTCCGCATCGGTGGAAAACATTTGTTAGCAATCGCGTTAGCTACATTCAAGAACGCGTACCAGCAACTTCTTGGCGCCATGTTCCTTCCGCTGATAATCCCGCGGATTGCGCATCCAGGGGACTTTCCTCGGGAATTGCTGAACCACCCCTTATGGTGGAGCGGCCCCTTCTTGGCTTTCAAAAAATTCTGACGAATGGCCTACCCTAAAAGATCAAAACTCCTTGGACATGGAATCAGTTTTACGCGAAGAACGCAAACTTGTGTTGATGGCAACAACCGTGAACGATGAGCCATTTGATCCATTTAATTGCGATCAATTATTGTCTCGATTTTCATCGTTACGGAAAATAAAAAGGATCATTTCCTATTGCATGCGGTTCGTGCACAACTGCCGCAACGCTACTACACGGCGATTCGGGTCCATCACTGTAGGTGAACAACAAAGGGCCCTCAATCTATTAATTAAACATGTTCAGCACATATCGTTTCGTGATGATATTCGAAGATTGACTTTAAATCAACAATGCTCCAAGCAATTAGAACACTCGCTCCATTTCTTGATTGCGAAGGAATTGTCAGGGTGGGCGGTCGTTTAGCTCATGCTAATATTTCCTATGGCAGTAAACACCCTTTTCTATTGCCCAAAAATCATAAGCTGACCGAGCTGATTATAAGTCAATTCCACGAAGATTATTTCCATCCCGGACCTCAGACGTTACTTTATTTATTGAGGCAACAGGTTTGGATAATAGCTGCTAAAAGCGCAATTCGTCGTTGTGTTTCGAAATGCAATCGCTGTTTTCGCGTTAATCCCCAATCGGTCACACCTCCAATGGGGAATCTTCCGCTACCCGGATTACCCAAATTAAACCATTCGCAGTCGTAGGAGTTGATATGGGTGGCCCATATCACATCAGGTTAGGTAGACGTCGGGGTCTTGCGCCACAACAGGCTTACATATGTTTGTTGTATGTTTTGCTACTAAATGCCTGCATCTAGAATTAGTTTCGGAATTATCAACCGATGCATGTCTGGCAGCGTTGCGCAGGTTCGTCGCTCGGCGGGGCCGTTGTTCCTCCATTTTTAGTGATTGCGGAACTAATTTTATCGGTGCCAATCGAAAAATGATTAAATTCATTAAGGACGCGGTCGAGTATGAAAACATTTCCTGGTCATTTAACCCCCCTTCGGCCCCCTCACATGGGAGGGTCTGGGAAGCAGGAATCAAGTCAGTGAAGTCCCATCTGGTTAGAGTGATAGGCGATCAAATTCTGACCTACGAGGAATTCTCACGGTACTCGTACAGATCGAAGCTATTTTAAATCTCGACCCCTGTGCTCGCTTAGTGCAGACCCCAACGATCTTGCAGTGTTAACACCGGGGCATTTCTTAACTCTCGAACCACTTTCCGCTGTCCCAGACGAAGATCTGACCAATTTAAAAATCAATCGTCTGGATCGATGGCAATTGCTCCAACGCATGCACCAGGATTTTTGGCGGCGATGGCATCGGAGTATTTACAAACACTCCAACAGCGTTCGAAGTGGTTAAATCCCACCAAAAACCTGGAACCGGGGCTAGTAGTTCTGATTAAAGACAATTCCGCTCCGGCTCTGCAGTGGCGTATCGGCAGGGTGGAAAAGTGCATCCTGGTATGGATGGAGTGGTGCGAGTAGTCACGGTTAAAACGACCAGTGGTAGCTTTCAGCGCCCGGTGGTTAAATTATGCCCTTTGCCCTCCCAGTAACCATCACCGATCTCGGGTAGAAAAATGCATGGCCTTTTGGTGGGCGGAATGTTTGGTATTTAGCTTTTAATCATGTTAGTTTAGTTTATTTCATTCGTAATTCTTAATACAAGTAAATAGCTGTACATAAATTTAGTGTAGTTTGTAATTCTACCTAGCGGTAAGTGTACCCACTATTGGTGGAACGTCGAGTTATGGGGCTTACTGTCCCCTCTCCTGCCACCCCTAAATGTTGGGTCAGTGGCCCACATAGCAAGAGATGAAACTAAGACGAGTTGGTGAACGGTCGGTCAACTGATCCCGTTTTTTGTTGTTTTGTGTAATCGCTCGTGTTTATCGTTTTGTGCTCCTGGAGTCACGGGTCAATCGACGTGCCACTTCCACATGTGAGCCTTCCTGTATATATCCATCAAGGTAAGTCCCTATAAAAACTTCTACTTTGCGTGGGTATTATCGAGTCCTATGCTCTCCGTTTAGGTAGAATTAATTTAGATATTAATTGCCCTGGAGACAGATACAGTTTCAAATATCTGGGAGTTAAAATAACAAACGAAGATACAAGCGAATCGGACCTTCTACATGTGCAACGGAATTTATATATATATAAAACTAATAAGACTAATAATAATTACTTACAGAAGCGAGGCCGAGATAATGGCTCAGAAAAACAAAGACAGGTTAAGTATGCATTTTTTGAAAGACAAGTTCTACGAAAGATTTAAGGTCCAACCAAAGACGGATATATGGAGAAAACGATGGAACCACAAATTATATAAAGTTCGAGGAAGCTGATATAGTGACATAGGTATATAGGAATAGAAAGACTAAGGTGGGCAGGTCATGTGAGACGTATGAATCATACAGCCATTGCCAGACGGGTAGAAGAACAAAACCCGGAAAAAAGAAGAGGAAGACCACGAAAAAGGTGGAGTGATGCAGTAAAAGAAAATGCCAAAAACCATCCTACTACGAATAAACAACTGGAAGAATGGGTCGAAACACGGAAAAGTCGCAAAAGGAATTAGGGGAGGCCAAGGTCCGATATGGAGTGTGGCGCCGCTGCGTAAGAAATAATCCGTGAATGATCTCTATATGACAGTGTTGCCAACAACGACGAAAAGTAGCTAAATCTAGGGTATTTAACAAGTGGTTTAGCTAAAAAAATAGGACTTTTGCGATTAGCGACTTTTCTAGCGTTTTTAATGTATTTTAGTTTGAAATTCTAGGGTATTATTCATAATTTAAAAAAATATGAAAAAATCCATGAATTAAATTATTTCTAAAGCTATACATACATTAATCCTCAACAATTTTCATATACGAAAGAATTTCAAAATATTATTTACAAATACGTGAGGTTATACTAGTATGATTAACGCCATTATATTATGTTTACTTGACATTTATTTGTATTTCGTATTTGACCAGATGCTCATAATTGCGACTATGACGCAGGAGATTTGAAATTAAAAACTGAAGGAGCTTTATCTTTACTCTGACAGTTTGCAACATTTGCACATTGCACAATTTGTCATTGTCAATTGTAATCACTTCGTACGAAGAATTAGAACGTTAAATTCGGTAACTTACGTACATCTACATAGCTTTTCCTTTAGTTTTACCCACTACCTCGAATCTAGAACCACGAAGTTCGGTCAGTATTATTTACCAAGGAGTGTTTGCGTTTAAAAACTGCAATTAAGTTTATTATTCGGCGCTGAGTGTTGTGTTGGTTTACAAATTAGTGCATGATTTTAAAATTGGAAAACCAAAATCTACTCAGCAGTATAGAAAGAATGGCAGCGAGTGTATAAATGGTTGAAGCCGGTGGAGTCCAATTCAACTAAAACTTTCTGTGTGTACTGCAAAGCAGAACTTTCCTCCAAATTAAGTGATTTAAAAACACATATTGAAACTGTAAAGCACAAAACAAAATCAGACCCATTCTGTGATAACAAACAACCTAAATTACCGTTTAAAAAAGAAGATGCCAGTACATCTATTGCTGAAGGTAGACTCGCTTTATTTATTGCAGAACACTGCTCCATTTACACAATAGACCATCTAATCAGAATTGTGTAAAAAAACATTTCCCAATGATAGTCGTACTAATATTAACAACGCAGCTACTCATTTAGGTCTCCACAGAACTAAATATACCGCAATTGTACTCCTATGGAAGAAAGTGACGATGGATTCGGATGCCAAATATTGTTTTTTCCGTAAATAAATAAGTTTTTATTTTTATATTCATAAGTAGTCTACGTATTTCTTTATTCTTTGTAAAAAAAATAAATGCTTGATTTTTTAATGTGCATATTTCGTATTTGGCAACTCTTGGTCTGAAAATAGAGTGTTAAAAAGCGAAATACGATAATGATATATTTAATAATGGAAAACAAAACAGAGCATTTAATGCATCACATCCACAAATCCACTGGTTTCTCTTGTAAATGTCTACAGAAAAATCTTGTAAAATTACTAGTTTCAACTTCAGTTTGCAGGATCAATTTAATACCGGTGTAGGCCGTCAATGTGTTTTTATTTTAATCCTCTCAGCTAACGGGACACGACTCGCAACCATACAGCTCGAATTCACGTTTTACAATTCCAGTTTATTTCAATGACAAGGCTTACACCACAATGTTTCCAAGGAGTTATGCTATCGGGGCGGCGGCCAGCTTTACCCTCGAATCATATTAGATTTCCGGGGCGCAATATTTGTAAATATTATGATAATTCTGAGAGTCTGCAGCTTGGAACTGCTATATCGCCGGTTACGCAGGAACAGCGTTTTCGCCTGCAATTTTCATATAAGTTTGGAGCTCATTTCAGAGCGCCAACAGCAGCTGCCAGCTGCTTCGTGCTTATGATAGGAGCGAATGTGTTGACCATCACTCATGTTATGCTGACATACTTCTTGGATATTATTTTACATGTTTTAAACGGTATCGAATAGCGATTTCCGGATCGCATTATTTAGTCCTTGTTATACATATTACAACGGTAGGTAGATGATAAAATATATTTTCAATTATAGAAGAGTAACTTTTTTCTACTGACAAATAGGCTGTTGACTGCTAGGAGGTTCGAGCCTCTAAGCCCCTAAGAAGCAGCCGCTACTGTTTATTAACAATCAAAGTTCAGTTGGTATTTTTGAAAAGAGAAAATTGTCTGCATGCGTTGGATATTTACTGTGCCTTTTAAAGAAATACACTGCCAAAACGTTCGTTGTATACCTCATGCAGTACGACATACTATGAAACTTCGTGTAAATCACGCTGTTGCCCGGAAGCCTGAGCGAAAGGTCAGGACAAAGCGCCATAAATATGCATGCATTTTAATTGCAAAATTTCTTCCCCGGCAGCTAGAGATTATCCGTCTTGGTTGCAAATTAATGGGCAAAGGAATTAAGCGCCCGGTTTGCATTGGACGGATAACAGAGCTGAGCGAGCCATCGCACTGTATCGCAATCGGCATCAATTAAAATTTAGAAAGTGCCTTATTACTGTGGCGATGCAAACGAGGAAGTAACCTTGGCATGCATCCAGAGACTGCAGCCGCTTCTGGTGGAAGGCCTGGAAAGCGTTTTTCGGAAAAGCGATTCTGCAAAGCGCCGCCGCGGCACAAGAGCTTCATAAAGGTTAATTTGGAGGACTGGAGGAGCAAGACCGTATTTTCCTATTAGGCCACGGAAGCTGAGTTCCTTTCGTGTCCTAGGAGAGCCGGGTAATGGAAAAAGATATTACGATACGCAACGGCGGAGAAACACAATTTCGACGAGCAATTTTAGGGAACGAACGGTAGATTCCGGTTCATTAGCGCGTGAAGAAAAACCTTGATTTTTGCGAATGCTGGAATCGGTAACCTCAGTGTAGAAGTTGCAGCGAGCACCTTCGCCTCGCGTTTTTATCGTTTCGTAATTACAAGAGTTAGTCATAAGTAGATTATTAAAAGAGCGTTTTAGTCGTCGACAAGTAAACTTTAATAAACAAAGGCGCTTGCTGGCATGCAGGAATTAGATCGCGTGATCTGGTAGATTAAACTGGAGTTAAGAGTTGGGAGTAACTGACATTTCGGAGCTGTCCGTCATACTCCTGTATTTTAAGATCCATAATTACACCATAAGGTGAAAGTCCACGCTAAAATAACGGGACTTTGGACAAATTGTTATTACTAGAGGGCACACGGCGTAAAAACGTCTGAATTTACTGACTTGCAGTTTTTGAACTAACAAATTAACGGACTCTTTCCTTGCAATGACTATATTATATAAAAATGGTTCTTATTAAAGGATCTTTATAATTTGTTGCTAGTTACATAAGTATTGGTTTATTTTAAATGTTTACATTACATTTAAAACTACTTCTAACATTATTTAACAGCAGCGTCGAACGTATGAAAAGGTCTACGACACAGGTCCGTAGCCAAAAAGTTCTTGATGATGGTCAAAAAGACTTGAAACGTAATTAAATCATAATGTTGAATTCAGAATTTAAAAAGATTTTACAATTTGACATCAGAAAATAAGGGCCGTTTTAAAAAAAATAAGTTGATGATGGTAGCCCGAAGACGAAACGTGGGATAAAAAAATTAATGACCTAATCTTTAAGTCTATGAAAAGTTTTCTCATTTTTGCTCTAACTTTAATATTAAAGCCAGAAAAAAATTGAATTGGAAATCCGAAAATTCGGTTCTTTAGCGTAACTCAAAAACGAAAACTCATATATCTCATTTAACTAAATTTTTATCTCTCACTATTAAACAGATCCCCATACTGGCTCTTCTTATCTTGGAAACACTGCATACATTCTTTGAATGTTGTTCTTCATTAAACGGTTTAGTTTTTGTAAGAACTGATCGTAAGGTATCCATCGTTTTGAATGCCGTCCTAACATTGAATCTATTTCCATTTCGTCTAATTTTTTCAGACATGCCTGGAATATAAGGTATATTTGGAGTATTATATTTTTGTGTATGTGTGTGGCATTGTTTCGTGTATTGAATGTGTTCCCAACAAGAGTTTCTGGATAGCCATTATCTTTTAAAACAGTTATAATAAATTTATTCTCTTTTTTTAAATTTTTATTATTTCAGCAAACAACTTTGGTTCTCTCGTAGAGACTCTTTATAACACCTGTCTTTATGTTTTTGTGATGCTTGAAGTTAGAATATAAGTATCTATTAGTGTTAGTTTTCTTACAGTATACTGATGTTTCAACAGTATTTATTGTGCGTGTGATTAGCGTATCAAGAAAAGGTACCTGATGGTTTTGCTCTGTTTCTAGTGAGACTTTGATGGAGGTTTCTTTACTGTTAATATGTTCAAGAAATTTGTCCACCTCATCTATATGATGAGGCCAAATTGCAAACACATCATCGACATATCTCCACCAAACTACTGGTTTGTTTATGTATCTGTAGACATGTTGTTGTTCAAAGTCTTCTATAAAAATGTTACTAACAGTGAGAGATAAAAGAGAACCCATAGCCATCCCGAAATCTTGTTGGTATAATTCATTGTTTAGTTGAAAGTATGCTGTTTCAATGCATAGTGTTAAAAGTTCCATAATGGTGTCAAGGTTTAATGTTGTTAGTGTACGTAACGTGTTATCGTTTCGTAACCTATGTTTTATGATGTTGAATGTTTTGACTACTGATACAAGGGTGAAGAGTAGTGAGTCTCTTGCTCTCTTCACTAATATATCCGTTCAATAAGGCTAAACCTGCAGAACATGCTAGGAATAACAACCACAAAATTCAGTAGCATAACACAAATATCTTATCTAAAGAATCGATGTCACCTAAACGTAAAATTAGCGAAACGGATATAATAGTTGATTACCTATACCTCCTTGATCTAATCTTTAAGAATCTACAGCCAACTTATGTTCAGTAAAATATAACTGAACATAAGTTGGCTGTAGATTCTTAAAGATCAGATCAAGGAGGTATAGGCAATCAACTATCAATGCCAAGCAATTCATTGAAAATGTGTGGTTTCTCAATCCCAGTGAAAAGTAAAGTTTCCCTTATTCAATGTTAGTTTTAATTGTTAATCGTTGATAACAAGGGCAGATTGTCCCTCGAAACGTTCGATATTTAATATTGTTAATCTTTCAGAGTGACGAGCTACCCATGAAAAGAGCATGAATTATATCATGCCACAAAAAGGTTTTAGGGATTATCAAAACTAACTTCAATCAGACCACGTTATTTGTATGTTTCAAATCCTTCTCGTAAATAACACCACCTAGGTGGCGCAGTGGACAGAGCGCCAGTCCTCGTTTCGAATCCACAGTCCAGTAGATCACTAAGAAATCAAACTGAATCTAATTACAGCAGATGATGGAAGGTTAAAAATAAATCCACTTAGCCGGCCGCCTTTCTTTTAACTCAAAAGTAATAATTGTCGATATTCCATAAAATATTCAAATTCTTAAATGTCTATGCATAGTATTCGCGATTCAATTCGAGCAACTAACTGTTATTTTCTCCTTTTCCACGATGGTAGCTCACATTAACCTTTGAATCACAGCTCAACTTGTACATTCAATTAATAAATCATTTTACAGAACATAGTTAATACTCAGCTACAGCAGAATTCTTTCAAAAAGATAAATAATTTACATGTACAGTTAGTTGTCTCATAAAATATTTATGAAGTGTATATGCCGCATTACTGAATAAGTTTCAATAAAAAATTGTATTTGCATGCATTTACTTCCGTCTAGTACTTGTAACATTTTAGTCAAAAGCACCGTACTAAGATTTTGATGACATTTAACTTGTTGATAATTATGTTTTTCAACACTCATAATTTGTACAAAAACAAGTATCAATAACAAACACGATTTCTAATATTGTACCTTAGCTTCCTGCCTCAAATACCACCAAAAGGGCAAACCACTTAGCGGAAAGTTTTACAAACTTAAAACAAAATTGGGTAGAAAAAGTAAAAACCTACATTAAAGCTAACTGCAATGCTAATAATAAGGAAATACATGTAAACAGTTAAACCCCTTATAGAGTTTTGGAAAACTAAATATATCCAATACTAATAATTAGAATTCTCCTGAAGTGTTCCTAAAGCTTAAAAGCATTTAAATTTTCCAGGGAATCGAGTAAACACTCAAATTGATTCAGTAACCACACACGATCAAATTCTTGCTCAAATTACGTAAACTTCCGACATATTTCAGCTACCACATAGCCAATTCAAGGTTGACGTTTAATTATCTAATTAAAGCTGGATGCCAAACATGTAATTTATCGCCAGAAAAATAGAAGTTAAAGACAAATCACAGGTACGTAAAATATACTACAAATGGCGAAAATATTCCGCATGTTTTTTAGTTTTCAACTAAAATCCTTGACCATTACAAATGTATTTGATAAACAGTTAATGAGGAAACAAATTATTTTCTCTCGTAAAGGTAATGAATTATTCAAAGATAAATGGCGTAACGAAATCTGGTAAGTCTTTTAAATACTTCTAGTCACTATATGTTGATATGATCGCAGACTATGTAAATAAAATTGTGGAGAAGAATATAATTATCAATACAAAGAATATAAACGTAAAATTGGAACCGCTTCCTCTTATAAATGTAAACGCAAATATAAAATCCATTGCATTTTGCGAATTGCTCGAGCAATATTGCTTCGCAACTGGGTTAGGTTTGTTTACTTCATTTGCATGAATGAAACGCATATATTAGTGCACGAGAAGAAACTTGACGTGTTTGATAGCTTAAATTGCGGCATTCCATGCGATTCCGTGCAAAGCCTAGATTAACTTCGCCCGCGACGTGTCTTTAAAACCAAAGGGAAAACGCGAAACGGCTGTCATTATGGGGCCATTAATTTAAAAATTGATTGGTCTGTCCAACGATGCTGTTAGTCTTCTACGGAGCTACTTAAGCAACAGAAACCAGGTTGTGAGGTTGCGCGTAGTGCTTGTTCCAGTTCCAGGGAAGTAACTCGCGGAGTATCTCAGGGATCCATCTTAGGCCCGTTGTTATACATTATATATACGTTCAGCCATCAGTATGTAAATACGTGTAATGTTCAGATGTATGCTGACGATACTCAGTTATATTACTCATTTTTTATACATGATGTTCAACGTACATTATCGAGTATCAATCATGATTTGCAGAACATTGCTGATATATCTGAAAAACATAGTCTAAAACTTAACCCCAGTAAATCAGTTGTATTATTATTTGTCAATCGTAATGACCTAAGCATCTTAGAAAACAATATTAACTTAAACGTGAATAATGCTACGCTTCCACTAGTTAAAGAGGCCCGAAACTTGGGTCTTATATTTGACAGCAGCCTTAGATTTAATTCGCATATTTCTAACTGTTTAAAAAAGGCTTACATGAACTTAAGGGTAATATATCCTCACAGAAAATGTTTGTCTATCAAGATCAAGTCTGTTCTATGTGAAGCACTAATATTATCTCATTTCGTATACCTACTGCTGCCAAATTTACGGCCCATCGCTTACATACGTATGATGCGAAGCTACGAATTCAGAGAGTGCAAAACTCATGTTTGAGACTTGTTTTCGGAATAAGAAAATATGATCGTGTATCTTATAAACTATCTGAACTAGGCTGGCTCGACAAGTCTAACAGAAGGAGATTACAAAGTGCTACCTTTTATTATAAAATAATTTTTGAAAAAAGACCATCTTACCTACACCGTAGAATTTCATTTAGGGAAGACGTCCATAACGTTAATATTAGGTTTAAGGGCACACTTACACCACCGCTGCATAAAACGGCTCTTTTCGAGCGTAGCTTTTCCTATCAAATAGCAAAATTTTATAACGCCCTTCCTTCACAATATAAAGTGCTACATATAAATAAAAAACATTACAAAAAAATGTTATTTTGTCAACAACCAGCAATATAGTGTCTCATTTAAAAATATCATTGAACAACTAGGCTTATGTTATTTTATGTTAGCAATATATGATCAATTTGGGGGACCATCGCAGAATTAATCTTTTTACTTTATAATTTTTTTTAATGTTTAGGATTAGGCATCAGTTTTAAATTACTAACTTTTAATTTTCAAGGTTACAGTGGAAGAGCAAGTGCAAACTTGAACTGCGCGTTGTGATTTCCATGGGCAACCCACAGTAATACTATTTTTAATTATTTAATAATTATTCTCAATTGTATTTGCCTGGGAAATAAAGACATTTATTATTATTATTATTATTATTATTATTATATCGTTCGAATGTTATTCGGATGAAGCATTATGGGCAATATTGACCATATTAGTGTCTCCACGGACAATATCTTAACTGATACGTTAGGGATGGAATGCATAACTAGCTAACGTTAATGTTAATCCTTATAAGGTTCTACAATTTAATACTTCATAGAAAGCGTTACAAGAAAAATTCGGCAATATAATCTTTATAACTAAAAAATTATCAGACAAGTTTTCTGTATAGAAAAAAATAAGAAAAGTGAATAAATTACGACAGCGAAATCAAAGGAATGTAAGAAATGGATCGTTGAAGCTGCGGAAAAAATCTTGGGCAGAAAATAAAAATTAATGATTTGGCAATGATTCTATAGAAGTGCTTAAAAGAAAGAAGGAAACGACACTAAAGTAGACGGAGAAAGAAAACGAGAAGGCAGAAAAGAAGGAAAGCGATAACAACAAATATGGAAGGCAAAGAATAGGAAAGCACACCACGTCATTATTAAAAGAGGGCATGAAACATCAAAGTAAGAGTACATAAAAGACAATGCACAAGTAGAAGAAGACATGATTGAACCTTCTATTGAAGAATCTTATAAAATGCTCTTAACACAGAACTTAAAAATAATAAAGCATCAGGCCAGATGAACTAATCGAAATAATGCATGAATTGATCGTGCAGAAAAGGAAAAACGAAAATATGTATACCTAAAAGAGCACTGATATGGGCTAATGGTGCCGATACTGAAGAAATAAATCGAATGACATGTAAAAACTATAGAAGAATTACACACGAGAGTAAGAGAGGAAACAGAAAGAAAAACATTAGAGATATGGAGAAAGAACATTAGAAATTTGAAGAAGTGGAATATTTCGAGTACCTAGGGCCGTTAATAAGTAACAGAACCAAGCCAAAGAGATGAGATCATTCGGACGGGATTCAATGCATATTGCAAATATAAAATGTTTAAGAGAATATGGAAAACACAAAAATAAAATAATGTACTGTACGAACAGGCACCAAGAAGAATTAAGAATATTGGAGAGAAAAAGCATAAGAAAACTCTACGGAGCAAGGAAAGTAAGCAAGCAAAAATACAGATTTTTTATGAACCATGAAATAAAGGAAATTTTTTAAACAGCGCGGGTATACCTTGGTTAAGATAATAAAATCGTGAAAAGACTAAAGGCAGTATGGACATATAACCACAAGGAAATAGTCCAAGAGAAAACCGAAAAATAAAATATGAGCATAAAATCATGGAGTACATCAGAAATATCGAAATTTCAGAATGCAGAAAACAAGACAGAAAAAGTGGAGTGACCTAATACCAAATAAATTTAAAATGAAAGCATTGTCAGTAAAAAAATAGAGAAGTTAAAATCTCCACTTGACAGCCCTCACAACTACATATACTCGTACTTTCAACTAATGTAACATATGAACAAACGAAAGTGAAATCAAGCTTGACTTTGAAAATTGAAACATATGTCGATTATTAATTCACATTATGTTGATGTTCTGGAATGAAATACACATATACATAACCTAAACCATTGCATAACTGTCACTGACTGTCATGTCACAATTTTATTTGAAAATTAACACAAAAACCAACACTTAAACACTGTTACATCTGCTATATCAATAATTTGATTATAAGAACTTTTTGTCCTTGATTGAACATATGTAATTTAAAATTTGACAATTTAAACAACTTGCCACTTCTACTATTATAATAACTGTCATATTTAACTTTAAAACTTCAGAAGTAATATAGCACATGACTTAATTTTTTCTAAGCCAAGCTTTATTTCATTTTCATTTGCTCATATGTTAGTTGCAATGTTTTCTCTATGAAATATTTTTCGGAATGTTCTTAGACCTCCGGAAAATTTTGCAAAATGTAAAAGCTTCAAATACAAAATATGATTAAAATCGTTCAGCTTGCGCGAACACACCCTTCCACGTCAAATAAGGGTTTCTTAGACATCAATAAAAGTACCCAATACTTCCTCGCTAGTAGTGAGGGATGAACGCTCAAAATCTTTGCGAAAAATTGGCACGATACGGGTCCAACAGCATTCTAATAGCGATACATAGATTGAGAACTAAAATTTGCCCCCCCCCCCCTCTAACTTTCGAAATCTTTAAAATATTTTAGTCATTTTTTTACTAAACTACACAAATTTTACATTAATTTGAGGTCAATCAAAAATTAAAGATGGCCACAGTAAATAATGTTTTTAATAGAGATGGGGTCATACTGCACCTCAATTGAAAGGTTTAATTGAGTAGAATATGTACCTATAATTTCATAAACTTTCTATATTTCTTCTTAAGAACATTTTAATAAATAATTAAGTACTGGTCGAAGCAGGATTACTAAAGCTGGCACCATTTTGTTAAGGATCTTTAATTTTTGATTAACCCCTGACTTTAAAACATCTAAAATTCGCGCAGTTTACCACCTTAAATTTTCAACTAAATATTTTGACGCATTCAAAAGTTAAAACAGGAGGGCGGGGGGCGAACTTTGGTCCTCACTGTATATATTTTGCCCTTATACGAAAGTGTTTGTGTAAAACTCAGTGGCGGCTGCTCGTTAGGAGCGCAGGGACGCTATAATTCCAGCCGTCAATAGCCTATATAGCGTTAGAGAAAAGTAACTATTCTATAACTGAAAATATATTTATCATCTATCCTACCGTTATAATATAACGTCGTTTAAGTAATGAGATCCGGAGGCAGCTATTCGATGCCGTTTAAAACATGTAAAACAACATATGCATAAGTATGTGAACAATACATAAAGTATGTGTCAACACACGTGCTCGTATCAATGCGCGGAGCGGCTGGCAGCTGATGAGGGCGATCGAAAATAGGGCCCAAACTCATATGGCAATTATGGGCGAAAACACAGCAGAATTGAGGTCAGCAATTAATGTGCTCCGAAGGCGAACTGCGCTATAGCCCCGCCCCGCACGTAGTATTCTGGCGGGCTTATTTACAAACATATTCGTGCTCCGAGCATTGTTTTGGCAATAAATTAGTTATTATCAGTATAACTGCATACAGAACAATGACAAGCAGCACTGCCGTTCACAAAACATGCCTGACTCTAACTACCCGTGCAAAACTGTAGATGGCCCTCTAATTATTCAAATAATTTTATTTTTAATGTTTATTAATGGATATTTAATAACTTAATAACTCCTAAACGGGTAAAAATAGGGTAAAAGTAAAAAGGAACAGGGGGTTAAAATTTTTGATTTTTTTGCGCTGTGAGTTCATTTCAGATTAAAACGGGGTAGAAAGCTAGTTACTTATATTAATTATTTAACACGTATGTAAATTTTATGGCGTGTTTGAACAATTTAAGTTCTGTGTATATGATGTTTCCTGTTGGATTATTAAAATTAAACATTATCGTTATATTTGGATTAAAATATCGACGGAATGTAGAGGAGTCATTAATTATTGTTTTGCTTAGCAATTGTTAAAAATTAAGAGCCCCCAAAATACAATTATTACGAGCCGCCACTGGCCACGACAGTGAATAAAACTATGTAAAGTGTGCAATTTTGCAGTACATATGTCCAGATTTCCCCGCGCATTTAAAATGGTAGGGAGAAAATCAGGCAGCACTACATATTTTTGTGACAGACTTATTGGAGTGCGCATTCCAAATGAGTCTCTTAAGGTTTCAACCACGCACACGTTTTTGAATAAACTATTTGGAATGCACACGCAAGTCTTATGGTAAGTCGCTGCATATGTGGCCGGCTCTTGAGAAATGGTCGGGTATTCACAGATCTGATTGATACTTTCCGCCGGCGAGATACTCGTATAAGTACTTTCAAGGGTAATACAAGAGGTGAACATTTTTTGATATTTTTTTTGTTCACATGCAAATTATTGTGTTTAAATTTCGCGAAACCAAAACTGAGTTAAAAATTCCGCTAGACCGCAGGTCGAGTCAAATTTGAGCAGTTTTTGTTGAGAGAAATTTCCAAACATTTGCACGTTAACGAAAAAAATTCTTTTAAAAATTTTTACCTTGGGTGGTATTTGGAAAGATTATTTTTTTCTTAGAGATTTCAACCAACCAGAAGGCTGGATTTAGTTATCTTGTATAATTTCGATTATACAAAATCGATTATACTATAGTAACTTCACTAGGCAACGTAATACATAACTTTTGTCAACTTGATGTTGTTTTCATGGAAATGACTTTCAGCTAGGTTAATACAAACAAATCGAGTTGCCAATAAAATATTTATTTGTTCCTAATATTAAAATTTACTCAAAAAATCATCAAATCGAATACAATGCATACTTCGAACAGGTTATACGTCTCAAACTTCCTGCACAATAACAAATCGTGTCAGTTTGACAGAATAATCCTCCCGCTGACGCGGTCGGACTATTTAACCTGTCAAACTGACACTCTTTTATTATTGTGCAACAAGTTATCGACATATAACCCGATAATATCGAATATCGAAGTACTTATAGTATTACTTCTGATTATTTAATAATATGGGTATAGTGTTACTTCTGATTATTTAATAATATGGGTATATGACTTTTTCGTGTTCGACAGCACACATTTTTAACGTTTTCCACTATTAATTCAATACTGGAGCTTCCAGCACTATTATTATGAGTTTTTAGAACGACGCCGATTTGCAAATTTCACTTTGACGTTTTGGCGAAATGTCAGTCAAAGGCTACTCACTAAATTGAAATCATTGAAACCAATCGGGTTCGCGTGAAAACACTGTGACATTAGGTGTTTTCAAATACAGTCAATTTTGATTGGCCGTTTCTGACAAATTGAATAATTTTCATTGGTTCGTACATTATAGTGTTGAATAATCAACATTAGTTTTAATAGCTTACCGTTAGCTGAAAGGATTGAAATTAAATTAAATTGGAAACCTGGAAATTGAAGTTGGAACTCGCAATTTAACAAGACCTTTTCTGTGAACATTTACAAGAAAAACAAATGGATTTGTGAATGTGATGCATGCTTTGTTTTTTCCATTATTAAATTAATTATTGTGCTTTTGAACACTTATGTACCTTTTGCGTTGTGTTTGAATCATTTTTGTTCTGTTCATATGATGTTGTTTTGAATTATTAAAATTAAAAAATCATTGCAAAACATCGCCGGAATTTAGGTGAGTCATTAATTATTAATTATTAATTTTTGCTTAGTAATTGTTAGAAATTAAGAGTTCCCCAAATACAATTATCACGAGCCGCTACTGGTAAAACTATAAACTAGCTCAGCACAATGCCGCCTTGTCCATGGTGTCGAACAGATGACGTATTTCTGGCCCGAAATTGTAAAGTAGTACTGCTTTAAAAGTAGCCCTTATAGACAGGAGCGTCTCTAGTTTACTTGCCGCCCGGGTGCAGGGTCTCGTGCCACCCCCTCTGAGTTGTGGATTAGGTGGTTAGGAAAAGTATGTGATGTGAGTTGAATGAAGCTAAATAGAGATCCATTCTTAATATAAAGCAAATACTTTTATTTAATACTAATCTCACAATCGTATAACATTAAAATATCAATTGAAATATTAAATGTGATATACATACCTATAATATTTTTCGACAATCAAACTCACCTTTTCTTGATTTTCTTATTGCAAATTCTTTCACAATGTCATTTATATCTATGTTAATTTCGTTTTCAATACTTATTGTAGTTAGATTTGAAACCCTTTCTCCATGTCATACTGGATCTTACACAATTTTTTATGATTTTTAACTTTGAAAATGACTTTTCATCCTCAGCAACAGTAACAGGTAATGTTAAATAAATATGTAAAGCATATAAATTTGGGAATGTGCTAATTAAGTTATTTTAAACAAATATTTCATAACATCTACTGAAGATGCGGTAGATTTTAGATACGTCGGTAAAATCTCTATTTCATTCAGTAAATCTACTGCAGATGTCCTAATGATTAGTTCCAAAATGTTACAATTGGTTTTGCAAATCCGCGCAGTATTTTAGTTTATTATCGGAATCCAAGTTTGCTAAAGTGTCAAGGGTCAAGCCTGTGTAAAACAGAGAAACAACTGTTGTGATCGCTTAAAAATTCGAATCTTTCATCTAATTTAGTTAGGACGGTGTCTAATAGAAAAAAGTAAAAATTGACTTTTAAGGAATAATTCTGGATTTTGTATAGCATCTACCTTTGTAATCAAACATATGCCTCCCTTTCCTCGGTCACACACTATTGATTGTTGGGAAACTAATCTCACAATCCAATTCATCAGCAATAACTTTTGATTCATTTAAAATTTCTGTATAAGCTGAATCTGTTCGACATTCACTTAAGTCTTTTTTTACCTCTTCTAACATTTTAACAGCCTCTGAAAGTATCATAATACTTTGCTGCATAGTTTTACTTACAATACTAATTTTTAATAAAATATTATACCAAGTGACTAATGAACAACCAAATTTATAGGATTTTATTTTTGAAATGAAAGAATTTCAAATGTTTTTTTGAGTCATGGTGTTTTAATCAATATAAATAAAAAATAAAGCATATTTTTTTCCAAATTAAAGGAACGGCTTTCACGTCGGCAATTCTGTTTTGTCATTGTGTATCAGAAAGTGGAAAGTTACTTCTTTAGGATTTGCCACCGAAAAAAATACATATCTATATTTCTTGGACAATTGTAGAAAAATTTGTGCCTTCCAACGAACTTTTGCAGCATGATTTCCAACTAAATTAAGACTATGTACTACACATGGCACATACAATACTCTTAAGATTGATATTCGCACGAATGTGACGTTATGACTGTTCGATCCCATTGCCGGTCAAAAGCGGCCCACCAGTCCCTGCTCGCTAGTACGTATATCAAATATCTCTAAAATTCGTGTCAACCGACTAATGAACCCGCTGTAGCGGCTATACCAAATCTCCGTCTCGGCTATGCGGATCTTTTGGTGAAGACACCAGTCCACTAGATCTCTCCCTCGTATTGGGGGTAGCTAAACGTACTGTGCGGTGTACGTATGCTAGTATGTGAACACGATTCCGGTCGCCGCAGGAACCTTCCTGAAGTCTTGGATCATTTTCTTCCGAAAATGAAGGCAACTTTTGAGGTATGATCGAAGGCAAAAAATTTCTTCTTTGTTTTTTTTGTTTTGTTTTGATAAATAACTGGTTCATAACATTTCATTGTACTAGTGAAACGGAGTGATGCTGAGTGTCGAAGCATTCTTGGAAAGCACGAAAGGGCGCTATATTTAGATTTATAATAGCTTCTAACTTAAAAATTATAATTATAGGATAACTAACAACAATTCATTGATGAACGCTGGCCGTGTTTTCAGTTCTACTTCGCCGTGTCACGTAAACTACAGGATTGCGATGATTAAAATAGTTAAAACATGAAAACATAATAACAATGTTTGTTAAAGTTTACACTGTCACTAAGGTAACTCCAAAGCCAGTTTGCTTAAATATAGACCAGTTTTAAGGACGAAATTCACACAATTTACACGAATAACGTCACTAGACACTTGTTTCAAACTAGTTGAAAAAAGTAGGTATTAAAATTGTTGGCTATTTCACCTTTCACATCGCTAGCCCTAATTTGGTTTTATCTGCTCTTAGCATCGCGAGAACAATGAGTTCCTGATTGTGGAGCACCGCCGATTTCGCAACTACCATCGCGGAAAATTATATTTGACGTTCATCTCGTACAAAACCACGCATTCCATTTTAATGTCAGCAAGTGAAAGCCTTTAGAAGCTCCTTGACAACAGAGCATAAAGCAGAAGCACTCAGCTCGAAACTAAACAGCGTTTGAGAAATTTTAAAAGCGATCGCAGGAAAGATGGGGCGAATCAGATTGAACTCGAAACAAGGAAACGGGCCATTGTGCCCCGAAATTAAATTTATTTTCTACTTGTTGATGACAGGTCCGGCAGCGAAAATAATTCAATTGCTGCTCACGCACATTCGCGCTCTAGAAATTAACAAAAAAGCTTTATCTGCCCGAGGAGGCCCGGCACTTGTTGGAATGGCCGATGCCAACACAAAATTTACATTGATTGCCCCGGTTGTTAATGGGAACCTGTGGAAGTGATTAACTACGCAGCTACGCCAAAATAAAAAATAAAATTAGCACTTACTAACGGCAGTGGCGTGTTGTCTTGTAGACAAAAAAATTGATTTTAAAAAATATTTATTTAACTGAATACACGGAATTACAAAATCACTATTACTTACGCGATGTTTGTCTTAAGCTAGCGAAAATGCGATTGATGATTTCTTATTCACATAAGTGCAAGGTAAAACCGCGAACAGTACGTAATATTAGATAAGGCTGCAAAAAGGCATATCTCATCTTTGAATTGCACATTATACGCGTGTAACTCGGTTAGTTCTTTTTTAAATCGGTTACGTTACGCAATTTGTAAATTACGAGAACGTCTGCGTGTCCATTACACGTTTCTCATGCATATCTTCCATTACACATCTAATTATATTTTCAATCAGAAAACACGGGTTCTCAGAAATAGAAAAATAAATGAAGAATTCCATTACGTGCAGCCCCAAATAATTAAACCTAATTGTATCTTCACTTTTCATCTCCTGTTTTGGCTCTAGGTTCGCGCAATAGTGGTTTCGCAATATTTTTGCCAAGATATGATTTTACCAACCTTGGTAGATGGTACCTATAAACGTGTAAACTACAACAGGTCAACAAAATTACAATTAATTGTACAACTTCAAAATATGTGCCGCAAAATCAAGTACAACATTCAACGATTTGAACTGAGAGTAATACCATTCCATTTATGTTATTACCCCTACCGCTTTGCTCCAAAAAAATCTGGTGTACTACAGGCACGCATCTTAATTTTACAGTGATCTTATAATTAACCAAAAATTTGTGTTTTAATTTTTAAGCATTTCCCAAAAATTTTCAAAAATTACAAAGCCTACATAAACCGTTTAAAATAGAGCGTTAGTTGAAGAGACAAATTTCCTCTAAAATTTTAAGCTGAACTAAAAAATGTAGTAATATACCTAGTGTTCTATATTAAATAGAAATTAATAAAAAAAAACAAAAGAAACCCATTGTAGAGGTATTTAAATTGAAAATCAACTATCTCACATCAATACAAATTAAAAATGACATAAAAATGCAGTTTGAAAAAAATCGTTAAAGCCGTTTTTGAAAAAAATCGAAAAAAATTAAAATCGCAAGAGTAAACATGATACTTCCAGTTATGCGATTTTCTTCAAAAACTTGCTGTCGCATCTAGATATTACACAAAACTTAGTATATGTATATGAAGTTTAAACGCCACACCTCTTTTCGTTTTTGAGATATTCTGTTCACACAGCAGACAGACCAATGAACAAAATTATGTTTTTGGGTTCAGCAGACCTGGCACCTGAGAGATCTGTTGAAAACTCAATTTCGTATTTTTGGGGCGAATCCAATACTTCCTTTATTAGTAGCTTCAGCGTACTTATGCGAACGTTTTGTCCGTCCATCTGTCTGTCTGTCCGTCCGTCCGTCTGTCTGTCTGGATCGCCTGTAACTTTCGAACGGCTACAGATATCGAAATTTTGAAAGGGGGCAAAGTTGTTGCTAAGGTCCCGAGCACCTTCATGCGCTATTTGGTTTTGGCGAAAGGTGCCGATTTTCCACTTTGCAAAATTTCCAAGCATTGTAGCACAGTGGCGGCTTGTCCACTTGGCGCCATCTACAGAAGTTCGGTGGTCACGTTTTGAACTACACATTCTGAAGCTACTCTTTAGATCTGTAGTTGAGCAGTTTATTGTAAAATAAAGTAAAAAGAAGTATAAGTATCGTTCAGCAGGGACCGAAGCCCTTTATATAATTAGAGATTTACAAGAGAGAAGAAAACGATCAATCGTACATTTCAAATCATCATAATTTTTATTGATATTATAATAATAAAAAAGGTTGAAAGCGATATTCATTTCAAACAGAAACTTTTATTTTGCAAAATTATAAATATAAATGTGGAGTCAATTTTAAATAATTTACAGACTGTGATAACAATATTTAATTTTCGATAAATTTTCGTGATTTTCCGAGGCTAATAAAAGATTTATGTCGTCATTCAAAAGATCGATGAATAATTTTACCTGTGGACGATCACTGAAGACTCCACTTTACCGAAATAGTTTTTCAGGCCAGGGGTATCCCAAAGCCATCCAATAGTTTCTTCGCGCCCGCATGCGAATAGAAAACACTGACATCATCCAGAACAGGTGTATGATTATTATTACCATCAGTTGAGTGACAAAGTTAATTGCTATGCCTGTTTACAATGCAAATTAGCAACGCAGAACCATTCTTGAAAGCAAATTACTCATCACTTAAATTTGAGAAATTTTCTATCAATAAAATATGTGTCCTTGCCTGCAGTCATATAAAAATATTTTCCACAACTGTGTCTCTCAAATCAGGTTAAAAGGGTACATGGAGCACCTACTTCAACAAGTAATTAACTGAATTTCCAACGGTAGCCTCAACATATTATGACGGATAAATAACAAATAGCTGAACAATGCGTTAACAGTAGTAAAATTTTTATTTGCAGCCGCTACACCCGTCCAGATGCTGATATCGCTCGTAACTAACAAAGGCATTATATGCTATTCAAAGTGATTAATGATCTTCGGCAATGTTATTGTAATCTTTATAATGACGGTCATCCTCTGTCCTAATAAGTGTTACGGATTATCTAACCGACTTCTGTTTTTACAACTTCTTGTCTCACCAGTCTCTAGTTTGCTCAAATTACTATTGGAGAAACACACCAGTAACTAAATGTTAACCTTCCGACTATTTACAAAACTAATTTAGATTCCTTATGATCAGTAGAAAAACAACTGAAAATTTAATCGAACGCTAGTAACGGCAAAGAGTTTAAATTAATGGATGACCACAGAAATTCTGTGGGGAAGCAATTTTTAACGTAGACGCTTTTTACAAGGCCTTCAGACAAAATATAATTAATGACAAATGCAAATTTCGAAAGTAAGCGACTGCAATTAATCAAAGCCTCGCAGTAAGAATTATCTGTTCAAAAATGGGCAAATCAAACAGCCGTGACTTCCAAGAAATTATCTTTCAAGTTTGTTGATTGAGCAAACAGTGGTACCAAATTCCGTTGCACAAACAAAGAATGGACATAACAGAAAAGGTTAAAAATAGTCATATGAGCGACGTTTTGATAAAATGCAAAAAAGTTAAACTTTAAATGTGATGTCAGCCTAACACCATCATTTTAGTGTAATAATAATTTAGCAGAATAACGAATGGATTCATACGAATTCTAAAAGCGCACCAGATGCTTCAACATTACAAATGGAATTTATAATAAGGTGACATGCAAGGTGAACTAGTTCTTTATTATTTTCTTCGATTAACAGCCCACCTAACAAATTTTCAATATCCGGTGCAGGAGTCTATTTTACAAGCTTCTTTTTCCAGTTCATTCTAAATATTTTTACAAAACTTTGTCGGTGCTTGTAGCATGTTTATTTGAATTTTGATTTCTGATTTCTGATTGAAATAAAAACTTCATAGAAATCATCAAAACACTTAAAACTCAATGCGCATTTTGATAAATTCGTAGTTTTTCAAAATCTATGAAATATGTATCGTTGGGGCGGGAACACAAGGGGTTCATGTAAAATTAAGGAACGTGTTTATGCCACATTACAACCAATTGAGGCTACATAATTACTAATCTAATAGGTAGTTGCTCGCTGTCTTTGCGAAACATAAAGCGTTAAAACTGTGCTCTCTATAATTTTCACTCGAGAAACTTATGTCATCTCTTTCAAAATGGCATTCTATTTTAAAATCACACCGGATTAAGTTGTTGTATATGGTTAAACGTTAAACACATTACTAGATATCATATATTTTGTTAAACACAACTGCACGACTAATTACAGTACATATTGTTTGAGGCTATCTTGCATTACTTAGCTTATTCTCGTCTTGTTATTATCTATCAAGACCAACACAGACCATTACCCCAGTATTAAATCGATTTTGATACATTTCCCCAGGATTGAGACTAATATTGTCAATTTTCCCCAAGACTGACTAATACTTACAATTTTATCCAATGCCATAGCTTGTTCTCGTTTTCCTTTTATTAACCAAAAGCAATACAAGCTATTTCCTCCAAAATTAAAACCAATGACACGTGTCCCCAAGATTATGGCTAATATTGACAATTACCTCAAAGACTAACCTACACTTACAATTTTATTCAATGCCACTCGTAGTAGTTCGCTGGTTTTCCGTTCTTAACAACCAAAAACAACGCAGACTATTTCCCCCAACACTAAAACTAATTTCGACAAATTTTCCAAGGTTAAGATTAATATTGACAATTTTCCGCAAGATTGGCCAATACTTTTAATTTCAAGGATAGTGCTTGGCCTATTCTCGTCTTATTCTTAATAAAGAAGACCAATACAGACAATTTCCCCGAATACTAGAACCACGTTTAGCACATTCTTCAAGATTAAGATCAATACAGACAATTTTCCCGAAGACTGCCCAATATTTTCAATTCCAAGGCTAATACTTGGCCTACTCTCGCTTAATTCTTAATAAGCAAGACCAATACAGACTCTTTCCCCCAATACTAGAACCACTTTTGCAACATTCTTCAAGATTAAAATTAATATTGAACATTTTACCCAAGACTGGCCAATATTTTAAATTCCAAGGCTAGTGCTTAGTCTATTTTCGTCTTATTCTTAATAACCGAGACCAATACAGACTATTTCCCCAATATTAGAACCACTTTTGGCACATTCTTCAAGATTAAGATTAATATTAAACATTTTACCCAAGACTGGCCAATACCTTCAATTCCAAGACTAATAATTGGCATATTCTCGTCTTATTCTTAATAACCGAGACCAATATAGACTATTTCCCCCAATTCTAGAACCACTTTTGGCACATTCTTCAAGATTAAGATCAATATTGAACATTTTACCCAAGATTGGCCAATACTTTTAATTTCAAGGCTAGTGCTTGGCCTATCCTCGTCTTATTCTTAATAAAGAAGACCAATACAGACAATTTCCCCGAATACTAGAACCACGTTTAGCACATTCTTCAACATTAAGATCAATATAGAGAATTTTCCCGAAGACTGCCTAATATTTTCAATTCCAAGGCTAATACTTGGCCTACTCTCGCTTAATTCTTAATAACCAAGACCAATACAGACTCTTTCCCCCAACACTGGAACCACTTTTGCAATATTCTTCAAGATTAAAATTAATATTGAACATTTTACCCAAGACTGGCCAATATTTTAAATTCCAAGGCTAGTGCTTAGTCTATTTTCGTGTTATTCTTAATAACCGAGACCAATACAGACTATTTCCCCAATATTAGAACCACTTTTGGCACATTCTTCAAGATTAAGATTAATATTGAACATTTTACCCAAGACTGGCCAATACCTCCAAATTCCAAGACTAATAATTGGCATATTCTCGTCTTATTCTTAATAACCGAGACCAATATAGACTATTTCCCCCAATTCTAGAACCACTTTTGGCACATTCTTCAAGATTAAGATCAATATTGAACATTTTACCCAAGATTGGCCACTACTTTTAATTTCAAGGCTAGTGCTTGGCCTATCCTCGTCTTATTCTTAATAAAGAAGACCAATACAGACAATTTCCCCGAATACTAGAACCACGTTTAGCACATTCTTCAACATTAAGATCAATATAGAGAATTTTCCCGAAGACTGCCTAATATTTTCAATTCCAAGGCTAATACTTGGCCTACTCTCGCTTAATTCTTAATAACCAAGACCAATACAGACTCTTTCCCCCAACACTAGAACCACTTTTGCAATATTCTTCAAGATTAAAATTAATATTGAACATTTTACCCAAGACTGGCCAATATTTTAAATTCCAAGGCTAGTGCTTAGTCTATTTTCGTCTTATTCTTAATAACCGAGACCAATACAGACTATTTCCCCAATATTAGAACCACTTGTGGCACATTCTTCAAGATTAAGATTAATATTGAACATTTTACCCAAGACTGGCCAGTACCTTCAATTCCAAGACTAATAATTGGCATATTCTCGTCTTATTCTTAATAACCGAGACCAATACAGACTATTTCCCCAATATTAGAACCACTTGTGGCACATTCTTCAAGATTAAGATTAAATTGAACATTTTACCCAAGACTGGCCAATTCTTTCAATTCCAAGGCTAGTGCTTAGTCTATTTTCGTCTTATTCTTAATAACCGAGACCAATACAGACTATTTCCCCAATATTAGAACCACTTGTGGCACATTCTTCAAGATTAAGATTAAATTGAACATTTTACCCAAGACTGGCCAATATTTTAAATTCCAAGGCTAGTGCTTAGTCTATTTTCGTCTTATTCTTAATAACCGAGACCAATACAGACTATTTCCCCAATATTAGAACCACTTGTGGCACATTCTTCAAGATTAAGATTAATATTGAACATTTTACCCAAGACTGGCCAGTACCTTCAATTCCAAGACTAATAATTGGCATATTCTCGTCTTATTCTTAATAACCGAGACCAATACAGACTATTTCCCCAATATTAGAACCACTTGTGGCACATTCTTCAAGATTAAGATTAAATTGAACATTTTACCCAAGACTGGCCAATTCTTTCAATTCCAAGGCTAGTGCTTAGCCTATTTTCGTCTTATTCTTAATAACCGAGACCAATATAGACTATTTCCCCCAATATTAGAACCACTTTTGGCACATTCTTCAAGATTAAGATTAATATTGAACATTTTACCCAAGACTGGCCAATTCTTTCAATTCCAAGACTAATAATTGGCATATTCTCGTTTTATTCTTAATAACCGAGACCAATATAGACTATTTCCCCCAATACTAGAACCACTTTTGGCACATTCTTCAAGATTAATATTAATATTGAACATTTTACCCAAGACTGGCCAATATTTTCAATTCCAAGGCTAGTGCTTAGCCTATTTTCGTCTTATTCTTAATAACCCAGACCAATATAGACTATTTCCCCCAATATTAGAACCACTTTTGGCACATTCTTCAAGATTAAGATTAATATTGAACATTTTACCCTAGACTGGCCAATTCTTTCATTTCCAAGGCTAGTGCTCAGTCTATTATCGTCTTATTCTTAATAACCGAGACCAATAGAGACTATTTCCCCCAATATTAGAACCACGTTTAGCACATTCTTCAAGATTAAGATCAATATAGACAATTTTCCCGAAGACTGCCCAATATTCTCTATTCCAAGGCTAATACTTGGCCTACTCTCGCTTAATTCTTAATAAGCAAGACCAATACAGACTCTTTCCCCCAATACTAGAACCACTTTTGCAACATTCTTCAAGATTAAAATTAATATTGAACATTTTACCCAAGACTGGCCAATTCTTTCATTTCCAAGGCTAGTGCTCAGTCTATTATCGTCTTATTCTTAATAACCGAGACCAAAATAGACTATTTCCCCCAATACTAGAACCACTTTTGGCACATTCTTCAAGATTAAAATTAATATTGAAAATTTTCCCCAAGACTGGCCAATTCTTTCATTTCCAAGGCTAGTGCTTAGCCTATTCTCGCCGTATTCTTAATAAGCAAAACCAATACAGACTATTTCACCTGGTACTAAAACCAATTTTGACACTAATAATTTTCTGACTGCCCAATAATTTCAATGCCAAAGCTAATACCTGCCTTATTCTTGATTAGCAAGAGCTTGTTATGTATTTTCATCATTAAGAGTTTTTAAACGGGAAGTAATATTAAAATAGTAATTTGTACAACTAGTTTTGAAAGTCCTACTTTTTTTTCATTATTTTTCAGATTCATTAACGAGGGACTTTCAAAACGTGTTGTCACGCAGTTTTTTTGCATAGTGATCTCTTGTAACTCGAAATTTAGTCGAAAAGGACTTCGGAACTTACAACTGTTAAATTGACGATTCACAATTTTAACCCATTAAAACCCAAGATCATTTTTAAAGCGAAATAATTATTTTTTATTATTTTTGTAAAATATAAGTTATTTGGAGCACAAAAGTAAATGTAACCCATATTCGGAAGTTAATGGGTTAGTCGCAAAACCCATGTACTCAGATGAGTACAATGGGATCATAGCCTGTGAAAAAATTTAAGAAAAATTTGTTTATAGGTTTACACAAACTTTATTCAAAGAAATCCTACAATTTTTGAAAATTAGCAAACAAAATTATTGGTATACAAAAACATTAACAAAACTTTAATATTATAAGAACAAATACAATTACGAGTGATAAACGGCAAAACAATCTCTTTCAACACATAAAGTGACTTTGCATTTTGTACAACACCATCTGGCCCTCTTGTGACACTGAGTACATCTTAGTTGTTTTTGCAATTTTAGTGGAAAATGGCCACTTTCATGTTTCCTCACACTTACTGGCGCTTGACCAGTTGGTCTCCTTTTATATTTTGATTTTTCGTGACAAGCCAAATAATGACGAACTATCATTCTCTCAAAGTCTATAAGACTAATTGGTTCTGAATTTACAATTTGAAAAATCCTCCAAGCGTTGACAAGAGCCATATTTATCATATTGGTGAACAGTACCCACCACCATTTTTTTCCACGAATTGAGATCCTGTAACTGCTTACAGCTTGATCATGCAAATCAACACCGCCCATGGATTTGTTGTAGTTTTGAAAAATGTTGGGTATAGGAACATCAATCTTTTCTTTTGCAGCTGTCGACCAGCGCTTTACACGACCAACAGGCTCCAATGTGTCATAGTTTGTTACCATTGAGACCGTATTATTATCTTGCCATCTGATGAACAGAAGAGCTGAGTCACTATCATACATGTGCTCAAAATAGCCCCTATCTTTTCTTTTGAAACTTTTTACGTTGGTCAGAGGACAGTTTCTTGTTCGATTTTCACGGATTGTTCCGGTAGCCCTCTGACCCTGCTCTTTGAGTGACTTTAGAAGCCCATGGCTGCTAAAATAATTATCGAAAAAAATTATATGGTCCGATGGTGTTGCGACACATTCCAGAAGCTCAAGTACCACTCTAGATCCCAAAGGAAGATTGGCGAGTCTGTTAGTAGTATTTTTAGCACCAGAGTACGTGTCAAATGCGTAGCAATAGCCAGTGGAACTACACAACATCCAATTCTTATACCCAAATCGCACGGGCTTGCCTCTTATATATTGTTTGCTGGAATGACGACCAAAAAACTTTACCATTGCTTCGTCGATTGACAGGTGTTCATGAAATATACCCCATTGCTGGAATTTTTGATTGAGAAGGGAAATAAGAGGACGCAGTTTAGCCATTTTGTCATTTTTATCTAAATTGTCATTATTGGCTAAATGAATAAATTTTTTGATTTCTTGGAACCTATTTCGTGACATAGAATTTGCTACCACAGGAACGCCTAAATCTTCATCAAGACTCCAGTAATTTCGCTCACTTGGCAACTTATGGTATCCAGTCAAAAGAAGAATTCCTACAAAAAGTTTTATGTCGGCTTTTGAGACAAAAAAATCATGCCTATTTTTCTGTGAAGAATACAAATTAGTTTGAGAAACAATATGATCATAAACATCATCATCAAATAATTTCTCAAATATTTCAACTGGATTGAGGTTTTCTAGATCACTTTTTAAAATTTCCAGACGATCTACGCAGCCTGTTGTTGATGGAATACTAGTATCTACAAACATTTTTGTCCACTTAGGTTCTGGCAGTTTTTTTGTCTTTGATTGCGAAGAGTTTTGATTTGGACGCAAGATATTCTGCCGCAAAACTGACAAAGGCAAATTATACTCATCATCACTGTCTTCGCTTTCGCTGCTACTTATGTGCTGAAGTTCGATTTCACCAGCGACATCTTGAGGCAACAGCAACTCATCTGGAATATTATTTTCGTCAAAATCTTCCTCGTCCGTCTGTGGGTCAACAGTGGGAGGAATAATCACAATATCGACTTCACTTCTGGTACTTGACGAGGCAACTTTTTCTAAAGCAGATTGTAAATGTTGGTATCTTCTCCTATTGTAAAATTTTCGCACGGAAATTTCGGGAAAACCTTCTGGCTCCATTGCAAACTAAAAAAGAAACGCATGCACTTAGCTGGCGTAATAAGTCATATTGAAATATAAAAGTAAGGCATCAGCCCATTGTACTCAAATGGGTACAGTAAGAAATTTCTACTTACCATATTCTGATTATAGAATTATATATTGCAACAACACTAAAGATAGTCCAATTGCACTTACTACAAGCTAAAAACACAAGTTGAGTACAGTTGTAATACAATAAATAACTTTTTCGCAGGATTGTTCACTCTCCTGCAACAATCAGATGACTGAACGTACGCAGCGGTCAACAAAATTGTGTTAGAATTGGTCATTTGTCAATTTTGCTGAAATATCTGGGAGCCATCTATGGAAAACAACTGAAACTATCAACTTTCAGTACTATATATAGTATACTGATTGTTAGATGGCGCTACAAAAATATTTTCTATGGTGTACTCAAATGAGTACAATGGGAAATAATGGGTTAATAAAATAGTTTAAAAAAGTGCAAGTTTTTCACGATTTTGCGTTTAAAAAAGTGGTACTTTCTTCACGATTTTTCGTTAAAAAGACTTTCATGATCACTATGCAAAAAAACAAATTTCAAAGATGAAGGGAAGACTAATACGGATAAATAATAGTTGTTATGTATGATTATTAGTGATCAAAGTATATAAAATTAAATGTTTATACGTAATTACAAATCTAAATCGTGACACTGATATTTTAAACTCATTAAATAAGACATAAAATCAAGTTCTTTATATTTTGGGTAGTGCCCGTAATAGCTTTGCCAGATTAAATATTGTCCTTAATTAAACACATTTAATATTCATTATGTTGATGGCATTTACTTTTATTGTTACCCTTCAAACAAAGCCCATATAATTTGCAAAATGACAGTTTGTATAGTCAGTACGAATTCCACCTCCCTAATATGGGTGGTTATGTTTGTGTTAACCTTTGGGTCATCCCGCCATCGACTGTCTCCAAAAAGCTGCATTAGCCAGAGCGTTAGGCATAAATTATGCTTCACGTCCGCTATATTTCTATACATTAATTTCCTTAATCCTAAATCTCCCTAACTACCAATAAACTACACAGTACACATTCTCTTTTTATCAGCAATCTGAAACCTCCGCCACAAACAGGCATCGAACGGTTGCGATTATGAGGTTCATAAAAAGCAAACAAGGCAATAACGCATTTGCATTAATAAGAGGCTGCAGACAGGTATTTACGGGCAAGTGGTAAATAACAGTCGGGCAAAGTAATTTGCCACCGAAGAGTCGCATTTCCGCGTTCTTAAGCTCTAGATGGCGCTACAGATTATATCGCAGATCGATACGTGTAATTTAATAGCCAGGTTTGCCTGCACCACCACAGCTCACCCTGACAGAATGTTTGATCACCCACATCCCCCTGCTGATGGAACACACTGTAATGGGTTAGTTTTGTCCTCTACGACAAATTCGTTTCTCGGGAACGACGTACACGACGGTTAAAGCGAAAATAAAATCAGTAAACAGGAAATAACCGAGTTGGAGGCTTTAATAATTAAACCGTTCGTTCAGTTCCACTGGAACTTGTGTGGGCTTAAACAAGGCTTAATGATTACGTCGGAAGTGTAAGAAAGTAACATAGTAATTTGGTTTCTTCCACGTATTGTGTGGGATTGCAGTGTCCTGCTGCCTTATTTAAATTCGATCAGTGTTGAAGCATCAGATTTCATATTTACTTTAGAATAATCGTAGAAATTGTTCGTGTCATTAGGAGCTGCAGCCAGATTATTTTAAGTCTTGCTCAACTCCCGCTGTCCAGCAATCTACCATACTTAAAGTTCTAATCTGGGATTTGCATGTCATCTGCAATTAAAGACGGATGTCATTAGTTTATTGTTAGAGCCTTCGGCGAAATGCAGCTCTCTCTTGCGATGGTCAAGCATCTCCTTCCCCCTACCCATAAAGGGGTGGTTTAACGAGTGTCTGAGTTTTCTTGGGCTCGAAGAGACAGACACTTCCAGAGTCACGTTTAAGACACCGAGAGAGACATCTCCTCTATATTCAGTACCGGCAATTTTAACTTTGTAATTATACAGTCCGCTTTTATCGTTATTAGTGTTACATTGGTGTATATATTGTAAATGAAGTGTTATTACAATTATATTCGTTGTGTTCAATCATTCACGACCGTGACGACTTGCGTGATTCTCCGCCGGTATTTCGTTGTGCCCGTAAGGTTTGGGTCGCAACAATCAGATTTGTAGGCGTTATATTTCCGTATAAAAGGTTTATTTTCATATTTGGCCTGTGCATTCGCGCATTCTGGTCATAGAAATCACTCGACGTCAACTATAAAAAATCAGATAATATCGCTCGAGACCTCCGCGGTTTCTTGATTTATTTGTTACAATTGAAACGAAATTTCCGTTTAGGGTCGTCCCTGCATATCAAAAACCAGTTATTTACGATTTATGTGTTTTTCAGTTTGTAGAGCCAAGTAAATTGTTACACCTTAATATAATTTAATTGTGACAAACATTTTAAGAAACAACTACATAAAGGATTAGCTTATCTGTCGCCTCCAATGTTGCTCCAATCCAAGAAACTCCTCAAAAACCCATACTCCACCAAACAAATTCATCAGCAAAAAAACCAATTCATAAATAATATCGAAGTCTAACACAAAACGAGTCCACTATCCACAAAAAGACGCTACTATACACAAAAAACCGACTTATAAAAACTATCCAGAATCCACAACAAACTCAAGGCACTGAACGGATATGATCCTACGAACAATCCGGAGGTGTTTACCTAAGAAATAGAATGAAATTGCATCACAAAGCTGCCAAATAAGAATAATCATATGGTTTACCAAACAAACATTTCAGAGATCTTTCAACTCCACCGCCTAGGTTATGTCCCGACACGATCCACACACCTACATACAAATCAAGAACCATAGAGCTTTTTTCATTAAAGCCAAATACCCCCCCCCCCCATTCGGGGATGAAAACGAAATTTCACAAAAACTTCGACAGATTGTTTGCTTCTGTAAGTAACCCCCAAACACTGTCTTTCTTATCCCTAGTAATCAAAACAAAAATAGACTAATGCCAACACAATGTGACGCAATGACACTAGAATTCCGGATCGAAACTAAGTTATTTTTTTTTACTTCGCATCAGCTGTCAAATATTTAACCTTCAAACGTCAAAGTCAACAAATAAGCAAGCACCCCAATTGAACTCTTTAAATGGCCATTTATTTCAGAAAATCGTCACTACCAAAAGACAGTACATGTAAATCGCCGAGCAAACGTAGTTAGCGCTCCCGATCATAAGCAAAAGTTTTCGGGTGAAAATGAATGTTTATTTAAAAATCTGACAATTATCAAAGAACTTCACATTTTAAAAAAAATGTGGGTATAACTACGAATGCTTATAACACTTTTACGGCTGACGTAATTGTGATGGAAAATGTGAGAAAAATGGCGATAAGCCAAGAAAGAACAAAGTGAAGCAAACTGAGCAATGTCCTCCTTTATATGCGTCCAAGAATTACCTGGAGTCCTAGAAGACTACGGACTACAACAAAACGGCAATTACAACTGCTTGATTCGCGACACACTTTTTTACGTCATCGGAACAATTCTAAAAATAAAATAGATACAGATTAAAGAGCAATTTACAGCTCCCATTGTTGCAGCTGCAAACGGTGAATTGTCTTTTCACATGTCTCAGAAAGCGTTTTCCGGTAAATACAAAAACTTGCAATTAACTTTACACTTCAGGGAATGTACAAAACAGTGGGTGATAAAAGCTCTCGGGCTGGGACTCGTTAATTTTTTACGCGACATTGAGCCAACTTCTCCCGCAGACAGCCGTTTTTGAATTTAGGTGAAAATTTTCCAATCCGACGAATGCTTATGCGCACAGTTTACGTTTTGCCGTCGAATTCTCTACAAAATTGTAACAAAAATAAATTAAGATAGAATTAATTTCAATTTATCTTTTACCTCTACATTTAACCCTTTTTATATATTAATAATTTAATGTTGGTCGCTTTTATTTTTCTTTGAAAAAGAGTAATAATGAAAAAGACGATAATCAATCGCAGAAATGCAAACAAGCTTTCATAAAACGAACAAGCATATCCAGAAAAGCCAATACGTATAATTTAATCACGTGATAAACTATCTACTAATTTTGGTTTTATACAGGATGGTCGTATAATGCTAAATTGAACTCATTAAAGCAAGTGAAAAATGTCCTCTGATATATGTGTCCTTCGAAACTTTTTGATCAACATATTACCTTCCAAACCAACCTCAGATTTAAGGTTTTTCAGTTGCAATAAACACAATTATTTCAACAAAAGTTATTTTTGGTACTTACGTAAAGTGTTGTTCCAAAAATCGCATTAATATAAAAAACATTAAATCAAAAGTTTCCTCAGAAGCTCGTATTTCAGTTAATGAGAGTTTGGGATACATGTACACATGAACCTTTTCACTTCTTATGAGGTTCACACCCATACTGTACATGAATTTTACGACCATCCTGTATATGATATTTAATAATTTGGAAAGAAAAATAAACAATTTGACACTTTATAATTGACATAGGAACCACAATCATTCCATTCGTTTAATAAATTATAGTAGCTGTCCATATTTTTTGTAGATTTCAAAATTAAACTGATACATAATGTAAAATAAATGTTCTACTTTTTTTAGAACTGGCAAATACAATTGTCAAACTCATATGGAACACTACAATAATTAATACAGCACACAAAACAGCTAGTAATCCCGAGCTGCTGAATACTTCCACCATAGGTTTTGCATGAGTTACGCAACCTACAAATTGCAAAACCAGATTTGCATAATTTCTCGATACATCAGGATCAGTGGGCAAGTAAGCGCCGTCATTTCGAAGAACTTTCTTCATAAAAATCCGCAAGGGGCAAGAGAAATCAAGTGAGAACTGTCAGATTACGGCCGCCAACTCCAACAGAAGTTTTGAAGTCTGCTGTCAGTAGCGCGACGTCTCTATTTATTGTATGTCACATGAACGAACTTAATCAAAGTTGGCCGACTTTTACTGATAGGAAAAGACGTTGATCTGAAAGGACTGAGTAATGCGATAGACAAATGAGGTAGAGCATTTTTTCACATAAATATTTCTCTAGCTAAAGACTGGAACCAATATTTTGTGTGATTACAGCTGAAAAGTAGAAATTGTAGCTCTGGGATTCTACCTGCTTGAACCTTGACAACGTTTTTTTTATAATCAGCTCAAAATTAATTTTATCCTAAATATCATCTGCTTTCTTTATTGCAAACTTTTTTACTAAATCATCGCAAATTTTCGCTGTAAAATGTAAATAATAAGCTTAATTATCATTAAAGAATGTTTGCTTAAATAATTGGAAAGGGCCTCTGTGTAAAGCAAAACGATAAGCCTCCACTCATTTAGGACTTTTAATTGCCTCGTTGCAAGTATCCAGAGAAGAATCCAATTAGAATCATCCGAGTTTCTTATATATTCTTAAATTTCTAGTTTTAACGTTAAATTAATTTAACCGTATACATTTTCGGTTATTCAACGTAAACAAGCAGAACGTTGCAGGCGATACTTATCTAAAACTATAAAATGGGCGTTTTCAGAAGAAGACGATGACACGCTTCTGGTGATTGAAAATCAGACAAAAACGCGAGATGGAATTAAGCTAACATGTAAAGGCAGGGAAACTGAAGGATATTTTCATAGTTTCTTCTGCGGCATCTTACCGATAGTGCAATAAAATTTAAATAATTTTTCATTGCAACGAAAATGTCAATCTGTTGCATTTACTTCAACAAGGCATTTTATAGAATCGATTTTGCACTTGCCACATGAATTAACAAAATGCAGCTATTTTGTTGCACGTACCGTCTGGAATAGCTCTCTATGTCGAGCATTTGACACCGAAGACGTCACGAATTCACCCGACGCGCACCGATTAGTGGCGTTGAAAGATCGGCCCCGACAATACAGGCTGAAGTACAAGGCCTCCGGCTCTCTTGCCTGACCTCAGCACAAGATGACCGAACTGGCCAATGATTTTAGTTTATTTGAATATACTCCACCTTCAGGATTGAGATAAGAGGCTTTCATTAGCCACTCCGGCCTTCTTGTGCTGACATCGGGCCGAAGAGCTGAGGCTTCGCTTTCACCGTTATTAACCCTGATGGAAGTGGTAAACTAATTTAGCATGCGTCAAGTCGGGTTACCTAAACGCATTATATAGACCGTCATACAAACCCACTAGATATACAATAGGTTTAGCTGTATATTTTTGGAAATGTAATAAACGAATTACATATACAAATTGTAACTTTAAATTTTGTAATTGATGATTCAGTAAATTCTGCTCTTGAAATAGAAGTTTTAAAAAATTGTTAAAACATAACGCCTGATTATGGCCTTATATGCAAAACAACTACCTACTTTAAAACATTTTAGTCCCTACTTATTTACGCCCTGTTTTGCGATTTCACATTTAAGTTTGCTCTACACCATTTCTAAAGCACCAACTTTAAAAAAATACTAAAAGAAATGCTTTACGAAAAAGTGAAAAGCTTAGAAACATTTGCTGATAGCTGCATTAAAAATGCAATATATATAGTAGACTGCTTCTGTCAACGTGGTGGATTTGAAAAGCCATTTCCATCTCAATCTCTTAATATGCCTAACCAAATTGTTACTTAAGCTCAAGGATCAAGTATACAAATAATAAATAACAAGATGAGAAGGTGCAAGCGCTTTATCGATACTTCAGTGTTGAGATGGAGTGGTTTTTGCCTTGCGCTCTTTCGGACGCCTCGCAAGGAAAACGGAAACTAATTATTGCGAAGCCTAGACGGTAGCAAATGGTTTACAATGAAATAAGCGATTTATTAATACCTATCGTTAGCAGAGAGTGCCGATAATGCAGCATTTCAGATTTAAAAGTGAGAAACTAGATAGAAATTTACATCATCTTTCTACTTTTTAAAATAATATTGCCCGTAGCGAGATGCGAACTCACACTATGGCTCAGCAGCTTCGTTTTCCACTAGACCATCCTCAAAACGCAGTCATGTTACCGCTTATCTTCTATTACTGATAACCTGAATACAAATCGATAAATAGAAGCAAAGAAAAAAACGACGAATCTCGCCTAAAAGCATTTCAGTTCTTTACATTAATATTTCCCACAAACTGGCGCAGAAATCATCCCATAGGTTATGTCGTTCTCGAGATACAATGTTTACATCCAACCCGCGAGACGCCTTCACTAAACTTCATTTTCCGACTTTCCTTTAACGCCAAAGCGGTTTCTGTTTGCACAAAAGTTATGCGGTTTTATGATACCATTCATATCATTTTGGTTTTGTCGAGATTGATTAAGCAGTTGCGGAAAAACAGCAAATTGATAAAAATGGTCGAGCCCGAAAGTAACAATTCTAAAGATTGTGCGGAAGTAAAATTAATTTTACAACAATCTCATTTAGTTTAGTAATCAAACAGTTAAAGTTTTTAGAGAATTTTTCTGGTTACTTTTGAATCTGGCAAAGTTTAATTTCAATTATCTGTGCATACAGTGTTTTTCAAAAAGTATGCAACAATGGAAAACTTTTTAATATTGATTTCTAAAACCAATACTCTTCATAAAAGGGTGTGCACCATTTAAAACCAGTATTAGGAATATAGTATTTTGCAATTGTTTTACGGTTTATAGGGCAATTTAATTCATTTAAAATTGTGGCAGAAGTAAACTACCTTTATCTTTTATTAAAAAAAAAATAAGAAAATTATTACTACTTATATTTAAAAGCTAAGTTCAGATAAGAAATATTCATTTATCTACGACAGTGTGTAAAATTGCCTTTTAGTTGGCAGTTTTAAGTTTGTAAAACGACTGTTGAATAACATGTTTTCATTAGTTTACGTCGTTAATAGCAACGTGCTTAAAAAATTCATTAGGCACGTAGTTAGTAGCAACGTGTTTTAAAATTTTTAAAACACTCAAAATTAGGACCGGTTGCTAGTAATTCTAATTTACATGTAAAATATTTTGTATATTTACCGTATTTTTTAGATTCTATCGTAGATAAAATATTGTACGATACACATGCATAAAGCATCTTTAGTCACTCGTGGGACTTAAAACGCTCGCTCACTCGCGTTTTAACTCTACCCCACTCGTGCCGAAAGAGTAGCTTTACGCACTTGTATCGTAAATTACTATTTAACTTCACTTCGCTTTTTAACTGAAAATTATTGTTCAGCCAACAAAACTATTTTCTTCACTAAACTTTTATTAAACCCTATACTCTGCTATGCTTAATGCACTTAACATTTAAAGTTACATATTTTAAACTATACGTATGAAATTTTATGAAGCAAGAGCAGTTATGCAGTGTGGACATTTTAGAAACGGAAAGTGAAAAATAATTTAAATTTAAAAGATTTAAAAATTGCTTTTGTCAAAAATTAAATACGTTTTATTATTAACTACGTTATTAATATTACCATTTCTATTAAGTTTATTATAAATTATATACATACATTTATAATTGATATAGGCCCACTTGCGCCCGGCCCACTTGCGCCCACCGCCATTTTCGACCCATTTGCGCCCAGAAGAATGTCAATGGTAATTAAGGTCTCATTTGCCTCTAGGCTTGCATCGCATTAGTCATCAGGACACCCGAACTTAGCCGACTAACTAGTGCGGCGGTCTTCTACCTGCAAATTAGTTATTACAAAAACACAAAATTTAACATTTTTTCCCTTAGCTGCCCTAACTTCTATGCGTTTCTGTTGGTACTTTAATGTTTGCGTTAATTTGAGATTTATTTTAAAATTTTAGTAAGTTTTTGCACTGGTATCAAATGTATTGATTAATAATTCAGATTATTAGATTAGCGTATTTTATCAGCGTGTCAGTGACACCTAGGTTTTAAACATAATGTTATAGGAATTCAACAATATACTAAGTAACTTTTTATACTCGTATTTTATATAGTTCTCCACCCACTTTTAGAAAATAAATGAAGGAGTTACTTAGTAGAGGATAGGGCTGATGGGTTAACAAATGTTGTACCATTTATAACTTTTTTTAATAGTTTTTGTCAACTAAGGTCTTTCTATTTTAGCTGACCTTCGCCTGTGTTTCATTTAGTATAAAAAGAATCTATGGTTTATTTGGTAGAATAAAGACAATATTATTATTAAATACCCGATTATTGTTTATTGAATCTGGCAAAAATGACTAAAAGTTTCGGTTCTGCTTGCTTTGAAAAGAATTTTAAGAATATTTTCAGTTTTTGAAAAAACAAGTAGGCCTTCACAGAGAAGTGAAAACTATCTTATTTTTGGGCAAACTACCGTTTTTCTTCATGATGTACCAAAATTGTATTAAGAAAAGTTGTTCAGAATAATAAATTGTGGCCCTATACAAAATTTCAGAAAGATCTGCCGACTTAGAAAAACCCGTTACTTTTTTTCCAATTACATATAAATCTTTAAAGTCTTCACACAAAACAAAATTGAATTTTAATATTAAGTCCTGGTATGTGAAATTTTGAAAAATATTTAAAAAATGAAAAATTAATTTTTAGCTGAAGTGACAAAAATTACGTGTTTTCTGGCCTTGAGATTGTTCAGTTCGCTAAAGATAACACACTCTAAAAAAATCTTATTGAAATCTTACTTAATTTCCGAGAAATACCTAGCACTTTTTGGATTTTGACAATTTTGAAAAACTCAATTTTCTAAATAAATAAAAATCACTCGGTATATATGATAGGGGCTAAATAGGTTTTTAGACAAGCACAAATTATTGACTTAAAAAGTTTTTTTGACAAACCTAATTTTTTTTCCATATTATCTCGACTGTTTGGCGGACACTGTATAAGGGAATGTGTAGAATGTTTTCGTTTGGCTCGGAATTTGTTCCGCAGACTGACACAAAACTACTGTAAGTACCGATTTCAACAACATTTTCACCAAAAATCGTTTGGATCCTAACTTAGACTCAGATTTTGGAAGTAACTAAAAAACTGTAAGACCAATAACAGTAGCTTCAAAATAAAAAAAAAGCATAGATTAAATTTTGGTTATATTTTTTTATTAAAAAGTGAACCACACATTCTTGGGAGGCTGTATTGTCTGTTACGAATAATAGCGACTTAAAAGCTTTTAGTAATTTTTGCCAGATTCAATAAACAGTAATGGAGTATTTAATAATAATATTGTCTTTATTCTATCAAATAAACCATAGATTCTTTTTATACTAAATGAAACACAGGCGAAGGTCAGCTAAAATAGGAAGACCTTAGTTGACAATAACTATTAAAAAAGTTATAAATGGTACAACCTTTGTTAACCTATCCGCTCTATTCTCTACTAAGTAACTCCTTCATTTATTTTCTAAAAGTGGATGGGGAACTATATAAAATAAGAGTATAAAAAGTTACGTAGTATATTGTTTAATTCCTATAACATTATGTTGAAACACTAGGTGTCACTGACACGCTGATAAAATGCGCTAATTTAATAATCTGAAATATTAATCAATAAATTTGATACCAGTGTAAAAACTCTTACTAAAATTTTAAAGTAAATCTCAAAAAAACACAAACATTAAAGTATCTACCAACAGAAAAGCATAGAAGTTAGGACAGCTAAGGGAAACATTGTAAAATTTGTGTTCTTGTAATAACCAATTTGCAGGTAGAAGACCTCTGCACTTGTTAGTCGGCTAAGTTCGGGTGTCCTGATGACTAATGAGATGCACGCCTGGAGGCAAATGAGACCTTAATTACCGTTGACATTCTTCTGGGGCGCAAATGGGTCGAAGATGGCAATTGGCGCAAGTGGGCCGGGCGCAACTGGGCCGACACCGTAGTAACAGTGCTGCAATCTAATAGTTTATTAACGCACAAGCGGTGAATTTGAAAAGCAGTATTCGACGCCAGGTGGATTTGGTGGCAGTAAGGGTAGATTGAAGGGCCCAGAAATTCCACAACATACCAGTTTGCAGTTGCAGGCATTGAGCAGTGGAAGTCAGTTAGGAACGGATGTGCCTTTACAACTACAAACGGCACCAGATGACCAGAGTAACGACGAACAGCCAAGACATCCAGTATAAATTGAAACTGTACCGTAAAGTGGATATAATTTTGAATACCATACATAAGTGTTTTTTTAGTCAAATAAGAGCTTTTTCGCCCAAATAAGAGAAGCCACGATAATCAAAAAATGTAAACCCTGAGAGAACCCAAGATTGTTCAGTTAGGTGCGATCAGCTAAATGAAACTTTCTTAGAACCCATTAAATTAGTCAAGAGTCTCAAATTTGAAGAAATTGTTATTAATCATAAATAAAACCTTTTATTAATAATTCATATCAGATCGATATTCCCTAGTACACAACGTATCTTCGAAAATAGTTCTGCATTAATAGTAGGTGACATTTGTGTTACAATTGTATCTGGTGAAACACCTTATAATGCGAAGACTGCTATTTTAGTAGGTCAAACTAAGCAAAAGTTGTAATTAACTGTTTAAAACCGCCATTTATTCCCGTCACAAACCCTGAACTTCGACTTCCCGTCGTTTCAGCTAAATCTGCTTTCACGCAAGTAAATAGGTAAGATTAAACTGTCACAAAAGAAACAAAAGCATTAGAATTTCATGAGGCTAAACTTTAAAGATATTCATTAACCCAGGGCCAATTTACCTGAAAATAATTTTGGAAAGGTGCCCATTTCCCTGCTGGTTTCGAATGGCGATTCATTCAAATCCAATCAGAGGTGCTTCGGTTCAAGGCTTGCGAATCCTTTAAATCCTAGCCCCACAGCGGAGCCCCGCAGTTTTGTAAAATTGGATACTTAAACGAACGAGAAGGAGCTGCCCGCAAACAAAGGAAGCGTCGATTGCTAAACATGTCGAAGGATGCCCGGAGGACAAAAGGGATAACATAAGCAAGCTTCGGGCGCGCTATCCCCGCACTAAATTCGATTTCAATGGGGCACTAACCTGTCGGAATTCTAGGCCTAAGCCTGATGTATGCACGACATAAATTGGCAAAATTATTTTTAGTCTCCCTCTCTAATCCGGTGATACGTTAGAAGCCTTTGTGGATGATAAAATGTTGGCATTCGTTACAAGTTTTACATTTGCTGGAGGGTATAACTCTGAAATAAGGTTACAGGATAACTTTTTTTATATTACTGAAAATTTATTGTCTCTATTCTGCGGTTTTTAATACTCATTGCATACTTCCAACACATTTTTTTAATTCATATGGACCAAATGTTTTATTATACGTATATTTACATATTATACTACATGATCGAATATAATCAATTTTATACGAAACGTACTACGTGGAGAAGATTCAATTTGGTAAAGAATTGTCAAAATCCTTTTGTTCCGATGAAGCAAAACTTTATCTAGATAAACGGAGTTGCTAGTAAACAAGATTATCCCTTCTGATAAAAAACCCATAATTTATTTTGTGTATAATTCTTGACCGTGTAAAAGCTCCTTTATTTCACCGCGGTCGTCGTACAAACGCAGCTTTAGCGATTAAGTTGTAATTTGCTTTACCGACAAACCTAGCAACTGTTTCAAATTTTTGTTTGTTTGCAAATAATGCGGAGTCATATCGCCAGATTTCTTGTGATTGTGCTCCAAGTTTTAGCTCTTAGCTTCTAGTCCTCTTGAATATATAGTGCGGAAGCTTTACTATGATGAGGTTTATGGGTCTTGGGCACTTATATGGAACAATTACGTCTGCATCTTTGAGAAGGTTTATTTATCACAAGATGGCTCGCCGTTGTTGGTAATTTCCTGTATTTACAGGGTGAGTAAAATTACTTTAATTTCAATTTTTGGAACGTAATACATATTAACTGAATTTCATCAGGTATTTTTAGCGTCACCTAGGAGTTGCAAAATATCAGCGATTCTGTTTGCTTGAGAATTTTGTTCCAGACTTCTCCCGGAGGTTGTGGAGACTTCTGCCAATTCTTCTACTTTATAGAGCCCCTCTGCTCACTGGAGCCTAATTCGAGTTTGGGTTTTCTCACCTGAGTGCTTTGCTATGGCTTTTCCTGGCGTTTGCCACCTGCAGCAGCTGCTTGGAGAACTTTTTTTTTCTTCCTGCAGAAGCGTGATGCTCTCAGATAAGTAGCGTGCAACCTAATGATTTGTGCTAATGATATTTGTACCGTAAATACAGAAAGTTAAAAGAAACTGTAACTGCACTTAATATGTACTTAATGTACTTAATGTACTTAATATGTAATTATACCTTTTACTGGTTAAATATTATATTGTATATTGAATTGTGCTAATCACTGCTATGATAGCGTCAATTTGGGGTTTACCTTTTGAGTAAGTAACGCCTCACGCAAAATTATAGAATGTCTCTGTACTGTTTACTATACTTATGCAGCGTTATTTAATAAATTGAATGTTTATATCATTCAGCATCTAATTTCGTTACTACTACTTGATGTATTTTATATATTGAGTTATATCCTAATGCGATTTAAACTGAGTTTATAAATTTTCAGTCGATCTGAGTATATTCTTTGTAATTGCAAAACTTGTTGGTGCTTTTCCATCATTAAAGAACAATTTCTTGTGTTCAATTTAATTCCTTTGTCAGCAGGAACATTTTCTAATAGAGTTACTGACGAAGGACTTTGTTTCCAGCAAGATAAGGTATTCTACTGTTTAGGAATACACATTTATACACTTCTAAACATCATCTTTCTCAATTTATGGATAGGCAGAAAGGGTGCAATTAGATGGCCACCTAGGTCTCCGAACTAAATTTGTATTATTTTAGTTAGTGTTGTTAGAAAAAGAAAGCCAAAATAACTACAATGGCATTATAGATCTTCTTCGAATTCTTATGTTATACTTATAGGGTGTCAGATACGATATGATTAAATCTGTATTGTTTGAATGTTTTACAGTTACTCGAATTATCAATATTCTTGCTGTGCGAACCTATTCAAACAAAGAAGAACATTGTAGCTCGCTTTCCCAGAGTCAAACTTGCTCTAAAAACTAAAAATAGACGTGATGATCTTTAATGGTATTGTGGTAAGCCCCGTAGCCGTAGGGACCGACATAAAGTTAATTGGACATACGAGTCCACAACGGGTAAATGGTAGGTGTCCAATTTTTTTTTCTTTATTTTTCCGCCTAATGACAGCTTCGTTTGGTCATAAGCTTTCAATCATCTCTGTCTGTGGTAACTCTACGTCAGCTTCCATGTAGAGTATTTCCATGGCAACCTTTGTTACGTTGTCGTGCGGTCGTTGCTGGGGTTTCCATTTTGTTCGCTCTTTTAAGAATCGTGTATTGAAAAATTTTCTTAGTATTTGCTACTCCTCTGTTCTTTTCACATTTACGCCCGTTCAAAATATTTTTCAAAATTATACAATAATGCGAAATTTTCAGAGCCCCATCTCCGCCACAAAAGACTTTTTGCTCTTCGCCGTGAATCGCTCCATGTGATGCATGTGGGAACTCTGCGTAGCGACAGTTCTGCAGTCTCATTCTTCTGCTTGACTTTTGTTCTCCCACTGTCTGCCACATTTCGGTTCCTACAGATGAGCGAAGAGGATGAAGACCCGGAATGAGTATAAGAAGACAATTGCCGGCAAGTTGAGTTCACTTGTGAGTCGAGCTCCGCCCCGAGGAGCAACCAGTCGGAAACCCAAAAGGGCTACAGGTCCAGCACTCCGATTAGCCCAAGAAGCGAGTTCCCGTCAGTCCAACACCAACCCGAACCCAAGGGCACAAGCATCTAGCTCAGCGGGCTCTTGAAGCGACCCCGTGAGCTCAATTTTTCAAGTTCTGAAACCAGCTTCACTCGGGGAAATAGAACTCCATAGAACCTACCAGCCCACATTTAGATCATTATTTATCACTCCTAAGCTGCAGCGCGCCTGGTATTCATGTAACTGGCTTAGAAATCCATCCCTAAACGCGCCCTTAAGCTGTAGGGCGCCTGATGTTTATGTCAGTGGTTTTAAAATCTATTCCTAAAATCTCCTGTAAAATGTAATGCCACTGATACATATGTAACTGGTTTAGAAATCACGCCTACATCAAATTCTGCTAAACATTCCCCGAGCCTGTATTCATATTTTGATCGATCCACGTCGATAACAGGGCCCATACTGTATCTTAGAACTAGCTGCGTGCCGACAGGAGCTGTATCCGGTCTCCAGACAATGGCGCTGCACCCCACGTGTTAACATCGCAAAAGCTCAACGTAATCGGCGACCTCTGAAACTTTGAATTGTTTCCCGAGGGTCCGGACAGAAAGTACGTGCCAAATTCATCTTCAGTGGCTGTCCGGTCTGCAACGCAAATTGAAATCCTGAGTCCGCGGAAGTCTCAGCATATTCTCCCCTGACCGGCGGTTCTCACAGCCTTCAGCCTAAGGTCACTATATCAATAAGGTACCGCCATTAGTGATTTTTTATATCTATCCTTGTCGCACAATTTTCTCCAACTGGGGATAAAAACACATAACCTAACAGATTCCTCACTTTACAAGTGCCATTACACCAAAAAGAAAATCCCCAAAAACTAGTGTCTTCCTATTGCACTTGGGAAATTTGTATTTGTTATCCTTATCTCACAATTTTCTCACATTCTCAAGCGAGGAATGGAATGGCGGCACCTTATTGATATAGTGACCTTACTTCAGCCTGGTTAAGCGCCTGTTCGTGAATTACTCACATAGCTGTGAAATAGGCAGTCCAAACTTACATAAAGCAATTCGAAGGCTGAAGTAGCCTAGAAATTTCTCACCGTTACTAACGGCAGGCGTGACGTCGAGAGGCAGCAGATGAGAATTCCAAGGTCACCTACCAGTATCGCTGAGCTGTTGATAAATTAGTTTTTTTGACTTTCTCCAGCTAATTACTCAAGCATCTCAACTAAATCTGGGTACTCTGAGAAACCAATAATGGCGTGTGTGCAATCGAACGAAGTCAATATAATAACCACGTTTCGTTACAACGTGCGCGGTAAATGTATAATATTTGTGTTTGTAACGTTTCTTTTTTCAGTTTTTAATTGAACCTGACTCTTCACGGTCCATTTTTTGTACTGTAACGTAGCAGTGCATTTTAGATTCTCTTGGTTTTCTCAGTATGACTGACACCGTATATAGCTGCTGGTCTAATAACGGTTTTATAGAACATTATGTTTACTGCCTTGCTCACTATAGTAGTTCTAAAGATGTTGCGTAGTACGTAATGTGATCGATTTCCAATCATTATTCTGTGTTGTGCTGTTTGAGTAAGCGCATGAATATGATTCAACTGGGAGCCTAGATATACATACTCTACGACTACTTCAATATTATTATCTTCGATGGTTGAAGTTTGTCCGACTCTTCTCACCAGTTTCATGGCCATACATTTAATTTTATCATCATTTACTTGGAACTGGGGTTTCTTAGCTTGTTCTTCTAGTTTTGTAGTGATTTAATGATATTATTGGATTTATTCGCAATTGTGCTTTCAATATCTACTTCAACATCTCTGGTACCAGCAAGTGGCTGTGAGTCTATTCTGTACTTTTACTTGATACATTGTCATCTCAGTTGGTTTAATTAGTATGGTTGGTATTTCGATCTCCTCCATGGCATGTCACAAAGACTTTCTGTTGACACTTGTAGGCTTGTTCAGAATCAACATAAGTGTAACAGTTCCGTTTGTCTCCCTTTCATAAATAGCACACATGATCGCTTTCCTCCATTCGTTAGGCATCTTCTGTATATAAAATTTCTATAATTAGATCCAAGTTTTATGGGGTCTAAGTAAAAGGTAGAGGTTCAAGGTAATTTCAAGTCCCCCAACTGGCAGCGCGCTGCTATACGGACCTTGCTTCCCTCTTCAGCCAAGAACGGGAATTGTAGGACGGGTGGAGAATGGAAGAGAGGCCAAGAAAGGTGGAGAAGTATTGCGAAGGCATTCGCCTGAACTCTGTTGACTCAGGAAACCCACCTAAATAGCCGAATCAGAGAAGACGGCTCCGGTATATGAAGTCTAAAACAATCAATTTGAGCGGTTTTCTATCTTCGTAGCTTGACGATGTCTAATCCGAAATATTATTTTAATATTCACAATTACTGACTTTTATTTTTTAAATAATTAATTGGTGATCGGTAGGGATTCATAATATTACCCTGGATTCAATTAAAAAGGTTTATACTTTTTCGCATTTATACTACAACACAAGCAATCAGTTGTTCTTTTGTCTTCTAAAAGCTCGACAACCATTTCTCAGTTTTTCTTTATAGCTCCTTTAATAATTCATTAATCAAAGGAAGGCCATGACAAATAAGACAATACGATAAAGTTTCTGTAATGCCTGGGAAGTTTAGTGAACTTTCGAGATAAAATTCAACAGTTGGTTAAACTTTCAGTGGGTGAGCAAGTGCAGTGGAGTGTCGACTAGCAGTCCTAAATATAGCCGTTCGCAGTTTACTTGCGGGCGATGATGAATGGGGTTCGTTATAGACAGAATCGATAAACTGCAGACTGGCTTAAGTGCTAAGTGCAGAATTCATAGTTGCCATAGTTGGCTGTTAAGTTGGGACAGTTGAATTCGGCAGCCTAACTATATGTACAGGGTGTCCCAAAAAGAATGGGACGCCGATTAGTCATAGATTCCTTGCGGTATAATAAATCGATTAAACTTAACATACCTTAGTACAAAGTCCCTTTAGTACGAAGTTATAGGGCATTGAAGTTCAATTTTGTATTTTTTATTTTTTTGTAAATTTCCACAAATGTACAGATATTGCTTTGAATTTTGGTAAACGTGCTTACTATTATGTACTGCACTAACAAAACAATTTTCATAAATTAGACTTGACTGTAAGGGTCACTTTACCTATCTTTCAAAACTTTTCTTAGCTCTAACTTCGTTATCTGTACTCTAATATTTTTTGAAATTTTAGGTTATTATCCGAAAGAGACTTAAAAACCACAAAAATAATATACTGTTAGTTCTCAAGCCTAAAAGCAACCGTTTACCTTAAAATGCTCATCAAAGGGTTTTGGTTGTCATTAAGACGTGAAATTATCAAGTAGCCATGATCACAAAAACAATGGTCATACAGTAAGAAACAATGATAAATCAATTAATGTCATTAGCGACATAAGAATTTGTTCTTTTATGTTTAAGAATATGCCGCTACATAACGAATTCTCCAATGCTGAAAGGTTCATTATGTCCCAGATTATTGTAAGAAAAAAAGACAAAAAAACTGATGTCACCAACGTCATTAATTGATTTCTTGTAGTTGTTTACTAGATTACAATCATTACCCATTGTTTTTGTGATCATGGCTACTTGATAATTCCACTGTTGCGCTTACGCTTATGAACTAAGAGTACATTATTTTTGAGTATTTTAATTCTCTTTCAAATAATAACCAACAATTTTCAAAGATGTTACAGATAACGAAGTAAGAGCTAAAAAAAGTTTGGAAAGATGGGTAAAGTGACCCTTACAGTCAAGTCTAATTTATGAAATTTTTCATATTAGCGCAGTACATAATAGTAAATACATATACCAAAATTCAAATCTCTATATTTGTGGAAATTAACAAAAAAATAAAAAATTGAACTTTAAGGCCCTATAACTTCTTACTGAAGGGACTTTGTACTAAGGTGTATTAGATTTAATCGATTTATTATAATGTACGGAATCTATGACTAATCGGTGTCCCATTCTGTTTGGGGCACCCTGTATAATAGGGCGTAATAGCACTTAAATATAAGGGAAAGGTGGAATGAAAAAAGGGAGAGTTGTAAAAACTTTGCTTCACTTGACTTTAATCACTGAAGTTGAATGTAATTTCTTTCGAATTTAATTATGCACAGTTTCCTTATTTTTAATATCTTTTCCTCTAATTTCGGACACAGGGTTATAATATCAAACGGCAACCAGTAATGGTATTGCTCCAGAGAATCGCAATATTTCATTATGAGGTGTAATTTTGCTTTTTAATAATGATTCTATGAACCTGTTGAGACGCTTAGCAATTATTTGCAATCCGAGGGAAATGGAAATATCGCATAGGAGGCATTATCTGAAGCGGGAAACTCTTTTACCTAACCCTGTAGTGAAAGCAACTATTAACGTAGAAAATCGTATTTAACACACCAATAACACGGAGGGATTAATTTGTATTGAAAGCTTTAACAAGCAAGCCGCATTTAGTTAAATGTGCCGTTAATGAAACGAAAACGGAATTTATAAAATGTACCAGCAATTGATTGAGATTTGTTGAGGCCTTAAAAAGCTTCAACGGTAATTTTACATTAGCAAGTGCAGTAAAATAATATATAACACAAATAAAAACAATAAAATTAATAATGGAGTTTAAATATACAGGGACCTACAAAAACTTGGTATCCTATAACATAAAATCGTTGCTTTCTTTGTATGTTTGCGTGTATGTTTGTTCGCTATCTCCTCCGAAGATACTGGCCCGATTAAGTTGTATGATGGCTTAAAATTTTGCTAATTTGTGGACTTAGATCGTAGGCCGGTTTTATTTTCGAAAAAAGTGCTAAAAAGTTTTAATTTAATTAAATCGTGTACGTGAGCGTGGGCTGTGCTGCGGCAGCTGTTGCCTCGGGTGATTCACTATGTTCATATGCTATTACAGCAGCTGTTCATTGAACCAAGCATAGTTGGTCCAGTGTAGAATGCCCGCCTACAACGCGGGCGGCCCGGGTTCGATTTCCGGCAGAAGCATGTTTTTTTAAAAATTTATATTAATGATATATTAATTTAGCGAACCGAAGAGTAGTTCGGGTGACTCACTAGTCAAACATGAAGGGGTTATAAGAAAAATGTTGCATATAATTTTTTTTCTTTAAATATCTCCACGTTGAGTTATGCCCTTCTAAAAAAGTTAGCCTTTTAACGTACGAAAATTTGATTATACACAAATATTTACTAAAAATCCTGATTTATTGAAATTTTTTTGGCTCTCAGTTTTTCCATCAAAGAGGAAGATGCTTTGTTTCATGATGTATTTAATTTTTTATAAAAAAACTATTAGCTACACGAAAAATTTTTAAAAAGTTTTTAAAATCTGGCTTTTAAGAACAATTTTTGTATCATTAAATTCTTGTTAGCTAAAAAGTTTTAATATAACTAAATAACCACCCTCTTTAAGAAGATGTGACACGGCGAGAAGAGATTTAGAAGACAAAAGTGTATATGCAAAATTTATGTTTCAACTACCCCTATAACCCCCTTAAGTTTAAAAACATGTTTTTGAAACACTTTTCATATTTACATGTTATAGCTTGTTACAGTATATTTACATTTTGCTTTGTTATCTTTCTTAAAATTTATCCATTTTATTTAATTTAATTAAATGCACAGATACTACTTGTAGTTATAGTTAATTTTCGTAGTTTTAAAACTTTATTGTTTATAAAATGCTTTGTTGGTTTTAGCTTAGTAACAGAGGAAAAACTTGATTTATCGAGAAGTTTCAATATAAACGCAACTGATAGCTTTTGATACTACTTAATACCTGATACAGGAAGAGAAAACACTGAACAAATTAATATTACATTATTGAAAATGAATAGTATTCACTAGGCTAATATGGCAAACATTTTATTCAATTTAGACGGTTTTAGGTCTTCGTACCTTAGTAAACAGAGCAATGTCGAATTTTTGAGCCGGTGTGTTTGTTATTATAAAAAAAGTCTCCGTTGGCTAATCTCTCAAAACCAATACACAACGTACAAATGCCGGCCGACCACCTAGTTTCAGAGACGGAGTGTATAGTTCTTTAAAATACTCAAAAAGGGCGCCTAAAGCTTCAAATCTGCCCTCCGGCAGAAGGTGCTATAAGGGAGGAAGAAGTCCACAATAGCATACAAGAACGACAGAATATTTCGAAGCGAACTCTTTACTTACCTCGGGCGAAATTCCAGGCAATTCGCGAAATACGTGGCGGCATGAAAATTCCGCCAACGACGTGGGAGTTAAGCTTCCCTCATATCGAAATTCGGGGACTAGGAAAGTCCACTTCAAAACTGTAGGCTCATATAAACACCATCGAAACTAACGACAGCCCAAACTTAATCCCCCGACATTCTAACTTCTACCACGGCATCTTGTTGCTTCGCTAGCGAGGTTGGAAACGTCTCGAAACAGATTCTACTAGACTTATCTACGCGAGGCCAAGGAAGGAAGCGTGGCGCAGCGCAGGAAATACAAACGGCGTGCTCACAGACATCCGCGCCAGGAGATGCGTAACAATGTAGAATGAATACTACAGAATGCGAAATTACAAGGCGGCGCAACAGAATCGTAACATGTTCTTAAGTATTGCTTTCTATCTAGAACATTTTTAGAAATCTGCAATTTTTGTGGCAACCTCCCAATCAACCATGACCAACGTAAAGTTATATGAAAATTCTCATAAAACTATATAACTGTTGTAACGACAGTAACCGCTTTGATGTTAAGAGAAAGTTGGGATAATGAGAAAAATTGAGTATGTCGCGCAGGATGGATGTAAACATGATCGTTATGCAGTACGATATAAATTATCAGGATTATTTCTGACCCAGTTTGTGTGGAATATTAACAAAGAACTGGAAAGCTTTTGGGTGAGATCGATTGCATTCATTTGTAGGTATATGTTTATCGATTTGTATTCGGGCTACCAGCAATAGCGGTTTAGTGGTCGCGTAACTACCTCATCAGGGTATCGTAGCGGTACACTACGGGACTGCTGAGCCGTCTGGGGTCGATTCTCGGTTCCGGCAAGATTGTTAAAAGTTGTCGAAATATGCGAAATATGTCACTTCTAAAACTGAAATGTCACATTATCGACCCTGTTTTTCCTATTTCCGCTTTCCGCTAGTGGTATTGGTAAATCACTTACTGGCTCAATAAGTAGTTCCCGTTTCCTTTGCCAATTCTCTTTAGTCAGATTCGTCGTGCATATGACGCTATCCTGTGTATAACATAATATGATAGTAGTCATACCACACTGAAAGCACAGACTTAAAAAATTATGAAGATTAAATCTGTCTTAAGGAACGGGCGTCCCAAGTAGGGATGGGCGCGTGACGTGAAAACAGTCGTGTCACGTCGTGTCACGGCGTGTCACGTCGTGAACGTGACTAATATTTGAAAATCGTGACGTGAACGTGAGTGAACGTGAGTGAAAATTTCCAAGGCGTGATTCACGTTTCACGTTAATTTCACGTTAAATATTTAGTAACAAATAAAAAACTGAATGGTACAGCAACTTTTAAATTCATTAAATCACAAAGTGTGCCAAACAAGTTACATTATGTGGTTTTATTTTTGGACCCTAATTATAAATCCTTAAAGTTCATACCTTCACATAAAAGAGAAGATTATAATGCAAATAAAACTGTAGATGATAATGATGAAATACATAGCAAACGAATCAAAACTGGTACATCAGCATCAGATTCTTATCTTTCTACACTTAGAGATAGCTCTGACGATGACACATGTAATTAGGATGATGTCGAAACAGAACTAAATTAGTATGTTAAATTAAAATTCGGAAATGTAGATGACATTCTAGGATTTTGGAAAAACAGTGTAAATACGCCACTGTTAAAAAAACTTGAGAAATTTTAAACATACCGGCAAGTTCCGCTACAAGCGAAAGAGTATTTTCTACAGCTGGGCGAATTTTAGAAGAGCGCAGAATTCGACTTAAAGCTGAAAATGTTGATTACATATTATTTTTAAATCAACATTTTAATGTTTAGATGTGTAGATGAATTTATTATTCTAATAAAAGTAATGGTTTGTTTTTAATACTCGGCTAACGCTGAAAATGTTAATTACGTTTTATTATTAAACCAAAAATGTATTGTGTAGATGTGTAGACGAACCTATTTTTAGAAAAGTACCTAATGTTTTGTTTTGTATACTCGCCTTAACGCTGAAAATGTTGATCCTTGTACGTAAAAGTACTTTCAAACCTACGAATTAAAAGTGTTGCCTAGCAACATATACCTTCTGTACTCATACCAATAAAAGAAACGTCAATTCCAATGACAGGTTTTAGTATTAAAAGTAATGTCTTTGAAGACAGCTGCAAGAAATATATTTGCGAGAAATCAGTATTTATCCCTTGTCGAAGTTATTGTAGTAAATTTTCATTTTTTTCTTTTTATGTCAACTATTCTGATTGCAACATATCACGTAAATTATGTCAGGTGCAAAACATATTTTTAGCTCTCTTTAGGGTTTTTTCATTGGTTTTAAATTTGAACATTCTGTTCTATCTGAATTTAAATTTTGAAATACAAATTGCGTGTCACGTCGTGAGTGGCGTGTCACGCCGTGAACGTGAGTGAACGTGAGCGTGAACGTGCGTGAACGTGACTGTTTAAAGCCAGCGTGAAACGTGCGTGACGTGAGCGAAAAATCACTCACGCGCCCATCTCTAGTCCCAAGGACTGCATGGCAAAAATCGCCCCATACCAACCATGTGCAGAATTTTAGATGCAGGTTATCCATTGTGTTATTTGGTTTCAGAATACTTTTAGAATTGGCAAATAAACCTACTTAAATTATATCAAATTGTAAATTGAAGAGTTGCACAATTTTTCTGAATTTAAATAAGAACTTATTGCAGGAGAACGTTCGAAATAAACGTTTCCTCTGAATACAATAGATTTTTTTTTATATTTAACTCTTACATCATTGAAAAAAAGAACACACATTCATCGAAACTACTGAAACAAAAGAATATTTACCTTGTTGAACAGGCAGCACATGACATTCTGAAGATTGAACTGAACTGTATATTTTCCAGAGTTCTACACCATATTCCTCTACAAATTAGCCCACTTATGAAAATTCTATGAAATTATAAGTAAGTAGGTATTCTGTACAATTTCATTGCCTGGCTATAATAGGAAAGAACAAGACCAGTCTATTTCAATCACATAGGATTTTTCTTAATAATACTGGAAGTTGTTTGCTCATTTTTCACTGAACATGAGTAACTAATCTTTGTCAAGCTTGGATGAACCCTCAGCGATAGAAAATTAATTAAAAAACATTTTTCAAAGTTGGAATATAATTTTGTTTTAATGCGTGGGATCATTCATTATAAAAAACTTTGACCGTATTAAGTTTGGAAACCCGAGGCACTAAAAGTGGAACTTCTTGTTTTTAAAACTTTGAGATAACGGTGAAGCTACGCCGTTGGAACTTCGTAAACATTTTAAAATTTTATGAGATATATCTATTGCATAATTGCTGGTAACAGAAATAAAATTGATTTATTTTTAGGTCAAAAATATCAAATTATAAATTATGAAGCATATAAATATAAAGCTATATTTAGGGAATTCATTCTGGAGAAGTCGTTAAGACAAACTCACTTTACAAGTTTAAACAATACCTCGAAGAAAGTAACAAAACACGATATTTTTAGTCTTATTGTTAAATTATTAGGTAAACAGGGATGGAGAATAGAGGACGAAAAGGCCGCGCAAATAAAATTCTAGTGGATAAATAAGAGGCAGTATAGTTTCTTCTTTAAAGCTCAGTAGTACAAGTAAAAAATACAAAAGTACCAAATGGACACGCTAAGGCACTGTTACAGTAGGACGATGCAAAAGTACCGATATCACAGTGCAGTTCAAACATTTACCGAACATTCCCGATAATTATCCGATCGCTATCGATCATTCTCCGACTGCTCCCGAACATTTATCGACTGTTTCCGATCATTCTTCTATTACACCCAAATATTGATCGAACGTATCCGAGAACGCTACCGTCACCTGTAAGTTGCGTCCGGAAAACACAGCTATAATGAGTTATATGCTAAGCGATGGGTGATAATTTACTGCGGCTTCCCACTAGTTTGCGCTCGCAAACTGAATGAAAACAATCTTGCGTTTCCTTTCTTCCAGACCAGTCGAGCCCAACTAAAGAGTTAGAACATACACTTTTTGAGTGTAGCATTTAGTTCTTGTTAAAACCACTGGAATATACTCAACTTGCACTGCAGCTATTAATGCCTGCGTCAGCAACCAGGAAACTACGGAATATAAGAGAATAAACTTTTTAAAATCCAACGCTTGAGATTTCAACAGTTAAGTGGTCAAAACAGAAATTGCCCCTCGTTACCGGTAGATGCTTTACATAATAATTACACAAAGTGTTGTAATGCTTCTGGCTGGTATCGGAATTTTAAATTTTAATTAAAAAAGTGCTTATTTAAATTTTTACCAAAATTCGGTTCATTTAGTTTCAAACTGGTTTTACCTCGGGTAAACTCAGATGCCGTGAATTCCTTGTATTCAAATGTATAATTACAAGGAAAACACAATGTAGAAATCAATGGTATAATGTGGTTAGCTATATATTACGATGAACTGCCTTGATTGTTTTGAATGGGACAGTCTGAATAAATTAAAATTCACCTTTGCCCCGACGTTGGGCGACATAAATTTGCAAAGGAACCCCTATCTGGTGCCTGTTTGTAATTATTTATTTATTTTGGTATAAAAATAATATAAGTTAAAATTACGGGCAAAGATCCTAGTACACACAATTCCCGGTTTATATTTTTATACTATGCTCAACCTTTGCCTGTCAGTAAATTAAGGCTGGATAAAATAAACTGTAATAATTAACTGCACAAATAAAATTTCCATTTTATTTAACTGCAATACTGATTACGCTAGCTCTAGGAAAAGACAAAACTTCTTATCTCATGGGTTGGGTTCATAAATAGACTATATTCTTCAACTTTAGGTTATTTGTCTCAACGTAGCTCGTTTGCTCTTTATTAGTAGATAAAATTCACAATCTCGTAAATTGACAGATTAACACAAAATGGTTTTTTGCGTACAGCGTGAAAATGAACGTTTAAAATCGTGAAATATAGTGCAAACGCGTCAGATAAATTATTTGAATATTCTCGATTGGCAACTAATAAAACATCGTCTTGATTGTTTCTCAGGATGACGTCAACCTTTCAACTGTTTCTGATGCTCGATTCTAGCTGATTTCGCCAAATCTTGGCGACGCCGTCCGATTTTTAAAAACCACGAAGTAATTGGACTTTTGAAAAAACGCTAGGCCTCTTCGGCAAGGTTTTATCTTTGATATAAGTCGTTTTCCCGAACGCTGACACTTAAATTGCAGGCAAATTCCTACCTCGTTATATCCATCTACGCTGGCTTCGGAGCTGGTTACAGTGACGCCGCCGGAATATCTCAGGTTGTAGTCGCTCCTCTGGGTGCAGGTGTTGACATCGACGTTTTTGCAGATTCGGCTGATGCCCTGGACTGCTAACCACTTCCTTCCGGTGGTAATTTTGGCCGTAGTCGAAGATTGTAATTTTCAGTTGAACGGCTCCCGGTATCTTCGGTGGTGATTTTTGCAAAATGTAAATTTTTCGCTGCGGAAGCTGCTGAAAACGTTAACACAGGTATTCCACCACTTGAGCAATAAAATGGACCACTTTTATATTTAAAAATACTCGTTTATTGTTATAAAACATTAATTAAATGTGGAGCACAAATTCAACAACCTTGCAATTAATTTAATTCAATTGTTCTCCTCGTTAATGACCAAAAAGCATCATGTTGCTAAGATACGGTGTTATTCTACTATTAATTGGAAATTAGGCTTGATAATATTTACCACAAATAGAATAAAGTTTGATTACATAAATTACAATCTAACATTTTCTTAAAATCTAAAACATTGTCTTTTTGCTTATAACTAATATTGTTCCATAGCGTGGCACTCACAAATGTTTTTAATTTCACTGCTCAGCTTTTGCACTATGTTTTTAATTATTAAAGCACTGATTTTTGAGTTCCGCACTTTTCACGTCGCATTCTGCTTTTCTGTTGCCTCTATTCAGGAATTTCTTTTTGCAATTTTCTAAATTTTCTTTCATCTTGCTTTACCCTTCAGCTTGCTCACAATTTTTACAGCCCTTTGCTTTTATTGATAACTACGCTCCTTTTTATGCACGTAACAACCTTTTTGTGTCAATTACTTTCTTTCGGTCTGACTTTACATGTGCACAAACCTATCATTTTAATTATATTACTTTATTCACAAGCCAAATTTAAACCCTCTGAAATATGGTTTGCCTCTGCGTGCCTTTATCCGACTAATTACTGTTTCTCGCATCTCATAATCAATGCATTTAATATTTTTATTATTGTTTAAAATTGCAATTATATAAAATATCCTAACGCTGTGCTTTATTGATTTGGTTGAATATTTTGCACTGCAAATGGAGCCAAGTTGTGGGCTTAATATCATTTCAATATATATACAAAATAAGTCTTAATTTAAATAAATGGGCGCTCCGAGCGACAGGTTTGCGACAGATTAAATGCGTGTCGGGCAATGGCGGTTTATTTATGTTTTGCGGTCTGGAAAAATGTCGTTAAATACAATGAGTATAGGGCTGTTGGCTTTCACTGGCAGTGTATTAGCCGTGCAGGTCGTTGACTCCAGGAATAACTTAAACGTGAAATTTTACCTTGTGCACAAGTTTGTCGGTTGCAAGTAAATTTTCCGGAGAAACGCTAGAAGACTGCGGGCAATTCAGTATCCCAGCTGACGACGTGCAATTTGCCTTCGGTAAACTACCAGGATGACGTCATTAAACTTACAGGCTGTTCCTACAGGTACGCTAGTATTTTAATTAGTTTAGAGGTTAATATGACTTAGAGGCCACTTTATTGCGGTGCAATTAACTTCGTGGACGTCGGGTTGTGCGGGTTTGTTTAAAGAAGCGCTTAGTGAGACGGGCCGACACAAGGTTAAGCTATGTCCGGTTCAGGAAGAAAAGTTTACCGAGTCGGGCCCACCGACACAAGGATGAACTCAGATATGGTTCGGGCGGGATACCCAATGAGACAGAAACCTGCCACAAGATAGAGTTAGATCAGGAAAGTATCAGGAAACGGGGACAGGCCACCGGAGTGATTGAAATGGTCACGGAAGTTACTTTTATACTGTTCGGTCCGCCTTATCTGTACAGTCGCTCCAGGTGCAATTAAGTGGGGGTCGGCGTGGTGCATTCTTGTACGAAACCCGGTGCACCGCTGGTGGACGTCTCCTTATCGCTGATTCGAACGTAAGACGGATGTAAACGCCGATTGGGACGGAATAATCCGCGTACACATTTCTGGCATAATATTGATGCTTTAGACAAATTTGCTACAGGCGCTAACGTTACAGTGTAGCATTAATGAAAATGCTCGAGAGCCATTTCGGTACACAGCAGCAAAAAAAAATATCTAGGATAACGAAAAAGTAGAAACGAGAAAAGGAAATAGGAATGGCCTGAAACAAATTTAATCAAGCATTTCCCCAGGTAAAACTAATCACAAGTAGAACCTATCTCAAATTTAGGGCTTCCAGTGTACACTTATCTCCAAAAAGGAAACTATCGTATCTGAAAATACTCGGAGGATGCGGCAACCCAAACAGTACCAACGCCGTCCCAATGGCGATTGATCCGACGCTGACGGGAAAGTTCGCACATGGTGCGACATTCAGAGGATGTCCCATACAGAGATGTCAAGTAGCTTCAAAAGCAAATATCAAAATTATACCGATTTTAGAAAGGGACAAATAGAGGCTGAAAAAGGGACATCTCATATCTTCAAGTTGCGTATTCGGTAATATTGAAGGCAAAAGGGAATTACGCAACGCAAAACCCACGGCGGTGTTCAAGATTGCTAAATTTGGGGTCTACTGAACAAAATGTCAGTGGGGACGGGTTTTTATCGTAACAAGTAAATAATTAAGTAACTCAATTTTATTTAGATTAATTAGTCAGCAGAATCTGTCAAGAGGACAACATATGAACATCAAAATGCTATTCTATTGACTTTGGTGCATTTAGAGAAGTGATTCTTAAGATTGCAGTACAAGTATCTTTACTATTACTGGGTATATTATAAACTTAAAAAGTTCGAGTTGTAGTCTTTAATAAAACCAGTAAAATTTGTCCTGTAATTTTCTTACGATGTCGTTTAAATTTAATTAAATTGAATATTCAATTGCCTTAAATTGAATATCTAGAAGATTGCATTATAGTACAACCGTATTTTTTTGCAAACTTAATTAGAGTTCAAATTGGTTCAAGAAGTGCAGCCAGTCTTTGAACTAATAGGAGAATTTTAATTAAAATCAGTTTGCGTTAAAGCCGTGACTCAAATACGCGAAGCAAAAAATTCCAACTTTAGTTTTCTCATATCTTATAATTCGCAGACGGTGATTCCTCGTTTGTTCAAACCGTGATTATTTGGCGCACGGGAGTAGAATCAAAATGTGGGAAGGCGTAGCGGCATGAGATTTCCTCGGATTTCATTATCTCCCTAACCACTGAGAAAGGTAGCGGGCATAGTTTGAACCATTAGAAATAGTCTATTATTAAGGATTATGAATAATAAATGTTGCTCAAGGCGGCAACTAACAAGCCCTGCGTGATTAGAGTTGATGCTGAAAGGTAGCTAACTGGAGTCTAGATTGAGATATGGTGTGGAAGTATACGTATTGATACTAACAAAATATTTATGTATAAGTTAATTATATTAAATGTATAGTAATGCTGTAAATTCATAACGCAGTGAAGTTACTGCGATAATAATTTTCAGCCTTCGTCAATGCTCTTGCGATAGTTAGTCGCAGCCTCTGTTGAAGATTCTACATCTAAAATGAATTAAACGTTAATGGAAACAACATCGCTTAGGGGAAACATAGGATTATACGTTAACGCCGTTTGGCATATAAGGCGTTGAAAACGATTTTATCCTGTTACCATATATATCTAACGTGCATGTTTTCATGTACTTATACCAAATATGTCATCTAGTTCCTTCCAGTTTCTGATAGGATTACCCTTGTACAGTTAAACCACATAAAATAATAATTGAAGTTGATGCTCAAGCTGCTTAGAGAAAGTACGATAAGAAAGTGGAGCACTTCTATAAATAACTGAGCAGTATTTGAATGAATTATTATTGTCAAGGTCCAGGTAGCTAACGCAGTAATGGACTATCAATTTTTCCTAAAACATTAAGGGTGATGAGTAACACGTTGTTGAAGTGAAGCTTTAATACGTGGGAATCTCTGCTAAAAACAGAATAAAGAAAAAGCGTTGATAGATAAAATCCCTAATCTACAGCTAAGAATATAGGTAAATAGCGACAAATCGCAGTATTCAAAGAGTTCAGAAAAAAAAAACATCTGGAATTACAAAAGCAAAAATATAGAAAAATGAACGAAGTGAGTGTGAGGCATAACCTTATATGCAAATAATACTAGAAGATGTAGAGAGAATCCGTAAAAGATACATTTTTAACCCTTATCGATAACCTCGAAAATTGAACCTGATGAAGTTTTATTGGAAATCGTAAAATTACTAGACGATGATGATGTTGCTTCAGTTGTATCCGTGGAGATCTATATGAGATATGATATCAAACAATCAACTAGCTCCTATTGTCCACTGCTGAAGATAGGCCTCCCCTAAGTCATGAATAACTTGCTTGCAGTTAGTGACAGCTCTTTTAAGATCAGCCGTTTATCGAGTAGACTATCTTCCCTTGCTATCTTTACCAGCACGTGGTCTTCATCTATAAATGGGTTGGTTCATCATTCATTTCTCATTCTGGCTAAGTGGCCTGCCCAGTTCCATATCAGTCTGGCAATCTTGTCAATAATATCAGTCACTTCAGATTTTCAACGTATGTCTTTATTTAGATCGTTTATTGTTTTTTTAAGGTGATATAACAGTTATGGGGGCAATTTATTCAAATACAGAAGTCACAGGGCTTTCTTCCTTTATAGAATTAAGAGTGAATTAAACTAGGAAAAACCATTGACATGTGAGAAAGAAATAGTAATTTAAAACGAATTCTATTAATTTCTACAAATAAGGAAGTGATTTATAAATATAATTTTTTAAGATAATAACAGTGACACAGTGGACACAATGCACAACTGAAAATAGTAGACTAAATTTATCGACATAGATATCTTAAACCACAATATACTACCTATACCAGAATTTTCAAAACGTTGCAACTGTTCTTACTGTTCACATTTTTTCTTTTTAATAGTGAACTCAGATGGGGATATTTAATTTATATTTAAATATGCTGTTATAGCCTCAATGTTATGTTATTATTTTATCTGTATGTAATTTTTGTTTAGATGAATTTATGTAAAAATATTATGCCTTCAATTAAATTATTTACTATAGAGTTTACTTCTTTTACTAGCTACGCTAGAACATTTACTCTCAAAGAAGGTTATTTGGTAGTATCAGAGAACAATTCACAATTGAAATTAGATAACAATTAGAACAAACTATAAGATAGTTTTGAATAAATATGATTAATTATTTGCATTTATTAATCTCTACTGTCGTCTTCATTATTAAAATTGTTATACTTCATGGTTAACTGGTGGTTTGAGGATTACATCAAATGACACTTCTATAACTGTCAACCTCAAATTATTCACAAGGTTAACTGAACTCATATTTTTTACAATTAATATGGTTTTTAATATTGATAATGGTAAATATTACTTGTTATTATGTGTACTATAGAAACTTGTTATTGTTTATTTTTTACATAGGCTATACCTGTGATTTTTTACTTAAGTGCTTCGATCAGATATCCCCGTTGAACCAAATACATGCTGTCTGCTTAATCCGGTGTTAAAAAATAACCAGATACGTAACTCTCCTATTAATTTTGTATAACAGCTGCTATTACTAATTGCTCCATTTGTAGCTCCAAAAAAGATGCAATTCTACAACTTATTCCTCTGCAGTTTCCGCCTTACTTAAATTTGCGACGAAGAACAGTCAGAAACCCAATTAATTGTTATTTATTAATTAAAATTTCACCATAGTAATCTATTTACACATTTTTTCACAAATAACACTCTTGGATAATTTACATTACAATTATTTATATTAATTTGACATTTTATGTAACTTTTCAAAATATTTATTCAGCTTATGCCTTTCACATTTATTCAAACTTCTTATAGTTTGTTGTAATTGTTATCTAATTTCAATTATGAACTGTTCCCTGATACTACCAAATAACCTTCTTTACTACTCCAGATATAATTTTAATTTCATATGTTAGAACTTTTTTCTAAGAATATTAATTGCCTTATCTTATTTGAATTAAATCTGTAATTTATTAAATAAATTTCAAATAGCTATCCTGCTCTTTTAATATTTAAATCCACCTTTTATAAAATATTGTTTTTTAACAATTAGGAACTTTATCATTGCATCATTAATCTTTAGGTATGATTAACTTTTATAAACCAATTATTAGTCTTGAGGTACGATATCATAACGATACATTTCTGCAGCTAGTAAAATATTCCTATACAATAAGTGTAAGAAATGACGACGTTGGCCACTTAAAAGCTAACTTTAAAATTGGTTTGTGATAGCCATTGTAAAATTTTAATCGTTTTGTGTACTGTACCATTAGAATTATTATACTACAACATTAGATATTTTTCGGTATTTTTATTGCGAAGAAAGAAATTTGGAACACTGTGCTGTATGATTCCGAGATAGATATACAATTCTTAACTAGGAGCGCAGTTAGGAGCAAAAAGATATATATATATATACCGTGTGTCCACAGGAGTACGCACCATAGAGATAAGATAATGCTAATAGAATATAAATATCAACCAGTGCTGTGACCACCGTCCTTTTTCTTGTACCATTTATAACAATATTGTTTCAGACAGTGGCGAGTCAGAAGCCAGAAAACAACGTTTTAGCGTGCCGGCGATTACAGCATTAGCCGATCTTTCTATTCTATTAGGTTATCCCTATGGTGCGTCCTCCTGTGGACACACGGTATATATATATATATATATATATCTAAATATATATATATATATATATTTCGAGCTATAGTTACTTTGCGTATTGTTTGAATTTTCCGCGCCGTGATTCTCGCTTTGACTGTGCGTTCGTTGTTTGCCGCAGTAAAGCTTTGCCGTGCATGAGAAGAAATTTCCGGGAATTTGTTTCCGATATCCCATAGCCCAAAGATGTCTTTCTTTATCGACCCAAATTCGACCTTCGGGTAAATTCAATTGGTCTTTTTGGCTTGTTGTTTCACTCTTAGTCATGTTTCTAACTTTCGTGGTATTTTCAGCTGCTTGTTGTCAATAGTTAGTTCTTTTCGTATCTCTCTCTCACTCTTGTGCCATGGTGTAGCGTCAAATGCAGTCTTAACCTCAAACGTCTCGGGACTTCGTACTCTCTTACCTCCGACCTAAGCATTTTCCTGCATTAGAGGACGAGGCGAGTCCATCGTCTCGTTATCAGGAAAGGCTTCACGCATCCGTTAGTTAACCTTCATAGAATTACTGCTGCTTTCTAGCGAGCTGGTGCTCAGCGAGATCGGAGGCTTCGCGGTGGGAAAGTTACTGATTGTTTATCTAACTATAGTATTTAATGTGTACAATGTAGCATGAAATGCAATCTTAACTTCAAACTTCTCGGGACCTCGTACTCCTTTACCTTTGGCCTAGGCGTTTTTCTGCATCTTAGGACGAGGCGAGTCCATCGTCTCGTTATCGGGAAACGTTCCACGCATCCGTTACATAACCTGCATAGAATTGCTGCTACTTCTAACGAGCTGGTGCCCAGGGATCTCCCGGATGCTTTGTGGTGGAAAAGTTACTAATTGTTTATGTAACTATATTATTTTATTTGCTTGTGCTGTGTGCTACCACTTCTCGACTGTGGTTTCAAAATTTTTTTTCGAGCTATAATTGCTTTTGTTAATTTTAACTCTTGCTGTCGTACGTTATGTTCATCCTCGCGTTTGTCCCTTGGGCCAACGCAGTCTCGATAGATGGTCCTTCAACTCTCCTGGAGTTTTACCTGCTGTCTTCACTGTAGCTGATCGGCCCCCAAATATGCCATGTAGCCACACTGGTTTGAATATTGTTTCGTAAAATTGTTGTATCAGCGCATCCGTCAAAATACAGGGTCCGGCAATGAACGGGAAGATTTCGTAAATAATTTTTATTGTCGAAAAATTATTTTTTTTATAATTATTAATACATTAATGGGAAGTAAAAGAGTTGCCATTTGATTTACAATGTTAAAAAAAATTTTTTTTGAATACTACATTTGCCAAATGTCCTCCGTTGACATTAAATTTATGCATTCTTGGAGTCGAGCCTGAAAGTTTTGCATCACTCTTCGTAGCATATCAACAGGTATTGCTGCAATCTAGTCACGAATTCGTTGTTTGAGGGCCGGAATTGTCCTGGTGGATCAGCTCCAAACACTTTTGTTTTTAGGTAACCCCACGAAGAGTGATGAAAAACTTTCAGGCTCGACTCCAAGAATGCATAAATGTCAACGAACAACGGAGGACATTTGGCAGATGTAGTATTCAAAAAATATATTTTTTTAACATTGTAAATCAAATGGCAACTCTTTTACTTCCCATTAATGTATTAATAATTATAAAAAAAAATAATTTTTCAACAATAAAATTATTTACGAAATCTTCCCGTTTCATTGCCGGACCCTTTATAATAGCAAGGCACCTCAATACCATTGCTGTTCCAATAGATACACGTCTTGAGTTGCTGAATTTTTATTTCTTTGACTTTGCAGCAACGGCGTGTGCAACGAATCAGCGACGATATGATATTTCGAAGAATTTCAACATCTGGGGCTGCTCACAGGTAAGTAAGAGCCTGTTAAATTTCCACGACGTGAGACAATGGGAATCACTGTATAAGAAGGGTTTTTGGTCGACAGCCGCGTCACTACTGTTTTTGTTTGAATATAATTAGTTTGTTATTTCAGTCATTCAGTTAGTCCAGCAACAAGTTAAAGTTTCTATTTGTAACTAAGACCTTTGCTAAAATGACAATGGCTTTGGAATCAATATACCGATAAATGAATAAAAGTTAGTTGCGAAAAGTTAAATACATTATTGTATGGGGTGTAAGGAAATACGGCTAATATGAATACATATAAATGCATGAATGCAAAATTTCGTTTTGCTTTAGATTAATTTATCTATGTTTATGAGCTAGTAACAGTTTCTAAGTTACTTCGTAATACTTTAGAAAACTTTCTATTGTATAGGTATATTATTTATACCGATTTTATATCAATAATGTACCGTATGTATGATCTTAAATATGTATTAGGTATGCTACATAACATAATCTGTTTTCTTTGCTGCAATACAACTTAAAATTTTAAAGCAATTCAGGCTTTCTATTGCTGAGAATAATAACACATGTATTTTCATGCTAATGAACTGTTTTATACACATTTATACAGTGGTATCAACTACATACAACTAAAGTAACACAAAAAAATCTGTAAAAGGCTTTACTCACAACTTTCCTCGCAAATGGACGTTATGATAGTAAGAAAAATTAAAAATTACCTACAACTAGGGGCACAAGTACCTTTACGTCAATTTTTAAATAAAAAGGATATTATGGTCGGGGGGATTCGAACTTCAGTGCCTGCGAATGCGATTTTACCGCTTGGCAGTAACCCGCGAGCAACCCGCCCGTTTGTCGCATGTGGACACGAAGAATTTCTCTCAGTCGGAGGCGGTTGTATTAAATGCAGCGCACTTATTGATGCCCTTTTTGTCTCTTACATCATTTACCCTGTATCTCCTGGGTCCTCGTTTTCATCAAGGGTATAGACTGAGCCATGTGCATATTATTACTTTTCTCTCTTTCTCAGTTAAAGCAAAAATAAATAAAATGTTATTATTTTAAGGTGCTTAACTTTATTTTGGACCTAAATTATTCCCATTTCTTTTAATGGTAAAAACCTCAGCTATGTGCAAAATATTAGGTACTTTAATTTAATTAATAGTTCTTGAGTTAAATCAAAAATAGCCTTTTTTAAGGTGCTCCTTCTGTATATATTTTACCGAATTTTAATCGGTTTTATGCCAGGAAGGCATATAATTCGCATGCAAAATATTGTCTTTTTCCAACAAATAGCTTTTTCCGCCAATCGTACTAGAACTGACACATTATTGACAAAATTTTGTTGAGCAAAGTCAAACATTCCATTACATCAGACGTTGCTAGGTAATTTACAATAAAACTGTACCGGAATAATTCAAATATCCTATTACATCAGCCGTTGCTAGGTAATTTACAATAAAACTGTACAGGAATAATATTCCCGGCCTAGGCAGGGAATATTCGAGTACTATTTTCTATATTTTTTAATTACCCGTATCGATCGGCGGAAAAATAGTATGTGTATCTTGGACAAAAAGCAACATTCCCAGACTCCTGTGTTGTTGGGCTCATATTCACAGTCGTCTGGGAATGTTACGCTTTTCGTCCTAGATACACAATGTACTATTGGGTTATACTGGCAACAGAAAGACTGACAGACCGAGATGAGAAAACCTGTAGTGCGTCATCTAAGGACCCTGAAACGTGAAGATATGAAGAAATTTCCGGAGTTAATTTTTTCGAGATTACAATACTTCCTTTGTGTTTTCGACGACAGAAGTAATAAAGTGAATGCTATGGACGAACTAAAGCTAATATAAATTTTATTTAGCAAAACAAGAAAATTTCTTTCTATTGATTTATAAATCTGAGTGCTTTGAATTTACTACGTAAACAAGAATGTTTTTCTGGAAAACGATAATTCTTTTTATCATGAAGTGAAGCGATGAATGGATACATAATTGGCATGTTTACATCCTGTGAAGAATGAAAACAGTGAGCAAAGTTGGTGCATTCTGTTACACAAAGGTCAGGCCATGTCAGATTCAGGGACACTATTGACTTTACTAAGTGTAACAATGATTTTGAAAGTAGTAGAGTTGTATCCTCTCCACTTTAATTTATTAGTAAATTTTTTCGAGACATTCTACGTAGTTATTAAATTGACCTTCATATCGAGCTAAAGTCGAAATTATTTATATACTACTACTATAAATAGTTTACCGACACTGACAAACAAACAATAGTTTTCCATTATGTACCCATTTCTAAGCCTTATATCGCTGGTAAATCACGAGAAATCAGGCTCAACAATTGGCATTATTATATTCGCAGAACAATGAGGTCTTTTGTGTAGCATTTACAGGAAGTTTATATTCACTTCAAATGTAGCGTTTTATCAGATGATACCCTTTTGTTAAAAATAGCCTAGCAAAGAGAGACAACAACAGTGTTCAAATGAAAGTAAATTGATGTGTCCAGAGTTACCCTAGAAAGCTCCTAATTCTGCTATAGTTTAAACTGGATGTGTTTCAACAGCTAATTATTAAAACATGTTCAATAATTAACTGTCATTAGCAGCTAATCAATAAAACGTGTATAATTTAAAGCAATTGTTAATTTGGGGCGTATAAAGCTATTTCATGGTATTCACAAAAATAAAATTGACGCTTCTGAATAAATGTAATTATTTTATTATATATAATAAAGCATTGTGTAAAAGTAAAGCTAAGGATTGTCAAATTGCAATGAATAAAAGGCAGAATAAGCAAAATTCACAATTTTTATTTGTTATTATAGTTTCACCTTGACATAACATACTGATATGATCATTAAATGATAAAGTATTCAATAACTACACAATAATAAAGCAGCTTAAAATAATATTCCTAAAAGGAGTGATGGTTTCGTTTTATCATTAGAATTTCGGTTTCTTACAACGGTATTTGCAATTCATTTGTAAATAGTCCAGTTTTGATTGCAATTGTAATACAAACTAGTCAAAACGCGGCTGAAAGAAGTTATAATTATTATAAAATGTAATATAAAAGTTTAATTCTTACATATTTGGTCATGTAGCGAAAAACATAGACAATGTAAAACTGTTAACCTAAAAATATGATTTATGGCAATTAGAAAAATCATAACAAGTAATAAAAGAAAACTGTATTATCAGTTGTTTGATAACCATTCATTTTGGCGGGTAGTTTAAAAATAAACAGAACAAATGGGTGGTATAAAAATATAAATTGAATTGACATAAGTCCCAATTGACATTGCATTTAATAGTAAATATTAGACGTTAATGTACTGGTATGTACCCGTTTATATTGTCCTACACCTAAAGAGTGTGATATAGGTACAATATTTAGTGCGAAATTAAAAACTTAGTGAGTGCATCGATGTGCTGCCAACCACAACGAGGATAGCTGTAGCAGAGATCTGGCGAATAGAAGATTATAGAAGATGAAGAGATCGAAGATAGAAGCTTACAAAGTGAGTCTGTTAACCTTCAACTTAAAACAAGACACATATAGAAGGAAAGTAATAATATAAAATATATCTGCTATTTACAGGGTTACGAAAATTGAATTCAATTGAATCATAAATTAGATAATAATAAAATTTGAAAAGAGACAGTAATATTAATCTAAAATTGATTTAACGGAAATTAAGTATTTAACAAATATTATTAACAAAGGTGTTAAACGTATGATAAAGACAGATATTAATTGCTTAATAAATACAAGTGTCCTATATATTGCATTATAGTTATTCATTGTTTCTGTCTTAATCTGATTGTAACAGTAACCCTGAGATAGAGTAGAATAACTAAAGTTATTACAATTACATGCAAAAGACTGTAGACAAAAGGTAAGATTTAAATCAAAATTTTAAATAACACCCTGAGAATACTAAGATTTAAGTTAAATAAAATCACACAAAAGTTATTTCACCACAGCAGTACATAACAGAAAGCTTGTGTTGTCGGATCATCACAACTTTAATTGATGGCTATGGTAAAGTTTGTATCGAATAATATATTTATGTTGTAAAGAATAAAATAGTTTTTAACACTTATTAAAACACTAGAAGTTACCAAGAAGTATTTCAAGTTTTAATAAACACATTCTGGCAAAACAGATGCTCAATATTCCTTATTAATAAAGATGACTGAATAATTTTCAGATAGTGCTATATGGCATGGTAACTCTACAATTGCATTTCCACGGCATTCACTATGGACAAAAACTATATAGTTTTTCTCTGTTTCTGAATACAATTTGAATTTTATGATTGCATGAAGTCAGATTATTGGTCCTTAAACTGGCAGCTGTTAAAATTAACTGTCAATTGTTTTGCTGCCATGGAGGTATACAAACTCTGATCAATATGCTGTTTATGGATAAATATTGGGTAATTGTGTAGTTATATGTGTATACCAGGTATACTAAGCAGTAAGCGGATGCAAGTTATGTATAATTTTCATTTAGAAATTTAGGATATTGGTGATATTCTATGCCTAAGTTCTATAATATTACATACCAAAAGTTTTCACGTCACCACCATGTTGTAGTACGTACCTGTAACAAAGAAAGATATTTTTAGAACCGTTTAGTACAACAATCATAATATAGTGTAAGGGTTAAAGAAAATGTTAAGATTTCTACATAAAATGGAACAATAAAGTCTAAAAATTCGGGGTTTCTAAGTAGCTTGTGGCCTGAAATTTCCTACTAAAGATAACTTTATCGGCTCAGGAACTCTTCGATCTCTCGTTTTAAATCCTTCCAATTTTACGGTTTCGCAGTATAGTGGTTACAGCACCTCTATAAAGTTTGATCTTTCGTGTAGTTTTAGTAAGTCAGAAGACTTTAAGGTAAAACTGTAGCATAGCCAATTTATGGTATATGCAAATGCACGAACTGTATTAAACTACGATCATTATGTATTTTTAAGCTGGGATGTGTTCATGATTAAATACGGAAGAAATTTTTGATGACGATAATAAAGATCACACCAATGCTGGTGATATTCAGCTATCGATTTCTATATGAACAACGGGAACAAAACAGTATCGCTTTTGATATTTTCTGTCTAGATAGTTTTTATATTTTAAAGGTATAAATTTATTATTTGCGTTTGCTGCAACATTTTATCAGTTATTATATTTTTAATACACAAATACCGGAAAATTACAGACATATAGCCTTATTAAACATGGTTTACAAGATTTTAGCACACCTAGTAAACAGCAAACTACAAAAAATAATAGAATGTAAAATTGGCCAATCAAGCAGGTTTTCAGAATGGTAGGTCAGTAATAGACCATATCTTTGTACTAAACCAGATTCAGGAAAAAAGTTATATAAAAAATATACGCATATACCCACTATTTATCGATTTTAAAAATGTAATGCGTACGATTAAATCAAACTAGACGAAGTATATAAAGCAATGAAAGAGATGGAGATTCCAGAAGAGTTAATTTGGCTAGTGAGGATGACGCTAACAAACACAACAAATAAGGTAAAATATAGAAGACGAGAATCTAATGACTTTGAAAGCAACATAGGACTAAAACAAGGCGACCCACTCTTAACAACACTCTTCAATATAGTTTTGGAACAGGTATTCAGAAGAATATCCTTAAAAATTCACACCAAGGACTTGCATATGCAGACGATGTTGTGCTACTCTCTAGAACCAAAGAAGAGCTGAAAATCATTCTCAAAAACCTAGAAAAGCAAGCTCTTGCATTTGGACTACAAATAAATGAGAAGAAAATGAGCTACATGAGTTTAGGTAATAAACCTCAAGAAGACCAAGGCCTAGAAATTACTTCGCTAGATATGAAGAGGAAATACAACTTCAAACTAACTGATAGTTTAGTGTACTTAATTGCCGAAATATTCAGTGATAGTAACCATAACAAAAACATCCTAAGCAGAAATGCTGCGGGATCGACATGTGCTGGTGGCGCTGAATAGTATTTTAGGAGAAAAAAAACCTTTTCAGGAATTTAAAGTTGAAACTATATAAAACAGTGATAAGAACGATAGTTTTGTTCGGGAGTGAAGCGTGGGTCCTGACAATGGAAAATATCAAGCGTTTGGAAATATGGGAGAGAAGAGTGCGAAGAAGGATCTTTGGAGGAATCAACTAAAATGTAAGTTGGAGAAGAAGAACTAACGCTGAGCTGGGAGAATTATTTCAACACACAAGTATAAAAGTGAAAGTGCAACAAAGCAGATTACGATGGTTAGGACAAATTGGTAGAATGGGAGATAAAGAATTAACCAGGAAAATATTCAGAAGTGAACCGGAAGGAAGAAACAGATAGGGAAGACCGACGAAAACTTGGTGGGACTACCTCAAAGAGCACATAAAGAAATACAAATTAGAGAACTGGCAGATCTTAGTACAGAACAGGAAACTATGGAGAAAGAAGATCCAAGCCATAAGCCTTTAGGCCTGCAGTGCTGTCATATATATATTATATTTGCTAGTAGAGACAATAAATCTTTGTTACTCATTTTTAAAGGCCGAATAAAGCTAAAAACTGTATCATGAAAAAGAAGATGCAACAGATTAATATATAGTTTTGTAAGGATAGCTCCGACGAAATTTTTTTGCAAACAAATAATTGTAATTATTTAAAATTTGCATCTTGCTACGTTTTAGCACTGTATTTTAGTGCGCGTTTTGAGTGGGAGTCACACGATGCGCGGCTCTGTGTCGTGCGTGTTTAACGCAGCCGTTTTCCCCACTATTTGAATCCTCAGTCTGAATTCAAGATAACGCGGACCCCAAAAGCTTATAAATGCAGGCGCTCCGAAAAGAATGAAGAACTCTTAGAGTCCGCTTACTTTAATCAATAACCTCTTCTAAACCCGAATAACCTAACTGGGCTGTGCACAAGGGGCCGGTTCAAGTGCCGTGCACAACAAACCTATTCCGAAACCCCGATCAAACTTGGCGCTGGTCTGTGGCGAGTTCAATCTCCATCGTTTCCTAGTGAACACTTTGGCGCCGGTTTAAGTGACGAACATTTACCTAGCAACCCGATTTGGATATTGGCGCTGGTCCATGCTACGTAGTTTCTCCCTAACACCTTGTATAGGATAACTCGAAATCTTCCAGGGAAGTTAGAAATCTGGGGCGATGAACACTAACATGAATTATCCGGAACCGAAGTTGCGCGTTACCAAATTACAGTAGTATAATATGGACAGAGGTTGACTCACCTTCGAGATCCACGAATACTGAAGCTCATACCTAATGAAGATCAGTTAGCTTCAATACAACATAACCAGTATTGACACCGTCAATCTTGGTTTTGTTCACAGAATTAAAAGGTTAGCCATATTGGAAACCTTCGCAGGAGACGAAATCCAATAGGCCACACCATCTAGACGGCACGAGCTAAACTCGACCTGTGGCCGAGGACAGAGGGGTTTCCGCCATTACTAACGCGTTCGATTGTTCGCCCAGAAGAATTTTATGAACACTGTATATGAATTACACATTTTGTTATATTTTATTAAGAACAACATTCTATTTTGTAATATAGTAGTATTAATGAACGTTTATTTTCGACTACTTTTCTTTGGATGTGTTTATAGTACCATGGCCCAAGCATAGAGCTATCCGAGGCCTAATACAACTGGGGAATAGGAGAATAATTTCCCAGGTTGTGTTACATTTTTGTAACGCCAGAGTGGAGAAGTTACAGTTCATGTATATGATAATCTGTTTTAGAAAATGAATGCTATCGTTATGGAAGCCTGTAAGCTGTATTCAAATTGAAACGAAATTAGTTTGATTCCAATAATAATATTTACCATCAAGTAATGATGTTCTACTATTTATAGTATAATATTACAAAAATTCAGAAAATCTATCTGTGGGTAAAGAGTAAATTTAATTTACCTGAATTTGTCAGAAAATTACCTCTTACATCGCCATGCTCTAATATTTATTATTTTAAATGTCAGATGGGCTTAATCCCAAATATTGAGGGTCATATATTTCCTTCATGTCATTAGGTAACCCGGTGCGCCAATAAATTTTGTTGTAATTTTATATACTACCGTAACAATTAATTTCAAAACATGTAGCTCTCTTCCGGGATGGGACATGCATTTTATATCTGCAATAACAGTTAGTAACAGCTCTTTTTATTCAAACTCAAAATTGGTTATATAGATTTCTTTAATATAAACTGTACGTTGACAGTTAACTTAACCTCAGAACTCGATAGCAATTGCCTATTTTTATTTACTTATCACAAATGTTGTTTTTCAGAAGCAATACAATTTTAAATGTTCAACATGAATTTTATAACGTTCTCTGTCACTTTGAAGTTTTTAAAAACAGCTAAGGCATGAACCGTTACAGATTTACATCAACTTCTTTCGTTGTCTGCATCATAGTCGGGGATGCTGACACTCCCATTATCAGACACGTGTCAAATCACAACACGGTGTTATAATACTTTCCGTCGTATTTACGTATAGGTACAAGGCGATGGTGTTTTATTCTGTTAAACACTAAACCAGGTGAAATGTTATTACAGGCCGAT
>OW679199.1:75718996-75869437 GCA_940337035.1 Agriotes lineatus
GTCGTTAACTAATTCTACCTTGATGCCGCATTTCACAACCTGGAAGTTGATTAATATTATGATTGTGTGCAGATAAATGCAGATCTAAGAACAGTTCTTTGTCGCTATATGACAATATGACGTTAAAAGACGAATGATAACTTTAAAATAGTACACAAGTTCATGAAATTTTTGCATAATCAATACAAACAATTTTGGTATTTTCGTGATAGTGCATTACAGCAAGATGTCTCGAGATCAGGGGGATGAAGGCGAGTAGTCAGTTAATTCCTGTCACAGCCCTGACTGCAGAATAACAAAATATTTCCGTGCTTTGTAGATGACTCTTACCTCCTCACTATTAACAATGTCTTTAAATTCTCGTTGTATCCTTTGTGCCGCGATATTTGCCAAAATTTTGTAGGTTCAGTACACAGCAGGAACAAAGAACAATTTTTAATGTACCTAAATGTCTTTTTGTCAAATTGACAGTTAATAATTTTTGAAAAAAACAAGCTTATTCAAAGCAACTAGATGGCGCGTTTTTTCTAAATTATGCAGAGCCAGTAGATATAGAGAGTACCGCCACGTCCGCCATGTTTATTCCTCTGACATATGCGTCACTTTGAGGTTTGTAACACAATTCCGTCAACGTGACGTTTGTTGGCAATCCAAAACTTTACTTAAAATTGGCAAGACTGTAAGTCTATTTCAAATTCGAGGTTAGCAGGTTAGTTTTTGCGTCAGTTTTGACACAAACTGGAGCAAAACATAACCTGCTAACCTCGAATTTGACATAGACTTACAGTCTTGCCAATTTCAAGTAAAATTTTAGACATACCTGAATCAGTCATTGCTGGTGGGAACAAAAATGGCGGCGATACCGGCATTTTCAAGGATCAAAGAATGGCGGTACTCTCTATATCTACTGGCTCTGAAATTATGTAAGTTCTATTAAATAGTACCATGAGATAAAAAAATGATTCTGAGCAGGCCTTGATATGTTTTATACGTTTGGCAGTACTGAAGTGTATCGTCAGTCTATGTCAAATTCGATATTAAAAGGTTAGGTTTTGTTTGTTGTTTGACACAGACTGACGTAAAACTTAACCTGCAAATCTCGAATTTGACATAGACTGACAATACACTTCAGTACTGTCAAACGTATAACACATTTCAAGGCCTGCTCAGAATCATGTTTTTTATCTCATGGTATATTATACAGGGTGATTCTTGACTTATACGCATAATTGCGAAGTCTGATAGTTCGTTATGTGTAGTGATAGGTAATTAAAAAAAGCGTAGTAAAAGTTTTTTATTAACGGAAATAACGAATTCATTATGTTGAGAGTGGTGAACTAATAAAATATAAAATTATGGCATTTACCTTCAAATCTATCTGTCACTCTCCGTCAGTAGTTGTCAAAGTAGAGCTGCTTTTATTCGCAAAAGAAACATTATGGTACCTAACTTCACCTACGCAGAACTCATGGACATGGTATCAACGTACGGGGAAGTACACCAAAATTCAATAGCTATAGCTCAGCTTTATGTACAAAGGTTTCCTCAATGATATCATCTGGGCCAAGAAACTTTTCTACGTGTTGTCCAGTAGTTACGTGTTGTGCAGCATGGATTCGACGCTCGAAAACGAGTGAAATCACTTCGAACAATTTTTGTAATACTTCAGTTTAAGTTACATAATTAATTCGTTATGTCCGTTAATAATAGCTATTTATGCAACAAGTGCTAAAAGTTGACATTTATGCACGAGACATGAAAATTATGAAACGAAGCCGAATGCTGAGTTTCAGAACATTTCTCGTGCATAAACGACTTTTAGCACGCGTTGCATACAATATTTTATCTAGTACGACCTTAATTTTACTGTTATTAATCCATAAATATCAATTTAACAAAGGTTTGCATCTGCGACACTTTTAATTTATGTCATAATAAACAGTAGGCCATGCCGCGCGGGCGAATGTTTGCAAATGACAGTAGTCAAGGTCAGTTACAAAATGTAATTATTAATACTCTACATCTGACTGTATTCATTACATAACGCTTTAATTATTTCAAAAACACTTTACCTGTAACGCAAGAAGCAACTAGAATAACTTTACAACTTCACTTGCAGTTCGAAATTGTAGTTTTATAACCTCACTTCACTTTTAGCACATGGGCTAAAAGTAAACAGCTGATTTCTTTAACCACGGTAAACTATAAAACGTCACTTTTAGTGAAACAAGCTAGCGGTAAAAGGCCTACTTTTAGTAGTGGTCGTAGATAAAATACATTTACCAGACTTTTTTTAATTACCCATCGCTACACATCACGAACTATCATTCCTCGCAATTATGGGTAAAAGTCAAGAATAACACAGTATACCAAGGGACAAAAGTGCATCATTTGATCCCGCCAGTGAAGTTTATAATCACTCAAGGGATTAAAGGCACTTTGGTCCACAGATATATACGCTATTTTTTGCACTCCCTGATCACAAATCATGAAATAAATCTGAAAAAGTTTTTAATCATTTCAACTTTCATGTCAACAGACGTATAGTTTTAAAGTACTTGAATTTTAATATTTTAATTTAACGTACTAGGACTTTAATGTTCCATTTTTTGTATCATAAATAATTCTATGGCCTCTTTTGCCGCCGTAAAGTTTTACTTTTTTGTACATATCTGTCAAATGTTACTTTTTTTGTACACATCTGTCAAACTCTACTTTTTTGGAACTGATCTGTCAGAAACTACTTCATGATTTTGGATTTTGCGGGGAGCAAACTTAGGGTCGCACCACTTGCAGCTTCCAGAATTTCACCGGGAGTGTCTGAACTATCGCTATCACCCATTTTAAAAGGTTCAAAACACAGGCGATGAAGCTTAATATTTAATTTGTTAGGAGATGCTTTTATTTTTAGTTGTCTAAATACTTTTGTTTTTAGTGGTCTAAGGTAACTATGTTTTTCAAGAAAATGTTCAGAAAAACATAATTTTGTGACCAAATGTTTGAATTCTTTTGTAATGATCGCCTAAAAAATGTTGTGTGCACCTCGGCCAAAAAACATCACTTTTACGGCCTTGATACACAATATACTACTAAAGTACTTGAACTTTAATATTTTACTTTAAAGTACTAATGTTCCATTTTTTGTACCATAAATAGTCCGAAAAATGTAATTTTTGATATCAATATAAAATAAATAACTGTTAAAGCGGCAGTGTAGAACGTCGAAGTCGTCATTAAAATACGAGAAATCGGCAGTGAAGTAATCCATTGTTTTTGTAGGCGGCGGGGCCAACAAAAGTTGGTTAAAATGCTGTAATTTCCCGATTTCTCGTTTAAAAAAACATAATGTACCCCTCGGCACTGAAATTTCTTTTTATCCCTCATGTTCTTTATTTGCCTTGGCCCTACGCACCTCGGCAACTAAATTCACATTCGTGATAAAAAGCTAAACTTAAGTGCTTTGGTATACAAACGGCTATTTTTCAATTATTTATTTAAAATCGTAGAAAAGTTAATATCTATAACTTGCTATGCTTATTATACAAATAACTATTGTATGCGTTGCTATACAGAAAAGTAGTACCACTTTTCTTAACGATTTTATATTTAGGAATACGGTAAATTCTTCTACAGTATATGAAGAAAAATAGCAAAAAGATGTCGAAGAGAATGCATTAGAACGAAAATAGGCTACCTCACTTCATCCAGCTGATATATTGAAAAAAGTATATTATTCCGGTCTCGGATCCGGTGACACCATTCACATTTGGGCCACACTCAGAATCACAGATCGAAGAAATATAGTAACAAGGTCTATACATCACTAAGACACGCACCTGACACAATGGTTGCTACGTAAGCAAAAAAGACGCGCTCTAAATGTGTAACTTGGAAACAAGGCCAAGTTGAGCACTGCACCGTCAGAAGTATCGGTCTCTACACCGATAGGTAAAAAGAGGTTACTCAAAATACAACACGTACATATTATTCAATGAGTGACTAATTTGCACATTAATTCACGAGAATAAAATCCAATTGGATGACAATGATCGAAAATAGGCGACAAAACAATTTTCAAGAAGCAAAAAAATCCAATGAAGTTTTCAGCATAAAATTACATATGTTAGAGATAAGAAGCACTTGTTGGAAGATCCGGAAGAAGTCCTGTAAATGTTGGCAGCATATTTTAAAGAAATTTTAAATGTAAACAGAGGGATGTGACAGACCTCTAGAACTTAAAAAACTGAAGGTGAAGAAGAAGCCAAACCTTCAGAGCGTCATGAATTCAAAAAAGCTACACAGTCTCTGGAACCATAACCAGCCGGACAGACAAACTTGTCGCAGAATTAGTTAAATATAGATGAGAAGCGCTACTACATAGAACAGTTAAATGGATTTCGCTACTAGAAATTGTATACAAGATTTGTCCGCTAAGTATCCGATCAATAACAGAATCGCCCCAACGTTTTTCCCTATTGTAATTAAATTTAAAGGTCTATTAGAGGAGACCTTATACGTACATAGTCTTACCTCGACTTCAAATATAATATCGCACATTATATTATTGATGATTGAAGAGTCCTGTGTGGCAGTTGAAAACACGATCACATTCAGTGTATTAGCCTCTCAAGGGGTACGTTTCTTCTTAATTGCCCGGGGACCGTTACAGCTGGCAACAGTTATCTTCCATTCAGGACAATTAATGGTCACTTCTTCTGACTACGTTGGCCTTTCTGGCTGGTTATTAAGTTATTATTATTTTACTTAATTTATATTTGGTAATGCCAAAAGGTAGTTCCGAGTCAAGGTTCATGGAGATTTGAAGTGATGACCGCAGTATATCGCATAATGTTTATTCTTAATTTTAGTATACAAAGTAGCTTATGATATGTGAAGAAAATGTACATTCACGAAAATTCATAAAAATTCGACTTTCTTAAGGGAACTTTAAGCTTCTGCAGACAAACGTTAGGCGGGGCTGCAACCCAATATGCAGTAAGGTCACTAAATCACGTTAGCTACGGTTAGCACAGGTAGGGAAACACCATTTGACAGGTTCAAAAAACGAGTTTGTCAATGTCAAATTTACCATAGGCGCTACTAGTAAGGGCATAAATATTTTTTCTTATTATTAATATATCCTTCGAATGCAATGCCACAATTCTTTCTCTAGGTTGTAAGTTAGGCAGATGATCGTTTTTAACCGCAATTTAAAATGTGTTTCGTCTATTGACCCTGAAACTTGAAGATCTGGAGAAATATCAAGGGTAATTTTTCACGATTACACATCATTTACCTTAATTATGACCTGAAGAGATTATTGTAATCTCGGATTCCCTAGCTCTCCCGACGAATTTTGTCAAAACGTATTAATATTTAATAGCATTATGGTTTTCATTTGCTGCGTTAAAGGTTGCCTGAACAACACCATAAAAGGGTATACACTGTTTCAAGTCCCTGAAGGTAATTTAAACTGCAATATTTAGCAATACTTTTTAATGAATAACTTATTGCAAATTAAGGACCAGGAAATAGCATAAAACGGCAGAAGTGGTTGAAAGAAATAAATAGACCACTAGACGACATGCATCATTTACGTGTATGTGAGGTACCGAAGTATTGGAATGCAGCGAGCGGTACAAAATATTCGCTAAAGCTTTATATTTGTGATAATTAATTTTTTTAAGGTGAAAAACGTTTACAAATAATTCTTTATGTAATATTTATTTATTGCGTTCACGTTAGGTACACAAACTTCAATTTATTTCTGTTATAACCTATAAACTGATTGGGTACGCCACTGACAAAAACGAGTTTGGTTTGACATAAATATCACCGAGTTTCCCTACCTGTGTTAGCGTAGCTAACGTGATTTAGTGACCTTAATATGCAGCTTAGGAAGTTCGACGAATGACCACGAAGCTAGCTCTGGCAGCATTCGGACGTTATCAGCTGCATACTGTAAACAAGTTACTTTATTGGTAGCTGAATTCTTACTCAAAGTGCTCCGGTGATGATTTCGGGTGCAGAAAACTGAAGCGCGGAGAGGAAACTACTGCAGACTGGATGGGACTCAAAATCCCTTTCCGGCATCTTCTGCGGTTCCACGGCCCGAAGTGGAAGTACGTTTGTGTTAGGTTTTGTTGTGCTAAACTTTGGGGCACCCCGCGCTGTTTTTAAACAGCGGCGTCTGCGGTGAGCTTCGTCCTCTATGGGTGCACGGGTCTACAGCCGGACGCTGTTATCAACCTAGATCGATAAAAGTTTGGAAAGTGGGCTAAAAAATAACAGGTGTTGAAATAAATTACACCTTTAGAGTGCTGTGGCCCCACGAGGTATAATTTATTTGAACACCCGATATTTAGTTATCTGGAGAAAATCTTTAAGCCTGTCAACATGATCTTCCAGGATCACTGCGACTTAAAAGTTAGGTAGTCGGACAGGATATCTGGACAGGAGTTTGTACTGGGCAGTTTTACTAATCTAGGCAATAAAGGAAGGTGTAGCCCAGGCACGGATTCTGGTAATTTTTTCTTCGCAGGAAGAAGCTGGATTTAAAACTTGCCTTACGCGATCTCGTTTCACAGGAAGCAACAACTCACTTGGTCGGTTTGAGGACTACACTGAAGGCTGGTGCCTTCGGGTTCTGGACTGGAGGCGACTTGATTAGCAGGATTTAGCGAGGTTAGTGACTTGTTGGGCCTTAAGCACTCCAAGGATCAAGGGTGCTCCTGGTTGGAGCTCGATTTAAGTTTGTGGCTGGACTCAAGTGTCGGTCTCTTATACCCGTTCGAGGCGTTTTTCTACTTCGCTCGTCTGGGAAATTAAGTGGGGTAAACGGGGGGAGAATAGAATCGGTGTACTTCCGACGTTTTTATAATACAGATATCGCAAAAAACCATGGATACTGCTTTTGAATACACTGTAACACCTGGATTTTACACTGCAACAGCGTACTTCAGTTTTGATCTCAAAAGAGGATTCACACGGCTCTAACATTTTTTGAAATTATAACACGTCCGCATTATAAAATATAGTATATAATTTAGAAGACTCTCAGCGCTGGGCTGTATTGGGTATAGCTTAAAAACTCCCGTCCGCTAGACTTCCAGGTCTTAGCCATCTAACGGTAGGAATCCCAGTTAAAAATAGCTCAGAGAATTTGACGATTTCATACCAGAACCATTATTCTAGAATTCGTTCCTTAAACTGAAGTACGATGTTACGAAGGTTAACACAACGTTCGAAAGGTAATATCTTGGGTTACAAAATCGAGGTAGACAAAATGTCCCATTGCTCTTAGCCATTGCATTGAAAATAAGCCGATTATAGTACATAAGTAGGTACATAATTCCAGAACCATTAGTCCGTTCCTTCAAACTGACGTGCAATGTTGCCAAGGTTAACACAACCTTCGAAAAATAATATCTGTGGTTAGAAAACCCAGGTAGACAAAGTTTCTCATTGTATTGTCTCTTAGCCATTGCATCGTAAATAAGACGATATTATAAATAAGTACATAATTGCAGATAATACACTGCAGTTTGCATCAAGCATTCATTGCTTTGAAATATAGAAATTATTTGTTTTTATTTTATTTCCTTGTTTGTATATTTCTTAAACAAAATAAATAGCACAGTTCCTTATTTTCACCAATAAATTGTTAGGCAGCTATTAAAATCCAACTGGCAACAAACGGTAAACGATGTGGAGTCTTTATAATCGGCTCACATGTTGTTTTTTATTATTTTATCGTTCGTACTGAAAAATCTTTAGGAACCGCAGTTTTGCATCTACTTTCGAATCGTGTATTTCTTGTGTTTTTATTTTCAACTGTTAACCAGCAACTTGCCGTCTAAACTCTAAAATTTCTCGGTAGGCCAGTACAAATGCGTATCGTAAATTTAACGTCTTAAATCTTTTCGCGCCGGGCATGGATTTAACTTGCGTGCCGCCCAGCCTGGCTCGCCGAGCGAAGCGCGACACGCATATCAACCAAATCACGCAGCGGAGAATAAATCGTATTTTTTACAACAAAGCAATGCAGATAATTCTTTCACTAAACATTTCTTCATTCTTTTCTACACATTTCGTACTCTGAAAGTATACATTTATGTGCAATAGTTTTCAAAATACCACGATGCTGAAATTTATACCGCGCATTCCCGGTATGCTTTGTTTAAACAATTTCTGTAGTATTTGTTAAACATAATTTTGAGATTAATTTGACATTCTGAATCTAGAAAGAATAAACTTTCCACTAGTTCAAGACTCTTTGAGAAATATTCAAATCTAAGATTCTAAATGTGATTTACGGATAAAATTAATCAATTTCAATAATGAAAAAATCGGAAAATATTTTTTTCTGGTTTTTACAGTCGCAAAAAAATAGAGCCATCCACGCTTAGATCAGCAAGGAAATACCAGATAGTGTAGATCTTCGAATGCACACCCTATGATCGAATTGATGGTCCCTGATTCCTGATTATAATATGCGTTTCCCGCATATTTGAACGTTTGCGATTTACGTATTTATGTTTCCCTCGACCTGAAAAGGTTAAGGGCGTTTAAAATCTTCGCAAGGGGTTACTGTAAACTTCTGACGTCAGCTCCTGGACATCTGGAACGCGGCCTTGGATCCTTGTTAGGCCAACCGCCCCCATAAAATAAATGTAAAAATACATAGTAAATAAAAATGTATGAAAGATGAATGGTCCTCGACACCGAAAGGTAAAAGATGCTAAGAATATAAATGAACGAAAGAATGAAATCCTTTAATTATTATTTATCAATAGAATGTTCTTTCATGAGCTGCACCATCTCTCTATTATTTCCCGCATCTCTTATTATTCAATCACATACCATTATTTTTCAAAATGCAACTAATCGTCTATTTTTATAGCGCTAAAAAACAAAAATGTTTCCTTGGGATTTTATCAGTTTATTTTTATCACTTGTATCCATGAAAGCCACCAAATGTTGTTTTAATCAAAATGGTTTTTCAAAAGGCGCATTGTACGTCAGCATAAATGTCGTATTCATTGCGTACTGACTACTGATAAAAATGAACCGATAATTGAGAAATAGTGTAGTCGCTCGATTATGTGAACTTGTCCATACAACCTAGGTGCTTTGTTGCGATTCTATTGTGCACCTATTCGATCATAAGGTCTACGCTAGTCAGTTCCTATTTCGCGCGCTTGTGCCACGTCTACTTCTTGGACTTGCAGTGCAAAGCTTTATAAGCTCGCTTTTGTTTCCGGAACGGTATTCTCACTTTGCTCGGCGAATGGCATGAAGCTGGTTCTAATGTTAGTAGAAAAGTTTAGGTGAATTCATGGGCTGCAGATGGTTTGTTTTGAGTAATGTTTGCCTGCGCCATTTGGAGGCGGATTTGAATTCCTAAAGCACTTATGAGGGAACTGTAGCTCCACGCCATTTTTCGGCGGAGCACGCTGCCCAGTGTTTGTTTGCACGTGCCTGGAAAGTTCCAGGTCAGTTACCGGAGGGCCGTTAGGGCAATAATTGCAGAGGTGGTCATTTCTGCCACGTGTGAGATGTGGGAGGCCGTTTAGAGCTGTATTAGGATCCTGTTACCGTCGTGGCCTGCTTTAACCCCTGCTGCGTACGTTTCTGAGAGCGCAGGAAGGGACTCGACCCAGAAGTCTACCTCCAAGTCTAAGCATCCCCCTTCGTGTTGAAACTTCTTCTGGAGACCAGTGTTCTGTAGCACGAGATTTTACCAAACGTTTGAAAGCCCGGATAAGCGACGTGGCCTTGAGAATTCACCGCATCTGAAGCACGTCAAGCGTTTCCTTCCAAACCAAGGAACTAAGCAATCACCATTGCTGTAATTTTGCCTGTCCGTTTGATTTTTAACGTGTGCAAAAACACTTTATGGCAAATTTGTGAACCTGTAAGTACTAGTTTGTAAGTTTTTGATCGATGTACCTCATATTTATAACTTATTAATCATAGTTCTTAACTTGTGGCAACCTACGAGTTCTGATTATGATAATACTATGATTTCACTGTGATTATACTGTAATTATACCAGCTATGGGGTTTGATTTAGTTACGGCTATCTGCATTATTTGAAACCTTTATTTCAGGAAATATATTTGTGTAGAAGTTATTTGACTTTACGAATTCTCGTTTTGAACACCTGGGTACACTTGCCATTATTTGACAAAAATTCGTTGGCGCGTTGGGCATATATCTTTGTTCTGTTCTACCGGTTACTACTTTAAAGATCTGTAACGCCTTCTTCGACTGAGCTGGCGGCCGGCAATTGCACCCGAGTGTACATGTGTAAACTTTCTGGAAGATTTGACCAACGAATTAAATTGAGCTAACAGTTTATTAAATCGAGTGTACAGTTTAAAATAGGTTTATTGCATTTATTAATTTGAATACATTTTATAAATGAACAATAATACGTATAAATATGTATAAAAACGAATTAATTTTGCTTTATGGTGTAGCTTTAAATCTATAATGTACAATTTTGGTTGTTCATTAGGGTGGTTCTAATTTAGCAACCTCGAAATTTTGTTAGTCGAACCCCCTAAAGTTGTTCCAATGCCAAACAAACTAACTCATAAACATTTTGTGCCCAATCGAACAATATTAACACGTACCACTGAGCCTCGGAAGTTTCCGAATTGTAGATTTTAATTGAATTCACTTGTTATCAACTAAATTTGAGGAACCAGAAGTGCTATCGAAATTTTGACAATAACATAAAAAAAAAGGAAATTTAATTTTCTACATTTTTAGTTATATACAATTTCTTTCCAAATCTACTGGATGTTAAAAAACCGCGTGAAGTATTAGAAAAACGTAATAATTCCAGATTTTTTCTGTTTATTTTTAATTTGAAAACGTAGAGGTAATAAAATTTTGAAGTAAATGCAATCCTTTATTCAATTTTGGGCTAATTTTGATAATACAAGTAAATAGATCTTATGATAGACATATAAATGTGTAATGTGATTTTAATTCATTTCGCTTCGATAATTCTTACTGGGTATCGCCCTGTACTAGTAACATTCGAATTCATCTCGGTGAGTGTTGGGATGCCCGTTACCTATAAATTTCCATTGTAAGCGCTTTCTTGGGAGCGCGCAGTTCATTATAAACATTACCGTTTAGATTATGTTCGCCGAAGAGTGTGTTCATAAAGTCACATTTTGTGTCATTTTGCAGACAGTGCAGTTTGGCGGCTCGCTCAATTTTTGCTTCTCCATAAATTTAAACCTTTTAGAAATAAGCTTTGGGGACTCCTTGATTCCCGCGTGTAGATGCAACGCTGTTTTGAAACCCAATTCTGCTTTCCGATGGTTTTAGTTTCTGGAATTTTCCTTCAGGCCTTGTGCTTGATGCATCATTGCAGTAATGTAGTCCGGTTTTGTTTTTCTGTTCTTTCCGTGGCGACAGTTTGGCGCTTTGAAAAGCTTGTGGACTTCCTAGTAATTATTCTTATCGGTCAAGACATTTAAGCCTTCTGGAATTTCTTTACGTAGTAAATTCGTTTATTTTGGAACTTTTCTATATCCTTCATCGTTTGATCGGGGCTTTCCCGAAATCCTGTAGCCAGATTTCGCCAGCTCAGTCATTGCACCTACGTATTTGCCTCAAGCTTTGGCGAAGGGAAGAAAGTTTTGATAAGCCTTTTGGTCACCGTGCATATGGAATTATTAATTTCAGAACCTAAACCTTCCTTCCGTTGGACTGTTCTCAAGCCCTGTGCATTTGTCTCTTTTGCCGAGCAAGCTCTAAGATTTGGGCTAGTGTCACTTTTTGTTGTTAACCTTCTAGGAGGGTGGCCATTAAGGTAAGCCATTTGTTTCGAGGCCACCCTGTGTATGTACCTGCAGGCCTGGTGGAGTTTAGGTAGCGACGGTGAAGAGGCAGCTTGCAGCGAACTCAGTGCATTTCTGGCATAGATTTCGTGACGTTTCTTGCTTTGGTCACGAAATCAGTTCGTTCGAAAGCAAGTGGCGCCTGGAGCAATATTATTTTGAGCAAGAGTATAGGGTAAGTGCTGTCGGTTCCTATTGCGCTTTCGAATTACGCCTTCTCGATTGAGCTAGACCGAGGGTAACAGGAACAACTCCATCTGTTCCGACACATTTCAAGAGCTGTGTTATTGCGGGAACCGGCGAACCCTTCACTTTTTTCCCGATTTTGTCTTTTAGAACGACCGATGTCGATTGAGTTAAATTATCCTGTAACAAATGTTTGAAATTCAGTAATAACATTTTTTTACCTATTTTAAGCATATTGAAATATTTTTAGAATCAGTTATTTAAAAAAGAAGAAACTCGAAATGTCGAACACAGTTTCTTTGTTTGTCAATGAAAACCAGATGTTTCGAGGGAGGATATACCATTAGGGGTAGTTTACTGTAGTGGCGTCGCTAGCATGTCATTTGTTTTTCGGACCAATCAACCAGAAAGAGAGATCCGACAAACAAATGACATGCTAGCGACAACACTGGTTTACTGAAATCTGGAACCCTTATTCTGTTACTCTAGATGAAAGCTTTGGGAAAGGCAAACGGTATTACTTATGTTGCGTGTTTAAATATTTTGAAGTAGTGTCGTGTGTATTTTAAAATTATAAAGCATAAAATGGCATCAACGTCAAAGGTTCTTCGTGAAAAAAACTAAACATTTTTTAAAGGAGATGATGCACTTCAAATTATAGGTAATAAGTCGCCCTCAAACAAACAAGTTTTAAAAGTACTTTTTTTGAATATGCGTATAGTTAAATTAAATTTACGTGAAAGTACAAAATTAATTATTCAAGCAGTAGTTGTGTTTTGGTAAAAAGCACGGATTCCAGCCAGCGGCGCAGGAACTACTGTAATTATGGGGGGGGGGGGGGGCAAAACATTTTCTTGAATGGTTTAACATGACTAAGCTTGATGTTTGACTGTTCCAAAAACACTTTATTATTTAGCGTTCATAAAGTGCCGCTTGTCTACCTGTCCGCCTGTCAATGTTCAATAGTTATTATGAAAATAAATGTCATTTTATTAAAATCAGAAAAGATTGTATTAGGTTACTGAAAACTTTACAAATAATTGAAAGAAATTCATCTTTAATACCTTATAGTAATAGATCGTTATTCTTGATATTAATAACTCAATTAACCTAGAAGAAGCGCACTTCGAAACTATCAAATGTTAGAATAGCAACTTGAATTTTCTGTGTGTAATATAAATGATATTGTAGTTAAAATAATATCTTCTGCAGTGCAGTCGAACGTAAAGCTTTGCTTGCAGCTCGTACATAATCAAATCATATTTGCCTCGTCCTCTTTACCACTACGCTACGCATAAAATACTCCAAGAAAGTCCTACATTTACATACTTGATACATAAATAACTATAATAGTTACAATTAAGCTAAAATGCTTTTTTCTCAATTCCGTCTATCTCTCTGTCTGCCTGTTGGCGGTATAGCTCAACAACTATTTATTAGAGAAAGGCGATATTTTGCATGCAGATTATATACCTACCTGGCATAAACCGAAAACATTTCAGAGTAATATATACAAGGTGAGCACCTTAAAAAAATTAAATTTTGTTTATTTTTGCTTTAACTGAGAAATAGATAAACGTAATAATTTGTACATAGCTCAGGCTCTGTCATTGTCAAAATGAGACCTAGCAGATACAGGGTAACCATCATAAGTGGGACAGAATAATATGGTGTCTTTCTAATGCAGCAGAAACTCTACTCGAAATATTCGCCTGAGGGCGCAAATTGATGTAATTCACATTGTTTGCAAATGGATGTAATTCATACGAGGGAAGTTCAGTGTAAACCCCTTTACAGATTTTTTCATATAGAAATGCAATCTAGGGAAACCTTTAGGGATTAATTTCTGCCAGTGATACCTTAATAGGCTAACAGTAGATCCGAATTTTGATTGTAAAATTCTTTTTACCGACGAAGCCAAATTTTCAAGGAATTCTATTACAAATTTTCATAACAACCACATATGGGCTCATGAAAATCCACATAGAATTGTAGAAACGCATTTTCAAGAGCAGTTTTCATTAATTGTATGGGGTGGTATAATTGGGGATCATTTGATTGGTCCTTTCTTTTTGCCTGGTCGACTTACTGGTCACCCATACAGGTATTTTTTGCAACACGAATTGCCTTTATTAATCGAAGACTTGCCTCTTTTGCTGAGAAATAAAATGTGGTACATAGACGATGGCACCCCAGTACATTTTTCTATTTTGGCTCGTCAGTATTTAAATGAAGTGTATGAGAACAAGTGGATAGGACGGGGTGGACCTCAGTCATGGCCCGCTAGGTCTCCTGACTTAAATAGCCTAGATTTTTCCCTATGGGGGCATCTCAAATCTCTGATGTATACAACACCAGTGAATACCGTTGATGACTTACGAAATCGAATATTATATGCATTTGAAACCGTCAGAAATACTCCAGGGGTGTTCGAAAGAGTACGGGCATCAATGAGAAGAAGAGCGGAGGCATGTATAAAGGTTGGAGGAGGTCACTTTCAACAATTGTTGTAACGTAGTTTCCTTGTGATGGTTATTATTTTGGTTTTTTGTATTGTAATAAATCATTGCTACAAAAACCGGGCCATCCCAGCTTTAATTTTTTAACAGGTAGTGCAGAGCCGGATTGAGGATATGTGAGGCCCAGAGCAAATTTTTTTTAGAGGCCCTATTCCCATTTATGCAACGGGTACAAAGGGATCTAAACGATTAGAAACCGCACTAGATTATAACCTTCGAATCTTTTCGAGGCCCCCGAAATTCGGTGGCCCGGGGCTGCAGCCCCCTTAGCCCCCCCCTTAATCCGGCTCTGAGGTAGTGCCGACTAAACTGTCAAAATTAATGGAAACGAAAGATTATCCAACCAAAACCAGAGCCTACCAGGCCAATTTAAAAATTGGCATGCCCAATGATGTAATCACTACAGCGTAACCTGTATTCCAAATTTGAGCTAAATATCTCAAAAACTGCAGGAGTTATAAAGAAAAAATCTTGAAATTTCAACACCCTGTAGATCAGTAACGAAGCGTTTGCGGACCTATGTTTACCTCAATTTTTAGTCATGAAATAAGCCAACGAATTACCTCCTTTTATATGTTCTTACATGATATTTAGGAACACCCTGTATAGTTTTTTAGACATACAGTGTCCGACAAAAAGTCGGCATATGGGAAAAAATTATTTTTGATTTTTCAAAAAAAAATGTTAAGTCAATAATTTGTGCTTGCCTAAAAACCTGTTTAGCCCCTATCATATACTGGCTGTTTCCTAAAAAACGCCGCAACCCATAACTCCGTTGTTTTAAATTTTAGGCCCAACAAACTATATATATTCTTAAATGGCAAGACAAGAGTTACCTTTTGACATCGCCCGTTCGTAAATATCTTTCAACTGTTTTGAGAAAGGATGTTCAACTTTTTTATTTTAAACTGAACACCCTGTATATTTTTACATATTTGAATTCAGGATGAAATTCTGCATGCAGTAGTATGCTTCATTTATTTTTTTGACACTTAGAAATGTTTAAAATAATTTTTTAATATTGCATGTAGACAGTCGTACAGTACCATAAAATTTTCAAGTGTGCCGTGGAAAACAATCAGAATGTTCAAATATTTTATTTGAAACACATTTAAACAAAACTATAAAACGTATCTACAAGTATTGCTCCAACGGACCGCCACCTTGTTGAACACACAAGTGACATCTTCTAGTTACTCCATTGGTCGCATTCAATATCAAATTGGGGGGTATTTCGCGACAAGCATTGATAATCCTTTGCCTCAGAATTTTTTCATTTTCTGGACGTGTTCTTACACTGAAGAGGAAAACACGATGCTTTTCTTGTCGCTATGTCATTGTTTGACACTTTGACAAATGTAACATTTGACGTATTAACTTGACGTTTATCTATTATTTATTCGTTTAATTCTTCAACCAGAGATCATTCGTGCAAAACTCTTGTCTAGCAAGATTTTTTGTATTCGCTATGATTGCTAGAAGACAATTAAACTCAGTTAAACTCTTAAGAAAAGAACCCTCACGTTATGCGCTCATTGCTTTTCCTCAATTTCTTCTTGTTTAATTTAAGTAACCAATGTTTATAAAATTATATTATTCTCTGATTCTACTGTTAACATACGTATTATTGAAAAAAGTAACTTACTGGAGGTTGTTCTAGTAAATATATAATTGTCGATTTATTAAAAATTCAGTGTGTTACTACATTAAAGTAAAATGCTATAACATTTACTGCACAATCTTGCAATAAAGTATTTACTGTGATTCTATAAAAACACTTCCTATAAAATTTAAATGAGTTACTTATAGTACTTACTGCATTGTAGTTAAATGCAATGCAAATGTTTAGACATTAAGTGTTAACTGCATGCCAATTACAACTTTTAAATGTTTAGATAGACTAGATATTAATAAAAGTACTAATCAGGACTAGTTAATTCTATTTATTAAATTCTTTAAAAAACTGTATTGTAAATATGTTTTTCTTCAAACGGCAATAAAATATGGCATTATACTGCTGTATTGATGATGCTAAACAGTCACTTTATTGCCAAGCGGCAGATAATATTATCTGACGCTGACGAGCGGCAGATAAAGTTATTATCTGCCGCTGACGACTTTATCTGCCGCTCGTCAGCGGCAGATCAAGTTATTATCTGCCGCTGACAACTTTATCTGCCGCTGACGAGATTAAGTAATTTTCTTCGAATTTTGTTCACAAAGTTGTAAATAATTTGTTATAAAAACGTTTGAAGAAATGTTACGGTATCAAACGGTTCTTACGACGCCTGCCGATGGGCAGGCACCGATCGCTAGACGAATCCGGGAAATGTGGTACGCTCACCCTGGAAGATCGATAAAACAGGCTAAAGGCCCCAGCTGAAATGCGCTCAGGGAGATGGGCGGGGTTAACACCGATACGCCACAGGGCGAGCGTCACTTAATACGTGTTGATGGTTATCAAAGAATGGGCGCCACCAGCTCTGACTCGGGATCTGCACGTTCTGCCGGAACTGGACGGCGGAACGGGGCGGGGTTACAATCAAGTACTACTTCGGGTAGCACCTGAATAGATATTTCGAGGAAATCCGCGAATAACTATTTCGAGAAAATACGCGAACAACTATGTCGAGAAAATACGCGAATAACTATTTCGAGAAAATGCGCGAATTACTATTTCGAGACAATCGCCGTACAATGCCAGCCGCAGCCACCTACCTGGAAGGCCTACCCTCCGCGTCTGGTCCTCGCCTCACAGCTGTAGTGGCACAGCGACACAGTCGCCCTGTAATATGTATACACCAACACAATAGTGTCAAGAAGGAACAAAACGGCGATAATATTAATACGTCTATTGGATCCCTGGGGGTGATCTAAATACATACATATATACACAGATTACAAAACATCATGGTTTTTAAAAGGAACTTAATGGTTAAGCCCAGCTGGGGAAAAGCGCTTGATGCCTAAGAGGTTGGCGTACAGTCGAGTCGAATACCTCATCCAGGCCAGGTGTAATGGGCAAACGTGGGCTTAAACCCAACGGCCGGTCGCCGTTACGCGTGCAAGCAAAACCTGAATTCGGGCCCGAAACCTCTGAACACCCTGTACTAGGTCGTGATAAAATTTGCCCGGCGGCACAAACCAACGATAGTTAATCTTAAATTTAGGCGCTGACGGCGCTATCGATTAAGTGGGCTAATGACGCGCGAACTGACGCACACCACTGGCTTTTTCAGCAGAGTGTACTTTCACTGCACTCTATCACACAAAGTGTTCCGCCCACAACGTGCGATTATGATTGGCACCGCACTGCAGCAATTTGTATGCAAGAAGCGGTACTCACGAAATTAGTTGAGCAGAGCAAGCGTCAGTACGTCCAAATGCTATTTTTACAAGGAGTGTACCACGCTCTGGCGTCGCATTGCAGCAATTTGTATGCGAGAAGCGGTACTCACGAAATTAGTTGAACAAAGCAAGCGTCAGTACGCACAAATGCTATTTTTACATGGAGTGTACCACGCTCTGGCGTCGCATTGGAGCAATTTGTATGCGAGAAGCGGTACTCACGAAATTAGTTGAACAAAGCAAGCGTCAGTACGCACAAATGCTATTTTTACACGGAGTGTACCACGCTCTGGCTTCGCATTGCAGCAATTTGTATGCGAGATGCGGTACTCACAAAATTAGTTGATCAAAGCAAGCGTCAGTATGCACAAATGTTATTTTTCAAGCGTTACCTGGCTAGCTCGGCCATCTTGCAGATGGGGAAACTTCCCTGGCAGCAAATGGTATGCGGGACTTGGCATTACGGCGAAGCTCAAACGATGCGGAAGGCGAAAATGGCTGGCTTACTCACGAGTCCCCTTGTAGGGAGAAGTCTGCGACGACCTACCTAGGTTATGCAGAACTTGAGGACATCGCCGTTGCAATAAATGGACACAGCGATTATTATCCCGCACGCTTACTCCAAGAACTGCGGTTATTAAGCTAATAAATCGGCATGTTGCTGTGTTCCTGCGACGACTTGTTGCACCGAGAGCACCAACTGTTTCACACGTGTAGACTGTTTAGCGAGCCCCTGCCGACTGCCGCAATAATCGCGTGCGTCCGGTGCCCCTGAACTTCATGGGAAAAACGCTCCAGCCAATCCTAACACAGAATTTCCTAGACACGCGACTTTTGGCGCGAGAATGGGCACTACCCCTCCTTGTCGCACAAGCAGCGTAATTTCTAGAAGGTTCGAAAATCTTGCGAGCGTTAACACACGGCTATCAAAGCACCAACAACCCGCCCCAGATGACGAGAAATACTGCGCTTGGAGGCCAAATATGTTCAAAATCATTATTATGGAATTGCGCCATGAAGCCAAATAAGTAACTAAAAGGGTTTAACATACGGGCATGCTGCCCTAAAGCCTAAGTGGCTAATTAAATTACGGTTGGCATATTTGAGTTCGCTCGATGCTACAGCGCAGTCCGTGAATGCCAGACTCTGATTGGTCAGTGGTGCGCCGCGCAATGCTTGGTCAATGCCTCGTTTTCCTTTATGTAGGTAATTCTGTAGGCAATAAGTATAATGATTGTTCAATAGATCTAATACCTGCTTTTGTTTACACCCGGACTAGCTCTGATAAGTACCTACTGTCAACACCTAATTGCAACTTAAAATTGAGTAACATTCCAAAAATAATATGAACATAATACAATTGAAAACAAAATATAGGTTATAACAAAAATAAATTTTCATAGATCTTTTGAAGTACAGTCGTGTGCAAATAAATCTGGGACAATGGTTTTTTTCATATGTAAATTGAGTTAAGATTTGAAGCATATCTCCATGGATTTTCTGCTATCAGAAAGAGATACATTAAACTTTGACAAGTAAATGAAAATGTAGCTCTTTCTGATAGCAGAAAATCCATGGAGATATTCTTCAATTCTCAACTCAACCTACATATGAAAAAACCATTGTCCCAGATTTATTTGCACAGGACTGTACATCAACACAAACTGCAGTAGCTTTGCAAGAAAATAATATAAGCAGCGACTCCAACAGGTATTAAAAGACGACGAAATTCAAAATAACAAGTAAGTATAACTACTTATTTATTGTTTCATACAATTCAGCTTAAGTAGTTTCTGAATAGGATGATTTCTTAACACCAAAACAGGGTAAATCTTGTCTGTTCATCTATAGATAGATAGTTATTTATTGGTGCCAATATGCAACAAGTGCACTTACGTAAGTCAAAAAAAAAAAGATTACAATAAAATTAAAACTAATAAGAATCATCGGTTCAAATTCAAACGTCATTCAAGAAGGACACGAAGTTGGCGACCAATCAGAGCCCGGAATTCCCAGTCCGCGTTGTGGCATCGAGCGAACTCAAATATGCTTACGGTTGGGTGCCAAAATGACCTGACAGAAAAAATACTACATGTTATTCGGAGAAAAAGTATCTTTATGTGGCTCGGCTGTAATTATCTGCCTCGCAAGCTCGGCAGCTAACCCGTCCAGCCTCGCCACATAAAATACTTATAACTTTTGCTCCTAATAACATAATATACTATTGCCCTGTCGTCCCTGCAGTTTTTCAGAGACGTGTGTTTTCAATATCAAATGCTGATAGAATTGCTATAAAACTTCACCCATAATTTGAATTTAAATTTGTTTTGCAAATTCTGCCAAATCAGCTATTAAACTTGTGGTGGCGTAATTGTGTAAATAAAAATGCAAATAAATCAAAATTCAAATAATAAAAATATTTCTAAGCAATTTCACTAGTATAAGGAAAGTTTTGCTTAATGTAGCTAGAAAATTACAGTGTTCTATTTTATATTTTGCTACGTTGTAGAACTTGTCAGTAACTAAAGATGTCGCGCAAACTCGTGCCCTACTTATGAGTAAGAGATGTATTTTCTTTTTTGGTCTGTGGTCCGAATGTATCTTGACAAAAAATAATAGTGGTTTATGTAGTTATCTAACATTACATTTGCTATTAAGCCGTTCGCTGTATAAGTGGCTTCGTTCAGTTTGATGTTATTCGTTGTAAGTAAGAAGTCAGAATTTAGTTATAGGAAATTTGTTAATATTTTATAAAAAAACGTAAACAACTTAACCTAACTAAATTTCGCTTTGTATTTTGTTTTCAGATATTGCACTGAATATATACGGACTCGAATTTTTTATTACAATAATGGAAGTGGAACATGAATTGGTTGATCATAATTTGCGTAATGCAACGACCAGCATGTTACTCGAACCTTTCGGGAAACTGGAAGAAAATAAAGTAGTTGGTGACTTACATGTAAAACAGGAGAATGTTGAAGGCACTATCGACAACACGGCTTACCATAAATTGAATATTAAGCAGGAAGAAGTTGTTATAAAAGATGAATTGCTTGTTTCGTGTGCAAGAAGTGGAAGCGTCTCTGAAGAATCGTTTGTTCCTAAAGTTTGTGAATATGGAGCGGAAAATAAAAGTAATTTCTTGGAAAATATGCCGACTGACTCGAAACAACGTCACTCATGTTCTATTTGCAAGTATAAAACAACATGCAAGAGCAGCTTAGTTAGACATATGAGTACACATACAGGAGAAAAACCTTATTCATGTGATAATTGCGACTATAAAGCAGCTGAGAAGGGTAATTTAGTTGCACATATGAGTACACATTCAGGAGAAAAACCTTATTCATGTTCTATTTGTCAGTATAAATCAGCTCAAAATCTTAGCTAGTTAGACATATGAGGACCCATACAGGTGAAAAACCTTATTCCTGTTCTATGTGCGAGTACAAAGCAGCAGAGAAGAGTGTATTAGTTGCACATATGAGTACACATACAGGGGAAAAACCTTATTCATGTTTTATTTGCGATTATAAATCAGTACGTAGACGTGATTTAGTGAATCATGTCCAAATACATACAGGAGAAAAACCGTATTCATGTTCTATTTGTCAGTATAAAGCAGCACAAAAGTGTAGCTTAATTAGGCATATGAGGACCCATACAGGAGAAAAACCTCATTCGTGTTCTATTTGCAAGTATAAAACAACACGCAAGAGTAGCTTAGTTAGACATATGAGTAGACATACAGGAGAAAAACCTTATTCATGTGATAATTGCGACTATAAAGCAGCTGAGAAGGGTAATTTAGTTGCACATATGAGTAGACATTCAGGAGAAAAACCTTATTCATGTTCTATTTGTCAGTATAAAGCAGCTCAAAAGCGTAGCTTAGCTAGGCATATGAGAACCCATACAGAAGAAAAACCTTATGCTTGTTCTATGTGCGAGTACAAAGCAGCAGAGAAAGGTATGTTAGTTGCACATGTAAATACACATACAGGAGAAAAAGCTTATTCATGTGCTATTTGCCAGTATAAAGCAGTACAAAAGAGTGCCTTAGTTAGACATATGAAGACCCATACAGGTGAAAAACCTTATTCCTGTTCTATGTGCGAGTACAAAGCAGCCGCGAAGAGTGTATTAGTTGCCCATATGAGTACACATACAGGAGAAAAACCGTATTCATGTTCTATTTGTCAGTATAAAGCAGCACAAAAGGGTAGCTTAATTAGGCATATGAGGACCCATGCAGGAGAAAAACCTTATTTGTGTTCTATTTGCAAGTATAAAACAACACGCAAGAGTAGCTTAGTTAGACATATGAGTACACATACAGGAGAAAAACCTTATTCATGTGATAATTGCGACTATAAAGCAGCTGCGAAGGGTAATTTAACTGCACATATGAGTACACATTCAGGAGAAAAACCTTATTCATGTTCTATTTGTCAGTATAAAGTAGCTCAAAAGCGTAGCTAAGTTAGGCATATGAGAACCCATACAGAAGAAAAACCTTATGCTTGTTCTATGTGCGAGTATAAAGCAGCAGAGAAAGGTATGTTAGTTGCACATGTAAATACACATACAGGAGAAAAAGCTTATTCATGTGCCAGTATAAAGCAGTACAAAAAAGTGGTTTAGTTAGACATATGAGGACCCATACAGGTGAAAAACCTTAATCCTGTTCTATGTGCGAGTACAAAGCAGCAGAGAAGAGTGTATTAGTTGCACATTATGAGTACACATACAGGGGAAAAATCTTATTCATGTTCTATTTTCGGTTATAAATCAGTATGTAGACGTGATTTAGTGAATCATGTCCAAATACATACAGGAGAAAAACCGTATTCATGTTCTATTTGTCAGTATAAAGCAGCACAAAAGGGTAGCTTAATATATCGATATATCGATATGGAAATAATATCGATATATTGATATGGAAATAATATCGATATATTGATATGGAAATAATAACGATATATCGCCCAGCCCTACTGCTGAGTGCTGATTATCAAATATTATCTAGAATTCCCCGATGTGAAAAAAGTGTAGCATAAACAAAAAAACGGCCAAAAAGGATTTATCCACGCAAATTAATTCTGCAGACTTGCACAATATTTTTAAATTTAGGGACTTTACAAGAAGTCCTTATTTAAAAGTTGCAAAATGCAATACGTGTTAAATTCGGAGTACGAATAATATACTTTATATTGTTATCAATGTTATTATATTGTATTACATTATTTTAAGAAAATAAATTGTACTTATTAAAATATGTGTTAAACAGTGTTGAATTCAGACTGATTACTCCGGGGGGGAAACTGAAACGTATGGGGGGTATTTTTACCTATTCTTGCGCAATCCACCCTTTCTCTTATAGATAAAGAAACATGAATATGAAGTGGTAATGTTTCCAGGGGGAAATTTTGTATGGCCCGGGGGGGAATTCCCCCCCCCCCCCCGATCACCCCCCACGGATTCAACACTGGTGTTAAAAAATGTGAATAATTAGAATATATTTCTATCTTGCTAATTATATGTGTTACAAAAGTAAAAAATTAACAAATATTAGGTATTTATTTTACTGTAAAATGAGATGTGTATGTATGTACAACTGTACACCACAATCAATGCGTGATTATAACTTTAGTTTCTGAATAGCCAAATTCAGTTTAGATGAATAGTGGCAACCAGGGCTGTGGAGTCGGTAAAAAAAAATCCGACTCTGACTCCGACTCCTGATATTTTAGTAGTTTGAATCCGACTCCGACTCCGACAGTACTAGTATATTGATACTCTCTCCCCCCCTCCTCATTCCTTTTCATCTACCTGATAAGCTTTACCGGCTCATGACGAATTTCAGTAGTTTTGCGGATTGTGGTTGATTATAATAAATTACAAATATTGGATGCACGGTTTCTAGCAATGTACTGATTTGATGTACAAAGACACCGAGAGGTTTACAAACATAAATGAAGAAAAGAATAAAATTTACTTTAAGAAGAATACATTTTCTGACAAAATTTCATAAACCTACAAATGCCATTATTATGGCAAAAGCTTCTTACCTGCCTACTAAACTAACAGCAATAACTACATTCCTTAGTAGATTATTTTCTTAAGGGGTCATTTACTACCTGCTTATGTAGGCAGGCACGTTTACTGAGTCGTAGGAAATCCAAATAGTCTGAGGTCTGAGCAGGGTTGAGCAATTTAAATCATTTCATTAAAATAGAATTTAATGGAGTAATTATAAAAATCATTGACTTAAATAATATTTTTTATATTTTGCCAAATCAACACAAAAAAAAATAAACAAAAGAACATTGCCAATTAACCAAAGCCACCATGAACAGTAACAATACAACAAAATGATGAAGCCATTTTAACTTTTAAAATACATCTTGAAACGGTTGAAACATAAAAATATGGTGCACTATGAAAGTTAGAAATTATACGTAATAGTAATAATACGTACTATGCTTGTTTTATTGTTAATCACATAAAACAGTTATTGGTAAGATATAGAAAAACCGTCTACTACTCTGTGCAAGGAAAAAGTTCGCATTTTTAAATAGTTTGGTATTAATTTAAATTTACAAGCGGTGACCACACTGATTCTAGAACACAATGCACATTCATGGATCTATGAATTAATATATTACAGTGTACGTGCATTTTCATAAACTAACATAAATAAAGAAAAATTATTTTTATTAACCCTGAGTCCGTCTTCAAATAGTCAGTACTACAGTCGTTCAAATAGCTTGTTAGTTTTTGGTGTTTTTATAAAAAAAAAATTGTAAAGTGGGAGTCGGAGTCGGGTAATTTATACGGACTCCGACTCCACCCAAAAAGTTCCGACTCCTCGACTCCGACTCCCGACTCCGACTCTACAGCCCTGGTGGCAATGCAACAAATTAGGTTCGAAAATGGTTATACAGCACTCGAATGTTTTAAAGATTGCCTAATAGTTAACTGAAATGTCGTTTTTAGTGCACCCATATTCATATCGATTTTTGAAAAGACAATTTATGAATGTAAAATCTTGTTCTGCGTGGTTACAATAGGTCAATATGTAAAATAACATAGTAGATCATTTTAGATCATGAAGTATTATTATTAGGATTATTAAAACAAATTGAATTTATGGCACTTCAAATTAAGCGAATGTTGTACATGCGCAGATACAAGGTATACGGTATACATACAAAAAGTTATCGTAAACCAATCTAAACATTTACATGGTGATCAGTTTCTGACAACAGTTGGATTAGACAAGTGGAAACTACTAATTTGACAGCTATACAATAAATCTCGATATATATGTATTTATCGATAATACGGAGATAATTATGGCGATATCAATAATTATAGGGATAACTATAAATAACGATATTCGATAAATATCGATATCAGATATTTCAATATTCGGTACATATTCGATATTTCGATAAATATCGATATATTAATATTCGATAAATATCGATATTCGATATTTTGATATAACGATATGCGATAAATATCGATATTCGATAAATATTGATAGTCGATATTCTGATATTCGATATATCGATGTCCGATATTTCCATATATCCATATATCGATATGGAAATAATATCGATATTTATCGATATATCGCCCAGCCCCAGTCTGGTGTCACATATGAAAACGCATACAGGAGAAAAACCTTATTTCTGTTCGATTTGTGATTATAAAGCAGCACATAAATCTAGTTTCGTAGCCCATATGAAGATGCATACAGGAGAACAGCCTTATTCGTGTGCTATTTGTCAGTATAAATCAATAGTGAAGTATAAATTAGTTAAGACATATGAAGACCCATATAGGAGAAAAACCTTATAAATGTTTAGTTTGTAGTTATAAAGCAACGGAAAAGAGTAATTTAATTAAACATATGAAGACACACTAGCAAAAAACTTAGAGTGGATGTTGTTGTTGTTGGTTCAAGAATTGGTCTTCACTTTTGTGGTTCATACTGCCGACTTCTTTAGAATTTACAACTACAGTATACGAGGAACGGAAAAAAAATTTGCCTTTTTCAAAGATGAACTTGATTTTTATTTTGAAACGTTTTCTACAATTTTAACCTTTTCTATACCGGGTGTCCGTTCTCAAAGTCGAACATAGGCGATTAACATTGTATAGAACGTTTTTGCCGATTCCTGCTCGCCAATTCAACTTACAGGGAAGATAATGGTATCAATGGAAAGATAAAATTATTCCGCATCAAATGATACCAATAATAATATTCAAGATACGATTTTTATTTTAAAATGCTAATTTAAAACTTGGGAATTTTTAAATATGCCATGCCTTGCTTTTCAATTTCGATAGCATTTGTCAAAACAAATGGTAATTAGTTAGCGTAAATCAGATATTTTCCGTCAACGTCTGTTAAAATTATCTACAGAAAAATGAATTATTTCAATGAAGAACGAGTGAATGCACTAATGTTAATTGCCTATGTTCGACTTTGAGAATGGACACCCGGTATAGTCTCCTTACAAAACCACACATTTCTGCCACCGATGCTTCAACTTTAAAATCCCACATTTATAGAAGTCTGCATTTTGCTTCTCCAGCTACTGTGAAACTGCACTTCTGACACTTTCTCATCTCTAAAATGCGTTCCACGTAAGTCACTCTTTAAGTTTGTAACTAAGTAGTAACCAGAAAGCGCCAAATCAGCTGAATATGGTGGATGTGGCATTATTTGGAAACCCAATTCAGCCGCTTTTGAAGTTGCTGCAACGTAAGGGTGGAATGAGGCATTGCAGGACACCGTGGCTAAGCATTCCCCTGCGTTTCAGATTAATGTTTGCTACTTGTCTACCTGTCCACTTCGAAACTATCAAATGTTTGAATAGCAACTTGAATTTTCTGTGTGTAATATAAATGAAATTGTAGTTAAAATAATATCTTCTGCAGTGGAGTCGAACGTAAAGCTTTGCATGCAGCTCGTACATAATCAAATCTTACTTGCCTCGTCCTCTTTACAGCTACGCTACGCTCGCTTTGCATAAAATACTCCAAGAAAGTCCTACATTTACATACTTGATACATAAATAACTATAATAGTTACAATTAAGCTAAAATGCTTTTTTCTCGATTCCGTCTATCTCTCTGTCTGTCTGTTGGCGGTATAGCCCAACAACTATTTGTTAGAGGAAGGCGATATTTTGTATGCAGATTATATAGCTACCTGGCATAAAACCGAAAACATTTCAGAGTAATATATACAAGGTGAGCACCTTAAAAAAATTAAATTTTGTTTATTTTTGCTTTAACTGAGAAATAGATAAACGTAATAATTTGTACATAGCTCAGGCTCTATCATTGTCAAAATGAGACCTAGGAGATACAGGGTAAACATCATAAGTGGGACAGAATAATATGGTGTCTTTCTAACGCAGCAGAACTCGACTCGAAATATTCGCTTGAGAGCGCAAATTGAGGTAATTCACATTGTTTGCAAATGGATGTAATTCGTGCGAGGGAAGTTCAGTGTAAACCCCTTTACAGATTTTTTCATATGGAAATGCAATCTAGGGAAACCATTGAGAACAAACATTGTCACTGCATTGCATTGTGTTGGTACATAAACTTGTGGTTATTATATTTGCAATGTGGGTAGGTTTTATGTTGACTGATTGACACTGTAGTTATTTTAAACTGTAGTTCTGGCTATTATAAACTAAAATTGTTCTTAGTGCAATACCTACCAATTAGTTAAAATCAAATTATAAAATCACATTTCAAGTTTATAATAGCCAAAGCTACAATTTAAAATAATGAAATGTCAACCTGTCGAGATGGAGCCTAACCTCACCTCAAAAATTATAAGAAATTTATGTACCAACACAATTCAACCTAGTGACAATGCTTGTTGTCAATGATTTCCCTAGAATTTCGGCATTTGCATTACCATATGAAACAAAAATGGACTATATCGAATTCTCCGCTGTCTACCTAAAAATAAAAACTTGTTTAACCAATTCTTCGTGTTTTATTTCTGCACCACCTACAATAGAACGAGTTTTAGCATCTTGTATAGATTAATGGAAAACCCTATGTACACATTTTTAAAAACCGGGGGGGGGGGGCAAATAGTGTAATTTGCCCCACATTATATTCTATGAGGGGGAAAGCGTCCCCTTGCCCCCCTGTTCCTGCGCCCCTGATTCCAGCTAAAGAAAAACATCATTCTGTACAAAAGCTGGAATCATTATACTCTGAATGGAGGAGTCTGCAAAAACGAGGAAATAAAAGAACGGACTCAAAAAGGGAAGTAACAACAGTTGAAAAATTTCATGTCCTGCTCGATATCGCACATGCGAACGCTCTAGAATTAATAGATGTAGAAGAAGATAAACAGTTTTTGCTTCTTCAAAAAGGGCGACCAGGTAGTATGCTTGGTGTTGATATCAGGTTACATTAACAAGAGAAGAAAACTGAATAACGACTGGAAAGAGAAGATACAAGGAGAAAACGAACTTACGAAGGGATGGAAAATTTAAGTATATGTAATTGTTTAATTCAAGTTACAAGTAATATTGCGAAAAGAATTATTAAACTGATCGAAAAATATGATAGCTTAATTACAAAAAAAGAGGACCAAAAGCAGTACTTGCTACAAGTTGTAAGCGATTATCAGCGTCAATATCCGGATTCCCGTAAAGTTTTTTTAGCAACAAAAAGTAACTATTGTGGTATGTATTTTATTATTTTACATATAGGTAACTTGCTATATTTGTTTTATTCTTAAGTTTGTAAATATAATTCTTTAAATTTATGTAACTTCAGTAATTATTTGATATTGTTCGTTTTATTTAATTTGTAAATAAATATATTTGCTTAATTCTATTATATTTTTAATTATTAATATAAAAAAGCAAATTTCAAGAATTTATACCGTTTTTTAATACTTAGCGCATATTTTTTGAGATTCCAACAAGTTTACGAAGAAATTACATATAACTGAATTTGTAGCAAATTAAATTTCCTTTTATTTATGTCAATATCAAAATTTCGATACGACTTACTGTTTGCGAGATATTAATTGACAATAAGTGAATTAAGTTACAATCTGCAATATGGAAACTTCCAAGGCTCGGTGGCACATGTTAATATTATTCGATTGGGCTCAAATTTTTTTATAGGTTTTTTTTTCGGCATTAGAAAGGCTTTAGGGGCTGCGACCAAAAAAACTCGATTTTTTTTCCACCAAGTATAACCTAGAACCACCCTATTGTTCATATAAACGAATTGTTCATTTAATCGAGTATTTCGTCTTCTGAGCAACTACTATAGTTCACAAAATGTATTTCGGTCTCATAATTTTGCTCGGACAATGTTTAACTCAAGATTTGTTGATTTTTCGACAACGCCTTCAACAAACTAGCTTTGACAAATCTCCTAGCCTTCACCGTTCAGCTTGGGAAATTTGACAAGATATGTTAGTAATGCTTTTCTTTCAATTATATTGTAAATATATTGTGATGAATTGTTTATCTGTTTGTTTTATTTCGGTACAAAATTAACAAGTTAAAATAGGGGAAATTACCACACAATTCTCAGGTTGATTTTATACTGTGCTCAATTTGCCTGTCAGTAATTTAAGGCTAGTTAAAATGAAATGTATTAGCTGATGTTCAAAATAAAATGGTTAAATGCCCCTTTCTTACTATTTTATTAAACTGCATTATTATTTAAGCTAGCTCTCGGCAAAACACAAAACTGCTTATCTCAGGTTGGGTTCAGAATTTCACTATATTCACAAATTCGTAGCTCATTTTGATTATTCGTCCTTGAGTAGCACATATACACGGTTCTGGTAGATAAAATTTACAATCTGACAGATGACACCAAAATTTCGCCAGTGCAACAGCGATTACTTGAATGTTTTCACAAAATTTGATGAGGCTATGCAATTTTTGGATTATTAAGGAGTAGCTGGACCCTTGGATATGCAATAGGCCTCTTCAGCAAAGTTTAATCTCGTATTTCAATAAGCTTCCCAAACCCTGACACTCGATTTACAGCTAATTCCTACCTCGTAAAGATTTCAACTTTGGTCGGAAATGGTCGCACATGGCGCTGCTGGAATTTCTCTGCTGGAAACGCTTCCTTGGCTGCAACTTTCACTCAGGATGCTCCTGCAGACCCCGCTGATGTGACGCAGTGCAGATCTCTGGCTTCCGATGCTTAATTGTGCCGGAATCGAAGTTCTAGAATTTTAGTTGTCGGCTGCCGATCTTCAGTGACAGATGAGTTTGGAAAATTTATAATTTTATCGTGGCGGACATTGTCACAAACACTTCCACGGATGCACGGTGATGTGTACAATAAAATGCAACACTTTTTATAACTGGTAAACACATTTTATTTGCAAAAATATTAATTTGATGAGAGCACAATTTCGCTCAAACTGTCTTAATTTCCATTTCAATTGTTCTCCTATTTTTACAAAAACGCTGGCGGTGCTATGTTACCGAGATAATTGTTGTTACTTAGAAATTAGTTTTGATAGCAGAATACACAAATGGAGTAAAGTTTGATTACATAAATCTTAAATTAACATTTTCTTAAATCTAAAAAAGTGTCCTTTGCTTATAACTATCATTGTTCCTTCCATTACGCACACAAATGTTTTAAAATCACTGCTCTGCTTTTTCACTCTGTTTTATTAATGCACTGGAAATTGAGTTCAAATTTACACACGTTGCTCGCTTACCTTCTTTTCCGTTGCCTAATTTCGGGATTGCTCTTTGCAGTTTTCTATTATCCTTTATTCCGATCTCATTTACCTTTCAGGTTGCTTGCCATTCAGTGACCTGTACTTTTATTAATAATTACGCTCATTTAGTCTGCACATAACAAACCTTTTGTGTCAATTAATTTTGTTTGGCCTGGCTTTAAATATGCACAAACCTATTTTATTATATTACTTTATTCCAACTCTCTGAAATATGCTTTGCTTATGCGTGCCTTTATCCGTTTAATTACTACTTCTCGCATCTCATTACCAATGCATTTAATACTTTATTATTGTTTTAAATTGCAATTTCATAAAATATCTTAATTCTGTGCTTTATTGACTTGGTTAAATATTTTGCACTGCAAACATAGCCAAGTTGTAGGCTTAAAACCATCTCAATATATTAGGTTATTCGTGCATATCGAAAAAAATGCGGCGTCTCTGTCTTTGTGGTACTAGGAAAACATTGTCTTTTATAGCACATGTTAAAGTGTGCTTTTATCAAATCAAAACAAAAGGTCAAGTTTTACTTTAACAGCAAGGGTAGATAAAGTAGCACTTTAACATCAAGGATAGATAAAGTAATTTAATTTTCTAACTTTTGCTTTAAATTAAATATGATAGCTTCGTATTATCGTAGCAACCCAATCTAGCTACCGACATTTTGAAATGCGATTGATTGTCATTATTGTCTTTTGAAATTGTTAAAGTTCTTGCTATAGAAATAATAGTAATTTATTATACAAGACGATAAAGTTATTTCTATCCACTCTTGAATCATTAACGTCTCGACTTCGTCTCGACGTTAAACGATTCACTCGTGGATAAAATTTAACTTTATCGTCTTGTATTATAAATTACTATTATTTCTAGAATTTGCCAAAATCAAAAATTATTCGACCTTATATTATTCTCTTGTTCAACGCACGCAAAATTGACTCCATAAACTGACTGAACAAGCTTCATAAAAGCCCTTCCCCCAACGGGCTCGGGTTTTTGATTAATGACAACTAGACGACATCCATAATAAACAAACAAACAATTTGTTCTCTTCAATTTTGCTAGACAACAACGTTTTCATAAAGAGACACATTTTACCGATAACAATATATAGTCTTATAATATTACTGTTGAGAATACTGAGAATCAACGAGCAATAACAATAGCAACCAGTGTAATGTAGTGCCTAATAACTAATAAATATTGTAAAACAGCTTTTTATTCATATAGCAGGTAAGTACGATCAGGTTGGGGTCGATCTTAAAACCCGATGTTTGGTTCCAGCTCCCAAACCTGCATCTTTATTTTCGCAATTGTACAGCTAAATTCTTAGAAGTGGCTTGGTGAAAACGATCGCCGCGCCAACTATAGTTTGGAAGTTAAAAATGTAACAATATTTGATTTATTTTGTTAGTACCACTAGTTCTGCCCTCTGTGAAGGCCAGCTGCAATCCATAGCGGAGTCTTAAGCCAGACAGATGTCCCCACCACTAAAGGCATGCTCTTAACGTAGTTTAATAATTGAAATATATGATTTCAGTACTCCTCAAATCAATTTTGCTTCTAGCTTGTTCCGATTTACATTTAAAAACTGCACAGTCGGTACTTCAAGCTGGACGATTTGCATCTAATTTCATTCTCAGTTTTTGCACTGCATGTGCACAGTTTACACATTTTAGTTCAGCATCTGTCGCTTGACATTCACTGATTAGATGCGATTTTGGGCAAGCTTTGTTTGACCTGCATTCATTGGAAGTATTATTAAATCCACTGCACGAGAAATACCTGGTGACCTCTACAGCATCGTAAATTCTGCATCTATCCCAATTAATGTTTAATTTTTCTTCTCTTTTTAACTTGTAAGCCATCGTATTAACTTCTACATATACCGTATAATATCTTCTCCCATCTTTATTTTTATTTTCTTTAATATGTACTGCTTTAAAGTCAGCCTCTTGCACATCTAAGTAATTATACAATGTTTCGCTTAATCCACCTATTTTGGTCGCGGGTGGTAACTTCATGATTTTCTCCAAGTTTGCTTTCTACATTGACCAATTTAATTCAAAAATAAAAAATACATTCGAAGATGCCAAAACTCAGTGATGTCCCAAGATTACAAACGAAAACGAGAAAATAAGCAACCATACATGAAAACTGTTGAACAAAAGAAGAAAGTTACAGAACAAATACAATACAAATATAACAGAGTTAAGACGACTAAATAAAGAAATAAATAAAGCAATGAAAAGGGATGTAAGAAAACATAATATCGAGGAAATCACCAGAATAATAGAAAATAAAAAATCAATGAAAGTATTCAGACAAAATCTGGCGCTGGGAAAGAAGAACATATGGAAACTTACAAATCAGGAAGGCAGCGTCACAACAGACAGCGAGGAAGTACTGGCAACAGTGGAAAATTTCTACAACGACCTATATAAAGAGTGTAAAATAACTACTAGAAAAAATATTTCCCCAAAATAATAAACCAAGGATCAGAAGACATTCCACAAATAACTGTCAGGAAATTAAAACTGCGCTTTCAGAAATGAAAAATAATAAAACGCCTGGAGAAGACGAGATAGAAATAGAATCCATTAAACTAGGAACGACCGTACTATTAAATGCAATTAAAACACTTTTCAATGAATGTCTCTTGAAAGGAATAACTTCCATCACAGTGGCAAAACGCAATTATTATGTTAATACACAAAAAGGGTGACAATGCATTACTAGAGAACTACAGACTTATTAGTTTATTATCCCACATGTACAAACTGCTTACCAGAATTGTCACTAACAGACTTAATACTAAATTAGACTTTTATCAACTGTATGAACAAGCTTTGTACTCTGTTCAATGTCTCTTTATTTTTACACTCTATTACAATACCTACCACATTTGCTAACATGTCGAAGTCCTAAAAATTCTAAATCAGTAGGATCGATAGCTTTGTGTATTTCCTTTTTCTTGGGCTTTATTAAGACAACTGAATCTTATTTTTAACTTTTAAGTTTTTCAGCATAACTCATTTCTACCGTATCTTGCTTTCAATTACTTGTTTAATGCTGGTTTGTACCTTTTTGTTCGTTGCGCGAATTTATAATTCCTTGTAAATCAACCAATCTTTGTAATTGATCCTGCAGTTTCTTGTTCTGTTCAATTAATCTTCCACACACATCCTTCCAAGCTTCCTTCATGTTCTCTAATAAACTGTGCATATTATTAGTTTTTTATCGGCGCAAGGCTAACAATACCAACCGATACACTTTCTGCTCGTAATATGCGCAGGATCGTCACTGCCAATGTTCACACATTTTGAATGATCATTTTTGTCGCACATGCCAGCACAGGACAATATTTTTCCGATATTTTTAGTTCAGAAATAGTATATTACGCAACTAGTTTAGAAAAGTGATATTTTACTGAACAAGTATGGCTGGTTTGAGTATGAGCGTCAGCGAGTCCTTAAACGGCCATACGAGTACAGTAAAACCACTTTTCTTACGCCTTGCGTATACTATTTTATTGCATTTTATAAGAAACGTGAAATATTACATTTTTATACAAAAGTGACACTTAAATGTCAAAACATAACTAAGCTTATCAGAACTCGTTTCTATGTACTAAAGCACGAATTTGACATAGACTTACAGTGGCAGCAACAATACATTTCAGCATTGCCAAACGTAAAACGAATGGTCGTTGCTATGCAGAAATGTGTTGCTATGCAGAAAAGTACTACATTTCTAAAGGATTTTTAATGTAGAAATGTAGTATATTAGCAAATGTAATGTGATAAAACACTTTCCACAATTTGCGCCATTTTTTGCGTTTCCCAAAGAGCAACATTTGCTCAAGTTTAACACTGCAGATTTGGACAAGAACTCGCACGCGTCCGCACCCGACAATGTTCACACTAACACAGGACGGCATTGTACCAAATATTGCAACCTAGAAGGCTCACATAACTCCGACTAACTCAATCCTCACCTGCGATACGGGTATGATAAATATGGGATTTTTGGTTACTTCACTTTGGCATAAAGGTTTTAGGTTCGCTAAGAAAGAAATATACGGCGCCAACAACTTTATTAAATTGTTATTTTTCTGTGTCTGTGTCAAACAACAAACAAAACCTAACCTACTAACCTCGATTTTGACATAGACTGACAATACAATTCAGTACTGCCAAACGTATAACACATATCACAGCCTGCCCTAATTGATTTTTTTATTGATCTGTCTGTATATACATCCAATCATGTAATTTAGGGGTTATTTTAATTGATTAATTATGAGTTTAATATAATAAAGGTGTATCTACTATGGCAGTTCATAAATGACACTTTATACTGAAATATCGAATTAGAGTTCATTTCTGAAATTCTGCACATTCAAGTAGAATAAATTTAAAGAGCTCTTTTTAAAACCAGCTTGGCCTATTTCTGTTTGCGATGATGGCTGTTAAATGATTTATCGGATAACTCAATTAACATTTCTAAAGTATAAGAAATGCCCATTATTTGTATATAGGATAATATAACATTAAACCTTAATTGACATTTACAAAATATAATATGTGGCTATCCACTTGGTTCTTTTTTAGCATTACTACTGAAAAGGTAATTAAATTTTCTTATTGCATTATTATGAAGTTATTGACGGTAGATTAAATTTCATAGGTACATTTAAACTTGTAACTTTGACATATTTTTGGTTATGACTGAACTATATAATTCCATACAATTTTCCTGCGGTTTAAGACTGAACTAACTAACAGAAGCCGATCCTATGCAGCCAGGAACTGTTGCCTTGCCCATCGAGTTGAACTTTCGGTTAACAGGAAACAATTTCATCGCCAGACCAATGAAGTGGCTTTTGTGGTGAGGACTTCTTAAAGAGGTTTAGTGCTGGTCTAACATTATCATCTATTTCAATTAGGCACTCCAAAAGGTTTCGTCGAAACTCCGGGCGACCTTATCCAACCGAATCATAGTGTTCCGTGCTCAAATAGAACAAATAATTGTAGGGGAAGCAAAAAGCTTTTTATTCAAAACAGGAAGTGGTTTTTCTCTTTTATTTTAATTTGAAAATTCCCAAATTAGACCTCTATTTGAAATTAAATAGCAGATGAAGATTATGCAACCTGTATTTCTTCTAAGTACTTTAAGTTGTCTAACTTTCAAGTTTTGTTACAATTTATATTAATTGTATTTTAGTAGCTCTGACTATGGAATGCTACAGCATGTCTTCGTTTTAGTACCTAGTCGGTATCTGTTTGCTATTGCTTGGTGAATTATCCTTGCCGCTGAGTTATGATATTCTGTGTACATGAAATAGCTTCAAAATTGAACGTTGTTAAGCTCGCTATTTATTTCAATAACAACTGTAACTAATTAAATATTGAAACATAACTACTATATTAAAATAATAAATACCCTTCCGATTTTGCGGTTCAACTTACATTACAGAATTTTCTACAACCTCCCGGGCGCATATTTATAAGCATTCTTTACGGACCTAGGGCAATGGCAACAAATGATGTCCTGCTATTGGTCAACGGCTGCTGACCTTGTGCTGTATTAGATTTAGTTGCGTGATTTTATACGCAGCTGTGTAGACCATGTTTTGGTGAATTATTTTATCCATTAAAGGGATTAATTTGTGGATTAAAAAATATAATTCAAACCCGCAGCCTACTGTAATCAAAAACAAATGCTAAACGTTTAAAAATTACAGTTGGTCTAATTTATCGAAAAAACCTATTAAAGTTGTCCAGGATCATGTTATCAGATATATATCATACAACAAAAATACTATAAACGAAATAAATAAATTATACCTATTGTTATACACATATTTTCATTTCTTTTTGTACCTATCAAACAGGTAAAATTCCCCAAAAATACTTTGTGTTGTGGAAATACCCAAGTCAGTTGCTATTAGAATCTGCCATTCTTAGTTACTATTTTCTTGTGTATTCTTGTATGTTCAACAAAATCCCAATATTTTAATATTTAGAACTTACCACACGAATTTTCTTCTACAGATTAATAAATAAATAATGCTTTAGTATTTTTCAATTGCTCAGTGCTGGATTAATGAAACCTGCCGCTAGAAGCAGGAACAGTTTTTGCCGCCCCAAGTACACACATTTTGTATCCCTCACTAATATTTAGCATTTTAATGAAAAACAAACACATTGGAGCAAACATAAAACTTAAAATATAAAAAAAGACTTAGAGTAGTTATTTTTAAACCGAAACCTAGAAAATGAAAGAGACATTATGACACATTTAACATAATAAATAGATAAATTTAAAAAATGAGTTCGCAAACATACTGTAATTACTGTTAAATTGTTAATAAAGAAACAAATTCGGGGTTGTTCAGGTAAGAGGTATTGCAGCAATTACTGTCGGATGCAGTTGGAAGATGTTTCCAGTCGGTAGTAGTTTAGTCGGCGGTTGTTTCAGTTGGATGTAAATCCACATCGGTTATATTTTAGTTCGATGGCATTTCATATATTTGTCGCAACGTTTTTAAGGTCGGCAGTAAACCAACTCGGAAGCAGTTCCAGTCAGATGTAAATCCACATCGGTAATAATCAGCGTTTACAAATTTTTTTGTGATTTCCTTGGGCAAATAATAGTACATTGTGTATCTAGGACGAAAAGCGTAACATTCCGGACATCTGTGACAGGAAACACAGGAATCTGGGAATGTTGCTTCTGTCGATCAATAACAGTAATTTAAAAAAATAGGAAATAGTACTCGAATATTCCCTGCGTAGGACGGGAATATTATTCCTGTACAGTTTTATTGTAAATTACCTAGCAACGGCTGATGTAATGGAATGTTTGACTTTGCTCAACAAAATTTTATCAATAATGTGTCAATTCTAGTACGATTGGCGGAAAATTTTTTTTTTTAATTTCCGAATTGTTCCCTAACCTGTGTTTATGTCGCTACAGTGTTCCTAAGGCCTTGCCAAATTTTCCAGTTTTGTTTAGTTATTGTACGCCCGCTTCTTAAAGCCTGGGCGTTTTGGACTGCTCTTCAAGGTTTTCAATTTATTTTCGTATTGAAAATGGAAAATCAAACGTTGTATGCACCATTGGCATACCTTAATATATATAGCCTTATGGCATAAATATCTTCATAATGGCTTTGGTACATAATTAACTATCATCAACCTGGTTAACTGGAACTATTGTGCAGTTTCTGAATTGAAGGCTAAGCGATCATCTATCGACTTTTGTAATTTCTGAGGATTTTATCAAAGTTCCCTAGAATGTGGAAAAATTCTCTTAGCTCCTAAATGACTTGTACTTTTCCTAAAAAAGGAAAATTTAACCTATAACTGGCAACACTGATGGTAATCCACATCGGTGGCAGTTAGTTCTCGCCGTCCATTGGGATTATGAACTACCCATAGGCCATAAGCGAAATTTTTTTAGGCGATTGTCGTTTTTTACCCAAAATTTACCGCCCCTAGAAATGTTACGCTAGAAGCGATCCCTTTTCTGCTTTATTACTAATACGGAGCTGCAATTACTAGCTCTACATAGATTGATATTTATTACATGGTTTTCCGATTGCTTTTCACCATGTATCAGTTGTGTTTCACTTTATATCAAGAGATAGCTTCAATATTTACTGAAGGAATGTTTTTCATAGATGGACTATGGAGAATCTAAAATATATTATTACAATAGAATCGTACTGTAAAAATAAAATACAACAATGTAAAAAGTTACGGGGAATTACAAGGAAGTGAAACTGAAAATTTAACAATATTTGAAACGACATAAAAATAATAAAATATACTAGTGATGGGTACCATGTGATTTTCCGTTTGGTTGATTTAAATTAGTATTTAATTTTAGATACAGTGAGCGCCAAAAAGCATTGGTCAGTTTCAATACCTAATAAAAACCCATACACTTCACCTACGGAATCAATGATAATTTCTTCATAAATCGGAAACTTGGGAGTTTTGTTTCAATGTTTGACATCCTCCGAAACTGACAGTTTGGTGTGCTGTTTCACCGTCAAAGATTGTCGGGGCTCATTTTTTCGAGGAAATTGGTGAAACGGCAACGGTTACATCTCAAAGACATTACATGCTTTAAAGATATTTTTATCGCAAATAGAGGAGATAGTAAATGAATATTGGTTTCAACAGGACGGTGCTACAAATTACACCGCAAGAATTAATACGAATCTCCTACGACAATCGTTTCCAAATAAACTGATTTCTTGCTATGGTGACCTTCATTAGCCCTCGAGATCGCAGGACATAACCACTCCTGATTTTTTCTTTGGGATTACTTGAAGAGCAGAGTATTTACAAGAAAGATAAGAAATCTGGAAAAGCTTAAATGTTTATTCGGGAAAATATTGAAGCTATACTGCAGGATATGCGGCAACGTGTGATGAGAGATTTCGGCCACCGTTTAAAAGAGTGCATTCAACAAGAGGGGAGTCATTTAACCGACAGCATTTTTTATAAGTGAATCTCCCATTCTTAGTCTTTAAGAAATAGTTCTGATTAACTGTGTAATTTAAGCAAATAAATTGTTATTACAAATTGAAACTGACCAATGCTTTTTGGCGCTCACTGTATATCTTCCTTCTCTTGGTTATTTTTTGTGTTGCAGCTGGCCTGCCAGCAGATAGACATTTACTTACTCTTGTCGCTTTTACGCTTCTTCTTATCAAAGTAGTTGATTCAACTCCAATAGTATTTTTTATTGGCCTACATATGTTTATTGCACTGTCTTTTTCATTTTCTTTAACTAACGCATTTGGAAATTCAAAGAGATACATTTCTTTACTTAAACACACTTGGAAGCAGCGCGATGTGTAAATTAACAGGTTCAGCGATGCAACTTGTTGCTGTTTAAGTGGTGGGAATATAAGTAACCAATCAAGTGTACGTATGTATTCCTCTATTGCTCTAGGTCTGTAAAAAATTCTTATATGCTCCTGGGCCACAGTAACTTCCAATGTAAATAAAAACCGAATCGGTCGTCGCAGAATAGTCTTAGTGCTTGCAACAACCCCGCAGGCCCTCACTTTTCCTCGTCCTTGAAAAACTTGATTAATTCGTAGCAACTTCCATAAATGCAAAGGAATATTTTGGTCATGCAAAACCTTAAAATGTTTAGATTTTGCTGGCCCTTGGCTATTGAACAATCGCATATGCTGCAGATAGTCACATGACCATTTCTCCAAAATCTTTTCGTTAAGTCATTGCGTTTCTTCCACTTTTTGAAAATGTCGCTTCTTCTAATATCTGCATGGTTACTGGCAGCATTTTCCAGTCCCCAAAGGAAAAATGAGCTGAGATCAGAATCAGTAAATCTTCTAAGTCGATGCGACATAGGTCAGAGTTCACTACCGCTTCAACTTCCGCAGGTACTGTTTAAAGTTTGTCATAAGCAAGAAGATTTTTATTGAGAGATAACTTCAAACCATCATTAACTGTTTTCACCATCCTTTTCTAGAATCCGCCCTACCATGCAGCGCGTTGTACAATAAATTTCCATTCTATGCGGCATTTGCTACAATTTCTTCTTACAAATGATCTTGTCAAGTTCTTGCAACTCACATTTAATCAAAATAAACTTAACTCTTTGTTTAGATTGCATAATCCAATATCGTTTTCGTATTTGAGCTATTGCAGTATTTGTTCCACCACGATTGTAACATATATGTGCAACCCAAATTAGTTTATCTGTCAAGGTTGAGTTTTCGGCAATAATACTGGGTACATAACTTGGAACAGTAATAGTGCTTCATGAAGACGATCACCCAATTGCATAATATTGTCATCTATCGTAATGATGCCCTCTACTTATAAAGAGTTTAATGAAAATATTAATAATTAAATAGGGCAAATCACCACACCAAATGCAAAACCTTGCTTGACAGTATTTTAAGTTAATCAAATGAAATGTATTTATGATACTTTAATAAAACGGTTAATTGCCCCTCTCTATATTTTATCGAATTGCAATAATATTCTGGCTTGCTCCGTCAAAACACAAGACTAATCTCTCAGGTTGGGTTCAAATTTGAGTTGTATCTGAAATTATTGTTTTAGAATATTTGACTCAGAGTAGCTTAATACGCAGTTTTAGTACATCTGCTCTACTTGCTTCGATTACTCATCTCACAAACTTGATATTTACCACAGAAAGTTGTTAGAGCATAAAGCGTTTATTTTACGATTCAAAAGTGAAAATTGGTCTAGGAACCATCAGGTAAATTGAATTAAAACTCCCGCCTAGCAACAACTATCTCGATGTTGTTTTAAATGTGACGCAAACGACGCTAGATATTCATTTGTTTCACTTCCTGTGATAGCATCAAATTCTGGCAAAACCGCATTTTCTACTGATGCCACGCAGTTTACTTGAATTGGGACAAATCTGGAGGCTCAGACACACGATGACTCTATTTCGCAAGGTGTATTCTTGACGTCCAATAACTTTCCGGACTCTAATCACTCAAAAACATTCCAATTCCTACCTTATAACTTTGGCCGATCTTCGTCTCGGAGCTGGTTGCAGGTGACGCCGATTGCTTTATCCACTTGAAGTCGATTTCCTGACAGCAAATGTTGTTTTGGTATGCTCGTACACACCTCCCTGGCCTGTTGGATTGGAGACCCCTGGCTTCTGCAGCTCAAATGGTCAGGTGTCGAGGTCAAAATCTTCAGGTGCTTCACTTTCATTGATGCCTGGCAACTTGTTGAATAAAATAGTATAGTTTTTATGTGGCAAATAATTTTTATTATATTAAAACATTGAATTTCCTGGAGCAAAATTTGCCCACAACTTGTCAATTTACAGGAATTAATTTATTTTTTTAACAAAACATCATCGCTTTGCTTAGTAACCGCGATCTAAATTTTTTTAAAGGAAACAAGTATTAGTTACAATTTTACAAAAAGGAATAAAATTTGATAACATGTTTGTTACTTAAATCTAAAATTGTCTTTGTTTCTTATACATAAAAATTGTTCTTTTCCGTCACATTATTATTATTATTATTGTACCCATTATTACCTGGCGGGACATAGGGTTATAAAAAAACAAACTATTACACTCTAATTATTAACTAATAATTAACAAGTAATACTTAACAATAAATTCTTATCAAGTTGCACACATACGTATGCACATACCTATATACATCTATACATATATACACATTACACATTAGTTAGGGTTATAAGTTCTGCACAAACTGTTTCCACCTCTCTTTATCTTGAGCCATTAATCGTAGCTGTGCCATAGTTCTTTCGGTTTCCTCTTCTATTGTTCTCTGCCATGATGTGCGGGGTCTCCCTCTAGTTCTTCTCCCCTGTGCCTGCCATTCCAGGGCAGCATGACTGATTGTATCTCTAGGTTTTCTTAAAGTATGACCCAGCCATCTGTACTTTCTTTGTCTTATTTCGGTATTTATATCCTCCTGTCCGGTTTTCCTCCATAATTCCAGATTTGATATAAGTTTTGGCCACCATATTCTTAATACATATCTCAAACATCTGTTGACAAATGCTTGTAGCTTCCTTTTTATTTGGGCCGTCACGTACCAGGTTTCTGAGCCGTAGAGAAGGACTGCTTTAACTGTAGCATTAAAAACCTTAATCTTAGCCGAAGTTCGAATTTTATTAGCCCGTCAAATTTTATTCATGCTAGCAAATGTTGCTCTTGCTTTATTTATTCTGAGCTCTATGTCTCTCAAAGTGCCTCCATTACACGATACAATGCTTCCCAGATAGGTAAATTCTTCTACTGTTTCTAAGGGGTTACTATCTAGTATTACGTTATTTGCTCCTTCGGTATTTATCATTAGCAGCTTCGTCCTATTCTTGTTGATTTCCAGTCCCACCTTGCGTGATTCTGTTACTAAGTTGTTCAGCTTTAACTGCATGTTTCTCACTTGAGTAGACATGAGGCACACATCATCAGCGTAATCTATGTCTTCCAGAACACCCATCAAACCCCACCTGATACCTCTTGTTCTGCCTTCAATAGGTTTTAGTAAAATCATATCCATTATTACTAGAAACAAAAGTGGCGACAATACACAGCCTTGTCTCACTCCAGTCTCGGATTTGAATGGTTTAGACAGCAGCCCTTTATGTAACACTCTACACTGGAAATTATCATATCCTTCCTTAATCAGTCGTATTATTTTTTTGGGAAGTCCCGTATTTCTAAGTGCGACCCAAATACACTCTCTATTAACGGAATCAAAAGCTCGCTTATAGTGAATGAACAGAAGCTGTAGTGGCGAACGTGCTCAAGAGATTGTTCTATAATAATACGCACAACATTTATATTATCTACGCATGAGTACCCACGTCTAAATCCGCTCTGTTCTTTACGAATAAGACTCTCAAGGGCTTCCCCAATCCTATTTAATATAATACGGTAGAAGACTTTGCTAGTTACGTTTAAAAGGTTGATCCCTCGCCAGTTTTCACATCTGCGCAGGTTGCCCTTCTTTGGTATCTTTACAATGTAAAGTCGGCCGGGAAGGTTTCTTCTAGCCAAATTCTTACAACCAAGGGGTGCAATATGTCTGTTGTGGTTTCGGTATCGATCTTTAACATGCCTGCAGTTATCATATCATTACCAGCCGCTTTCCCATTCTTCATTTGCTGGAGCGCGCGTATTAGTTCTGCTCTTGTAGGGGAGTCTGTATCTATCTGCAACTCAGGACCTTCTGATTCGAGTGGCATTTCAATGTCTTCTCCTGTAATATTCGCTGTCTCTTCAAAATATTCTTTCCATCGTTCCCGTCACATACAACGTTTTAATTCACTGCTCTGCTATACACTTAGTTTTAGAATGCACTGGCACTTGAGTTCAATTTTAAACACGTCACTGTTTACTCTTCTATATCAGTTGCCCTCGTTCTATATTGCTCTTTGCAAATTTTATCTTATCTTGTTATCTTATCTTGCTTCGATTTCCATCTACCTTTCAGCTTGCTTGCTTTTCACTGGCCTGTACGATTATTACTAACTCTACGCTCATATTCATAATGCACATAACCAACCTTTTGTATTATTTACTTTCATTGGGTCCAGCTTCAAATATGCTCAAACCTATAATATTACTTATATTATATTAGCCATCTTAAATCTTTCTATTACACAAACTTCAAATGCAATCCTTCTGTAATCTGCTTTGCTTATGCTTGTCTTTATTCCTCTAATTATACTTCTTGCATCTCATTAGCAATGCATTTAATAACTTCAACTACTGTTTAATTTGCAATTAAATAAAATATTTCAACTCTGTGCTTTAGTTGACTTTGTTCAATATTTCACTCTGCATACAAAGCTAAATCGTGAGCTTTAAACCATCTCACTATACCAGGTGGTTGGTCATACCTCTGAACATAGGCAGTTTACATGGCTTATCACGGTTATGCATATTCCTGCTCACCGCTTTTATGGAAAAAAATGGTAGTGGTACTAAATTAAAGAGAATAATTTTCCGCGTCGTTTAGTATTAAAAACTTTTTGGATAATGTTAATTGTCCATAAAAATATTAATTTTAAAATTTAGATATTACCAAATATAAATGAGGGGAATATCTAAACTTTAAAATTAATATTTTTATGGACAATTAACATTATCCAATAAGTTTGTAGTACTAAACGACGCGAAAAATGATTCTCTTTAATTTAGTACCACTACCATTTTTTTCCATAAAAATGGTGAGCAGGAATATGCATAACCGTGATAAACTATGTAAGTTGCCTATGTTCAGACGTATGACCAACCACGCGGTATATATAAAATTAATGTTGATTTTGTTTGTCCCGTATGCGTTCCTATATCATTCATCCGATTGCGATGAAACTTTGGTGAGTTGATGTGCGCACGCACGCGAAGGTTTCTGAACAACCATTTTACAATAGGTGGCGCTGGGGTCGAGATATTTCCATAAATTGTATTTATGGTCGGTTGGGTTGTTACGTGTAATTTTACATTTAGATACAGTTAAGGATTGTTTGGATAATTTCTTATCTTAAATGCATTCATATAGTTAGATTCACCTGCATACGTTAGGTGTAGCTTTGGTTGCATACTCATTTTTGCAATTTTTGGGACTTTTGAAAAATCCTTGTCTAGGGAATTTTGAGTAACAATTTTGAAAATTGTTTTGATAGTACGATTTCCGGCGACCATTTTTAAGTTTTCCTTTTTTTGGAGCTGCATGTGATCTTTGGGAATTTTCACTTAAGTGGATTATATAGTTTCCATGTTTCTTTGAGGAATCTGCCATCCAGAAATAGGAAATGGGTGTTATATTGCTAAAATGAATCCGATTGTATTGGGATAAATATATATTTCTGCAATTTACTTACTCGAGGCCGCATTACAACTCTGGTATGTTAATTTATGGTTGCCGTAGAACATTTTTCGATAACGTCTCGTATTTAGGCCTCCTCGTCCTAGATTGGCCTCCTCGTAATAGTTTGCTGTATCGTTCTCCGATTTTTCGGGATCCATTATGCCTGTGGCATTGGTGTTGCTTGGCTAAGGCACCTGGAGCAACAATTCCGTTCCAATCCGAGCCCCTCAGCACATGTGATAGTTCGCATGCAAGGCTTCTCCCCATGGTGACTGCACTCGACTGCGTTTCTCACCTGCAAAGTTAGATGAAGCCCTGACTCTTTGGAGGTTATTCAAGCTGGTGGACATCTTAATAGCTATCCCCCATAGCTGTTGATGTAGCGATCCTTCTGTGCACGATCCAGGTATCTGCAACACCTAGTGTTATCTACCTTTTGGTGTTTATTGAACTAAAAATATCGTTCGTTATGGCACTATGATCTTTACTTTATGTATTGTACTTACCTAGGTATATGCTAGCGAAATTCATGTCGTTTTACATGCGAAATATTGTATAGCTTCGTTGTACATCACGTGCAATTACTTTGGTGTAATAGGATAATGTCATTTTATGCATTTAATATCTTTAAGTTTGGTAGTACTGCTTTGGTCGCATTCGAGCGTCAGATACTTGTCAATGTTCAAAATTTAAACCATTATTGGCGAGGGTCTCCGGGAGCATCAATTTAACATTTAACATAATATGAGCACCGTAAATACACCATGTTATGTGTATTAGCACTCCCCTAGGCGAAATGGTACCAATTCGAAGAGGTTCGCGACTAGATAGAGTATTTACCTAATTAATCAAGCGATATAGAACTTACTATTCTCCCGCATTCCGGTATCGCTGTTTTTAATTATATTTAAGTCACTATCGTAGTTGATACACGGGTACTCGAACGAATTGCGATTATCGTAGTCACATTTTAGACTTTATTAATATAAAATCTTGTACATTACATACCACTAAAATTACATTTACAAACTATTCCATTTACATACTATTATCACAGAATTGTGTTGCCTTTTTCCAAGTATGACACAGAATTTCGAAGGTGTACAAACTGAAATAAAATAACTAGGTTATTTCGAGTCTTGGTGTTTTGCTGACTTTTATTATTAATTTTTTTTTGTGAAACAGCTAGTGGTTTAGGAATTTACACGGCCATCTGTAGGTTTTCTGGTTTGGACCGTCTCAAACCAGTGGCGCTTCCGGACAACCCACCCCCATCCTGCTCAGGACCTAGCTTGGCAAACGTTTGCTACACGACTCGACGATTCCTGTACCACCCTGCTGTGAAGTATTTATAATTTTTGTTTTTACGTGCAAATAAATTCCCATGTGTAGCAAATGTAATAGGGTCATATTTAGATAATATGTTAGTTACATGGAAAGAAATATTTTTACAAAACATGGACCCGGTAGGTGGCGTTGGAGTCGAGATATTTACGAAAATGTGTATTTATGCTCAGATTTGACCTATATTCAGAAGATATGTGTACAAAAACAAATTATTTTTGGACAGAACAACGTCTGCCGGGTCAGCTAGTCATCCATAAAGGGATTTAACGTTAAAATCGAAGAAGAAGCATTCAGAATTTTGCACTTATTCAAAGTCCAAAACTCACTTGAAAAAGTAAGCTGCTAAGTAAACTTTAATTAATATTTTCCACTATCCCGAATTCTTGAGCCTTCAATTTTCCGATGTGTTGTTGTTTACCGTGCCTTAAATTGTAGATATTTCTTCGGACAAAAGCAGTGTCTCGGAAAACCTTCTTAAGGTTGCGGTTGGACTATTTAACCTGTCAAACTGACACTCTTTTATAATTGTGCAACATGTTTTCGACGTATAACCCCATAATATCGAAGTACTTATAGTATTACTACTGATTATTTTATTGGTACCGATATCAACCAATCAGATGGCTGCATTTAGTTAAGTTATCTTGAATAATTTAGAGAGTAACTTCACTATACAACGCAATAAACAACTGTTGTCAACTTATTTATTGTTTCCACGAAGACAACATTTAGTCCAGTCAAATTGTCGAAAATACCTCGTTCTTTTGACAAAAATACTACCTGAAAAGTAAACATTTATTTTTATAGAAAAAAATTCGTAGAACTCAATGAACTACAAAGTAACAGCTGAATCGATGGAGAAGTGATTCAAAATAGCGGTCAAAGTAATGAAAAAACGGTTTTGTGTATACAAAAAAGCACAAAAGCAATTTAAAAATTTCAAAAATATATACACTTATGTAGCTTACAAAACAAATAAAACAAGCTTTCGATGGTCAAAATCGATTAATTAGAAAAAAAGTTATCGCCAAAAAACCGCAAAAAATGTCAGATTCTTCAATTGTTATATAACGTTGAAATTTTCATAAAATATAGCACTTGGTGAGCAGGAAACGTATGTTTTTGAGATTTGCAAAAATGTTAATTATTTTTTGCATAAATCAATTTTTTCGAAAAAAATACGTTTTCGCAGAAATTGATTTACTCAGGTTGCAGAAGTCCTACAGCAATCAGCGTAGGCTTACTTTGTTCCTTAAGAGTTATACTACCACCCACAATATAAGCGCGAAGTTTTTTGCACTTGCAAATATGTGCAAATTCAATATTAAAAGTGACCTCTTTTTAAACGCACAAAATGAGGAATATTTTTGTCGATTTTAATTGTACTGAAATTACATAAGCACCATTCGATAGCTGCCAATTTTCTCCGAACTTAAAAAAGATGACTGTACGACCCATAGAAGCCGAGGTACTTTTTTTTCAAAAAATCGCTGCACATTCATTTATTAATATTAACGGCTGAAATTTGCACACACTTTAGCTGAAGATTTCTAGTGTAAAATAAACATGATTTTGCAATTATTGACCGTGTATTATTTATTGCGAACCGGTTTACATTAGGCGTCGCAAAATGCATGTTCCGTTCAGAGCGGTGCCGTGGAGAATAATGTTCGTTGTGAAACGCAGTATACTTCACATAATCCATTCTGTAAATTGAATACATTTTAAAATTCTAAAATACATTATGCGATTGGCATAGTTACGTCACAACACAACCTCCTCTTTAAATTCAATGCCCCTTACCTATACAATAAATACCTACACAATCCAGAAAGAAGTCAGCAAGAACTCTTAAATACACACGAAATTACAGCCGAAATGTGTTAGACGTAATGACGTTTAGCAGACTTCAGCAGAAGTTCTGTCAAAAGTATTTACATTGCGCAGGCGTAGGCGATAAAAATACAGTGGCTATATACAAGACAGTGTCGCCATTGGGATGTCTTCGTCGCTATTGGTCGACACGAATATCAACCATTAACAGGCAAAAGATTTAGTTACTTCTAAGTTGTTCTCAAAGAGGTTGGCAGAACCTGTTCATTTAGTTATGGAAGAAAATAAAACCTTTCAAATCTGACAATTGTAAATTGTCAGTCTCAAATAATTCATTAGCGTCTCAAGCGGGTGAAATTTTATCATCTATTGCCCTGAAAAACTAATATTCTGCACAGTATTTAAATGTGACAATTTAGAATTGTGCTATTGTTGTAATAGCACAAGATGCGCTCGACTTCGAATGTATGATAAAGAGATTACATCGGTGCTACGATGAATGGGGCTTTAGCATAAGTTTAGAGAAAACGGAGTATTTAGTAATCAACTCGGAAGCACAATATGAAGTTTTAATAAATGAAGATGTCGCAGTCAGACAAGTAGAAAGGTTTAAATACCTCGTTGCTACAATACAATCGATGAAAAAGGTTTGGGAACAGGAGAGATCAGAACTCGAATTGTACAAAGTAAGAAGATAGTGGGATGCTTGAAATCAGTTTGATGGGACAATACTATCTCTAACAAAAAAAAAGGATAGGTGAAGTAATGGTAGAGTCGGTGCTATGCTATGGCAGTGAGGTATGGATTGTAGCAGCGGAAATGAAACGAAGATTAAACACAGTTCAAATCGACGAACAAGCGCAAAGGTCTTGAGACGAGATAGAGTGACGAACGAGGAAATAAGACGCAGAATGGAAGCACCAAAATCAGTTGTGGATAGAATTGAACGGAAAGCGTTAAACTGATTTGGTCATCTGATGAGAATAGAGGAGACGACGTGGCCTATGAAGATCTTTAAAGGGTCGCCGCCGGGTAAGAAAAAAAGAGGTAGACCACGCAAACCGTGGAATGAGGGTATTCGGAGAGCCATGGAGGAGAGGAACCTGGAAGAAGACCAAGCACAGGACAGGAAGGTTTGGAGACGGGAAACAGGAAGACGGCATTTATCTGTATTGTAAACTACCATAACTGAAACCGGTTGTAAACTTCATGCAACACCTTAAAGCACCACGAACGAACGCCAATGGAAAATGTCAATGTCCAAACATAACACTTTACGTGTAGCTAACATCAACTAGTTAAAGTAACTAGCGCCAAAATAATGACCACTCAAAAACGTTCGATTATTTCTAAAGGCACTGTATATCTCTACGCTCACATTTGCCTGAAAATGGCGGCCAACAATCGTATGGCCACACTGTCTTGTATATAGTCACTGTATATCAAGCTAGAGTCCCTGTATATAGGTTACTAAGAGTTGGGCAAACAGCAGGATACATTTTGATTGGTTTGGATCACTTTTTACAAGGCATGTGTAGAGACCCTTAAATGAGGCATGTGTGATAAAAGTACCTTTCTTACATATTTTGTAACATGTTACGACCGATAGTTTCGCACATGCAAATTTAAATTTTAACTAATAACTAATAGTCGGTTCTAGAGATCCTAAGAACGATCAATGCTTTGAAAACTCTCCCATCAAAAGCAAGTTAGTAAGATTGGTTTCCATAACCTATTTGTTTGAGATATGTCAAATATAAAGGGTGCGGCAAAATATACCCAGCTATGGAATATTGTTATAACTTTGTTATTTCTTTGACAGCTGTCAAAAGTGAAGTTGTATATCAAAGTAGAAAGATACAGAATTTTGTTATGGAGCGTTATTCGGCTCAACAACGAGCAGAAATTATTCAATTGTATTTCCAAAACTTTTCTTCTGTAATTTCAACTCAACGCGCTTTTAGACGAGCATATCCTCTTCGAAGACCTCCACACGGAGAAACAATTCGAGGTTTAGCAAACGATGTTTCACAAAATGGTACAGTAAATGATGTAAAGCATACTGGAAGACCTCGTTCTGATCGTTCAAACTAAAATATTGAGCTTCTTCGGGCTGATGTTCAGGTAGAACCAAAAACTTTCGCAGACAACCCTAATTGCGCGGTAATAATAATAATAATGGACTTTATTGTCACACAAGCAACTTCAAATATTTACATTATAACACAAACAAAAATTAAGGAACAAAAAAAAATGTGTGACAAAGGCGGAGTTCAGGTGTTATGAAACACCTGTTCTTCCACTCAACCTTGTTAAATAATTGTTACTGCAACCATATTTAATTAGGCGGTCGGTAGACATTACCACTGTTAGATTTGTACTTAAGTCATTTGTGGTTGACAAAATTAAATTCAGAACTAACAGATAATTTCTATACATTATTTTAAGTAAAAAGATACTCCTAGGCACTGCGTTGACGTTCAAAGAGATACTTTGACAAACGTCGTTTAAAACAAGAAATTGGAAGGTTTCTTATGCGAGATGGCAAGGAGTTATAAATATTTGTCGCGGTATATGTAAAAGAGCGTTCAAAAAGTGCAGATTTGTGAATTGGTATACTTAAGAGCCCTTTGTTCCTAATGTTGATGTTATGAACATCTGTTCTAAATCTCAACCTATCAAAAAGATAAGTTGGCGTTTTAGACAAAAGTAATTTATGAACAAAGCATGCGAAGTGCAAAAAACGACGATTTCTCATGTTCAACCATTTAGCGTCTCGGAATTTGTGAGAAATATGATCAAATTTGCGCAAGCCATAAATTAATCTTAGACATGAATTCTGAATACGTTGTAATCTTTTGGTATTTGTACTATCCAAACAAGGACCATAAACAATATCTGCAAAATTAAAGTGAGACAAAACAAAGGAGTCGCATAGAACTTTTTTAGTATCAATAGTGAGAAGGTGTCTGTGTATGTAAAGAATTTTTAAGTTGTTAAAAGCTTTTTGTATACATTTACTAACATGGCCGTTAAATCTTAAATTGGGGTCCATTATTAGTCCCAAATTTCGACAAGAACTCTGTATAGGTACAGCTGCACCCTCGACGTTGATAGTAATTAAAGGTAATATTCTCTCTCTATCTTTTGATTTACAAAATAGCAGAACTGACGATTTTAATGGGTTAATAAGAAGAGAATGTTTTTTTGACGTAGCAATAAGATTAGAAAGATCTGTATTTATTATATCATTTGCTTCTTGAATATCCGACAAATTAAAAGGCATGTAGAGTTGGGTGTCATCCGCATAAAAATGACATTTGCAGTTTTTAATAATATGAACAAAGTCTGCAGTATAAATTATATATAGTAACGGTCCTAAGATAGAGCCCTGAGGAACTCCGAACTCAACAATCTTTCCATTTGAAATTGAATTATTTATCTTAACCATCTGAATTCTGGTCGACAGGAAACTTCTTATAAATTTGATCGCATCTTTATTAAAACCAAAGTAGTGTAATTTAGACAATAGCAATTCATGGTCGATCATATCAAACGCCTTAGAGTAGTCTAAAAGAACCAAAATAGTGATGAAGTTATTATCCAAAGCGTTAAATACGGTACGTTTTATTGTGGAAGTTTTTGGTTCTGCCTGAACATCAGCCCGAAGAAGGTCTTCCAGTATACTTTACATCACTTACCGGGCCATTTTGTAAAAATTCGTCGAATTGTTTCTCCGTGTGGAGGTCTTCGATTAGGATATGCTCGCCTAAAAGCTGGGTATATTTTGCCGCACCCATTATAATTTGGATCAATAATGTATGTCAAATCAGGCTGTTTGCCCATCTCTTAGGGGGGATTTCTATATCAAGCCACTGTACTACCGATCAGAGCCAGTTACTGTTTCTACTACCAATCATATGTGATTAGAGATCCTGTTTAGTTTACTAAGAGCATGGCCAGCTTCATCCACACCTACTGAGCGTTAGCGGTAACTGATGAAGCTGGCTATGTTAAGAGTTGGGCAAACAGCCTGATTTGACATGCATTTTGATCCAAATTAGATATTTGACATATGTTGAACAAAGAGGTTATGGGAACCAATCTTGCTAACTTGCTTTTGATGGGAGAGTTTTCAGAGCATTGATCATTCTTAGGATCTCTAGAACCGAATATTAGGAATATACGGCCAATTTAGTCAAGATTTAGCTTTGCATGTGTGAAACTATCGGTCGTAAAATGTTACAACATATGTAAGAACGGCACTTTTATCGCACATGCCTTGCAAAAAGTGATCCAAACCAATCAAAATCCAAATCGGTATTTTGACATCAAAGAAACCGACCGTGAATGTCTCTACTGGTTTGATTTATGTACACTGCGCTAGGTGTTACAAAGAGAGATTTCAGAAAAAATGTAGTACATTACACATCATGAAAGTGTCTGTGGTTGACTCGGAGGCTTTGAAGAAGTACTCGGACGCTTTGCTTCCTCGTATTCTTCAACAAACCTCCTCATCTGCAAAGTATCACTTTCATGCCTTGTAATGTAATATACTATTTCCCGCTGCTGATCATGTAAGTCAGTAATACAGCCTTAGTAACAAAACGTGTAAGTCGGTGATTATATTTATTTCATACTGTATCGTAAAACCCATGTTTAAGTTAATGATTTTAGTCCGGAAAATGAGGCTTTACGGTACCAGGTCCGGTAAAACATTTTACCGGACTCAAATGAAATAAACAGGTCCGGTAAAACATTTTACCGGACTCAAATGAAATAAACAGGTCCGGTAAAACATTTTACCGGACTCAAATGAAATAAATCAATAATCAAACTATTTATTATTTTCAATTCAAAAAATTATTGCAGTATGAAATAAAACGCATTACGACATACGTCCGGTAAACTTTTACAGTAGCTCGTCTCAACATTCCAGACTCGGCTCCTACGTCGCCTCGTTCCGAAACGTTTGGACTCGCTACTGTAAACTTGCGTTTACCGGACTTATAACGTAAATTACTATTGTTTGCTGCTTTTTCTTGACAACGGAACTTAATATTATTATTAAGTTCCTAGGATAATAAAATTAGCAAAGCAAGATGCAGATTTAGACGTTTTGTTTATAAATTGCAACTGTTTATGTTACATGTGACACTCACAGCTAACACGACTCACGAAAACTAATCCTGGTGACAGGCGACAAACCAAATGATTTTTTCAAAAATCTAGTAAAATTTCGTCAAGCAGCGGGAAAAATATAATAAGATAACTCGGAATGTATCGCCTATTAACATTTTCGGCAGGCAACAAGCCGCGACTTCGTCTTGACTTGTAATTGCCTACCTACCTTGTTGCTTAAATAGCTATTATTTAGAAAGCTGATAAATAACTACAGTATTCTTTATGAATAATATAAATTAAATTGCGAAATAAAATATACTGCTCAACAAATGAAGTGAACCACCCATAAAAATTGTATTTGTTACATTACGTCATAAAATATTGATATAAAAGTTTTTGTTTTATAGTATACTCATAAGCATATTTAATTGCACTGTCCTCGAATATCAACTGAATTAACAAAATCACATTAATAAAATTAAAAAATAAAATTATAAAGAAACTATATTTATAAGAGGAAGAACAAAAAAAAAAGAAAATGAATAGTTCTTCGAGTCTCCTAGGAACATTAAAAAAATTATGGCAACGACTTGGCATACTTTGTATGCAATGTGCTATGAACATTTGAACAAAATTCAAAATTTTCAAATGATAATACTGTAACGGTCTAAGGGGTTACAGATTATGTATGTATGTATGTATGTAATATTTTATTAATGGACTTAGTTTTATTTAGATCAAATTATGAAAAGAAATGCTTCTTATAGCGACACAATCCTGAAAGGTTACCAAAAATGCCATGGCTGTCCTTTCGGAAAACATTTTTTTTTAATTGTACCAATACAGGCAAATGGTCCAGTTCATTTATTGAGCAGTATATAAGCAAAACTGAAAACTGTAAACATTCCACTTCATTAAGATCCTAACGTAAATTTTATTTTAAATGTATACAATACACAGAATAAATTTATTAATGCTCACAGTGCCTTCCCCTAACACTTAATAACAAATATATCATGAAGAATGACGATTCATCAAGAACTGTGCACTATGTTGTAGAATAGTGAGCAGATTATATACAGTACAGTACAGTACATCTGTACTAACTAAACAATTGCTCTGCAGCTCGCTCCAAATCCCAGTTACACGATGACAGCGCTACTCTAGCTTCGTGTTCATCTAGACCCATTTCTATAAGCATTGTTATTTTATCATCGAATTCTTTATTTGCATGTGGACCTACAAAAGGCACTATCAAACAACACGCATCAACTTGGCTCACAATGAATAATACCTCCGGCGTACGCGTTTGTCCAATGACGAGCTGTCATTTGGAATATTTCTGCATTTTCTTTTAACTGATTAGCTACAACTGCATCTTGGGGATCGTCTGGTTCAGAAGCTGAGATGAGAGCTTGGAGTGAAAGCAACAGCGTTCTAAGTGTCATAGTTGCTGCCCTGTAAGCACAGAGTAACGCATTTTATCGAGCACTTTTCCTAAACTTCCATGGAAGTTGGAATTTGTACAAGTTTGCAGCTAAATCAACTTTTCAACTTACCACTGATCATTTAATATATCTAAACAGATGGCTCCTGTTACGGAGGAAATATTTGGGTGCCATATTTTTGTTATAAACCGTACCTGAAACAAATGTAAGACACATTGTAGCTTCAGCTAGGTATATGAGAATGTTTTCAGTTTAAAATAACAGGGCCACTACTTCCAAAATTCAAACTTATTTTTTAGCAATAGATCGTCAGTTACAACAACTATGTAGAGGGCCAATTAAGAGTTTGATATTACAGTTCTACATTTTAATCTTTCGAAGTACTACATCACGACTAAACTTATAGTGTTAATCCACTGACATATAGAGTGATTTTTTAAAACTCAATTGCAGCAGGTCCTAGATAGCCTGAATCAGATGGCAGTACTGAAGTGTATTGTCAGTCTATGTCAAATTCGAGATTTTCAGGTTAAGTTTTGCGTCAGAGTGCGTCAAATGACAAACAAAACCTAAGCTACTAACCTCGAATTTGATATAGACTGACAACGCACTTCAGAACTGATAATTGATTCAGGCTATCCAGGACCTGCTGCAATTGAGTTTTTAAAAAATCACTCTAAATAGTTGTACCCACAACTCACCTTCGGTGGATCGAAGGGGTACGTCTCAGGTACCTTAATATCTAAAACAAAGTTGCCTCCTTCGTAGGGAGTGTCTGCTGGGCCAGCAATCTTTCCTCTTAGTTCAGTGTAATTGTCGTTAACTAATTCTACTTTGATGGCGGATTTCGCAACCTGGAAGTTGAGAAATATTATGATTGTGTGCAGATAAATGCAGATCTAAGAAGAGTTCTTTGTCATTATCCGGCGGGTAATATGACGTTAAAAGGCGAATGATAACTTTAAAATAGTACACAAGTTCATGATGGGAATTTTTGCATAATCAATACAAATAATTTTGGTATTTTCGTGATAGTGCATTACAGCAAGATGTCTCGAAATAAGGGGGATCAGGGCGAGTATTCAGTTAATTTCTGTCGCAGCCCCGACTGCAGAATAACAAAATATTTCCGTGCTTTGTAGATTACTCTTACCTCCTCACTATTAATAACGTCTTTAAATTCTCGTTGTATCCTTTGTGCCGCGATATTTGCCATAATTTTGTAGGTTCAGTACACAGCAGGAACAAAGAGCATAACAACGTAAATAAAAAGGAAATTTTATAAGTCCAGTAATTTACAAATGGTAATCTTCGACAATTTTTTATGTACCTAAAATGTCTTTTTGTCAAACTGACAGTTAATAATTTTTGAAAAAACAAGCTTATTCAAAGCAACTAGATGGCGCCTTTCTTTCTAAATAAATATTAACGCAGCAGTGAAGAACGTCGAAGTCGTCATTAAAATACGGCAGTGAAGTAATCCATTGTCTTATAACTTTTTGTAGGCGGAGGAGCCAACAAAAGTTGGTTAAAATGTTGTCATTTCGCGATTTCTCGTTTAAAAATAGTATATTATGATACAAGTTTTATAAGAAGCATTTTGTAGCACGCACGGATTTAGGGTACGACGAGCGAAGCGAGGAGTGCCCTAAAGGAGTAAGTGCTACAAAATGCCTTATAAACGAGGTATCATACAGTATTTTATCTACTTTGCCACTTTTTTAAGCAAAAAAATGAAAATTTTTAGTATTTTTATTATAGCATCGCTTTGTGTGCCGAGGCTATTACGATACGCGTTTGCGTATCGTAATAGCCTCGGTACGAACGCAAAGTAGATAATAGATATTAACGATACAAGTTTGATTATGAGCATCTTAACGAAACGAGTTTGATTGCCAAAACGAGGCGGTGAGCCGAGTTTTGCGGCGATCAAACGAGTTTCGTTGTGTGCCATAAGCAAACGTGTATTGTTCAATATTTTATCTTCATCAATAAACTCTGGTTCACTGTATAAAAAGAGTGCGGTAATATTCATTACCGCACTGAGTGCGGTAATATCTGTCCATTACCGCACTGAGTGCGGTAATATCCATTACCGCACTCAGTGCGGTAATGAAGCTCTTAACGATACTAAAATTAATTTGGTTAAGACGCTATAACAACACGGATGAAGATAAAAAATATAATGTACTCCTCGGCACTGAAGTTCCTTTTTATCCCTCATGTTATTTATTGGCCTTGGCCCTACGCCCCTCGGCAACTAAATTCACATTTATGATAAAAAGCTAAACTTCAGTGCCTTGGTATACAAACGGCTATTTTTCAATTATTTATTTAAAATCGTAGAAAAGTTAATGTGTATAACTTGCTATGCTTATTATACAAATAACTATTTTATGTAGCAACGCAGAAAAGTAGTACCACTTTTCTTCACGATTTTATATTTAGGAATACGGTAAATTTTCCTACAGTACGTGAAAAAAAATAGCAAAAAGATGTCGAAGAGAATGCATTAGAACCAGAATAGACTACCTCACTTCATCCAGCTGATATATTGAAAATAGTATATTATTCCGGTTTCGGATCCGGATACATCACTAAGACACGCAACTGACACAATGGTTGTTACGTAAGCACAAAAGACGCGCTCTAAATGTGTAACTCGAAAACAAGGCAAAGTTGAGCACTGCACCGTCAGAAGCTAAAACGTACAAAACATCGGCCTCTACACCGATAGGTAAAAAGATGTTACTGAAACTACAATACGTACATATTATGCAATGAGTGACAAATTTGCACATTATTCAAGAGGATAAAATTTATACGAGTCATCCAATTGGATTACAATGATCGAAAATAGGCGACAAAACAATTTGCAAGAAGCAAACAAATCTAATGAGGTGTTCAGCATAAAATTACATATGTTAGAGATAAGAAGAACTTGTTGGAAGATCCGGAAAAAGTTCTATAAATGTTGGCAGCGTATTTAAAGAAATTTTAAATGTAAACACAGGGATGTTACAGACCTCTAAAACTTAAAAAACTGAAGGTGAAGCAGTCAAACCTTCAGAACTTTATGAATTCAAAAAAACTACACAGTATCTGGAACCATAACCAGCTGGACAGACAAACTTGTCGCAGAATTAGTTAAATGTAGATGAGAAGCGCTACTACATAGAACAGTTAAATAGATGTCGCTACTAGAAATTATATACAAGATTTGTTCCATAAGTATCCGATCAATAACAGAATCTTATACATATACTTACCTCGACTTCAAATATAATATCGCACATTATATTATTGATGGCTGAAGAGTCCCATGTGGCAGTTGATAACACACATTCAGTGTATTCGCCTCGCAAGGGGTACGTTTCTTCTTAATTGCCCGGGGGCCGTTGCAGCTGGCAACAGTTTTTTTTGATTCAGGACGACTCATGGTCACTTCTTCTGACTACGTTGTCCTTTCTGGCGGGTTATTATTATTTTACTTAATTTTTACTTCCTTTTACTACTATAAAGGAAGTATTGGATTCACCCCAAAAATTCGAAATTGAGTTTTCAACAGATCTTCACGTTTTAGAGTCCCCTGATCCCAAAAAACATATTTTTTTTTCATTGGTCTGTCTGTCTGTCTGTGTGTCTGTGTGTCTGTCTGTGTGTCTGTGTGTCTGTCTGTGTGTGTGTCTGTGAACAGAATATCTCAAAAACGAAAAGAGGTATGGCATTGAAACTTCATATATAAGTTTTGTGTACTATGTAGATGAGACAGCAAGCTTTTGAAGAAAATCGAATAACCGGAAGTAGGTGTTTACTCTTGTGATTTTTCAGTTTTTTTCGATTTTTACAAAAACGGCTCCAACGATTTTTTTTAAATTTTACATTTTTTTTACATTTTTAATGTGTATTGATGTGAGATAGGTGATTTTCCAGTTGAATACTTCTAAAGTGGGTTTCTTTTGTTTTTTTTTCTATTTTTTATTAACTCCTATTTTAAATAAAACACCTGGTATATTATTACATTTTCGAATTCACCTTAAAATTATAGAGAAAATTTGTCTCTTCAACTAACGCTCTATTTTGTACCGTTTTTGTAGAATTTGTAATTTTTGAAAATTTTTGAAACATTTTTAAAAATTAAAAATGAAATTTTTGACTAATTATAAGATCACTGTAAAAGGAAGTTGTGTGAGTGTATCACACCAGATTTTTTTGTAATGCCAAAAGGTAGTTCTGAGCCAAGGTTCATGGAGATTCGAAGTGATGACAGCGAGTATATCGCATAATGTTTATTCTTAATTTTAGTAGCTTATGATATGTGAACAAAATGTATATTCACGAAAATTAATGAAAATGCTACTTTCTTAAGGGAACTGTAGGCTTCTGCAGACAAACGCTGGTGGGGCTGCAATCCAATATGCAGCTTAGGAAGTTCGAGGAATGACCACGAAGCTAGCTCTGGCAGCCAGGGCCGTTACTAGGTATAGGCAGAGTAGCCCCCGCCTACAGGTGCAAGCGACCAGGGGCGGCAAAATGGCAGTGGAAAAAAATTATTTCTTTCATACTAATGAAACAAAAACAAATCAATGAGTGGGCAATTTTACGGACAAATTAAGTTGTAATATTAAGGATTTTACTAGCGTACATAAATGAAACAAGTAGAGACACTTACTGTCGGTTCCTTTGATGTCAAAATACCGATTTGGATGACCTTGAACGGCTCCTGGGGGGGGGGGGGGGGGGTACTTTCGGATGGTACTAACAGATGGCGCAACTACTTTATCACATACATAGATATATAAGTACAAGATACGGCGTGCCGTTGATATAGTGTAACAAGACGTACCATCTATTTCTGTCACTCTCAATGCGTGAATTACGTATAGCGCTATCCTTTAGAGAGGTACTTGGACTCGCCATTGAGAGAAATTCTGATAAAATACATTTAATTCGTGTTACATGGTGCCAGAAATAGTCTTTTTGGTCTCAAGATGCTACAAAATGTAGAAAAGACGTAATCGTATAAATAAACACAAATTAGAAAACATAACCTCAACAGGTAACACTTGATAACCTCACTCGATGAGGTGTGGGGGTGTGCAAGATATTCACTCGCTAACGCCTTTGAGTTTTACGGTTGATAATAATAGCCAAAGAGGATATATCCACTTTGATAATAGCAATCAAAACCATTGCTAAAGTTCAATTTTCGAAGAATAAACTGTGAAATTGTATGACACTTCTGACGTTTTCATTTCAAAACTTCAAAATTAAGCGTACGAAACATTGTATGAAATACGTCTAAAGGGAGAGAGAAATAAAGTGATATAGGTTAGAATGAAATGGGGGAAGGTACCGAACTCCGTGATATGTTATTTTAAGATTCGACGTACGTTTACATGTAGTGAACGTATCCTGTATTAATATATCCATGATCACATCATGATTGATAGCAGAGCCAGTAACTGGCTCTGATTGGTAGAACTTTGTGCTGCCATCGGATAGTGAAGCTTAGAAATACCCCCCGAGTTACTGTCGCCGGCACTCTAGACAGGTTTCAACATTTTGCATGAGTGTCTCTACTTGTTTGTATGTACGCTGCTATTACCCTTTCCATTAAACAGAAGCGATCCGATTTTGGGATTACCCTGATGGACTTCATTATCAAAAACGATTTTGCCACCACAAGAAGCAATATCCATGTCCGCGCCTTTCTCTAAAAGTAATTTCACAGAATCGGCATGTTTCCGCAAAACTGCATAGTATAATGCCGTGTGTCCTAAACGGTTCTGCTGATTGATTAACCATTCAACAAGAGCAACAAATCACTGCGATATGGAGAGCGGTATTTCCTTTATAGTCAACCGCTGATGCATCTAAATTATTTCCTTTTAGCAAACGGGCAACATCTAATGCATTATTTATGACGCTCTTCTCATTTTATGATCTAATAAATATTCAAAATTTTGTAGTACTAAGCACGTTTTGTGATATTTTCGAGATCATCACCAATATTAATGCTACCTCTTTTTCAACAAATAATTCAATAGCCTTTAAAGAAGTAGCATAAGCAGCTACTTATACATGCAATGCGGTTTGTCCAAAGTGGTTACATTTTTCGACTTCAGCTCCTGCCTCTAACAGTAAGGAGACTATTTCAGGAGTTGCAAAGGAATAATGCAAAGGAGGCCACCCTAAGTGGTTACAAATGTTGACGTCTGCACCTCTTTCCAAAAGTTTCTTGACGGTGTCTGCATGGCCATTCGCGACTGCCAAATGAAGGAACGTGTCACCCCTGCTTGCATCTTTCTGATTAAAATTCACGTCATTCACGCTACTCAAGAGTGTCCAAAACATATCGTAGCGTTTGAAATATAAAGCGGTATGAAGAACGGTGCGTCCGTTATTGTCATATATGTCGATTGCCGGGGAGAATATAGCGATGAACTTCACAAACTCTATTTGGTCCTCTTTGACGGCTACATGCAGCGGGGTTTCCCCGTCCTCATTTTGTTGATTTATGTCGACGCCTCTGGCCAACAAAGGACAAATCACGTCTTCCGATCCAGATTCTGCGGCACGATGTAAGACGGAATTCAAATCGATATTCAGAATGGTAGCGTCGGCACCGTGTTTGAGCAGAAGCGAAGCTATCTCAGGACTATCTTTTGCTGCTGCAAAGAACAGGGGCGTCTCTCCCTCGACGTTTTGTACATTTACATCAGTGTTATGACGCAACACCCACGACAGCATTTCTGTTGACGTATTAAGTGCCGCACAATGTAAAACAGAGTTTTTATTCTTATCCAAAGCATTAAAATCTGCTCCTTGCTCGACCAGCAATTGGGCAGCTTCAAAGTGTTCGTTCTCTATTGCAAAGAGAAAGGCGTCGTTTATGCCTTGTATTGTGTCCTCATCGTTGGAATGAATGGGTATGAGTAAACGCAGAATTTCAACAAAACCATTTATTGCTGCGATATTTAAAAACCGCTTTAAGTGTTTAGCACCTATGCTGGCATCATGAGATAGAAACATACTCACAATATTTGAATTTCCGTTTTTTATTGCCAGTTTTAAAGAATCAACATACAATAGTTCGTTATTGTTATTTGTTTTATCACTTTTCAAAAGCTGCGATATAATTTCTTCTAGACCTCTGTCAACTGCGTAGAATAGAGGCGCGTGTCCATCTCTGTCTGACAAGCTAACATCTGCCTCATGTTCTAGCAGAAACTCGACTATTTCTATGGATTCCATATAAACTGCCCAATGTAAAGCAGTTTCAGACGCATAATTTCGAGCGTTGACATCGCACCCTTTATCTATAATTGATTTCATCATGTCCATATTACCCGACATGATTGCAGAATGCAAAGAGATTGCATTTTCAATATCCTCACTATTTTCAACGATACATGCAGCTTCACCTCGCCTTATGTTCCAGTAATCTATCAAAATGATTATGATTCTATCATCGATAACTATTCGTTGATGATAAGAGGTATCAAATGCTTCAGAAGCAACTCCCGCAACACTCTTTATTTTAGGGAACAAATTTATGATCCTCTTGTCTTTGATTGCTAATGCCAATTCTTCGGCAGTTTTTTCGGCATTATTGGTTAGTTTAAAATTTGCACGTTTCTCTAACAGGTAAGCCACAATATCTTTTCTTGATTTATAAACAGCCCAGTGCAGAGGCGTATTTCCATCCTCGCACTGGACATTGACGTTGGCTCCGTGCTCCACGAGTGCTGCTACAGCTCCAGATGCTCCGAATATTACGGCATAATGAAGCGGTGTACGTAGATATACGTCTCGCTTGTCAATACACGAGCCGAGCGATATAATTAACTTGACATTTTCTTCCAAACCAGAAGCTGCCGCCAAGTGAATGTCATTGAAGTACTTGGCTTCGAAATAAAATAGCTCCGATATGAATGTTACTCCCAATTCATTCACATAGCTTTGGAGATTCTCTTTGATTAAACGTATGTTACCAGTTACTCCTTTATCACAACACTCCATGCAATAGGAATACAGTTCCTGATCCAGTAGCTTATTTTCATCATGTTCGTTTTCATCACTGTCTTCTTCTTCACTGCTACTTTCTGCGTTTTGATCCGATAGCTCCTCTTCATCATGTTCTTCTTCATCACCGTTGTCATCTTCACTGCCACTTTCTGCGTCTTGATCTGGTAGCTTCTCTTCATTATATTCATCTTCACTATCGTCTTCTTCTTCACTGCTACTTTCTACTTCTATGTTGAGTAAATCTTGATGAGCAAACGTTTTTAAGAAATATCTAAATAAACTCCTATAACCTAACAATCCACAGTATAAAAAGTATTCGTTTTTATAGTCAAGGCTAATTTTAACATTAATATTTAATGAACTTGACATAGCACACATCTTCTCTGCGATAGCGAAGGATCCACTAACAATAGCATAATCTATTGCTGTATATCCTAGTCCATCTACCAAGCTACTATTGATACCGTAATTTATAATCTGGTCGACAATAGCTGGCATTTTAAAGTAGTTTAAGCGCATTAAGTGTTCATCGAACATCTGGCGTGGGCAGTAAGTTCCATATATCGCTGTTATATGTAGAAGGGATCTGCCGAATTTATCACAAGAGTGGATAAGATTGGGCGAGTCTACCAACAACTCTCGAGTTAATTCCAAATTTCCGTTAATAAGCGATAAGTGCACAGGCCTATTTTGTGCCATTAGCCTATCAAAAACGTTGAATACAAAATTGTACTCCCATTCGAATCGTTTCTTCAGTACGATTGTGGTAGCTTCCTGTAGTCTTTCATTAACAACATTTTCCGACAGCCATTCACCTGCTAAATATTCGGCATAAGTTCTGTGCACAAATTTTACATTAGAATCTTTGAAGATTAGAAGACCCCCTCTTTGAATAATTTCCACTTTCCAGTGATTTTCGTTGTAGCTTTCATCCACCGCTGTTTGGAAACCAGATTCTGGAAATATAAAATTCAATGCAAGTAAAGAGTGATATGTTTTATAGAACTCGTTGGTGATTTCAGCTTCTTCGCCACATCTGTTACATAGCAATCCAATCTTGGTTTCTACAAAATTGCGATAAAGACTTAACAAATCAAAATGCTTATCCAAAGTAACGTCACACATATTGGAGAGATAGTTACTGCAGTGATCATTAAAGAAGTCAGCTAAGAGCTGTGTTTGTAAAGGAATGCCAGTAAATTCGGCATCCCTTCTGCTTAAGTTATTTTTAGTAGCTTCCAGTAACTGATCAACAAACCCATCTATACTTCTCATAGGAGCCCGAATTACATCGTTAATAGAAGTATGAAAGTATTGTTTAAGAAACGCTCTTTGGTCATCCACACTGAAAGATTTCAAGTAGAGGGGAAAGCTATCTAGTTGTCCTGTCAAATATGATTCCATATGTGGTCGGGTTGTTATCCAAATATAGAAACCTTCCCTTTGCACGATTTTAATCATGTTGGTTACTTCTATTTTATACAAATAAGAAACTTCGTCAAAGCCATCGAATATAAGTAATGTCCGTTTTTCCTGTAAACAATTGGTAAAAATAGCTTTGGAGAGTTTTGTGTTATTTGTTGAATTTCTCATGATTTCCTCGTAGAACCAAAACAAGTGCTCCATAGCTGAAGTACTGGGATTTTTACATCTTTTACTTTTATAGTATTCTCGATGTGCGTAGAGATCTACTTTAAATACCCATGCGTTTGGTGGTACACTAACTGCAAGACAGTCCATTAGCATAGTCTTGCCCATTCCAGGACCAGCACTAACGATGTTCATTTTGTTACCAAATGTCCCTAGTGGGAGGAAGTTGTTGTTCTTGGTAAATGTCTCTAGCGGTAGGAAGTCGTTGTTCTTGGTAGGCAGTCGATACGACTGAATATTTTTTATAGTTCCACGACTTTTGCACCATCTCAAATCATTACAACCGTGTAGCAGTAAATGATGAATTGACTTATCTGCGGATATCGAAGCAACTATTTGCTCTAGATTTCCACCATGTTCGGCAAATATCACTTGACATTCATCTAAATTTTTGCAATAGATTTCGTTGGGGTAGCACACATCTGCAGGTAAATCTAAGGTTCTATAATCGACGTTCCCGCTACACTCAATTAAAAACAGTTCTTCGGGAACGGCTTTGAGCACTTCTCGAGCTAAGAACACGCAAGACACGCTTCTTTCTATGAAATATTCTGCCAAGGGCTGTACGTCGTCTCCAATATGTAAACACTGGCATAAAACGCGTATCACGTCGTTAAAGTTGATATGGTTAAGCATGTCGTTATTAATAAGGTCTTGTAATGGAGTCGATGGTCTCCCTTGCATCACAACTGGGCAATTTAAGAACTCGTTACCAAGCTGTTCATTTAGTTTTGCCATTGTATTCGCTGCAGGAAGAGCTTGGCCCGAGTTATTTATTATAATAATTTTCAATTTGCAATCTGATAGCTTGGAGATTTGTACAACTTCTTTATAGGTCTCCACGGAATCAACCTGCACCAACAGGGGAAGTTTCTTACAAAACCACAAGGATTTATAAAGGTCTATCAAAGTCATGTTTTCGAAGGTACCATTTACTACGTCCCTAAGATCTTCATGGCGAGAAAAGAGATCATTTAAAGCATCAAGGTACAAACGATCGCCCCATATTTTTACTGGTCGACCGTAATATTTTAGTATCTCGTAGCTATTATATTCGATTAGAAATTGACATATCGTCTCGCTATGATCGACAACAATTATTGAGCCTTCTTGGTGCAGGACAATTTTATCCCAAAGGTCGTATTGAGAAGTATTACTATAGCGACTAGCCTGCTTAGATAGATCAAATATGTGAGGAGTTAACAATATATACATTACCTCATTGGTGATTTTATGGTTAGTAAGAAAATAGAGTTCGTTTGCAATGTTTTCCGACCATATAGAAATGAAATACATAAATTTTTCAGTAACTTCTCGTAACCTTTTTTCAGTTAGAGCGATAGGAGCTATAAAATTTTGCATTTCTAATTGGATTAGGTCGTTAAGTTGATTAACATGAGGTTGATTTGAAAATAGGAAAAACTTATCTGCAAAACTGCGATTTCTTGACATATGTTGGTTAAACTGATAGATATTGTTTAAGTTTTCGCCAGTATTCAATAAATTCAACCAACCCATACTATCATCAGTTATTCCATTTAAAAAATTAAATTCCCCAATTTCCCTGTTAGTAAATAGTATGTACAGTCGTGTTCAAATAAATCTGGGACAATGCTTTTTTCATATGTAGGTTCAGTTAAGAATTGAAGAATATCTCCATGGATTTCATGCTATCTGAAAGAGTTACATTAAACTTTAACAGGTAATGAAATTTGCAACTCTTTCTGATAAGAAAAAATCTATGGAGACATTCTTCAATTCGGAACTCAACCTGCATGTGAAAAAAAAAACTGTCCCAGATTTATTTGCACACGACTGTACATTTGAATAGAAGCTTGGCGTAGAAATCGCATAACATTCGTTTCAACTCGAAAAGGGTTTTCCATCATTCTCCTTATTTTTGTAAAGCTTTCCTCGTATTTCTTAAACAAGAAACCCTTCTTCTTACACTCGCACCAGTAACTACATTGCGTAGTACCAATAAACTCACAATTTCGTATAGGCAGCGGCTGGTCTTTATGCTTCAACTGAATGCAGCATGAGGAAGAACCATTTGGCGTCTGCTTGAAGATGAAAACGTCATCAAACTTATTCAAGCCATCTGCATTAGCTGCTATCCAAAATTTCCCCATCCTGCTAGATACACATCGTAGACTAATAAGGGCCACTATTTTATTTTCGTAATGGTGACCAAGTGCACTAGTCCCGGACCGCCTTTTAAATTTCTGTCGATAAAGTGCGGTGTTAGCAGTTGTTCAAATGATAAAAATGAAAGGAAGATATTGGCGCAATGGTAGATGTTAAAAATGCTGCTGCTCCAAATATAAGAGTCGAAAAAAAACGCAAATATAGATATCGTTGCGGAAAAACATTTCACTTTTGTCTCATCAATTTAACTACAAAATTGTGCAAAATGATTCCGAGCAACTAAAGCTCTGTTATGAAAGGTGAAGAAAATTGCATTGCAATTTAAATTGATTTGTACAATAGGGTATTCGGAAAACATCCCTTACCTTAGGAAAAGGTTCACTTTCATTTTCAAATGATTTTCTCTTTGTACGACGGTCTTCCATCATTATGTGTCCTTCCGGCCTCACAGACCCTAAAAACTAGCACAAAAATGGTAAAGTGCATTGAAAAAACGTGTCAAACAGTAATTTTTGAAAGTAATGGCGTAACTTATTTTATCTTCATCGCTGTTGTTATAGAAGACTATTAACCAAATTAATTTTAGTATCGTTAAGAGCTTCATTACCGCACTGAGTGCGGTAATGGATATTCCGCACTCTTTTTATATAAAAAATACATTGAACCAGAATTTATTGATGAAGATAAAATATTGCACAATACACGTTTGCTTATGGCACTTAATGAGACTCGTTTGATTGCTGCAAAACTCGTCTCACCGCCTCATTTTGGCAATCAAACTCTATCGCTAAGATGCTCATAATTAAACTTGTATAGTTAATATCCACTATCTACAACTACTTTGATAAGCACTTATTACGTCATTCATTTGACATCATTTCTGTTACGTAATGAAGCTAATTACACCACTAGTGGTGTAATTGCTTCATTACCTAACGAAAATAGTATCAAATGAATTACGTAATGACATTTTCCTACTATAATATTTTTCAAAATGACCAGACTTGACACTTTTCTTAATTTTGGGCAGTTATGGATAAAATTTTGTACAATACATGTATGATAATGCATTATTAATATACTTGTGTACTTCCATAACTCGTACTACGCACTCGTTTGTAACTTACACACATACTTAATCTGTAACCTCTTATACCGTTTACACAGTGTCGGGGTGCCGAGCACACCGAGCCGCTGAGAGTATGCGCAGTTTTAAATTCGGCGGAGGTACTTAAGGTATTGGAGCCTGTCTAAGCTAGAACACTACGCCCGCTCTCCAGATGTTCACCCATCCAAGTACCGACCGAGCAGACTGGAGCTTAACATTTACAAGTGCCGTGGATATGCAACACCACTCAGCCGTACTGCCGGATACTTACACACACGTACATTAATGATGCACTTATCCCACTTGTATAGTAAATAACCTTGTATAGTAAATAACTATTATGGATTGCTTATACACCTCACGTTTTACATAAAAACTATTTACAAAAGTAATAATAAAACGAGTAAATACTGCTCACTCAAAGCTGGCATAGCTTTAACCCAATAAAAAATAAGTGTTGCTGTTAAAGTTGCAGGACAGTAACGAAATACTGGTTGCTAAAACAACGTAATGAAGTTATTGGAATTCGTTCTTCAGGGCACCAACTCAAAATAAAACTCTTTTTATCCAAGCCAATATTTCGGAAAGCTTTATTCCTTTATCAAGGCAGAGAGAAATCATCAACAATTGTTTCACTTATAGGCAGTTAAGGTCAGTACTTCATAAATGCCAATACAGAGCAAAAAAGGCATATTTAGTTTGGTACAATTAAAAACAATACTTAGGAGTGCAATTAAAGCACAGTTAATTACTTCATCAATTATAAACAAATTGAAATATTTTGCAGTTTTATTGCAACAACTAATATCTAGTTTGTAACTAAATAACTTAAATATCACCTGGCAGTGACAAGAGGAAATTTTCAGTATACGTGAGAACTCCAAAGAGTAATGCAATACACAACAAAGAGGGGTGTAGTATTATCGTTATGGATGATCCTGAGTTTAAAGTTAATACGTTACTATGTGTATGCTACAGGCAATTTGTATCGTCTTTAAAAAAATCGGGAGTGTGCTGCCCTAGACTTTCTCGCAAATACCTTGAAGCAAACTGGTACTTTACTTGAATGGATACCGCTACCTGTTTAGGTAAAATGCCACTTCCGGTTAACCGATCATGCTGAAATGTAATATCTGGTAGTTTTTCTACATAAGAAATGTATGTACAAAATTTTGTTCAAATATCTCGAAGCAAACTGGTACTTTACTTGAATAGGTACCGCTACCTGTTTAGGTAAAATGCCACTTCCGGTTAACCGATCATGCTGAAATGTAATATCTGGTAGTTTTTCTACATAAGAAATGTATGTACAAAATTTTGTTCAAATATCTCGAAGCAAACTGGTACTTTACTTGAATAGGTACCGCTACCTGTTTAGGTAAAGTGCCACTTCCGGTTAACCGATTTCGCTCAAAATTTGACAGGAATCTACAAATTTTGAATAATGACTATGTACATAATTTCAAGGGTCTAGCTTATTTCGTTTTTAAGTTATCGTGTTCACACACACACATACACACACACAGACATAATTCGAAAAATGGTTTTTTCGGACTCTAGGAGGTCTAAAACGTCAAGATTCGTCAAAATCTCGAAGTCGATTTTTTTGACGATTACAATACTTTATACTACCGTATGCGAGAAAGTAAAAAGACAAACTGTTATTTACAATAGATTTTTTTTATTCAATTAAACAAAAAAATCTCAATAAATTTAATAACCTTTCAAAGTCTATCAACAATTTGCTAGTACACACGAAAAATGGTTTATAAACGTGAATGGCACTCCAATAGCAAATAAAATTTAACAAATGTTATCTTTGGGTCCTAAGTTCTGTATTGAACGCTCAATTAAGGATATTAAAATTAACAACATTTTAACTGACGTTGGAGAGGGTAAAAGAAATTTGTTTCGTGGCCGTTTTACTATTACCACTAACTACGTTCGTAACAATTCAGGAATAAGCTCGTTTTCTAATGATTTGTTTAGCAAATGTTCAAAATGTTTAAAATAAAATAAAGATTTTTTAATTCTTATAGCAGATAAAGGTAATGTAAGTCAATAACTTATTAACTGATGTCAACTTCTATAATTACTGAAAAAAGATTCAACAGCATCTACTCGAACGAAATGCAATGAACTTATAAAGTATACCGCCGTCGATTTGAAGTGGATCACTTAAAGAACCTTTTCATAGCAAAATGTAGTTTGTATTATTGCTAGTAAGCGAGTTTACTATTGTTTTAAAAATATTATGTAGCCACGTTATATCATTTTTAATAAGTCAATCATGCATAACTGGTAGTAAATTCCTATCGACGTAGTGACATTGTTTCAAGCAGTAATAATTAATAATTAATAAATTATTGATCATTGTTTATCAAACGACACACAAAACATACCAAAATCTGCAAGCTTCTTTACTACCGGTTATGCATTGTTGGCTTATTGTGTACTTATTAATAAGTAATATTTCTTAAAAATTACGTGTGACTACTTGCCACTTTTAAAACAACAGTTAACTCGCTTACTATTACTAATACAAACTATATTTTGTTATTAAAAAGCTGAAACTAGTTCCCTTAAGTGAGATTCACTTCAAAAGAACGGCGGTGTATATGAAAACTACATGTTACATATCAGAAGAAACTTGTAAAATGCTATATACGTATAAAAGTGTAGTTCCTCGTCTATATGGCTAAATGGGGTGTTAGTTTGATCGTGCAGCACGAAATCTGCTCGCGCAATAACTCAAAAACGGGTAGTTTTTCGATAAAAATACATAAAAGGAATGGACAAAAATGTTTGTCCGGTGTAATGTACTTTATTTACTAGCAACATGATATTGTATATTTTCGTCATAGAAACAAAATATGAAAAGGTACTCATAACTCCCAAGGGACTTGTCAAATTATTTCTCCCTCAAACTCATGGTAACCATGCAACTACAAATAACGTCTTAGCAACGATACAATGAGAGGCAATCCTTAATGTCATTTACATATTCTAATTTTAAATGTCATTATGACATTTTTACTTCCTTTTACTACTATAAAGGAAGTATTGGATTCACCCCAAAAATTCGAAATTGAGTTTTCAACAGATCTTCACGTTTTAGAGTCCCCTGATCCTAAAAACCATATTTTTTTCATTGGTCTGTCTGTGTGTCTGTCTGTGTGTGTGTCTGTGAACAAAATATCTCAAAAACGAAAAGAGGTATGGCATTGAAACTTCATATATAAGTTTTGTGTACTATGTAGATGAGACAGCAAGCTTTTGAAGAAAATCGCATAACCGGAAGTAGGTGTTTACTCTTGTGATTTTTCAGTTTTTTTCGATTTTTTCAAAAACGGCTCTAACGATTTTTTTTAAATTTTACATTTTTCTTACATTTTTAATGTGTATTGATGTGAAATAGATGATTTTCCAGTTGAATACTTCTAAAGTGGGTTTCTTTTGTTTTTTTTCTATTTTTTTTATTAACTCCTATTTTAAATAAAACACCCGGTATATTATTACATTTTTGAATTCACCTTAAAATTCTAGAGAAAATTTGTCTCTTCAACTAACACTCGATTTTGTACCGTTTTTGTAGAATTTGTAATTTTTGAAATTTTTTAACAAATGGTTAAAAATTAAAAATGAAATTTTTGACTAATTATAAGATCACTGTAAAAGGAAGTTGTGTGAGTGTATCACACCAGATTTTTAAATTTCATACTATTCTTACTAATATACTAGTAAATAAAATATTGTATGTACCACGGGAGATATTCATGTTCTTTACCTTCGGTATAGCCAGAGGCCCTCGGTCTGTAACACATGTCAACCTCAAGGAAAAAACATATTCATATCTCCCTTAATGCATAAATATATATTATCTACTCCCGTGGGATAAATAACGCATTACGTCACTCATTTGACACTATTTCAGTTAGGTAATGAAGCTCATTACGCCACTCAGTTATGTAATAATTGCATTACGCAACTCAGTTGCGTAATGACTTCATTACGTAACTGAAATAGTGTCAAATGAATGACATAATGACATTTGCCTACTAAAATATTTTTGAAAATGACAGATCTGACATTTCTCTTAATGCACTTATCTCAATTTTAGGCAATCGTAGATAAAATTTTGTACAATACATGTGTGATAATGCAGCATTAATATACTTGTGTGCTTACATAACTCTTGCTACGCACTCGTTTGTAACTTACACACACGTATATTAATGATGCTGTTATCCCACTTGTATAGTAAATAACTATTATCTACTAGTATATTCGTAAAAATAGTATGAAATTTCAAAATGTCATAATGACATTTAAAATTAGAATATGTAAGTAACATCAAGGATTGCCTCATTGTATGGTTGCTAGAACGTTAATTGTAGTTGCATTGTTACCATGAGTTTGAGGGAGAAATAATTCGGCAAGTCCCTTTGGAGTTATGAGTAGCGTTTCATATTTTGTTTCTATGACGAAAATGTACAAGATCATGTTGCTATAGTAGATAAATATATATTATTCCACCCATCGAATGAAACGTATCCGCTTGGGTAGGGTACTTTTTACTTTCTCGCATACGGTAGTATAGAGAAAGTATTGTAATCGTCAAAAAAATCGACTTCGAGATTTTGACGAATCTTGTCGTTTTAGACCTCCTAGGGCCGGTTGCAGAAAGCAATGTTAAGTCTGGTGTTAGCTAACATCGCGTCAAAGTGAACAAAATCGCATCAAATTTTGTTTACTAATGTATTAGTTACCATAAGCATTTGAGATTTGATTCGTTTTTGTTCACTTTGACGCGATGTTAGCTAACACCAGACTTAACATTGCTTTCTGCAACCGGCCCCTAGAGTCCGAAAAAACCATTTTTCGAATTATGTCTGTGTGTGTGTGAACACAATAACTTAAAAACGAAATAAGCTAGACCCTTGAAATTATGTACATAGTCATTATTCAAAATTTGTAGATTCCTATCAAATTTTGAGCGAAATCGGTTAACCAGAAGTGGCATTTTACCTAAACAGGTAGCGGTATCCATTCAAGTAAAGTACCTACCAGTTTGATTCAAGGTATTTGCACGAAATTTTGCACATACATTTATTATTGAGAAAAACTCCCAGATATAAAATTTCAGTAAGATAGGTTAACCTAAAGCGGCACTTTACCTAAACAGGTAGTGGTTACCTGAATATGTAATTTTATCGCTGTATGTATATACATTGCAATAAACTTTTCAAATTTGCTAGAAAACAATTAATTGGTAAAATCTTCTGTGAAAGATCATTCGTTGCCGCGCACCGCAATGCATGTTAAAAGGATCTCGATCGAACATAATCGAACCCTATTTAAAACCATGGCGGCGCGCGATGAATACAATTTTATACCAATATTTTTAGACAAAGAACATTAATACGGTTACACAAACATTGTGAAGTAGATACATATACAACTGTTAAACACCAATAGTTATCAGTACCAAGGCGAACGCGAGAAAGTCTAGGGGAGCACACTCCCGATTTTTCGAATTATGTCTGTGTGTGTGTGTGTGTGTGTGTGTTTGTGTGAACACGATAACTTAAAAACGAAATAAGCTAGACCCTTGAAATTATGTACATAGTCATTATTCAAAGTTTGTAGATTCCTATCAAATTTTGAGCGAAATCGGTTAACCGGAAGTGGCACTTTACCTAAACAGGTAGCGGTACCTATTCAAGTAAAGTACCAGTTTGCTTCGAGATATTTGAACAAAATTTTGTACATACATTTCTTATGTAGAAAAACTACCAGATATTACATTTCAGCATGATCGGTTAACCGGAAGTGGCATTTTACCTAAACAGGTAGCGGTATCCATTCAAGTACAGTACCAGTTTGCTTCAAGGTATTTGCGAGAAAGTCTAGGGGAGCACACTCCCGATTTTTTGATATTCATTTCACATGTCATCGGGACTATAAACCTTTCTTATAAGAAATTTAATAGGGTACCAATATTGTCATTCCTATTGAATTTTCTATTCTGATGCATCATATAGTAGTTAATGGCCAACAACCAGCGCTACTACCCACTTCGAGAGTGTTTTTCCGTGACTAGGGGTATGTGCGTCACCGCTTGGGTAGGGAAATTGTTTGATATTCGTTGCTAAAGTCATCAGATATATGAATATCAAAAAATAAAAAACTTTACTAACTTTTCCGGAAAAATATGTAATTTTACTGGACAAATACCTCTCAGGTCTTTTAAAAGATAGTCACAATATTAATAATAATGACATAGAACCTCCGAACTAAAAGTTCAGTCAAATGTAAAGAATATAAATATCTTCCTACGTTAACAATTTAACCAACAAATTAATAAACGTTCTTAAAGATGTAGATATTAACATAGCAAAGAGTAGTGTTCTCACAGCTAAAAAAGTGTTCTCACAACTAAATGATAAGGTTTCTACAATACAGAAGTGCAATGTTATATATAAACTTGACTATCTTGACTGTACAGAGTGTTATGTGATGCAAAACTAAAATTGAAACAAAAGTCCAGTGCTCTTGCATCTCATGTTCACTCAATTAAACACAACACTGACTTTCAAAACCCTAGCATTCTAGACAGTGAAGACAACAAACTTATTTTCCTAGAAATGTGTCATATTAGACGTATAACTGTATGAATTTCAGAACAGACATGTCTTTTCATTTAAGCAATATACTGTGATAGTTGCAGACCAGGACTGCCGATCTATTGTTAAAAAAATAATTACTATATAGAAAGTTATTTTGGATAGAAAAACTATCAAATTATTTAAAGTACAAGGGTGAAATCAATTAAAAATTAAAACAGAATAGCTATACAAAATAATGTTCTAAAATAATTATTATCTTTGGATTAAAAATGAATGGTTATTGAAGTTAACAGAGAGCAATTTATAATTAAAAGGTAAATAATTAGAACAAACTATAAGATAGTCTGAAACAATATGAAAGTCATAAGCTGAATTAATATTTGAATAAGTTATTTGGAAGTTATTAATTAAGAAAATATACTGTATGTAGTAAAAAGTAATCCAGGATGTTAGTTTAAAACATTAGGTTAAATTGAGGATTGCTGTAGTAAAATTTATTATTAGATAACAACTGATTTAGAATCTAAAAAATGTAGACATAATTATTAGAGAAAAAATGATAAAATAAAACCCTTTCATAATCAACGTTTTATTATGATGTGATAGACAAGAGTGCAAAGGGTAAAATAAATTAATAATAAATGGAATAATTGAGAATTTTAATACTGAGACAAACTTTAATGTGAAGAAGGGGACCATATAGTTAATAAAGGAAGAACTACGAATATTGGAATAGGTGAGATGAGTCCGTACTAACTAGGTTGACCGGGAGAACTGTGATATGGATTTCTGTCAATACGCGTAGATCTGTAAATAATTTGAATGGGTATCCTGGCATAAACTTATTAATGGATTAATTATAACCTGGAATGAGGATTGCTGGTTCGAGTTCATAAGAGTCACTATTAAGGTGAAGACATCTGTGAATTGGATTTTCATTGGGATTGCTGTCACAAATTCATCATTTGGGTCGGTGTTTATGGAATGGAATAGAAGGATTGGATACCATGTTGGTTGCTGTAAAGAGGATTACATCTTGGAATTGCAGTTGTATGTAGTAAAAGATCTACCATCTAGGTCATCTAGGAGACCTGGATGCTGTTGGAATTGTAGCATGACACTTTCACAATATTTAAATCATTGTAACACCGTGGATTCTAATTGAGGTGGGGTTCCTGGTTGAAGATTCAAATACATGTGACAAAATAGGTTGATGATATTTTTAAGAAGGGGAAGATAACCAGGTATATGTAATTAATAAATAATAAACATTAATTAGTATTAACAGTGGAATATTGAGTTGCATACATAAATACTTACTCTTGTTTACATGTTAGAACTGATATGTGTTGAGTACATATAGATTCAGCTAAGTGTCAAGTTGACAGTGACAGTTGAAAGATTTAAATCATTCTGAAATAACTTGTCAACAACCAAACATTTTGTACCTACAATTATTTTGATAGATTTTTCTAACGCAAGTGCCCACCTGAGATAAGACGTTTGTTATAACCTGAGCTAATCAAAGAATAAATTGGAATAAGGAAAAATCTTTTATTTAAAGTATTTTGAAGTGAATGTATAGGAGTAGTTTAGCAGTCTATTAAACATTACCTATCTATAATATTGGCTTACATAGTAAAGTCAATACTATAACAATACATTATAATACTAACATTACAATTTAGATATCCCTCTTTGTTATGTATTACATTACTTGTTTGCATGAGTTTTTTTTAAGTTCTCTTGTACAGAGCTTTTCGAAATATTGGCTTGGATGGAAATTTTCTTTTAATTTGCTGCCCTGAAGAACCCAATCCCAATTACTTAATTACATTGTTTTATCAACCAGTTGTTCGTTACTGTCCTGAAACATTAACAGGAACACTAATTTTTTATTGGTTTAAAGATATGCGCTTTGAGTGAGTAGAAAGTCACTGTTTGTTTTTTACCCTTTGTGATATACGTTCTTGTAAAAGATATTTATCTCTTTCAACACGCTATGAAATTATGTAGACACAACTACCACTTTCTAAAGAAGGTTATTGTTTGATACTTTCCATACGTCAAATAGCTATTTATACAACAAGAGGTAAAAGTGATAATTTTTATCACCAGGCGTTCACCTCGTGTTTTATACAAGATTTTATCGAATTTTGATGTTTTTTGCTGTCTTGTCTTACTTTACTGCAAGAAATATTATTTGCTATTAGTAATAAAAAGTAATATTCATTTTTACTCTAGTAGCAAAAAGTAAAAACAATTTATCATTAGTTACAAAAAGATCGACTTTTCAAAACTACAATAACTATTGTAAAGTTAACATTTTGCATCAAAATTCGATAAAGTATGTTGTTATTGCATACTACGCAATAAATCACACTTCTGTCAAACTATTGATTAAATTTGGCGAGTTTGCAATTTAAACAACGAAAGCATAAACTCTATTCACTATAATCCCGAATGCATATACATAATCTGCAGACGCATAAGGTATTATGACAACTGTTCGGCTACAATCGGTAATCGATTAATATGGAGCCAATGAAAGTTTATGTAAAGTGCAGACACAGAGGGGTAGAGATGGGCGCGTGACGTGAAAACAGTCGTGTCACGTCGTGTCACGGCGTGTCACGTCGTGAACGTGACTAATATTTGAAAATCGTGACGTGAACGTGAGTGAACGTGAGTAAAAAATTTCCAAGGCGTGATTCACGTTTCACGTTAATTTCACGTTAAATATTTAATAACGAATAAATCAAAATTTTAATGTGTAGATGAACTTATTATTCTAATAAAAGTAATGTTTTGTTTTGTATACTCGGCTTAACGCTGAAAATGTTGATTACGATTTATTTTGTAACCAATTTATTGTGTAGATGAACTTATTATTCTAATAAAAGTAATGTTTTGTTTGGTATACTCGGCTTAACGCTGAAAATGTTAATTACGTTTTATTATTAAACCAAAAATGTATTGGGTAGATGTGTAGATGAACCTATTTTTAGAAAAGTAATGTTTTGTTTTGTATACTCGACTTAACACTGAAAATGTTGATTACGTTTTATTTTTAAACCAATTTATTGTGTACATGTGTAGATGAACTTATTATTCTAATAAAAGTAATGTTTTGTTTTGTATACTCGCCTTAACGCTGAAAATGTTGATCTTTGTACGTAAAAGTACTTTTAAACCTACGAATTAAGTATTGCCTAGCAACATATACCTTCTGTACTCATACCAATAAGGGGAACGTCAATTCCAATCACAGCTTTTGGTATTAAAAGTAATGTCTTTGAAGACAGCTGCAAGAAATGTATTTAGGAGAAATCAGTATTTATCCCTTGTCGTCAGTTATTGTAGTCAATTTTCATTTGTTTCTTTTTATATCAACTATTCTGATTGCAACATATCACGTAAATTAGGTCACGTGCAAAACATATTTTTAGTTATGTTTAGGGTTTTTTCATTGGTTTTAAATTTGAACAATCTGTTCTATCTGAATTTAAATTTTGAAATAAAAGCTGCGTGTCACGTCGTGAGCGGCGTGTCACGCCGTGAACGTGAGTGAACGTGAGCGTGAACGTGCGTGAACGTGAGTGTTTAAAGCAAGCGTGAAACGTGCGTGACGTGAGCGAAAACTCACTCACGCGCCCATCTCTACAGAGGGGCATTAGACGTCTGCAGTTTACTCAGTGGTTTCGCTTTGACATGCTATATCTGGTTTTCCGCGTAGTCAAAGAACTAGTTGTTAGTTCGTGAAAAGACTATTTAAAGTGCCGGCTAAAATTACTATAAATTGCTTAAATATGGAAAGTATGCTCCCTCAAGGCTACGAGTAAAAATTTGTAAACGACACAACGGTTAGATTAAATCTAACTAATAAGAGGTAGTTGAGGTTAGCTTCGCATGTTTATATTTCGACCAACCAAAGTTTACAGACCGAAAAAATGCCGCTAGATATACAAATACAAGCTGTATCTAACCAAAGTTAGCGCTTACAAAATGTAATTTTCCGAAAACAGTAAAAAAGATGACATTTTTCATTTTATTTTCAATGTGTGAAGCGATTTATTTTCGTACACACAATACAGACACACACAACAGGACGCAAAATACTTTTACGTTCTAAAACGTCTAGTTGTTGAAGTCCGAAGTCCCTTTCGACCAAATTTTGAGTTACAAGGATCGCTATGCAAAAAATAACGTGAACAACACATATGAAAGCAACTTGTTTTACTCATTTGCAAATTCGTGAAAAACAGTATGACATTTCATAACTAGTTGTACAATATACTATTGGATTCTAAATACAAAAATAACTATTTATTGAACCAGTGGCCTAAGTGAATTATTTTTAACATCCATGTTAAGAGTGAGTCCAAGATAGCGTGCATTCTTACATGAGAGTGCAGAAAGTAAGTACTTTCTGCACTGTCGTAGGAGTAGCATATTATTATACTAGTTTAATAAGAGCATAAGAGCACGGGTGGGTTTGGGACACGACGTGAGTAACGAGGAGTGCCGCAATAGAACGAGAGCTGCAATAATTTTGTTTCTATTTTGCGTTTAGAATAACTCCATTCTAGCAACCAAATGACGTCATTTAAGTGTTAGAATAAGTCGTTATAAAATGACGTCATTTGGGTCGTAGAATGGAGTTATTCTAAACGCAAAGTAAAAAACATTTTTATTTTTAATTTATAAAATGGTTATAAAGCGGCATAATAGAAAAAATTGTATAAAACACTCGTTGCAGAAGGTCCTTCAAGCACTCATTTGTTCCTCAACTCGCCGCTACGCGGCTCGTTTCGGAATTTCAAATTCGTGCTTGAATAGATGCCTTCTGCAACTTGTGTTTTAATATACTATTACTAGCAACCAGTGAGACAAATGTCTCATTTAATAACTTTTTTCTCTATCTCTTACGGTTTGGCTGCTGAAACAGCGTCCCGGACGGACCAGCGTCCCGGACGGACGGAAATCACGTGATTTCTCGAAAACCGGAAGTATCACGTGACTGAAATTCGGTTCCTGACCTGACATGACCATTCCAAACATATAACTTTACTAACTTTTTTCTCTATTGTTACGATACTTTTGGAGTGCCCCCCGTAGTATTGAACTTCTGCTAGCTGAATTTCTGAACTTGAATATTTATGGTTGGCTTTTGTCAATGTTTGCATGCTTTAACCTGGGTATAATTAGCTATATCTTATTTTTAATTAGTCTCCTATAATTATCATGCAGTTTCGTAAGCAACCCCTCGTTTAATTACTTATATTTTGCAAATTAGGTTTATTCTTGCTATATTTTTACAAATATTTGGGTACGGCCGCTAGGCAACCGGTGATACAAATTGTTTTTAACTATTCCATTTGTTGCTAGAGCAATGTTATCTTTTCCTGCAGTCAAACTTGCCTGACTGTTTTTTTGGCCTCTTCTGGCCCAAATTTTTGGTTATCAGTTGACCTGTGGGCTGGGTTTTTGAATTTTTCGGCTTTCTTTCCAAGCTAAACTGTCGTGCTAGTAGGTGTTCCTCTGCAGCTAAGTGCTTCATAGCCCTTTGGTAGGGCTCGCCTCTTCGAATAGATTGTTTGAGGGATCTGGAAGCATTTCTGCGTTATCGTGGATGTTCGTAATGATTAGATAGCTACTTACTTGCATTCCTTCGCTTTTGGCGGATCTCCTGGAAACTACTTTAGCACGCTTCTTTCGGCTCGACCCCCAGCTTGAGGTAAGATTAGGCCAGTTTCTTCTTAATCGGGAATACATTTGGGTTCTGTGCGTTTTTAGCCAAAAAATTCCCGGTGGGAATTAAAACACTCCCCATCTGCTTGAAATCCTTCCTGTCTGGAGCAGGCCTAACCCGTTCGACTGCACCCTGCTGGAATCCAGTTCGATGCACTGGGCCCTAAGATAGTCGCATCGCCTGTGAATGTTGCAACTCTCGTGGGCAACACTGAAGATTGAGCAACTGCTTTACACTCACCTGCAAGTCATTCTGCAGCCTCCACAGCTGGCACTGCCTCCCGCAGCTGCAGCCGCCCTCGTTGCTTCGCTAGCTACGTCCAACAACAGGGGAGCAAACGGAGAGATTAGGTTCTGGCAAACTTTCCTGCAGGCAAGACGTTATTGTAGATAATATGCATTGCGCCTGTTGTACTTTATAATTGAATCATACTGTTTCATGCCGTTAGCACTTCGGGCATGTGATTTAGGTGATAGGTTTCGTGCATCGTTAGATTAGTAATATTTAGAATTTGTGTAATTAAATGTTAGGGCCGCCGCGCAATGATATGCGGATACCCTCTGCTACTTGCTAAATTGAGGTCATAAGGTTTACCTGTGTATTGCTCCGTTTGTGCCTTCGGGTCTCCTACCCTTATTGACCTGTTATCTGAAAAAAAATTTATAGAGTAGAACTTGTAGCTTTGAGCTTCACTTGTGTCCTTTCTGGACGTCGCGTTTACTCACCAGCTTGCATAACACAGTTCGGAAGCCTTAAAGCTTCGCTGTTTACATCACAAAACAGTATTTAATATTTTCATGTCAAACGTCCGGCGTGAAGTTAGGTACACTTCAGTAGCGTGTCTCATAAGCCGACTTCGGGAGCATTGTGATTATTTGTAGATCTTCGCTAACCGAGTAATGGGCAAATCCAAGCCTTTGCTTTCTTTAGCATATAAATATACATACGTACACTGAATGCATTTTTAATATGGACACCGTCGTTCATGTGTGGCCACGCAAACGCACGCTGATTCCGCCCCTTTAGAAAATTTTGAATATAGATATAGCGTCATTTAGGGCTAACCTTCGGGGTTAAAACGTTAGCCGAGGTGGTCTTGTATTGCTCTGAGCCGGTATACGCGAAATTTTAAACCCGCTCCGCGACTCGCGCTTAATCAATTTAAATTATTTTAATTGTCTCCGCGACGCCCGGCGTACCCTCGTTTCTTTTTTTTTTAGAGTGTTTGTACTGTCCAACGATTCGCGGCCTAAATTTTGCTTTATGAATATTTGCATGGTAATATTTATTTACGGCCCGAAACTACATTTCTTCTTTTTTGCATGCATTTGTAATAATTTATTTAGATATATATATATACATTTACATTGAAATTTATAATTGGTACATCGTATGATCACTTATGTGTATTTGAACGCCTGCCTGATTTGTTGTACATTAATGTTTGTATTTGCACTATAGTACATACCCACCATTTATTAATAAAGCTGTGATATTTTCTTTGGTGGTTGATTTGATTGTTTTCTTTGTGCTGCTGGAAATTGTCTTGACCTTATGTACGGTCCGGCATAAGGATTAGAACTTGAGTCGTGGACCTGGCGCCCTATTTTTTTTTTATACTTTTTCAGCATAGCTGGAACCCTGCGACCCTCGCGGCGAGCTAGCCCAATTAGGCCGATAGTTACCAGCCGGCAAAACATCAAATATAACTTTCGCCAAAAGGTAAGGCCGACCGTCTATCTTCCCTGACAAGAAGATTTTGACGCCCAACGCTTTGGGGCCTTGAAAGGATTTTTGACTGCGTCGTTATTAGGGTACTTGGTGGTACTATAGTGCAAATCGAACTGTTAGGGTGTTAGAATTTATTACTGGCTAGGTGATTTACATTATTTTGGTATTATTTATTGTCGATACTTGTTGGGTATTTACAATTGATTATTGCTAGTTATAGGTTTGTTTATTGCATGCTATTTACAGGTTTTGCTTGGATAGTTATAAGTCTAGCTTAAATAAGTCTTGTTGATCATCTTGTCCTGTTGGAACAGCAAGATGGTATTTAGATTAGATGTTAATCGTTTGCTCGTCGATGAGCTCGACTATGAGCTTCGAGTTAGAGACATTGCCATTCAGGGCAACGTCCAAGACAAACGTAAATTACTCCGTGCTCGTATGAAGATAGATCTTCTTATGAATGTCACTTTCACTCCCGTGTCTTTGGACGCTACTGAAGAACTTGCGATCTGCGAAGACAAACTTTCTATTTTAGCTGCCGAAATTGACAGTTGCACCTCTAGGAACCTGGACAATGATGCCCAACGATTAGGTACTCGCCTTCTTCATGTTCAAGGTCGTCTAGGTCATATTCTAGCAGAACCAGATTCCGCTTCTAGGTTGGAGTCCTTGAAGGATAGATGCGAACAATTAATTGCCGCCTTGGAAGCGAAACTTCAGCTTCACGTTGATGCTCAAGCTCGTAACGATACGTCAGTCGCACCGAGTGATTCAAGCTCGGAGGACGGTTCAGTAGCTTCGCCCCAGACAAGTCGTATTCGCCCCCATAGCTCTGCTGCCACTACGTCTCAGGAAGACGCTGCCTTGCCTATTCGTCCTACTGCTAATTCGGTTACGTGGAGTCACCCTTTGTTTACTTCACAGTTTTCTGCCCCGCAGTCTATTCCCTCTAGCTCAGCCATTCAACCTGGCATGTACTTGGATTATCCACCCTTTGCCGATGCCGTCAATCGACGCTCGTCTGCTGCTGAAGAAGTCAATCATTCTGCGTCGTATAGACACACTTCAGCCAATTATTTAGCCATCAATAAATGGAGGATCACCTTCGATGGAGGAAATGGTTTGACTAGCTTCCTGGAAGAGATAGAAGAGACTCGTGTAGCTCGAAACGTGTCCAAGGATCAACTTTTTGCTGCTGCCATCGAATTGTTCACTGGCAACGCTCGAATTTGGTTTCGTTCCATTCGCAACACTATCCGTTCATGGGATGAATTGATCATCGCCTTGAAATCCGCTTTTCTGCCTTGCGACTACGAAACTAGCTTATGGGATGAAATCCGTAGTAGAACCCAAGGACCCGATGAGCCCGTAACGGTCTACGTCGCTATCATGGAGAACCTTTTTAGTCGCCTTTCTCGTCTACCTGTAGAAATGGAGCGCATAGAGATTATGCGTAGAAACCTGCAACCATACTTACAGGCACAACTGGCTCTCTACTCTCCCACGAGTATCTCGCAACTCAGACAACTTGGAAAACTAATTGAAGATGCTAAGGTGCGTGCTTCGAGGTTCAAGAATCCACCTCCGCCTTATCAAGCCCTTGAACCTGACTTGGCTTATCACAAGCCCCGTTTTGGAGCTAGAGCTGCTGCCATTGAGGAAACTAGTTCCACTCCTAGTCCCTCTGCCGAAGAACAAGTCTGCGAGGTTACAGCTGCTCGACCCTTTGGTGTTTGCTGGAACTGCGGAAAGCCCGATCATCGCATGGCCCAGTGCCCATCACTTCGCAATTCTAGGAAGGAAAACTCTGAAGCTAATATTGTCAAACAGTCACAAACAACGACCGATTTACCTACTGAACATCGCATTCTGCTCGATTTCATCTTAGGTCACGCCAACAAAGATGAGAGGCCCTATCTTCGTGTCTCTATTTATGGCAAGGATCTACTTGGTTTGTTGGACTCCGGCGCGAGCCGTACCATTTTAGGTCGACAAGGATGGGAAGTATTGAAGGACGTCTGCAAATTAAGCTCTGCTAAATCTACCACCTGCAGCGTCGCCAATGGTGAGAAATGCCATAGTATAGGTACACTTACCGTCCCCATCGTACTGAGAGATCGCGTGAGAACTTTCGAAGTCCTGGTTATTCCTTCACTCCCACATACATTAATTTTGGGCACCGACTTCTGGAAAAGGATGGCCCTTGTGCCAGATCTTCGCCATGGGGAATGGACCTTCTCCAAAGCCTCGGCTGATGAGCAAATCGCTGCGATCCGTTCAACTGAACACCTCACGAACGACGAACAAGCTGTGCTTGATCAGACTATCAGCGAAGCTTTTTCTTTGATAGGAGATGGTGTAGGATGCACCCATTTAGTGGAGCATGTAATCAAGACAGATGCTGAACCAATTAAGCAGCGCTATTATCCAATCTCGCCTGCTTTGCAAAAGCACGTGAATGAAGAGCTCGACGATATGTTAGAAAAGGGCATTGTGGAACCCTCAACATCCGCATGGTCATCGCCCATCGTTATGATAAAGAAGAAGGATGGTTCCTACCGCTTCTGCGTAGACTATCGGAAGCTCAACAAGGTGAGCCAACCTGATGCCTATCCACTCCCGTACATCAGCAACATCTTGGACAAGTTACGTGATGCACAATACCTGACCACGTTAGATGTCAAGTCAGCTTACTTTCAGGTGCCGGTTTCTGTCGCTAGCCGTCCGCTAACTGCCTTCACTGTCCCTAATCGTGGGTTGTACCAATTTTGTCGCCTCCCGTTCGGCCTTCATACCGCCCCGGCGACTTGGCAACGCCTTATCGACCGAGTTATTGGTGCCGACCTAGAACCTTACGCCTTCACATACTTGGATGACATTATTATCTGCACTCCTACCTTCGAAAAACACCTGGAGGTCTTGAAGGAAGTCATATCTAGGATCGCCAAGGCCGGCCTAACTTTGAACCGGGAAAAATGTCATTTTTGCAAGCCCGAACTGAAGTACCTGGGGTACGTCGTGAACTCCAAAGGTCTACTCGTCGACCCAGAAAAGGTCGAAGCAATCTTGAACATCCCTAACCCCAAGACGGTACCAGAGGTTAGAAGGATATTGGGAATGGCATCGTGGTATCGGCGCTTTGTGCCTAACTTTTCTGCAGTTGTGTCACCTATGACTCGCCTGCTTCGCAAGAACCAGAAGTTTGTTTGGTCTGAGGAATGTCAAACCGCATTTGACACCATTAAAGACTGCCTCGTCTCGGCCCCTGTGCTCTCTTGCCCAGATTTCAGTCGGCCCTTCACCATTCAGACGGACGCCTCTGGTTATGGACTCGGAGCCGTCTTGTCCCAGACGTATCCTGAGGGAGAGAAGGTCGTCTGCTATATAAGCCGTTCACTCACGAAGAATGAGCGGAAGTTCAGCACAACGGAACGCGAATGTCTCGCGGTACTCTTCGCCATCGAAAAACTTCGCCCGTACATCGAGGGAACTAAGTTCGACGTCGTGACCGACCACTACGCCCTCAAGTGGTTGCATAATATTAAAGACCCCATAGGACGCATTGCGCGTTGGGCCATACGCCTACAACAATATAATTTCAATGTTATCCATCGCAAAGGCAAAGACAATGTCGTACCTGACGCTCTATCCAGGTCCGTACCTATTGTCGATGAAGTCACTGAGGACGACGATATTCGAGATCGCTGGTATGCTCGGATGCGCCTAAAAGTCCGAAACGATCCACAGCACTATCCTGCTTGGCGCGAGTCGAATTCGCAACTCTACAAACATGTTAGGAGTCCGTATCCAGAACTCATGCAGGCCAATGAAGATTGGAAGATAGTTCTACCTAAGGACAAACGTTCAGAAGTACTTAGACGTAATCATGATGATCCTACCTCAGGACATCTTGGCGTTTCGAAAACCTTAGGTCGCATAGCTCAGAGGTACTACTGGCCCAAGATGCGAACGGACGTTCTGCGCTACATTCGCAACTGCAAGGTGTGTTCCCGCACTAAGCCTGACCAACGACCACCCGCTGGACATATGGGAGGTCACACAAACATCTCGAAGCCCTGGGAGGTCATCTGTATGGACCTCATAGGACCTCTACCTCGCTCTTCTCGGGGATACCAGTATATACTCGTAGTGGCTGATTGTTTCTCTAAACTTCCTCTTGTATTTCCCCTTCGTAAGGCTACGGCCGCTGCAGTCGTACGTCACGTTGAAGAAAACGTGTTTTTATTGTTTGGCGCTCCGAAGAGAATTATCTGCGACAATGGTGTCCAGTTCAAGAGTCGCGAATTTACTGCCTTAAGCTAGGAACTATGGCTGCAGAATAGCGTTTACAGCGTTGTATCACCCTCAGGCAAATCCAACGGAACGCATCAATCGTGTTCTGAAAACAATGCTTACAGCGTACGTGTCCGACAAACAACGTGAGTGGGATAAATACTTACAACAAGTCGCTTGTGCCATAAGAACCTCCAAGCATGATGTCACTGGTCATAGCCCCTACTTTTTGAATTTTGGCCGAGAAATTACACTCGACGGGAATCCTGAAGAAAGACCTGAAGATGAAGGTCCCGAACTTCGTGTCATCAGGGATGAAAACCCCAACATCAGAGCCCAAGCGCTGCAACGGTTGTACAAAGAAGTAAAAGTTCGTCTTGCTAGGGCCTACGATCGTTCGAAGGTCTACTACAACCTGCGAAGACGACCTGATGAATATCAGGTAGGCAACTCCGTTTGGAGAAGAAACTTCACGCAATCGGATGCTGCTAACCACTATACTGCTAAATTGGCACCCAAGTTCATTGGACCCTTTATAATTCATAAGAAATTGTCTCGCTTCATATATCAACTTAAGGATCCAGACGGACGTCTACGCGGGAATTGGCATGCCAAAGACTTGAAGCTCAATAACGCTGTCGACAATGATGATGATTTGGTTTAGTCTACGTCTTTTTGGGAGGTTGGTTTGGGGACGTCGGACGGAATCTTTGGGACCCAACTCACCTTTCCTTTTTCTCGAATTGGAGTCCCGACCTAAACATCTGGTCCCTTCATTTCTCGCATCTTTCTCTGTCTCATTTTTTTTTCTTGTTTGAAAGGGATGTTCCCTCTTTTTGCTGTGCTCGTTCTCTTTATACTTCGTGTTATTTTGGATATCAGTTCTATCTTCCGTCATTTGGAGATAGCTTCAGTGCTGTAGGTCGATCCTGGGCCTAAGTACTTAACCCTTGGTTGAGGTTGGTTTTCCTTTCCCTTCCTTCTTCTGTGTCGTTCGCTTTCCTGTCTCCCACTCCACATCTTTCCGAGGTGTTTGCGTTTCGGGTGCATCTTTGTTGCAACCTGACGTAACCTTCCCTTCCACCGGCGCAGCTCACATCATCTTGCAGCGACGGAAGAGGTTGGTGTCTAGTTATCTTCGATGATGTGCTTGAACTCTTACATCCTCTCTTCTTGTCTACTTCTTTAGATCCTTTGTTCCTTCCCTTTGTTTCCTTCCGGCAGGCATCGTTTTTTTTGTTGTCTCTTAGGGCGATTTCTTTTGTTGGCATTTGTATGGTCGGGTAAATCTGGGGTGATTTACCCTCCCTTTTGTTGGGGGAGGATTTGTTACGATACTTTTGGAGTGCCCCCCGTAGTATTGAACTTCTGCTAGCTGAATTTCTGAACTTGAATATTTATGGTTGGCTTTTGTCAATGTTTGCATGCTTTAACCTGGGTATAATTAGCTATATCTTATTTTTAATTAGTCTCCTATAATTATCATGCAGTTTCGTAAGCAACCCCTCGTTTAATTACTTATATTTTGCAATTAGGTTTATTCTTGCTATATTTCTACAAATATTTGGGTATGGCCGCTAGGCAACCGGTGATACAAATTGTTTTTAACTATTCCATTTGTTGCTAGAGCAATGTTATCTTTGCCTGCAGTCAAACTTGCCTGACTGGTTTTTTTGGCTTCTTCTGGCCCAAATTTCTGTTATCAGATGACCTGTGGGCTGGTTTTTTGAATTTTTCGGCTTTCTTTCCAAGCTAAACTGTCGTGCTAGTAGGTGTTCCTCTGCAGCTAAGTGCTTCATAGCCCTTTGGTAGGGCTCGCCTCCTCGAATAGATTGTTTGAGGGATCTGGAAGCATTTCTGCGTTATCGTGGATGTTCGTAATGATTAGATAGCTACTTACTTGCATTCCTTCGCTTTTGGCGGATCTCCTGGAAACTACTTTAGCACGCTTCTTTCGGCTCGACCCCCAGCTTGAGGTAAGATTAGGCCAGTTTCTTCTTATCGGGAATACATTTGGGTTCTGTGCGTTTTTAGCCAAAAATTCCCGGTGGGAATTAAGACACTCCCCATCTGCTTGAAATCCTTCCTGTCCGGAGCAGGCCTATCCCGTTCGACTGCACCCTGCTGGAATCCAGTTCGATGCACTGGGCCCTAAGATAGTCGCATCGCCTGTGAATGTTGCAACTCTCGTGGGCAACACTGAAGATTGAGCAACTGCTTTACACTCACCGGCAAGTCATTCTGCAGCCTCCACAGCTGGCACTGCCTCCCGCAGCTGCAGCCGCCCTCGTTGCTTCGCTAGCTACGTCCAACAACAGGGGAGCAAACGGAGAGATTAGGTTCTGGTAAACTTTCCTGCAGGCAAGACGTTATTGTAGATAATATGCATTGCGCCTGTTGTACTTTATAATTGAATCATACTGTTTCATGCCGTTAGCACTTCGGGCATGTGATTTAGGTGATAGGTTTCGTGCATCGTTAGATTAGTAATATTTAGAATCTGTGTAATTAAATGTTAGGGCCGCCGCGCAATGATATGCGGATACCCTCTGCTACTTGCTAAATTGAGGTCATAAGGTTTACCTGTGTATTGCTCCGTTTGTGCCTTCGGGTCTCCTACCCTTATTGACCTGTGTTATCTGAAAAAAAAATTTATAGAGTAGAACTTGTAGCTTTGAGCTTCACTTGTGTCCTTTCTGGACGTCGCGTTTACTCACCAGCTTGCATAACACAGTTCGGAAGCCTTAAAGCTTCGCTGTTTACATCACAAAACAGTATTTAATATTTTCATGTCAAACGTCCGGCGTGAAGTTAGGCACACTTCAGTAGCGTGTCTCATAAGCCGACTTCGGGAGCATTGTGATTATTTGTAGATCTTCGCTAACCGAGTAATGGGCAAATCCAAGCCTTTGCTTTCTTTAGCATATAAATATACATACGTACACTGAATGCATTTCTAATATGGACACCGTCGTTCATGTGTGGCCACGCAAACGCACGCTGATTCCGCCCCTTAGAAAATTTTGAATATAGATATAGCGTCATTTAGGGCTAACCTTCGGGGTTAAAACGTTAGCCGAGGTGGTCTTGTATTGCTCTGAGCCGGTATACGCAAAATTTTAAACCCGCTCCGCGACTCGCGCTTAATCAATTTAAATTATTTTAATTGTCTCCGCGACGCCCGGCGTACCCTCGTTTCTTTTTTTTTAGAGTGTTTGTACTGTCCAACGATTCGCGGCCTAAATTTTGCTTTATGAATATTTGCATGGTAATATTTATTTACGGCCCGAAACTACATTTCTTCTTTTTTTGCATGCATTTGTAATAATTTATTTAGATATATATATATATACATTTACATTGAAATTTATAATTGGTACATCGGATGATCACTTATGTGTATTTGAACGCCTGCCTGATTTGTTGTACATTAATGTTTGTATTTGCACTATAGTACATACCCACCATTTATTAATAAAGCTGTGATATTTTCTTTGGTGGTTGATTTGATTGTTTTCTTTGTGCTGCTGGAAATTGTCCTGACCTTATGTACGGTCCGGCATAAGGATTAGAACTTGAGTCGTGGACCTGGCGCCCTATTTTTTTTAATACTTTTTCAGCATAGCTGGAACCCTGCGACCCTCGCGGCGAGCTAGCCCAATTAGGCCGATAGTTACCAGCCGGCAAAACATCAAATATAACTTTCGCCAAAAGGTAAGGCCGACCGTCTATCTTCCCTAACAAACGTTAGCAACAAGGTATGCTAAAAATTAGGTAGCTGGCATAAAAATTTAAAATTCTATAAAGGAGAGTTGCTGCAAATAATACTATTTAATAAGTTTCCTTAATTTAACATACAGTGTGGAAATAAAGTAACGGATAAATTCATTAACTTCGTTGATATTGATTTTTATGAAAAAATATCTAAGAGGTGCAGCAATTTTGACCATAGTGAGTATTTTCAGCTGATTTTCAGTTTCTTATGTAATTTGTTTTTCATGATATAACGTCATCGATTTTTTTAAATAACAACCAATATTTTTTATTATTGATTACCGTAGTACTTTTTATCTCGTTTAGAACAGTATAAAATCTTCAATATGTACGTACCATCTGAAAAAATCGAGAAAAATTGTCTTAAAGTTAAAATATGAAAAACCAATGAAATGGGCAAAATAAATCTAGTTACCGGTGAATAAAATAAAAAGGATTAATTACATGTCAGAATTAAACCATTTCTAAATGTCAACAAAATAAGCGTCCTTTGCTTGGTTGAATGTTTTTTTTCTTTGTTAACCAATTTAGTTTCTTTTGGTTCCAATGTTTATCTCACACAGTCATCGTCATTATTAACTTTGAATGGAGTTGATAATAAATTTCTAGTTGCATTTGCAATTGTTTTTTTTTAAATTTCAATAAAAACGGAAGTGCCGTCAATGACTTTCATTCATCAAACGTAGGTAACTAGATTTATTTTGCTCATTTTATTGGTTTTTAATATTGAAACTTTAACGGCTATTTTTGTGGATTTTTTCAGATGTAACCATTAGAAAATTTTATATCAATGAAAACAACATAAAAAGTACTACCAAAATCAATAATATAAAATACAGGTTGTCATTTAAAAAAAAGTAGATGACGACATAGCTTTTAAAACAAATGACGTGGCAACATAAAGGCGGTTGTAGTGTATGTTCTATAATTAAAATCGTTATACTCCTTCATGACTTTTTCATAAAAATGTATATTAACAAAGTTAATGAATTTATCCATTACTTTATTTCTGACTGTATACATTAACTGCCACCTGCGATCTGCCTATTGAGTTGAGACTACCACTGTAAGAAACACATATCAATTTTTACTGGATAAGAGTTTTTGCGTCATAAGATTGCTATTGCCGAGTACATGCTCAGATATACGAAGTAGAGCAAATATGAAACGGTACCAAAGAAATGCAGAGGATGTGGAGCACCTATAGCGCAGAAATATTCCTAATGTCCTTCGAAGTAACCTTTTTCGACTTCGACGCACCGTTGGCATCGACGACATAAGTCCCAAATGTAGCATTCCACAGTCAGCGCTACTAAAATACACTAATTCTGAATTGTAACAAAACCTGAAAGTTATACAACTTATGGTACTTAAAAGAAATACAGGTTGCGTAATCTTCATCTAGTATTTAATTTTAAATAGAGGGCTAATTTAAATTTTCAAGTTAAAATAAAAGAGGAAAACCACTTCCTGTTTTGTAATAAAAACAAATTTGGTCTTGATAGCGTCCAGCGACGAATAAGTTAGGAGCTATTTCTCAGCTCAAAAGGATGTACGAATTTGAGATCTCCCATCTGTAAGATTATAATTAATCTAATTCTGCATTCTATCATATAGTAATGGGTTTTCAGGCAAATAGATTTAATTCATTGGGCATACTATTAATAGAAAAAGCAGTTACAAATTAACTGGTAGGTACACACATCGGTGATTAGTATATATCCTAACGGAAGTGTCTTTGGTTTAGATTTTTGCGTCACCTGCAATTCTTTATTGTGTTTGAACACTAAACGCAATGATTCGGTTGAATATGGTCACACGGAGTCGGCGAAGCCTTTTGGAATGCCTAATTTGAAGTAGGGTCGGGTGAGCCACGTTGGGACAAAATTTGCAAAAACATTTTTTTAAAATTTTGTTTACTGGGATAAGCGCTTAAATTTTTTACCACATATTCAACATATCTTTTTTCAACTAATGGTAAATTGGGAACTTTCTAGCTTTTGTCTAACTATGTTCTATATATATTTCACTTAAACACTGCATCATGTCTCATTGTAACCCATGAGTGGGCCTTCATGAGACAGTTGTTTATTTATGAAAAATTTTAACAATGTACGACATAAAAGGTATATTTATTGTACTATGCAACATGCAAACATAGGGAAATTGCATGGGAAATCGTATATACGCAGATTTATGTTTGCCGCTTGAATCGATAGGATTTATAGTGATATCAATTGATAGAAAAAAATGCGCTTAATTTGATGCTACTTTACTTGAATTTGTTGCTTAGTTCAGATAGAAATAGCTTAAAAACTGTAATAAATATTTTGCACTACCTTGGGACGTGTCTCATGGTGGCCCAAAACTTTTGTCTCAAGGTAGCCCTTTTGATCAGTAATTAAAATGACATTGCCATTTTGGTGCTAACTTCACAATATACTTAGAAGTAATGAGGTTTGACAAGCAAGTATTTAGCAAATAAAGGTACATTAAAACATTTTGGAAAAAGTAACTCCTACTAACATTTAAGCTAGTTTGAAGTCAGCACATGCAAATACTTCAGTGTTGTAAAATCCAAAAAGAGGCCAAAGAACTTTTAATTTTCAATTTTTGGTTCCCACACTCAGTTACTCAACGTGTCACACCAAAATACAGTTGCGTCTTGTGTATCACCTAAAAGCGCCAAATTTAAAATTATCGTATCTGTCTCAAGGTGCACCTGTCTCAACGTTAGGTATGCGCGCGTGACATGACCACAGTCGTATCACGTCGGGTCACGGCGTGTCACCTCGAGAACGTGACTAATATTTGAAAATCGTGACGTGAATGTGAGTGAACTTGAGCAAAAATTTCCAAGGCGTGATTCACGTTTCACCTTAATCTCACGTTATAGTAACAAATAAAAAACTGCAGGGTGCTCCGGGTAAACATATTTTTAGAAAAGTAATGTTTCATTTTGTATACTCGACTTAACACTGAAAATGTTGATTACGTTTTATTTTTGAACCAATTTATTATGTAGATGAATCTATTATTCTAATAAAAGTAATGTTTTGTTTTGTATACTCGCCTTAACGCTGAAAATGTTGATCCTTGTACGTAAAAGTACTTTTAAACCTACGAATTAAAAGTATTGCCTAGCAACATATACCTTCTACACTCATACCAATATGGGAAACGTCAATTCCAATGACAGCTTTTGGTATTAAAAGTAATGTCTTTTAAGACTAAAGTCTTTGAAGACAGCCTTCAAGGAATGTATTTGAGAGAAATCAGTATTTATCCCTTGTCGTAAGTTATTGCAGTCAATTTTCATGTTTTTCTTTTTGTGTCAAGTATTCTGATTGCAACATATTACGTAAATTATATCACGTGCAAAACATATTTTTAGTTCTCTTTAGGGTTTTTCTCATTGATTTTAAATTTGAACATTCTGTTCTATCTGAATTTAAATTTTGAAATAAGAGGTACGTATCACGTCGTGAGTGGCGTGTCACGCCGTGAACGTGAGTGAACGTGAGCGTGAACGTGCGTTAACGTGAGTGTTTAAAGCAAGCGTGAAACGTGCGTGACGTGAGTGAAAACTCACTCAGGCGCCCATCTCTACTCAACGTGGCCCACCCGACCCTAGACGATAATGTTAGACCAGTACTAAACCTCGTTAAGAATTCCTCACCCCTAAAACCCTCTTTATTAATCCGGCGAAGGAAATATTTCCTGTTAACCGGGAGTTCAACTCGACAAGCAAGGCAGCAGTTCCTGGCTGCATAGGATAGACTTCTCCTTATTAGGTCAGTCCTAAACCCCAGAAAATTGTATGAAACTCTTCAGAAATATGCCAAAGTTATAAGTTTAAGTGAACATATGAAATTTAGTCTACCGTCAATAACTTCATAAGAATGTACTCGTAATAAGAACATTTGATTACCTTTTCAGTAGTAATGTTAAAAGAAACGAAGTAGATAACCACAGGTTATATTTTGTAAATGTCAGTTAGGGTTTAATGTTATTTATTTATTTATTTATTTATGTATTTATTTATTTTATTTATTTACATGATACAGGGCGACCCACAGAACGTACGGAAGACCGCAGTTCCAAAAACGGGCCACCACTAATACATAACAGAAAAAATTTAAAATTAAATGTAGCTGAGAACTAACAAAAAATCAAAGAAGAAAAAGATTTAATAAAGTACTAATATAAAGAAAAAAAACTTAGTTGCGTAAGTTACTACGTATTGAATTAACGAAAGTGGATAGGTTAACATTAAACAATTCAATATTATAAAACCCAGAATTATAGGTTTTAGCCAACCTTCGCAAAGGAGCGTTACAACCGAGGTTGGTAACATACACCTGCTCACAGAAGAGTAATGGTTTCCTAAGCCTATAGTCCGAAACGTTGAGACCTAAATTACTTACTAAATATTCACAATTTATTAAGCTATTAACAATTTTAAAGAGGAGAAGTAAGTCACTGATCACTCTTCTATCCGACAGAGAAGACATGCCAAACATTTTTAGCTTGGATTCGTAATTTAATAAATGCAGTTGTCGATTAAATTTATAGATTAGGTGATTAGTGAATTTCTTCTGCACACGTTCTATCTGATCTATATAAATATTATAGAAGGGATTCCAAACAGGGCTACAAAATTCAAGAGAACTCCTAACGAGACTGTAGTATAATATCTTGTACGACAAAATGGTTTTAAAAAATTTACCAATTCTACAAATAAAACTTAACATTTTTAGAGCTTTTGAAGTAATATGTAAAACATGAGCCTGGAAATTGAGTTTAGAATCAAAAATTACGCCTAGATCTTTAATTTCAGAAACTGGATCGAGACGTGTGTTGCATAACTTATAATTAAATAAAAAAGGACTAACTTTCCTATGAAAAGACATTTTAAAGCATTTCTTTAGGTTAAGCTGTAATTTATTAGAATTACAAAATTCCGATATAGAATCCAAGTCTTCTTGCAACTTATCGGCATCCAAACTAATATAAATTATACCGCAGGTATGCGTCAAATAATGGGCACCTTTTCTACTTTAGAAATGTAAATTATCCGATAAATCATTTAACAACCAGTATTCGCTAACCGAAATGAACTGTATACGCAGAATTTCAGAAGAGGAAAGAAAACCTTTCTGTTAAACTCATGATTAATTAAATAACTTAAGTCATAAATTGATATAAACTCTAATTCGATATTTCAGTATGAAGTGTCATTAATGAACTACAATAGTAGATAAACCTTTTTCTATTAATTTCATAATTAATGAATTAACTTAACCCATAAATTACATTATTGAATGTATATATATATAATAGAAAAAATAACAATTTAATAAAGTTTTTGGCGCCCAATACTTCTTTCTAAGTGTGAACCTAAAACCTTTATGCGAAAGTGAAGTAAACAACAATTACACATTTATCATACCCGTATCGCATCCGAGGATTGAGCTAGTCGGAGTTCTGTGAGCCTTCTAATGTAGGTTGCAATAGATGGTACACAAAAAGCCAGTTTAAATTTACCGCAAAATAAGTTCCACGTCATCTAAGCACATTTCCCTAACGGTCGATTTGAGCAGACAAAACAGTCCTGGAGACAGATCCACCGAAGAAGAAAGTTATTCCAAAACTGCGACATTTTTCCTTACCGAAAACGCTACAATTAAGGCAAAATTTAAAAGAGAATTATGGTGTAAAAAGGTCCATCTACCGGAGGCTGCTATATACGGTCGCACACAGCAAATACGCTTTTAGTATAAACGTTTGATGAGAACCTTCGTTATGGATAAAAAGCGTTACCCGTTCTATTCTGTAAGCATCTCCGACCTGATCGTAAGTATTTATCTTATGTTAACATTTGCTTTACTTTGGAGCTAATTTATAATGACTTACGAGGGCAAGAATAGTGTCCCAGCTTACTCGCGCTGCTGTGAAGTATGTATGTAGGGTTGATTTATCGAAAATATTTGGGTCTCAATTTCCGAATTTTCTGTCGTCGCGATTTCAGCCTTGGAGCTGTAAGCTGAAAATATGTATGCGCTTTCTCTTTTTTGTTTACTATTCTACTCATGCTGCGTGGATTTCTCAGCGGACTTGGAGTAGTAAAAGCATGAGCAGTTAGGTAGTGCTGATAATTTGGTAGCCGAATTTGTAACTATTGCTGAGTTTTCCATTTATTGCTGAGTCCTTATTGTGGTCTCCCTTTGCTTCTTCTCGGTGAGCAATTGTTGCTGAGAGTCACTAATGTGCTTCCACTTACACAGGTGGCTAAGTATGCAGTCCATTACTCTTTGTTTTGTTGAGGCCTCTTCGCATTGCTGGGAGTATTAAAACACGATCTGGTATTGTGAAGGTGGAAAAGAACCTGTACACCGAAATATTGGTATCGCGGGCTAGTGTTTACCAGTATGTTCGACGTGCGGCATCATCGTAAGATTATAGTTGCCCGCTATTTAAAGATTTAACTTTGTTATGTGCATGCTTAACTCTTAATATTAGTCGCAAGAGTTGAGTATTTTTAGCTTAAGCCTGTGGTGTAAGTCGCGTTCGTGATTTATACATGTACTAAAATTAACTGATGTAACATTTTCTATCATATTTATAGTGGGTAATTAATATAACTCTGCTCATGTTTACTATGGTTGTTTATATGCCTAATGCAAGCACTTAAGGTGTTAAACCTTTCTGAAATCTGTTTCAAGCCGTAGCGTACTGGCTACGCATAATACTTTAGCGAGTTTAATAAGAGTTCTGGACTTAGATCCTTTGACGCATTTTAGTAATTTGAATAGCCTTTGATAATTATAGGACTGAACGGCACACCATCTTTATTGTAGCTGGTCGGTCCATTTATATCTTCATGTACCCTGATCTTGCTTGGTACGATTTGAAGCTGGTCAAAGATATTGAGTTTTGGTTTCGAGTCTGCGTCTAAATTCGTTTGCCGTTTGTGGTAAAATGATTATATACCCCGAAGTTGGTAGTACATTGTAGTACAAACTAGTGATGTGATACCCGATTGCACTAATTACTTGTAAATTACGTCTTGGCTGTTGGAAAAGTTGATGAGCACCTTCGATTTTTTAAAGCGGATTTTTCTTGGCTTGAAGATGTCTTCGATCGCCATTTTATGCTATGTTTCTTGCTTTCTGGATCATGTCAAAATGTCCACGACTCGTCACCATTAAGTGTCGGCTGTTTGAATAAAGTCGCGACAGGCGCCCACTCACTGCGCTTTTTGCTCAAGGGTCAATTTTTGCGGGATGATTTTGACACACACCGTCCTGTCCCACAAACTCCTCCCCAAAATGGTACTAATGTTGTTTAGTTTCTCACATTGGAGGATGTTTGGCCAATGTCAATTATCGAGCAGCGGTCATAATTTGTCGGAGTTTTTTTTATCGTTTCAAGGATTTTGGCTATGGTAAGACCATTAAGCCTCGGATTATCGAATAGGTCTTTGCAATTCACGAAACTGGTTAAACAATTCGAAAAAACGAGTACGGGACAACGCCTCGTCGTCATACACAGTTTTTACCATTTTGAATGTCTTCGTAGCCGATTTCCCCCAGTTAAAGCAAAATTAGAAATTTTCTCTTACTCGCTCACATGCACGGTCTACCACTCAAGTTGTGACAGGGCGCCGCTTAAACTATGTACAGGGGGAGTTCCACCTAGAATTTTCATAGCATTCGTTTGCGGTGTTTCCAGCCCGTTCCATACTTGTTCTACTACGTATTATTTAACATTTTAAATAGTAACTAAAAACACCTGGCAACAACCGCTCCATGCCAACAGTGGACCGAAGTATTGATAAAGGGCTTGGACTTTCTCATATTGTTTGCACTATATAATTCCCATACAGTCCCTAAAAGATCTGCCTTTCATATAAAAAGTATAGATTAGTTTGACGAGTGTTACACAATTTCGAGGAAAAATACAATGCACGCCCAAATTGACTTTTTAAAAACCTCAACGCAAATCCAGCCCCACGTTTAACATATACCAGGAATAGGTAGTTATCTGGAAGCTCTCGGAAAATCCGATTATTGAATTTTACCGCTGTTTTTATATCGGGAGAAAATCCTGGAATTAGTAGATCAATCGATAGCCAGTTAAGATCCGTACTCTCTAGACTTCCCATAATTGGACACTTTAATTGGATCATGAGATTTTATTTGCCGATAATTGAGTACGGTGGAACAATTATCGGGTTCTAGGTTAGACGTTTGCCAAGTTGCAAAGCTGCGATTAGAAATTTACCTTTCTTCCTGGCCTTAAATCGATACTGATAAGAGACCGTGTAAATTAATGTTACAGAATACACGGTTGCATTGCGATAATTAACGGATGTATTGAAATAGACGGAATGTTTTCTTCTACGGTTATTACTGCTCTGCTCAGAAATTAAAAGAATATCCCTAGTCCCAGCAAATCTAGCAATTTAGTATTATTTTAGTAAATTGCAGTTTGTGTAAGTGCACCTGCACAAAAAGTATCTTTAAATACATATTAAAAGCGCGTATATGTATGACACGAAACACGTCTAAACGTTCAGTGCAGTTGCGGCAAACGCACGCTACTGCCTCAGCAATTTATTTGCCAACTCCCCCAAACAATAAGGGGGATCACTTTTCTTTATTTTTTCGTACTTTCGGCAATAGGTTTCTAGTTGAAAATAATAGAAAAATTGACAACTCGTATCAACAGGTAAACAAAATCTCAATTGCGTTCACTGTCACAAGAGAATATGATAGCAGCGAAAAACATGATCTCCTTTTTTGATCACTTTGTGATAATTTTAACAGTTAGTCCACAAAAAGAAATAAACAGGATCTTTCTCCCTAATTTACACCGCGGTTATTCTTGTATAATAGAATAAGCAATGAGACCACAAGAGATGTTAAAAAACCACTTCAATCTGAAAAACCTTAACCGTTTAATAGTATTTAGTAAATTTACTGTAAACTCAAACTGTGGGTATTCTTTGTGGAGAGGTTCAAAGAAATTCATGCACACAACTGCATCTACCGCCAGAAAAGCTGATAGAAGTTGAGTTGTAGATGATAGGGAAAGAGGTTAAAGTATTCAATCAACGCCTTGCATAGGTGTTTCCATAAGATGAAAAGATTCGAGTATAGTTTGAAACGACATACCAGATGTTAATACTTATAGTACCAATAAAATCTGACGAGATCATAGTTTTATGTACTGTAATGACATAAACCAAAAAAGATATTTTAATAGTAAGTTACGATAAAAGTAACGTTATCAAGCTTTTTACATTACGAGACAATAGTTTGAATGAACGAGCGAAGTTAGGAGCGAGTTCTTTAAAATTCTCGAGTAATGTAGAAAGCAGATAACGTTACGTATATCGTAACAGTGTTTATTTTATCCTAAAATACTAATCTTTTAAAAAAATAGGAAACACGGTTATTAATGACACTTACAACAGCGAGTGGTGGTATCACTAGTAAGATAGGAACTCAATACTGTATTGTTGGTAGCACTGTCAGGTTACGTTAAATTTGAGATTTTCAGGTTAAGTTTTGCATTTGTGTTAAATAACAAATAAAACCTAACCTACAACATCGAATTTAACATAGACTGACAATACACTTCAGAGCTGTCAACATGTGATTAAGTATCGTTATGTTATTTTTCTTAACAACAGTAGTGCTGTTAAATGCATCTTAACGCAACTCGTTGCTAAGGAGTTATGGTCATAATAACATAATAGGATATAATAAAATTACTTTATTACAAATATAATTATAGAAGAAATTCCAAACGTAGTGTTCGCAATTATAACTAACCTATACAATCTGTTTATATTCTGAACTGACGGAATTTTATCGCATTAGAAAGTGGTTACAGTAAGCAGATTCTCAAATTACGAAAACCTGTTGAGAGAGTGATATTATTTCAGGTCAGCCTGTTGGTAATATTGTCATTAATGTTTCAGAACTTATTCCTAAACAGACTAAAAATATATTTACCTATCTTTCAACAAGCATTTGGCAGTCTCAGAAGATTAAGTGAGCAGCATGGTAGTATTGAACAAATTCAGAGCTCTATATAAGTGGCTAATAAAATAAAACAAAACCTTCAACCTATAGCATAGAAAAACGAGCATCTGGTTTAAAGGCATTAGTGCTAAATACCTAGGCATTGATATGAATGAGTCTTAAATGAGCCAGAACATCAAACATAGTCATAGAGAAGCGATAGCTTGGATTAGTCGGCAGATATCTTATTCTTCTTCAGGTTCTGACGTTTGCGCCAGTAGAAATTGTATTACAACACAATTAATAGATTCGAATTTGAACGCCGTCAACTTCAGTCATGATTGACGCCTGGCATCCAGTACGTGGATACATGTAATAAAAGCAAAAGTTTAAAGAAGAGCAAGTCCGCGAGCAAGTAACTACGGAGCATTCCTACCTGGATCTCCTCCAAAGGATTATCCAGATAGAGGATATAAGAAAACGATATCCAGCCAGGTCCTGACATATAAATCCAGCGACTTGAAAGTCTAGCTCCACCTGGAGGAGCTTCAGGGGTTAGGCCCCACCGGCTGAGAAGACTTTTTCGACGAGCCCTTCGATCCCCCAGCAGCCAACATGTCTCGGTTGATCTCGCCAAGCGAATCGCCGCCAGTCCAGAGTCCAGAGACTCACCTGAAGAAATCAACTAGCACTACGAAATTAAAACCTGATCCTCTACTTTCGTTAAGCCGTTTCATCGGTTGCATTCCGACCTGTAGCACATACGTTCGTTGATCCGTTTTATCAGCAGCGAAAACCGACGCCTAAAACCGGTTAGCCGACACATACCCCTAGTCTGGATCCGTTAGCTACAACGTCCAACGTAAACAACTCTTGTTCGAAGGGCCGTCAGTATCACTGACGTGGTTGAGCAAAGGTGTGATTTACGTGAGAAAGGAGCCGGTCTCCGCAAACGAGTTCCTACGACGTCTACGACAAAATGGCAGCATTAGCAGGAACCCGGGAATCAATCCTGCAGAATCGCTTTCAAATCGGCTAAAAACTCATGCTAGCGGTCGGGTTACTGTTACTTTCAGTTCCAGCCCCAACAAGCGCTACATCGTCATACAGGAAACCTGTGAACCTCCTTCGCTGACGTTCCGCACCGGCTGGCGATTACTTTAGGCGCTTGGCCTGCGATTCGTAACTCAAATTTGTTGACTCTGCTTACACTGTACATATGTCTACTTAAGTATTTTAAAAAATTACATGTAATAATGAGGAGCGATTTAATTAATATTTCTAAAAGATCATTTAAGATGCAGATATAACTTCGCATAAATCACTTCGCATAACATTACAAAGTGCTCTGCTCATATTAAGCGTTGACGATCAACATGTCAATTACATACATAAATGTGATTCTCTTTGCTGCTGCGAAACAGTCATTCTAATTTTCATTACTGTCTATTATTTCAAGTTCCCAAACCAAGACGTGTTCTTGTGACCGATCTATAATGTGTCCTTAATCTTGCCTTCAGTGATTAGATTCAATAAGTGGTATTTCAGTATGCTAGCTTGCATTCTTTGATAGCATCGAACAATTCTAGGTACTTTTTTATCTACTTTAAGACTTCCTGACTGCTAATTCCTGAAGTCCAGAAACGTTTAAAACTTCTCCTATAGCACATTCGATCTGTTAATGGTGGTATGGAAGTATGGACTAAGCAAAACACTTTGGAACTTCGAATTGTACTTTTGGATATCTCTATCCGAGCTCGAATTTGTTTATTTAGATTCAACTCCTGATTAATCCAACACCTTGACGTCTGGCTTGGCACAGCCTTTAAATTCTCCAGTAAATACATCTTTAGTGTTATCTATACATATCGATTGTAGTACATATATTTAAGTATTCCAATATCATTTTTGTCTAGATCGATAGAAACAGGAAGCTCAAGAGTTGTTCCGCGCGGAAAAGGACGTTTAGGCGCGCACCTTTAGGCGCGCATTCTAAGGCGCGAGCTTTTAGGCGCGAAGCTTTTAGACGCGGACGCTATTAGGCGCCTGGTCGTTTAGGCATCGCAACTTTAGGAGCGGGGACAGTTAGGCGCCACATGAAAGGAATTCACATTATTTTTGATTTCAAAATTTTTTGTTGGGTAATTATTACAGTAATTAATGCTGAAGAAAAATTAAAACCTTCATAAATAATATGTATACTGTCACCGCGCCTAAAGTGGCGGCGCCTAAACGTTCAGGCGCCTAATAGCGTCCGCGTCTAAAGCGTTCGCGCCTAAAAGTGCGGGCCTAAAGATGCGAGCCTAAAGAATCGCGCCTAAACGTCCTAGACCGGTTCCCCGTGCGTCACATTGTCGAAAGTCTATACGGCAAATGTATAAATGCTTTTCTTGAACTCGTGACACCTTTGTAAATGGCATTCGTAAACTTGAGTGTTTTCCGTATTCCTAATCGATTCTCAAAACCAAATTGCTCTCAGCCGATTCGATTGTGAGCTGATGGTTCAAAAAACAATATGCTCGAGTCTCAGGCTGCCTGTCCGGGATTAACTACATACAAATTTTAAAAATACTACTCTTTCGGCTACCAGTCTTACACCTATGGTAGTTGTTAACCTTTAACAAGAAACCTCCTCGATTTCGACCAGCAAGGCTAGCCACCTACCCGGTTTATGAGCCCATAGGACCACAACTTTCTGGATTTAAACAGGCCACTGAATACAAGAAGGAAGAAGATTAAGAGGATGCGATTGTTCGAGACTTTAAGGATTAATTAATCTGAAATCGCCACTGTCGCTTGGCCCATGTTTCTATGTTAAAGGTATGACTATATATTCCAGCCGTTTTCTATTCTTTTTGGGTCTACGATCGGCTAGAACTTTTGACTCCTGCGAGAATTTCGTGTGGCCAAAGATTTCTGTTCTTGGTTTGGTGTAGTGCCACTTGTACTCCCGACTAGAGGATTTCATATCCCAAATGTATGTACTTGGACCGAACTAATAAATTATGAGCGTAGTCTGATCCTGGAATGGAAAGGAATAGACCCTAACAGAAGAAAAGTGTAGCCATTCAGTGTGAAGCAAATTCCCTTCAAGCAGTTAGTTTACTAACGTGGTTTATTAACCACGGCAGATAGGTGTCTGCTTGTTATTTTAAATTTTACGCACACCGTGGTGGGACGTTTCCTTCGAAGGCCGCAGTAATTGCATTTACGTTTTATTAACCATTTGGAGCTCAACATTTAAACAGGCACGTCGCTACGCGCTGCCTTCCCAGTTCATGTCCCGTTATCAAAGAAAGAATTCGTCACTTAAAATAAGGGGACGTACGGCAAATGCATTGTCTTGCTTACTCAAGAGGTAGTCATACGTGAGAGGAATTCTTTCGCTGATTAGGTTGTGAATTCTAATTGCGGCTACTACACCATTGGCCGAATGCAATGTCATCGTGCCTTAAATAACGGAGATTTATTACTAATTCAACGATCTCCGGTTCATTAAGTAGAAGTTAACTATTCTCAAACCCCAATTCCATCCGACACCGTGCAGACGATGTTATAGAGTTCTTAACGCCATCTCGCCACTTTTTCGCATACTCCGACGAAGTGGACGCTTTTCACAGGGGTTAATTTTCCCCATATTCAGCTGCTGGCTAAATTATAGCACATACTGCGGATTCGCCGTCGTGTACACAACCTGTAAGCTGCTCACCAGGTGAGAACTTATACCAAATTTGCGGGTAATAACAATGCGTAGTCATATATTGTTTTACTGGACTTCAAAAGTCTGAATCAGGCTGACGTCAAGTGATCTTTTAAGGCAACGGCAATAATTGTTGCATTTATGTGTTTATACATGCAACAGATACCGTAGCCAGATGTGTAATACCAAATCGAGTTTGGCTCTATATATTTTTAACTGAATTAAGAATCCCATTTCAAGTTTTAACTTGTTGAATAATTAGACCGGCACCTACTGGTGTTACCAGGAATTTATGAGCAAAATGTAGATATGGTGACGTCACTTAGGGTATTGCTATCTTTGAATTTTATGTGTAAAATTACTGGTTGCAATGTAAAGTGGTGTTTGTGATCTACAGAACGGCTTAAGTAATTTTACTGGTAGAATTTCTTATATTTTTGTCCTCTAAAGCAACTTACAGGAAGAGTTATAAAGTAAGCAAAACCAAATTATACCGATGTTTTAAGTAATGTGCACTAAAGGTAGGTCCTCGACTATCGGAATTGCTAATCTCACATTCCGATTGAGCTGGTTGACGTTAGCGCTCTTGGATATACATTGTTGGCTAACATAGACCTACATACTTTTGTATCCACCCGAAGCAAATTATTGTTGCCGAGCTGATTGATTTTGAGGGTCAGGAATCGTATAGCTGGGCTGTAGAATTGGTTCATCATTTAGTATTGTAGCCCCGTAGTTACTGTATTTGCCTCGTAACATAAGCATGGCGCTCAACGCGGAGTAGTTGCCCGGTTGTTAGAAACATTGTGTTAGGTAAAATGAGCTTTTGGTGTAGCAAATTGTCTTAAATTCAGATTGACCCTGTAACATGTTTCCATATTAGAGCCATCTGCCAACGTCAGCGGACGTGGCGGATTTGAACTTAAAGCTACACATTTTCCGCATTGAATAAAAACAACACATTTCGTTAAACATTTGGTAAAGCCGTACTGTGGAAAGGTGGTTCCGACTCAACGCTGAGAAAGTTGTGTGCCGGCTTGAGGTTATCGTAGCTGACCTCCAAACGCTTTATACCTGTCGGAAGTATATTTTTATCACGTAACACCTACATGTTTTTTAAGCTTTGTGTAACTTAAAGTGTATGTTCGGCAACCTTCTCATTTTTTGACAGAATTTTTGCAGCATATATCTGTATATCTCACTGTGTTCTGTTTGCCAAATTACCTTCTCAGATTTATTCGGTCTAAAATTTCGTCTGGCAGCTAAACTTCGTTTTTAATTTTCATGTTATGCTAGCATTTCTTTTATTTTGTCTACCATTAATGTTTTAATTTTTTCCCAGTGCTGGTTAATTGAAAACTTGTTCATGTAATTCGGCACAAGCTGGCAATTGTTTATTTGAGTAGAGATTTCTTCTGCTACATGAGTTTTCTGTAGTAGTTAAACATATATTCGTTTACATTTTCTGGATATTATCTTCTATTCCTAATATTTCGGAAAAATGCGAGAAGCTCGTCTGTAAAAATGTTATAACGGTACAAGTTCATAGTTTTAAGAACCATCACAGTTACACCTTGTGACCAATGCGACAATCTTTAAAAGCGCAAAATTCGCTAGTATTAGCGAGAATTGTTAAATTTATTCTTCAGCGGCAGAGGAAGCGGTTGCAGTATACAAAACTACGAATATCAAATAACTTAGTAAGCGGGCCTTGAATTCGGAAACGGGAGTACTTTCCATTTTCTTGGATTCATGCAATTCAATAGAAACTTTGGCCATAAGCACTCAATGTATGTTTCTACGGTTGGCTGCTATTCCATCACGAAAATTATTTCAAGATATTTGTTTCTTGAGTGTAGCGGCTCGTTCATGTCAGTTAAGTATACTGAAAACCGACAGAAACGCAGAGTAAACATAAACATCTCCTGAAGTCAATTAAGGCTCATCCTGTTTACAGTCAAACAAGTATAGAGAGCTTCTGGCTATTTATGCATTGATTTACAACAGTTCGCTCACGTGCTTTGTTTGAAACTACATGTGCGACGGTTATGAACCCGGTTGTACTTCCCATTGCTCGTATATGTAAAATAAATTACTCGAATGGCTTGCGCCAACATAACTAACTAAATTAAGATGGCTTAGGGAATTACGACAGCGCTCTGGGGATTTGAGGAAATTAAGAATGTAGGTCGCAATTAATATCAACATATTATCGCTTCTATTTCTGGTCCTGAGAGCTTAATTAACTTACTTAGTAATTGTTGGAGTTGCGAAGGAAAAACAATCGCCCGTTCTAAAAACGAAATTAAATGCAATCGACAGTGACTGATAATCTAAAAACATTGCGTTATTCCTAGAAAAGCTGCTGACTCATTATTGATCTCCCTGAATTTAAAAATAGCCCACTTGTGGTTACACTGTCCTCATTGCCTATTGGTTTTGTTTATTACAATACGGAGCTGGTTGAAGTGGGACCAGGAAAAGGTACTGGCGAATATTGTTTCAACATTGATTAGACCATATTTCAAAGTAAATGACGTGAGAATCAAACGAGGGCGGCTTGTGCATCTGGCCATTATTTGGTAATAGGGAACGTAAAAATGTCTTCCCTTAGGTAGTTGATTATACAAAACCAAACTTTTGTGACGAGCGTATTTCAAAAAGATTCCAAACATTATAAATATAAATTAGATCTACTAAAACACTAAACTACTAGAGAAGCTTTGGTAATAATAAATTTAGGTGGAACGGAAGAATCAAATTTTATGGTGAGATGAAATAAAGATCTAGTGAAGAGTGATTAAACCCCGTATAAAATTTGGTTAGGAAATCGGACACCAATATATTGATGCACTGAAATTAATAGTAGAATGACCGGATCTACAGTGTTTTGGCGATGCCTTAAACATATGAAGAACAATAACAGATGTGGTACGGTTAATCCAATTATTACATTAGATAAAAGAATCGAAACGTTACTGGCTGAACAACGATTACCGTTTTAAAGCGCAAAACATGCACGTGGAAGTGGAATATAATAACTTACCGATTTCAACACTGGAAATAATTAATTCTGTACGAATGCTGAAAAACCATATGTCTCCAACGATACCGAAAGGGTTCGAACTCAATTAGTGAAGTATGATAAAAGTGGACGAAAAAACAGGATTACAATTTCGATGAACTGTTTCATAATTCAAAACAATATACGGTCATAATAGCAAATAATGCACCAATATATAGAAAAAGACAGAATGCAAATTATTACAGAGGGTTAAGCAGAAACAGTATAATGAGTTCAGTTTGTGGTAAAATAATCAAAAGCAAACTTGAGAAACGTGTGCCTACAATATTTTCACGTTACAGTAGTTAATGAAAAAGGCGAATCAAGAAACTGCGAAACACATCTGAACTTAAAACTAACTCATCCACATCAGAAGAGGGGCGAGACAAGGGGATACCATTCTCCCAATCTTTTTACTTTTGGCGTAGAAGTTATATTCACTAACCTAGAAAAATAAGCGTAGAAGTATTAATTGGAAGCTTTAGAACTATCTTAAATTGGCGAATAATAGCCTATGGGAGGAATAACGAGCTCCAAACAATGATAAAAGAACTCCTTGTAGTTTAAAGACATTCAAGTAAACATGTACAAAACGAATATAATGGCCAACTAAAATCAGTGGCTAGAAGCAAAATAGAGCAAACCACCGAATATGTCTACCTAGAACAATTCAATAGAACGAGCAAAGAAAAGCAAACGACTGGAGTTAAAAGAAGAATGGTAGCATGACGAAAACTTTACTACGTTATTAAGAACCAGAAAATATCACCACATCGTTCTAAGGTCGAAGTTATTCAACTCCTATATCATAACAGCCATCATATATGGATCTTAAACTTTGACCATTACTAAAACCGACAAAATAAGAAAAACCGAAAGAGCGATGGATATATTACTCAAAGACCGTAAAAGAAACCAATGGGCCAGAAGCTGAAACAAACATGCCATCATGAGCAACACTAGACCAAGGAGTATTGAGTATTGAGATTCCTTCCAAATTATGATTACAAACGACACATATATTATACTATGGTCTAAATTACTTGACTTGGTTATAATAATTGTAAATAAATGACTTTAATCTCGTATGGGCCGGGTCTCTATATCCTAGCAAGTATTATTTTGATATTTATAAATTATAGAGAATACACCTGTTATCAACTTAATTATCGTGTTATCTTTTTTAGTAAATTAAATGTAAATGCCTTGTATAATGCTGATTTAACTATTGAGGTCGCTACAATACTGGATTTTATTTAACTAATGGAAACTTAAATCAAATATGACGATCCAACCTCTCAATCCGCAAAGCAAGTTCGCTATTATTAGACAATTATCTGTGATTACTTAGTTATAGCGTTGTCTAGGTGATAACAATTGCAGTAAGTAAATACATGATACAAACAATAAACACTCAGCAAACGCTTCTACCGGAAGTGCACATACAATCGACGCCACGCTTGCAATTCACTAAATTCAATCTTTTAGGACTTTCCTGACATTTTCGGTGCTTTCTTAATGGAAACTAGGGCTTAACTTGAGCCTCAACAAGTCCCACGATGCCTGGGTCTCTCTTTCTTCGTTGGCCTGCCCATAAAAGCCACTGACGCTTGCAGAACGACTCCTGTAGCTCGACCGTTGCAAAAGCAACCCCAATTCAGCCGTTTCCTCACCCCTAGGGCTCCAACTGCTTCCCACGAAGGTCGCTGCCTACTTTGAGCCCACGGGGCTCCAATTGCACTCTTCGAACCGCGTACACACCTCGTAGACAATAAATGGGAATTTAACCCTTAACGTGAATATTTATCTTAGATTCTCAATTCAAGCTATTTATTTTATTTCGTTACTAAAAACAACCTTGTGGTTGCTCTTACTACCCCACCAGTCAAACATAACACTGTCATATCACATGATATCCATTAGATATCTGAATATAAATATTTAAATTGAACGTATGCTGCATTACACAGGTGAGAACTGAAAACTATACAAAGGGTGTCTATGCTCAAAATTACCAAAAATGTGCTGCCAAGCTAAATTTCACTGGTCACGTGGTCTTCAAACTTCTTCGATGTATCTGTGCAATTTTAAACGCATTCATATGTTTCTCAAACCTTTATTGTTAAATTTTCTACTGTATTTTACTTGTTGAAACTCTCTATAAAGGGGAGGATGACGGTTTTAATTACGGTTTTATAATTCAAAACGTTTTTTAACACAGATTCATTTCAAAACACTTTCACTATAATTTCATATGAAATATTACCCATTGCCGCCAGTTTCATATAAACTTGTTAATAACTGAAAGTATCAAAGATTTGACTACAGTGAAATCTCCCATTAGCGGACACGCACGGTGCCAAAGTTTTTGTCCGGTTATTAGAGGCGTCCGCTTACGGGAAACATCCATTTTTATGTTTAAAACAGTTGTATTATGCTAAGGTATACGCGCTAACAATACAGATAGGAATAATAAAATAATTGAAACAAAGTTATGTAATAGTTGTTACAAAATTTTAAATACTCGTTTGACGTAAAGGTTTTTTCTGACTGCGTATTATATTTTGCGCATGTATTTCTAAATATTTTGACAATTTGAATACATACTTTCTTTACCAAAACATTTAAAATTTTTCACTGTTAATGCTTTCCTGTAGGTCTTGATTACATTCTCAGAGATTTCTAAATCGTCATCGTTTTCTAATTCTTTCAACTGCACATCAATGGCAGCTGATTTACCTGAAATTTCGGTTACATCGTCTTCCAGGGTTATTTCTTTGTCAATGTTTACAAATTCGTCAGGGTCGACGTCTTCGATTTCTGGGATATTCCTATACAGTCCAGCCAATACCGATAAGGATAAATCGTCCTCTGGTTCGAATTGATTACAGTGGCGTAACTTGATACCCGCAGACTCCGCGGTCGCGGAGGGCCCTGAGCCTAGTTTTCTTATTTTTTCATTCCATAAAAGCAAGCAGGAACAATTCTTCCTATTTTTATTTTTATCATAATGGGCTGCCCACGCAAAAGGCAAAGTAGTTTCGAATTGCAGGCCTCTAAAATCAAGGGACATGGATTGTTTTGTAATAATATCGTGCATAGGGCAATGAAAGTGTCGAATTTCCTTCGGTCATAACGCTGATTTGAGTTGACTTAATACATAATTATATAATTATAACATGATCATTAAATGTTGGATTTATGGATTGTTTTGACGCCTCACGACATTAGCTGGGCCTGCATTTTGAAGTGTCCGTACAAGAGAGATTTACAGTCTAAACATTGTCGAAAAATGGTGTCCGTGTCCGTTTAAGAGAGTGTCGTTTAACAGAGAAAATGTTATTAGTAAAGTTAATGCAAGCAAGTTGGTTCCCAACAAAATGTCCGTGTAAGAAAGCTGTCCGTTTATTAGAGGTGTCCCGTAAGGGAGATTTCGCTGTACTCCAAATAGTATCCATTCCAATATCTGATCCAAATTTCTTGATACAGCGTAAAAATCCCAAAAGAATATATTTTGTATAACAAAAAATAATCCTGCTTTTGTGCACGAAATCGCCTTAAACAAGATGTAATGCTTTCCGGCTAGGTAAAATGAATTCCGTGAAAAACCGTCAAATAAAAAAGCGACATCAACTCTAACGTGCGGCACGCAAAATGTTTGTTAAGTTAGTTTATGCATTAATTCGTTCTGTCATAGTAAACAAGTACGACTGCTTTATTTTTAGATTTTTACTCAGCAAACACGTAAATCTTCCTGAGATTTTATGATGGATGGCATATAAGGTTAATCTAATGTTAGTTGAAATAGAGTATCTTGATATGTCTGTTTATCTCTGGCAATTTGTTCAATCATTTTATATTTAGAAGTATAGACCAAAGCAAATAACTTCTAAAGCTAGGCAAAGCAATTATTGTATGATGCATAGGTCTGCGGTAGTTTACGTTAGCAACCCAACCCTACGGGGTATCTAAGTCAAGCTGAAATGACTTATGAACTCTAATAGTAGTAAAGCAAATGCGAATTTCTAATAAGCAGTGTTATTTCAGCTAAAAAGCAGGCAGCTAAAAACGAATTAAACTATCTTAAGAGTGTCTATAGAACAACGAAATACAAACGTTGTGCTTTATTCCAGCTTTTTAAATAGCAAGGCAATTAGGACGGGAGCGGGGCACCGCTTGAAACAAAAGTGCTGTTGCTGTTGTAAGAGAAACGTATTCGTTGTTTATTTCAGTCTCATTGTCTGCCCTTGTACTTTAGCCAAACCTAAATGTTTTCACACTAGGCACAAAATTCTTGATCAAAGTAGCTAACTGCGGAAACTTTTAACATTTCGATTTTTTGGTTAAAAATTTAATCAAATCGGCTTTCTACTGAAGAAAAATAAACAATGTCTAAATCTTCCTATGTAGAAGAATCGGCAACGTTCAATCATCATTACCGAAGAAGAAATGTAGAAGTTCTTATCAGTAATTCGAAAATTAATGTAAAGAAGAAAAGTAAAGGTAACTACAGAACGAGTTTTATTAGAATATTGTGAACAAAAATTTAGGGCTCTTAAAATATCCAAAATGTGTGTCAACCCATTACCTAATTCAATACAATAAACTATCTATTATAATGACACAATGTCCCCCTACGCTAATACCTGCTAAAAGAATCTCTGTCAACAAAAGTGGTGGCTTGGGAGTGTACGCTCACGGCTTCTCAGACGAAGATGGGGAGGGTTGCTAAGAACGAATTACCTGATGTGCAGTCCGATTCACGAGCAACCAATTGGTTCTAATACAAAAATTCAAATCACAAAATAACCAATGGTCCAAAACGAAAATCCAATACCACGAAACCCAACGAACAAACGTCCAACTATCCACCAAATCTAAATCAAAAATTTCTTGGAAAGAAAAGTATCAAAACTTCAAACTATGGTCTGTGCCTTGGCACCTTTACAAAAACAAGCCCCACGTTGGGCGCCAATTGTTACCCCCTTACCAAATTCAATACAATAAATTATCTACTACAATTACACAATGTCCCCCTACCCTAATACCTGCTAAAATAATCTCTGTCACCAAAAAGGGCGGTTTGGGAGTGTACGCTCGCGGCCTCTCAGTCGAAGATGGAGTGGGTTGTTAAGAACGAATTACCTGATCTTGCAAGATCCGGAAAGGGCGCCACGCCGTTGTCTAGCTTCAGTTTTATTACTCCCAGTTGAAACGTGTAACGACGAACCTAAATAGCTCAATAAAGAAAAACACTACTATTCATATAATAACCACAGTGTTACCATATTATTCGAAGCAGTGGTTAAGCACAAATATGCAACAAGGTTAAACAAAAGTATTCGGCCCGAGTTATTTGAAACACATGATAAACTGTAATTAAAATTTTGACTTTAATTAGGACCCCCAATTTTTAATTAAATTAATTGGATTTATCAAACATCAGTGAATAAGTTTGTACAAGATATGTAAATACGTCCTCAAACGTCGGGTTATGGCACACGCCAAGTGAACGAGCACCTTGCAATTTGCTGCTCTATTGTTAAGCGCGTTCTAAACCTGGTGAGGTATCCTTTAGAAATATCTGTGTAAATGTAGCGCTTCCAGTAGCCAAGTAGGCCTATAAATGAGCCAAACGTGCGACAGTATTAGCTACTTTCAAGTCACAGTAGCACCATAAAGAATATTTAAATGTTAAATATTAATTGACCGTGTCAAAATAAGCAAGAATGGATCCGTCCATAAAGTCAAATTACAGTTTAAACTACAAACAATAAAATTTAAATTCCTAATTACTGTTGAACAGGTCAACTCAAGCAAAATCTAATTTAATTTAACATGCGTAAAATTGAATAATTAAAGCTCCATGAGCCTTGCCGTAGCAAAAGAATATTTAAATGTTAGCGACATCGATTAACTACGACTACTAAATGGGTTAAATGAAATCGTACGCGAAAGCAAATTTCACAACGAAAATCCCCGAACAATACAGCTCCTACGAGATGCACGATACCAAAACAAATCGGCTACACTCAGGGACCCGAGGGCAAGAAGGGGCAGCGCCAGACAAGTACATACTATGATTACAGCATCTAATTTTGACGGAACCATGATGCCGCAACACATCTTCAAACCCAGCAGGGAGCCTTTTCAACAACATTCCCCCTAGCAGGTAAATTTCCTCCAATGACAAACTTTGGTTCGGTGTGAAACAGGTCGTAGCCTAATTCAGCATCACATAAACCCAGCGATCCCTCAGCGATTGTACAGGCGATTCGCCCATGGAAAATCCGCACGCGCCCATAAAAATTCGGCCCATTCGAAGCGGCTGCTCGAAGGCCACAGTTCAACTTTTCAGCCTGTGAAAAATTAAACTTGAAAAATCTCCTAATAAGAAGTTCTGTTAGAACTACACTTAAAGAAACGAAAAAGCTATTTACCAGACATCAACGGAATTACAATTGTATTAGCAACAACTTGCAAATTGGCATCTTGTCTTTAGATTTCCGGCACAAAAATGAAGTACTTTAGGACGCCATCCAAACCGGACGCTCACAGCAAACGGGAAAGCGAATTCACTTCCTTCCCAAAAATCGATAAACGAATGTCGCTGTACCTCATAATCCAATAGCGATCACCGGAAGATCCGTGACATAAAATTCGTCCAATAAATGGGTCGATACTAAATTATTTCAATGCGCGACAAATGCGCCACCTAAAGGTCAAGATGTTAACTTGCAGAACTGCAATCTACTAACTCCGGTGAAAAACTAGGCTCAAATGCAATTGTCGTTGCTTTACATCCAGGCGCTAAAAGTTACGAAAATTGAAATGTAACATGTGCAGCCGTTACTCAATATTGGCAATGACATTATCAATGAAAATGAATACCGAATTAACAATTTATTTAAATCAGTATTCATCGAAATATAGCCGGCCTAACAACTCAAGCAATTCATTGTTTTAATTAAAATAAGAAAAATGATGATACATACCGCCGAATGATAAGGTGTGTAAAACTTTTTACAAAGTATTAATTGTTGACGAGAGTGTTAGCTTCCTTTTATCTTAAAAACGCCAAATACATCGAAACATATACAGTGATTGAGATTCATCATCATCAACACATAGTAGATTTCAGTAGTTCGTTAAGTTACTGTCTTTACATCTCTTTCTATTAGCTAGGACAGTTTATAACAATATAATTCTCACTTTTTTTCCATTTGAAGGTACGGATACTAAACGTAACAAAGCTCAAAGTGTTGACAAAACGTGAAATTATAGACTCCTAGGTTCTACTCACAATCAGTGCAATAAAAATAAATATTGGCTTTAAACACATACACACGAAACAAGGAATCAAGTATGAGTTCACCAAAAATAAATGGCCGTTGACGACTCAAACGGTGTTAATTAATAACTTTAAGACTACAGGCGAAATAGCTTGATTCTACGTGCATTAACAGGTTAAATAAACGAGTATAATTAAAACCGATCTACATTTATAATTAAACAACGTGGTAATCCGACAAATCGCACAAAAGCCATTCTTGCCTGAAAGAGTATTTCTCCGAGCTTTGCAATGTAATCGAATACTCCAGCGATGAGTTGATCCTTGACGTCGTCTCTTTAGCCGAAGACGAAGAGTGTAAAATGAGATCGCTTGGCTTACTGATGTGTTTATGAATCCAACCCGTCCTAAACCACTAAATCTTCCCGAACCCGCTTTTTGGGTCGCCAAAGATTTGGTATTAAAGAGCCAAATTAAGACTCACCCTCAAGAAAATACCCCCATGAAAGCGCTTGACGTCGTATTTCTGTTCGCCAAGATTCGGTATCACAATACAACGCTCAAAATCGCCTTAATAACCCACCTCTTTCCGTCAGGGTACACGATACTGCATTACAAGAGACAACAACGAATTCGCCTCCAGAGAGGTTACAACGAACTCGCAAATTGCGGCATCCGAATCATCTCCAGGTTAATTCCTACACAGAAGTAAGGGGACCCATCTTTCCTGCAAAAGGGTTTTTTTCTGAGCGGCGAGGGTCCTGCTAGGCGGAGATTATCGCTCTTGTCCAAACGCCGGCACTCACAGTAACCTTCGAAATCGCGCGGCCTCTTCGTTTCAAAATTTAAGCATATTATGACCCCCATAGAGCCGTAACACGTAAATCCAGGTTAGGCTTGGCACTGCAACACCACGAAGTGCACGGAAAGAGAGCTCAAAACCAGGTTACTTATGCGAACTTTATAATATAAGCTTGGCGCGAAATGAAAACAACTGCGGCCATTGCGTGTTATCAGTAGGGTTGCCAGATGTGTGGTTTTTAACCGAACAGATCGATTTTTCAGGTACCTGTCCGGTTTAGATGAGCCTTACAAATGCTTTATCATGTTCCTATTACTTTGTAATTTCCTTGCAATGTTATTAAAATAAATCTGTAAAACAGTCCTCTCCGGTTTCTTTGTCTGAGACATCTGGTAACCCTAGTTGTCAGTATGTCAGGCTTAATCGTTTAGTTACAGGAGCGATAGCAAAAGACAGCGCGCCATCCTAGGTGAACTTCCACAGGCATCCAGTCGATATACCAATCCATACCAATCCTGGTTCATGTATGACGCGTTTCAGATCTCTCAGCATTAGCTCTTCGAATAAATTTTTAATTTACTAGTTTAACATTGTACATTTGTTACTAAATTAATTTAATGTTAAAATAAACTTGTAAGTTACCGACTAACAGAAACGTTATATCTAATGTGTTTTATATCTACAAACTTGCTTATGTCAGACCCTACCAGTTTGAAACCTATGTCAAAATTAAGTAACTGAACAAAGTAATAAAACCAAATTATCCATACAAAGGCATTACATTACTTTCTGGCTTCAATTTAAATATTATAACGAACATAAACATATAAATAAGCTGTATATTGAAAGATTTTTAATTACCTTACTGTACTTTTTCGGTGTGCTAAAAAGGCTTCAGTTGACAAATCACTAACTATTTTTAGGTGGACCGCTTTAGTTGCGAAACAAACAAAGATACATAGGTACGCCTTGACAATTTTGCGACCCCGCGTGCGCCTTTCACGTATCAAAAACGGTCCTGCAAAATCCACTGAGCAAATTGAAAAAAGTCGTGCAGGAGTTGATCTGGTTGAGGGAAAATCAGCCATTAATGGTTGAGCAACCTTATTGGCGAATCTTGCGCAAGTGACGCATTTCCTCAACTCTCGTTTGATATCGTTTTTACCAGAAATTGGCCAAAATTCGTTGCGTATTGTATGTAATAGGGCTTGATTCTCGAAATGGTAATGGATCAAATGCACGTCGCGAATTATGAAATTGGTTAATTTGTCTTTGTTCGGAAGTAATATCGGATGCTTTCGAGCGTATAGAATATTCGCATTTTTTATTCTACCTCCGACACGCAACATCCTAGTTGAGTCCAAAAATGGATTAAAACTTAAGATGTGGCTATTGTTTGCAATTGATTTTCCATTTGATAAGACATTGATTTCGTTAGAAAAATGCTGTCTTTGAATTTCCCGGACGAGGTGCATGAACCCATTTTGGATTTCGTCGTTTGACAAGGGTCCGGAAATTCTCGATTCACGAGGTTGGTGTATGTTATACTTAAACCGGAAACAATAGCCTAATATTTTCTTTAGTTTTCTGAGTCTGGAAACTTTATTCAACAAATTTTGTACAACATCATTTTCTAGGGAGGCGGAAGTTATTAACACATTGTCTTGTGTTCGCTCAGGTAATTCCGCCGGCATTGTAAATGTGGACTCTGGCCAGGTACTTTTGTCGGTTTGTAGCCATGCTGGACCGTGCCACCATAAAGAATGATCTTGTAATTGGGCAGGGTTGACGCCCCTTGAAGCTAGATCTGCTGGATTATCCGCGGATCGCACATGGGCCCAATTACTCGTTGCTGACGCTGCTTGTATTTTTGCGACCCGATTGGAAACAAATGTTTTTAATTTATGCGGAGGTGTGCCAATCCAACACAGGGTGATGGTCGAGTCACACCAAAAGAATTCTGAAGCGAAGTTTATGTGCAGGCTAACTTTGTTTGACCTTCCCCATTAGCTTGCACAATAGAAGTGCACCACATAGTTCCAAGCGTGGTTAGGAAATTTGCTTCAAGGGTGCAACCCGGGATTTAGATGTTAACAAATGAGTTTGAACAATACCGTTGGGTGAATAGTATCGTAAATAGATATTAGCAGCGAAAGCGAACGGACAAGCATCTGAGAACCCGTGGATTTCAAAATAGAACGCGTTGTCACATTTAACATGATGAGGAATTCGCAGTTTATTTATGTTTGGCAGATCAGCAAGAAAGTTTACCCAAAAGGTATTCAAATCTAATGGTATAGCTTGATCCCAGTTTGTACCAGAAGACCAAACCTTTTGCATTATTATTTTGGATCGAGTTATTATTGGCCCAATTAGTCCGAGAGGATCAAATAGGCGTGCAAGACTTGAAAGGATTTGCTGTTTGGTAAAGTGTTTGGTACGTGAGATGTCCACTTTATATTTGAATATGTCCTGTGTTAAGCCATTTTGAAGCCTTCAGCCACCTAGCTGATTATCTAAGCTGCCTGTACAGCCTATCTGTACTTCAAATCTGATTCCAACATTTTTTTAACTTTCATCACAAAAACTCACAAGCGCAAGCTCATTCCTTGCTCATTTGATTCTGATCACCCTGTATACCGACGCGGCTCCTCCGCTTCGTTTCTTTTGGCCCACGCTCTATCACCGCTGGCGCGCTAAATCCAGATTTTTTCGCCGAAGCTTACGCCCCTTGATTGGCCAAAGCTCCTCGTGCCCACGCGGCCGGTGGAAGTTCGCATGTTTCTGCAAGCAGAGAGGTGGTCGGCCGTGAGCTCTTGTGTGTGTCGCACGTGTTTGAGGTGTCCCTTTCTTGGTGCTTCTGAAGGGTTACGTCCCGCAATGTCGTGCAAAGGCGATCTTTGATTTCCGTTATCTTTGGGGATTTGCCAGCATGGCGTGCAGCCCGGACTTAATCTCATAGTTATACCCGGTTACATGTGGGTAACCAAGTTGTAGAAAAAAACGCCATCATTCTGCGGATTCGTTGTGCCAAGGAAATGCTCTCGTATCACACACCCGCAGCCAACTCAGGGCGTTGCTAATGTGCCGCACCTTACCGCTCAGACGACGTCCAAACACAGGTACCATTTGTAAATGTTATGTAAAATAGTAACAGCAATTTTGCGTTCGGACAGAACTTATTAGCATGTGTGTTTAATCGCCGATGTGTCATAACTTGTCGCCGCAGAGGACTGAATTAGCTTGCATGCAGCCCACGAGCAGGCTAACTAACTGAATTAACGCATTTCGGATCGCCAGATGCTGATAATTGGACCGCCATTATTGTAAACCACGGCGTCGTGCCCGCCTGTGAATCACCGCTAACGCTTGCTCGGTGGTTGACCCAAATTTGCATTAGAATTGGCTGTAAATCCATGTATTTCTACCATCCTTATAGAAGTAAATTAAATAGTGCTCTGGGCGCGGCAATTTATCAAGGGAGATTGCTTTTGTGAATAACGGCGTATCGTTCATCCGTATGCGAAATCAGTCAGCTGTTCATTGCTTAACGTAATTACGCGAAGTTGCGTTTGTGAACGAAGGACTTTGATGGTTATTTACTTGCAATCAAATTTTGCTTGTACCTGACCGGCAATGAACTATCTCTGTGTGGAAAATCTATGCGCCCGGACCGTTTGTGTTTGTAATATTTGAACCTTTGCTTTGGGTACGACCAGTTAAGATATATATTTTTCTGCCAATCTTTGTGCTTTGGGCACCTTACCCATAATTAACCATTTATTCTGTGCTTGGCTTCACCCCACGACACTGTCGCAGTAAAGTAATGGGTCTCGACCCTCTGTAGTATACACGTTGAGTCAGTAACTCTCGGCAGATCGTTTAACGGGTCACCTGAGCCTACTGTATTGGCATTGGCCATTTTGGTAATTGTGTGTGCGTTAGTATTAGCGCGCTATCTCCAGCTGGGGGCATTAGGCTAAGCCTTGAGTGTAATCAAGGCGACGTAATCGTTGCCCTTAGGGGTTTGTGCTGTATCCTTCAGTCTATAATTGCCTATGTGATTACGAGGATTATTATTGAATGTGACTTCTGCATGCTCTTTCCAGATTTAACAGCTAGTGTCAAGATCGATGTACGACGGAATTTGAGCGTTGGAGTGTGCAGGTAGGTTTGACAGACCCCCCCCCCCCCCGCAGTGGCTTTACAGACCCGAATAAGTAACCCAAGTATCTATTTCTCGAATTTGTAACCTGAGCTCGATTCCCCCTCGAGTACCTTCATGAAGTAGTACCCAGTGTACTCTTCGTCTCGTCTAACCGTCCAGGTCCAGTTACACGAGTACAATTAAAGACAGACTTGGTGGCGCTCTCTCATTTTTGATTTACCCCGTTTACGCCACGCCACGCTTGCTGAGTGACGTACCGTTTGAACCACGCCCAACTCCCTGAGCGCTTCAGCCGCGACCTTTAGCCTGTTTTAACGAATCTAAGGGCGAGCGTGCCATCCTTTCCCGGACTCAACCAGTTGGGCGATACTCACCTCGTGTGGGTGTCGCTAAGCCATTTTAATACCGCAACACCTGTTCCCAATTCAAAATGAGCCCTAAATTTTTGGTTTCATGGTTGCCTATTTTTATAATGCCCGAAGATGCAATGTTAGCTGCTTCAGGAATTAGTTCAGCGTGATTCGCTGCCCATTTTTAAAGTGTAAAACCGCCAGCCTTCAATAAATGTTCTAATGAATCGCTACCGCATAATGCGTCGTCTACATAATAGCTATTTAAGTCACAAGGAACGTAAGGACCTATTAACATTTGAGGTAGGCAGTACAAGTCAAGACGAAGTCGCGGCTTGTTGCCTGCCAGAAATGTTAATAGGCGATACATTCCGAGTTATCTTATCAAAATTTTCCTAGATTTTTGAAAAAATCGTTCGGTTTGTTACCTGTCACCAGGATTAATTTTCGTGAGTCGTGTTACCTATGAGTGTCACATGTCACATAAACACTTGCAATTTAGAAACAAAACGTCTAAATATGCATCTTGCTTTGCTAATTTTATTATCCTAGAAACTTAATAATAGTATTAAGTTCCGTTTTCAAGAAAAATCAGCAAACAAATATAAAATAATCGACTTACACGTTTTGTTACTAAGGCTGTATCACTGACTTACATGATCAGCAGCGGGAAAAACTTATTTAATAACGCATTACTGGCTTCGGGTAGGCTGTGGCGATGTTCGATTGCTAATTTCTGTAAGCACTTTATTGCTAGATATGGAGCACAAACCGTCCCGTACGTGACTGTATTCAACTAAAAAATTTCAATTGGGGAATCGGAATTGTAACGCCATAAAATTTTCTGATATGTGCGATCATCGGATGAATCCAAATTTGACGGTACATTTTGGTAATGTCCGCACTAATTGCATATTTAAGCAAACGAAAACGCAAAATTACGTCGAAAAGATCGTTTTGTAATTGTGGACCAGTTAATAGTATGTAGCTCAGACTAATTCCTTAGCTCGACCTCGTCGCGGCATCGTATACCACACGCAATTGGGTTGTGAGGCTTTATTTTTTCAGGACCGCGTGATGTGGTAAAAAATAGAGAATACTATGGTTGTTTTGATTGCGGCTCAATGTCATGTGGCCACGATCGCGGTATTCTGTCTTGAAGTCCTTGTAATTTTGTTCAAATATTTCGGAATTTTTAAATTTTCGCTTGATTGAGTAGAAGCGCTTCGTGGCTGTATCTTGGGAAGACCCTAGCTGCGGGAGGTTCTGACGAAAGGGAAAGCGAACCATAAATCTGCCATCTGCGAGTCGCTGGTGAGTTTCATAGAATAGCCTTTCGCAAAATTGCTCGTCTTGCCAAAGGCTGATACTTTTATTTGTCGGAAGGGTTTCAATATTCCAAAATGATTCTATTTGATCGCTTAATTCGATGCGAGATTACATGCGACTTGGTTAGCATTAGGTGTTACGGGCATGGTGCCGCCAAGAACCCAACCGAGTTTCGTATTTTGCAATACAAGAAAATTTGGCCCAAGTGATACTTGACCTAAACACAACTTGTAAAATATGTTATTGCCCAGAATGATATCGATAGGACGCGACTTGTAAAATTGTGAATCCGCGAGTTGAATATTCGACGGTATATGCAAACAAGAGATGTCGAATGAGGAATTTGGTACAGAACGTGTTAAATTTCGCAAAACTATACAAGGAAGGTTTTGCCTGAAAGCTGTATATTGGAAGTGAAGAGTTTAGTTTACTGCCTGATGGTTGCACACCGATGCGCCCCCAATTCCAACTATTTGGGTGTTTTGCATTTCAGCTTGTACTTTGAAATCCTTAAAAGCCGACACCGAAAAAAAGCATGCCTCCGACCCTCCATCTAAAATTACCCTTAATAGCCTCGTTTTACCATTCGAAGAAACATGAACCAACGCTGTTGACAAAAGGGTGTTGTCAAGTGGAGCTGGTGTATTTCCTGCTGTTATTCAGGTCACTATTGACGGCTCGGCCGTTGCTTCCAGCGGCTCTTTTGTATTTTCAAAATGCAGAACAGTGTGATGCCGTTTATTACATTTGCGACAGGAAGTAGAATGGCAATTAGCCACTCTATGGCCTGAGCGAAGACAATTAGTGCAAAGAAGATGTTTTCGACTCAACTGGAATTTAGCCGATGGATCCAAGTCTTTGAATTGCTCGCATTGGGTTATAAAATGGGCTTGTTTGCAAAGGACACACGCGGTAGCTTGAGTATGGTTAGAAATGCGATATGCGCCTTTATTTGCTGCGATTGACCTGTACGAATATTTTGGAATTTATTAATTGTGGTTTGCAAATTGTTGTCAATTGCTTGCAGCGTTTGGCACTTTTTCGTTAAAAATTCTTACAAATCTTTCCAACTTGGCTCGTCGGGAGATTTCTCTTCCCATTCTGCCGTAATCTTGGTATCTAATTTAGATAAAACAATGTGATTGATTGAAACATCCCATTGATCGGTAGGCAGGTTTAATTTCGCTAGTACACTAAGATTTAAAGTAATTTTATCTACAAACGTTCTCAATCCGACCGCTGAGACTCGCGTTACAGGGGTCATATTAAATATCGCGCTAACGTGCGTTTTTATTATTAGTTTTCGATTTCGAAAAGACGATTTTAAAAGCTAACATACAGTGGCATAGTTACTGCTGGAAATCGTTAGCGTTTCGATCATTCTTGCCGGTTTGCCTTTGACGCAGCTTTTCAAGTAATGGAAACGTTGTATATCTGACAATCGCGCGTTGTTATTAATTAACGAGTTAAATGTATCAAAAAAAATTAGCCATTGGTCGTACGTTTCCCAGAACGAAGGCACTTCAATATTCGGTAAACGGACCTCAATTTGATGTGACATTTGAGATTCGTTCTACATTTGTGGGCTTAATTGCCGCGAAACAGCAGTAAAATTTTAACATAGGAATTGGTGAGCTTACCAGATTAATTGTAGCGATGCGAGTAATGGAGGTTGATACTGGCTGCGAGGCACTTCCCGCTTGACCCAGATTGATTGTAGCGATACGATTGATAGAGGTTAATGCTGGCTGCGAGGCACTTCCCGCTTGATCCAGATTGATTGTGGCACTGAATTGATGGTAGTTGCTGCTGGCTGCTAGGCACTTCCCGCTTGGCCCAGATTGATTGTAGCGATACGATTGATAGAGGTTGATGCTGGCTGCGAGGCACTTCCCGCTTGACCCAGATTGATTGTAGCGATGCGATTGGTGGAGGTTGATGCTGGCTGCGAGGCACTTCCCGCTTGGCCCAGATTGATTGTAGCGATACGATTGATAGAGGTTGATGCTGGCTGCGAGGCACTTCCCGCTTGATCCAGATTGATTGTGGCACTGAATTGATGGTAGCTGCTGCTGGCTGCGAGGCACTTCCCGCTTAACCCAGATTGATTGTGGCACTGATTTGATGGTAGTTGCTGCTGGCTGCGAGGCACTTCCCGCTTGACCCAGATTGATTGTAGCACATTCGAAATCGAAGGACCATATAATATGCATGAGCTTACGCTCGCTGGCTTAGTCAAGTGATCCAAATTTCCACAAACAACACTTGCAGGTAAATTCCCACAAACACACAAAAACAAACACTGGTAGAAAAATAACTAATTTATTTGGTAATATAAACGGCCAGGCACTTCTGGTCGCGAAAACGGTCAGTTCCAATCTTGCCCCAGTTTGGGCCGGGGTGTTAGTTCCTAACAAGTAGGGGGTGGGGGATGAATATTTGTGGCCAATGGCAAGCTTAAACAGTTATAACAGTATTTATTATGCTTTAGCAATTACGTTTCACTTTTTTAAATTTTAGATAATTATGAATTATCAATATTATTAAATATCTCTAGCTCTGCTATAAAACATTTACTCTTAAGAAACACAGGTAAGGTTTACGCATAATCAAGACTGTTTTATTCATATTCATCCGTTTTACAAGTCCACAATTTGCTTTCCAGGTCTCAGTAAATTCATGTTTATAATAGTCAGTATTATTTGTACTTGCCTTACACAAAGGTTTATCTTTCTTGTTCTATCTCTTCGGTATATCCCGTATATTTTCCAGACTGTGTAAGTTGTTTCAAATCCTCTTCTTTTGCCACAGTATTAATAAGTAAATTACCTAGAACAACATTTTCGTCTTTGTATCTGTATTTCTTCTCTTAACTTGTTCAAAGATGCTTCCATCTTCTCTGCATAAACATTACCTTCCTGGGCCATCTTCTCCGCTTTTTCTTTTAGCTCTTGCAATTTTTCTGCAGTATTTCGGATGGCTTCTTTTCCTTTCCCCGGCATCTTTCTGTATTGATGCTTGCAATCTTTCGCTTTATGCTGCGTCTTTCTGTATTAATTCTTGCAACCTGGTTTCCCTTTCAGCGGCATCCTTCTTAATGTCTTGTAAATCTTTCTTATTCTCCTCTGCATTTATCTGAATTGACTGTTGTAGATCTCTCTTATTTTCTTGAACTGACTGGAACATCTTTTATATTATCTGCCTCATGCTGTCGTCCTTTACTGTATGCTCCTCTTGATCTTTTACCTTTTTACACACTTACTTCTTGCTGTTTCTTTTTTTCTGCTTCAGTAGAAATTATTACTTCAATTTTTTGTCGTTCTTGCTTCTTGTTCTCTTGCTTTGTCTGGTTACTCGTTTCTCAACCATTTTATTTAACTAATAAGGTCAATGTGCATTTATTTATAAATAATTAATAAAATAGCTAATAAACCTTTCAATCAAAATTATTTTGCCCCACAATTATTTATAATTAGCATGTATATCACCTTTATTGAATCATCTCTTATTAATGCTTGTTTTTTGTGTTTGTATTTTAAATTATGTATTAACCTTATTTTATTAAAAAACTTTTTTTAAAATTTACATTGAACTTTGTTAGCGTCATTTTATGTTCTGCTTTATGTACTTTGGCATCTTATTACTCTTATACGCCACAATTATTATTCGCCCCACTTTGGATCGACATTTATGTATTGATTGTTGTATCTAACGTGATTTATTTATATTAATATTGTGACACATAATCACAATGGGCCCCACGTTGGGCGCAATATTTGTTATGGCTCCACTTTGCGACGCCTTTCATGTTATAATTGACTATGTGGCAATGGTATTTGTGTATGTAAATGGTTTTAGGTTATAACAATATTTATTATGCTTTAGCAATTACATTTGACCTTTCTTATGCTTTAGTTTATTTTTAATCAATTCTCTTTAAAATTAATTTAAGTAACTCATAACCTTTTTATAAATTATGAATTATCAATTTTAATAAATATCTCTAGCTCTGGTAGAAAACATTTCCTCTTTAGAAACACAGCTGGGTTCACTCATAATCAAGACTGTTTTAATTCCTCAAAATTCATTTTTTGTTTAATGAACACCAAGTTCAAAATTATGTGACAATTCGTATATCTGTCACTGTCACTTCCAATTTAGCAAGTATAAAATCAATCACAAATGCCTTTTTGTTACACTACTTGTCATTGAGCAAACATTAAATAGTAAGTAATTTCTTTTATAATTACCTTCACTCCTTGTATGTTTTACTTACATTTTATTCTATAAATACCTGCAGCTGTCACTGACCCTGATCTGCTTCTTTACCAATCCAAAACCAATCCAGTACACTCACAGATGTCTCCCAATGTCCATACAAATCCTAGTATAAATATAATAACAATCAGGAACCGCAAACACTCTCAGCCAAACACGACAAGACACCTGCTATTTCCTCTAACAGATATTTCAAGATTGACCAGAAGCAACCGCCATCCACGTCTTTCTTCCAAAATTCACAAGTCGTTGACAACCTAGTCCCACGAATCTCGACTAGATGCAAGTTACAAAACGTCACTTCAAGAACAAGCTTAGCGAAGTACAATTCCAGTAGATGAAACCCTTTTATCTACACCACAAGACGTTCACTATGCTAACAAACCCGATGCAAGCGACGTCCAGTAAAGTTAGCCCATGCTATCCAATTTATTTTATGTAATTAATTGTCAATAAACTACATCCAATTCCATCAATTGCTTTTGTAGATTATAACTGTTTAATATATGGCATTCTCACCATATCGATTCTTCTCCATAACATCTCCATATCAAATTATTTTTTTAAATTTCATTTATACTTTTCCCAATCATTTTGTTATACTATATAACCCTTCACATACCAAATAGTGAGATGGTATTTAGCCCTCAACTCTGCTTGCAACATAGATAATTAAAGCAAGTCAATAAAGCACAGAGCTGGGGTAAGCAGGCAACTGCAAGAAGTTACAGTAGGAATTTTAGTTCATAACTACATTGATAATGTATTGCCGATATTAAATGGAATTACTTCAGAATAAATGGCAATAAGGCAGAGCTCAATTCGTAAATTAGAGTCACAGAAATATCAATTAGCATAAATTAAGAAGTTGGTGCAAAGTAAAGCCAATCAAAAATTCAACAAATCTATCACCAACGGGGTTATTACATGCGTTTTAAATAAATTTACATGTCAGTATGATTGAATAAGTACAGTTCTATGAACTTTTTAAATAAAGGTAAGAAGGACAGAATGTTATCAATACAGTGCAAAGAGAGCACATTACTAGATCAAATAAGGCGATCGAAAATGGAATGGTAATATTTGAAGAATGGTGAAAAGCGGACAAGTTTTATAAAATGCAAGAAATTCACACTACAGGAAATGAACGAAATTTGTATTTAATAAAATGAGTCAGTGAAATTATATAAGTGAACAGACAATCCAAATAAAACAGTGAGTGGCGCTATAACCCACTTTAAATACGAACATGAACAAACAATAATTTTGGAATTATGATTAACCCCAAAAATTCGAAATTAGGTTTTCAACAGATCTTCACGTTTTAGAGTCCCCTGATCCCAAAAAATATATTATTACTTCCTTTTACAATAAAGGAAGTATTGTATTCACCCCAAAAATTCTAAATTGAGTTTTCAACAGATCTTCACGTTTTAGAGTCCCCTGAACCCAAAAAACATACTTTTTTTCATTGGTCTGTCTATGTGTGTGTCTGTGTGTCTGTCTGTCTGAGTGTCTGTCTACCTGTGTGTGTGTGTCTGTGAACAGAATATCTCAAAAACGAAAAGAAGTATGGCGTTAAAACTTCATATATAAGTTTTGTGTACTATGTAGATGGGGCAGCAAGCTTTTTAAAAAAATGCATAACCTGAAGTAGGTGTTTACTTGTGATTTTTAAATTTTTTCGAGTTTTTCAAAAACAGCTCTAACGATTTTTTTTAAATTTTACGTTTTTATTACATTTTGAATGTGTATTGATGTGAGTTAGGTGATTTTCCAGTTGAATTCTTCTAAAATAAGTTTCTTTTGTTTTTTTTTCTATTTTTTTTATTAACTCCTATTTTAAATAGAACACCCGGTATATTATTACATTTTCGAATTCAGCTTAAAATTCTAGAGAAAATGTATCTTTTCAACTAATGCTCTATTTTCTACCGTTTTTTCAGAATTTCTACTTTTTCTAAATTTGTAGCAAATGCTTAAAAATTTAAAATCAAATTTTTGGCTAATTATAGGATCACTGTAAAAGGAAGTTGTGTGCGTGTATCAAACCAGATTTTTTTCATTGGTCTGTCTGTCTGTGTGTTTGTCTGCCTGTGAACAGAATATCTCAAAAACGAATAGAGGTATGGCGTTGAAACTTCATATCTAAGTTTTTTGTGCTATGCAGATGAGCCAGTAAGCTTTTGAAGAAAATCGCATAACCGGAAGTAGGTGTTTACTCCTGTGATTTTTTAGTTTTTTCCGATTTTTTCAAAAACGCCTCTAACAATTTTTTTCAAACTTCACATTTTTATTAAATTTTTAATGTGTATCGATCTGAGATAGGTGATTTTCCAGTTGAATACTTCTAAAATGGGTTTCTTTCGTTTCTTATTCAATTTTTTTATTGACTCCTATTTAAAATAGAACACCCGGTATATTATTACATTTTTGAATTCAGCTTAAATTTCTAGAAAAAAAATTGTCTCTTCAACTAATTCTCTATTTTGTACCGTTTTTGTCGAATTTGCACTTTTTCACGAATGCGTAAAAATTAAAAATAAAATTTTTGACTAATTATAAGATCACTGTTAAAGGAAGTTGTGTGAGTGTATCACACCAGATTTTTTTAATCTGATATCAAACCATTACACTAAAACCATTACAATATATATATAATTACAAGATAACAGTATTAACTTATCTGATTTTTTCAGCATAGAACACCAAGTTCACTCTAGTTCTGTAGCTACACGATCCCCCAAAGACAGTTCAATAAAGAGCAGCAAACCGCCAAGTGAAAGATTAACGAGAAACATCCGAAATAAAAGGTAAGCAACAACACTTGCAACATAAACAAACCACAAAGGCCAAGGGTAGAAGACGAACTTCAAAAACTAATCACGATGAATGTCTTTGTCGATGTTATTTTCATAGGAGGCGTAAATCATGACGACTAAACAAAACTAAATTATTAGTAACGTAGTAAGTGCCGAACTGAACCCAGAGATTTCACAAGTGTTTCAAGTACAATGGGCATATTACGCCTAAATATCTTAAATAGGGCAAACCAATCAAAACATTCACAAACGTTTTAGAAAAGCTAAGGTAATACGATAAATCACACATCCATTTCATAATACAGACAAGGAATTAATTCTTAGAAGTAAACTGTCAGTTCAAGACTCTTTGAAGGATCCAGAGCCACTACTAATGCACGTGTTGAACCACCCAATTTAAAAATTCCCTAAACATATTAACCTCTCAAACAGTACACGAAAATTCACTTAACAAATATTAGAAAAGCGATCGACCCTAGTAGCCGATTAACTGTAGCAATGCGTCTTAACGTGCTTATTACATTCAACTGTTACCAGACTGATACCATCCATTGAAAACCTGTTACTCGTAAAAACGTAATTAACAGAAGAATTTATTTTGTGCATAATTCATGGACTTGCAAAATCTTCTCTCTTGGAACGCGGTCGTTATGTAAATGCAGCGTTAGCCATTAGGTTGTCACCCGTTTTACCGGCAGACGGAGCAACTGTTCATAAAAAGTCTTTTATTTTTCGTTTCCTTTTGCCTGGAAAAAATATAGCGTCCTTCGGCAGAATTCTGTGATTTGTGCTCCAAGTTTTAGCTCTTACCTGCAGCAATCGTGGAATATTATATGTGGAAACTTTGCTGGTATTTTTGAGCCTTGGTCACTATATGGATATTTAGTCTGCTTTCAAGGGACCGTTTATCATCACAAAATTTCTGGCAGTTTTTTCTATTCGCCTATAACTTCAGAGTGAGTGCCATTTCTGTAATTTTAATTGTGATAACGTAACTGTCATGAACTGTTACGAGGATCTGCGCGCCAGGCCCAGCCTCTTAGGTGTTCGTTTTACAACATCGTTTCGAGGGCCTGTAATCTACGCTGCCGTTTAACCATCCGCAGAAAAGACAACGAGGCGTAGGGGTCTTTCGGTTACAGAAATCAGTAACTTCGCCGGACATCATATAGGTACTGTGATCTACTATTTTTATTGCCTGGATACTTTAAAGCGTCTGTGCGAGAATTTTGTGTTTTTTTAATGTGACGTAATTTTATGCCCGGCAACAACCATGTTTGGGAGCCGATGCGAGTGACCTACTTTAAGAGGAAACTGTCATTATTGTTGCGTCATCACATACAGAATTTTTTTTGCCGTTTGTTTACCACTGTCATTTCAATGTAACCAATGTAATTTTGTTTCACACCTATAATTGTTAAATAGGTTTTAAAGTTACTAACGTTCTTTACAACTGATCCTCTCAAATATTTTCCGGTATACTTAAATGTTAATAGATTTGCATTCGCTTTAACTTCGTGGACGTTTATTTATGATACTTACAGGTGTTGATGTATATGTATTACGTGTTTTAATGTTTATTAATTGTGAGATGACCGATAAAGCTAACAGACCAGCAAAGGTAGGTGTCAAGCTGCCGATCTTACCACCCGTCTGTCGAAGTGGGGCGTCGGTCCTTTGACTTAGAATTTGAACGAGGGCCGGGGGTAAAGTTTCTTCCCCATTCTATCAATGACATTCGTGGCGTTCAATTTCCTCCTCTTATTTTGATCACAGTCAATCCCTATTGCGACAACATCTCTCTCTTTCTAAATTACGTAGTGTTGATCCGAACTTGCCCTTCTCCCTGAGCAAATAGCCGAACAACCGTCTGTTAGAGCAAGTTGTGGCGTGATTAGAATGAGCTTTGTTTTTTTAGATTAACGTGTCATAACGACCCACTTAGACTATTCCTGAATGCTTTAAGGTTGTAAAAGTCGTTTTGTGCTGTAACAGATTTTTTATTGTCGCTTGTAGATTATCATAAAATGCCTCTTTGTCACAGTATCTGCTGTCTTAGTTACACCCACATACCACTATCTAATTTATATGATGTCTGCATCTAGAGAGTGTAATCGTTAACACCCTCTCATATACTACCTCTTACCTTTTTAATCGATTTGCGAGGTTTTTCTGTATGAAACACCAAAGCTTAGCTCTTGATCTTTCATTCTCATTCACAGCCCTACATATTATTAAACCTGAATTTTTGAGCCCGTGCGTGCACGTCATAACATATTGATGACATCATCTCCTAGTATGTTTATATGATCCTTATACAGTCACTAAAAGTACGTTGTTTGACACAGACTGATGCAAAATATAACCTGCAAATTTCGGATTTCACATAGCTTGGCAGTGCTACCAACAAGGTGAATATGTAATTTTTTATCGTCTAGACGATAAAATTGCATTTTAACGTGAAGTAAAAGGTAGATAAAGTACAACTTTAACAGTTAGAATTTAATGAATATATTAAATTAATATTTTAAAGATGAAAGAAAAAACCACAACAGGAAAACTAAAGACAACATCATATTAATTTACATAATTACAATTAATGTAAAATTAAGTGACCAAACTACCTCAGAAAATCAGCACTTTGAAAACTTGAATGATGTAGCTTGTGTGAAATGAATTGGCGCACTTCAGGTATACGGATAAGGCGCATTTTCCTATAACTGATACTTTGCTTGCTCGCTGTATATGTTATTTATCTGTTGAGGCTACTTATAACAGGTACTCTGCAGGTATTTATGTAATTTTTCGGACCCAACTTAAAATCAATTAAAAATACAATTTTGCTCGATTTATTTTAGTAAAAACATTGTATTGAGTACCACATGAAATAACGAATAAATTGACTATAATAGTAAAATAATTTACATATTTTTACAAAGAATAATAATTGGAATTGCGCAGTATTTTAACAACTAAATCAAATAAATCATTTCAGTATCATTTTAAAATAACTAAAACATTAAATTTTATAGACAACACAAATCCAATAAAGCAGATCATAAATGTAACTTAATACAGACACAAGTTTAGAGAGTGGAAAACAATAAACGCAAGTAGTTAAGAAAAACAATGAGTTAAAAATACAACATTAGTATGGTATTAAACAATTACTGGAATAGGACAGATATTTGCAACGTTTCAATCTTTAATATCTAGACACTTCTTCAGGCTAAACATGGATTTACATGTAATTAATGAATTTAATTTAAAAGAAGCTTTTAGATATTAAGAAGCAAAACATTGCTGTTTTTTTATTTCTCCATTAATTATACAATCTGCTATAGATTATTTGGCAATAAGTATTTTATAGGATTTGGTGTAAGCACTGATGATTAAGAGGTAACACGTGGGGCAGAATTCCAGCGAAATCTCCCTTTACATTATTTTAATATGTAATGTATGGGTTATGAAAAGAATATACTATTTGTCAAAAGTAATTTACAGTTACAGTTAAAATCTTGTAGGTAAATCAGATGGCTTAAAACGTTTAAGTCTTTTGGAGATACTTTGAGGCGGCTTGTGGATTGATGAGAGGCTAGAATGGCCATGTCGACTGCGTAGATCGCTGATGTTGTTAGACGCGATGTGGGTAAGTCAGCAGTGTATATTAAATATAAGATGGGACCCAATGCGCTGCTATACGGTACGTCAGAGGAGATAGGGTGTAATGTTGTATTTTCGTATTTGTATTTTATCAAAAAGTGCTTGTTTGTTATGTATGAGCTCAGAAGTTCAAACATCTGGTAGGGTAGGTATTATTTGAGCTTGTAGCATAAGCCTTAATGCCAAACTCGGTCGAAAGCTTGTTTGACATCCAAAAACACTGCAGAGCAGTATCTTTTTCCTTCCAAGTCTCTGTATATCTTGTCCGTTATTCTCTGCACCTGCTCCACGGTACCATGTTGTTTACGGAAACCAAATTGATGGTTAGGGATTAGTTCTTGGTCGTCTAAAATTGGAATTAATCTATTCAGAATCAATTTTTCAAGGACCTTTGACAGAATGGGAGTAGGCTTATGAGCCTGTATGATGTAATTTCCGTTGGTGGTTTACCAGGTTTCATAATCATGATTATTTGCGTTGTTTTCCATTGACTTGAGAAGTGCCGGATTCTGAGGATAGAATTATACAGATGTGTAAGGGCTTGTATAGCTTTAGTTGGTAATTGTTTGATAATTGTCCCAGCGATCAGGTCATATCCTGGAGATTTCTTTATGTTGATCTTTGGCATCTTCATTCGGGAGTTGACAAGGGAAGGGTGTAAACACTTTGGTGAGATATTCAGCAAAGGCATCGGCCTGTATTCCTTGATTTTAATGTTGCCTAAGGAATTTTTTTAGATGTTTGCTGGCCCTATTATACTCTCGTTTGTCGAGGTCCGATCTGGTAAGTTGCCATCGTTGCCTGAGGCGGCGTTTTTCGGCTATTTTGTCCTTTATGATGATAGGTGTATCAACTTACTATTTTGAACCATGGTGTATACAGTATACAGATTTGCAGGTCTGCGAAATAGAACAAACTGTTCGTATGCTTAAATTTAAAGCATTGGCAACTCTCTGTAACACCAAACCATTAGAAAGTTGGTCATTATATTACGAATTATTATATTACAGGTGTAAATTACTTACTTGTCTCGTTCAAAATACCTTATCAAAGCGGCAACAAGCTCTTTTGACCTTCTGGGTAAGGCGGTCGACTTTTAGCTTAAAGATCCCTATACGTTTCCAGCAACTAAACTCTTCCCCAAAGTAAGTAATTTGTAGCAGCGGAAAAACAACAGTATAACTTGTTCGCAATGTTCGTTACGAAAACAACGGATTTTTAAAATGCAAACTAAACTATATGTCACTGTCAACACCTGTCAAAACCACTATAACAAATAAGTCGTTTTAAAAAGCGACATGCGTACGTGTTAATTCCCTGAGCAGAACTTGAAAACACAAAGTACCCCGACGTATTATAGTTTTTGCTATTGTTCATGGAAATTATGAAATATTAAAACAAAAAATGTACGGCTATAGCAATATATGAAGCTATATTATTAGCAAAAGCAATATTAATCATTATTTTATTGAAAAAAAGAGTAGTTTTATATTTTTCAAATGTTGGTACTGAAAACCTTACTAAAAGGCGGATTGATGACGTGCACGCACGGGCTCAAAAATTCAAGTATATATCGTTACTGCTCAATGTTGTTACACCTCGTCCGTTCTTCTTAATTTTGGTTCACTTTGATCACATCTCTGTGCTAATTCCTTTTATTTACCATTAATACTTTTAGTATGCTACCCCAATTTTAACTCTTTGTTTCCTATTTTCTCATGTCCTTAAATTTAGTGTAAGTTCTCTTTACAAATATCTGAAGTTATTGCTGTTATTTTACATACTCATTGTCATTACTCTTGTACATGTTTCGGTCACAGCTTTTTCTTAGCCTCTTCTGTTAATGCTGCTTTGATTTACTAGTCTTTTGGCAAGGAAAGAGCGTATAAGATTAATTTTGCTATCATCCTGTCCTTGTAGCTTTAATTTTTCTTGGTTCCAGGTTCATATGCTATTATTAATGACTACTAATTTTTGATACGTTACAAGATGTGCAGTTTTTTCTCTCTTTGTTCAGCTTATTTAGCTATTATTCTATTTTTCTTTGTTTCTCAGCTTGGTTAACATCATTTTCTATGTAAACTTCCTTTTCTGTTAGTTTGTTTTTGATTTTAGCATTTGTCTTTGATTTCGATAAACGTTTTATTTTCTGATTTTTAGATAACAAATCTTTCTACTTCTTTCTTTAGGTATTTTTTATAATATCTATTTTCTATAATATCTACTGTCCTGCGATTGCTGATCTGCTTTCTTTAATTGCTGTGTGCGTTTAGTTTTATTGTCTAATCATTTGTATTGCAGGCAACACTTTTAAAGAATATTTGTTACCCTACCATTTATATTTTCTCGGAATACATTTCCAGTGTTTTATTTATTTTCTGTTACTTTGTTTTTCTGTTGCTGATGTTCTTATTATATTTCTACCTTTATTAAGAGTGATTTTTCTCGCTGTGGTGATTCACTATTTCTTTCTTCTCCTTTTATTGTAGTTTTCTATTAGTATAACACTATTCTGCTATTTTTGTTTCACCAGATATATTGGTGGATATTCAAGCAACTCCATTACCAATGTTACATTTTCATGTGCAGTTCCTTTTATTGGCAGCTTCAGTTATCTATTTCAACCATAAATATTTTCACTACTTTAATTTGTAGATATGTAGATGATATATCTCAATGTAACTACACAGATGAAGATCGTTCTGATTTGAAACGCAAAAGAAATAAGTTGATATCATGTGTCCGCATATGGCAAATATATTGTAACAAGCATACATTTGTACCATTTCTGGGTAATGTGTAGATGGATATACAACAATTTCATCATAACTCGTGACGTAAATTTAAATGGTTATCTAATTTGTCTAATACCAATTAATCGGTAAGTAAATATTACTGCCTGAGAAATAGATGCGAATACATTACGCAAGATAGAACTTCCTTTTATGGTGTGGTTAGCAAATATGTCCACAGAAGGAAAAAGAACTAAATATGTATATTAGGCCTACTCAGTAGTGTTACTGACCAGAGCAGGCAATCGTTATAAATACATTCAATGCACGAGCTAGACCGCACGTATTCTGGTATTCTACCCCATTCCTTATATGAATTGACACAATTTCTTACTAGAAAAATTGTTCTTAAAATAGAAGCTAATCGATACAAACTTACGTGTTATTATTTTATAAAGCGTAGGTTTTTCAATATCACAGTAAAGAATGATACACAATTATTTTGAAAGCCATTGCGTTATTTAATAATGTTTCTAATGTCAACGCAATTTAAAAGCTAAATGCGCTATAACTAAATATTTTTACGGCGTGAGAACCAATTAGATACAGCCATTCTGTGTTGCTTCTTCCATGGAATCACTTTATTTATTCATAAAGGTCACACGAGCACAAGGACCTAAAATATTCGTAACCCAAAAAATACTGCTGAGTACTAGTAAATCGTAGTATCGGTCGTTTAAGAAGTAGCAGGCCTGTTAATGGCAAATGACATATATTTCAAATGTTGCACATCTGAATAAAACCTTCGTTTGATTATAACATTGATTGATTTTTTTAAATATTAACAGAACTAGTAGAAAATGCTTTGATCCATGTATCGTATAATTTAAAATATTAACTCAGACCCATTTGAAAAGTCAGTGATTTCATTTTGAAAAACCTCCAGCATTTTAAAGGTTAATAACAAAGGCGGGGTGAATTCTGTTCACAATTTTGTTCACTAATATAAAGGTGCATGAAATACCGTTATACCTTCCAAATGGTGGCCCTCATTCGCACTATATATTTTTTGTAGTCGAATTACAACGTTTTGCATCACCCGGTGATTAATTGCGGGCGGTATTACCGTAATTTCTTGGCGTATAGCAGTTAATCAACGGTATTTTTAACCTCAAACTTGTACCCCAAATGCCCAACCCATAACAATATGGTTTCCCGCTCCGCAGCTTAGCGTTTCTGTCGAGCGCGAAGTGGATACGAGAAGCTCTCTGAGTAGCGATCACAAAATCGTTGAGTTTTTTACCTCTTCTATGATAATAGCTGCTAACGGTAAATCATACGCTTCTGAAGGATTCTAGTACGATCCACCATACTTTGCTAGCGGCGAAGCAATGTTTTAACAAAATCGGGGAGGTTTCTCTGTCACACCCTGTACATCCAACGTTGGCGGTAAATCACATATGCGGTATAACAAATGTAAATTAGCTTAGTACAATGAAATAAACAGGAATCAAGACGGTCGAACACAGCTCAAATACTGGGCTTAGTGATACCACAGTAGTTGCAAGAACTAGGCGGAGAACTTGAACTCGAAGGCGGGATCAAAAATGGGCATCTTTATCAATGGAAACGGACGAAATTGCCTCCATCTACATGTGATGTAATCGTATATCTTTTCGACGACTGCATCGAGATAGAGTGTTGGCAGCACGGTTGATAGTGACTCGATAAGAAGGATTCTATGAATATATCCGATACAGCTATTGAGGTGGTACTTCCTGATACTGAACGAGATAAGATCGAAATTTCAGATTAGTAGGTTGCGTCCCTTGCAACTGGGTACACTCGACAAAGTCACGATTTTCCAAAATTGGCACCGTATGTCGTCCTGCAATAGCTACATTCACGGAACAGTAACGCTCACATGATACTCAACCACTTTGCTTTAAGTCAATTGCTCTACTATACTGAACCCCCCGTGCTTAACTTGAGTCGAGATGAGTTTGGCGTTCTCCACATCCTTTCATCGCATGCTAAAAAGCATTGGCGGCGTTAATTTTCAAATAGGTTAATTCGCATTATGTTAGATCTCTAATAAAATAAGGTAAGATCTCTTAGTTAATTTTTAATGTAATTAGTTTTTCCGAAACCTTCATGTTCTAATATTAATGCGCTACGAAAAAGTTGAAAAAAAAAACAATGAAGCAAAAGCACCATACAGCATTATCCAAAATTTCCCCCATATAACTTATAGAATCTATAACAATAATTTAGTAAATTAAATTAGTTACATTTGGCTAATAAACTAAAATTAGCACAGGACACTTCGGCTAATCTCAAATATATTATGGCATGAAAATGTATGTGTATGAGGCAGTCAGCTGAGCTATAAGGGAAAGAAGAAACTCCAAAACGATATGGTGACTAAACAGAAGGAGATCTATACGAAACAAGAAGTATTCAATGGGAGAACGAATATGTAAAAGTTAACAAATACAAGGGTAGCACAAGAATAAGAAAACATAAGGAATACTAAAAGACCTGAGAATGTTCAAGAAGGATAGGACCGTGTTGTGTAACTCCCCGTTTCAATTTCATTTCTGTAGCGCGTTAATGTGTTTATCACCGACTTTCGGACCACCTTATAGCTATATTTTGTAGCCAAACTAAGTTATTCAAGCTTATCTCGGCAGGCCCTGGCGTCCAGAGATTAAAACACCTGCACATTATCGCGTTTGAATTTGTCGTCGCATTCTTAATCCACGGTGGCTGTGGAAACAGTGCAATATCTGGTTTAGTATTAATTTTTCGAAACGTTCTTGTTTTTCAAGCAAGCGAAGCCACTTGTAGCATTATTGGCGGTCGCGCTTCCAGCGCTGGTAAGAGCGGTTCTTCTAGTTCTATTAGTTGCTAATTAATTTTAGTTATTTAGGCTGGATTTCGTTCTCTCCAGGTGATCTACGACTTCTCATGTTTTTATAGTTCCGAAAATTTCACTTTTGGCTACTTCAACCTCTTCTTTATTTCTAATAATGAGCTCTAAATATAGGTGGTTTAGATGTTATTCTACAGAAACATATATTGTACGAGCAAACCGCTGTCTGCTCCTACCACGATGTTCGCAAAACAGTTATGCTTTGCTACTTGAAGAACCTTGCGTAGAAAGGAATGTTTCCGTAAACACAAAAATAGTTTCAGGTTACTAATATCGGTTTAGTCACTCCTATCTAGGCTGTGGCAGCAAGTATATAAATCAGATCTCCAGTTGAATCGAAATAACACACTGTCCGCTACCCTGAGGAAATGTCTGGTTACTTGATATAGTAGGGATAACAATAGAATAATCCAAATTTATCTTAACCTAAAGTGCTTACACATTATCAATATCAGTCGAGTATAACTAATAACCGTTTTACATTTATAATTACATAGTTTGTAGTTTTTTTATATATTGAGCAGGTAATAACTGAAACTACTTGGCGATGTCTCTATTAGTTGAAGATATATAAATGCAAGCTTCTATGGGGTTTGCAAATATATAAATAACTATCATCTGATCAAAAGGAAAATTCATTAAGAGTGCCTTTGGAATTTTAAAGTCATGTGTATTATAACACCAGAAAATATGAAGCTGCCATTTGACAATTGTTACGAAGTGAGGTTGCGATCTTCTTCTGCCGAATTTGGAAATGTTTCCGTTGCGTTTATTACGGGTTATGATCATGTTGCGATAGTAGCCACTGTCTAAAAAAGGTCAGTGACAAGGGTTAGGTTAGAGATGGGATTGTGGGTGAACATTCATTTCCGTTAGGCTAGCTATAAACGCTCACATTCACGGCGTGACTCTCCACTCACGACGTGACCCGCAGCTTTTATTGAAAGATTCAAATTCAGATAGAGCAGGACGTTCAAATTTAAAACCAACAAAGGAGCTGAAGAGAACTAAAAACTCTAAAATAAAATGTTTTGCACGTGAGATAATTTACGTGATATGTTGCAAAAAGAATAGCATACACAAAAAGAAATAAATGAAAATTGCCTAGAATAGCTTAAATAAGGAATAAATACCCATTCCTCAAAAAACATCTTGCAACTGTCTTCAGGGACATTACTTTTAATACCACAAGCTGTCACTGAAACTGACGTTTCCCTTACTGATACGAGTACAAGGATGTATATGTTAGTAGGCAACACTTTTAATTTCTAGGTTTAAAAGTACTTTTTTCACGTACTGTAGCGAAATGTACTGTATTCCTAAATACAAAATTGTTTAGAAAAGTGAAACTTTTCTGCATAGCAACACTTTTCTACATAGCAACGCATAAATATGGATAACACAAAAATTAGAAATGTAATTATCAGCTGTATGGTACACATTAATCGTACAATTACTTAAATTAGAAAATGTTATTTCATTAGATTGTAAATTACTGCTGATTGCTAGCGAATCGGTGGAACTCGCCGGTGCAAGAGAAAGCATCGAAGATTGAAGTGAAACGACGTTCTGTCCGAAAATTCGCCTGGACGTTTTAATTTTATTGCTAATGCTGTCTTCCACATATCCCTCTGCCACGTTTGTCGAAAGCCATCCCCCATGACGCTTCAACATCTGTATGTCAGCTCCACTGTCGGCAAGAAATGTTGCTGACGTTCTGCATAGGCAATGTCCTGTGTAGTTCTTACTATCTGACAGCTGCAGGTATTCTGCAATTTTTCTTGGAATTGCAGCAAAACTATTAATGCCTACAGGCTGCACGGAACATTTGCCCTTTTTATAGTAGATGAAGAATCTTGGATGATTAGTATGTTTCGGACGTAAGTTCAAATACTTTCTATACAAATCAATTCCATTAATTCCCACCGGCGCTTCCGAAGTTACAGTAAAAACACGTTTCTTCATTGTCTTCGTATCACGCAGTGTAATAGCTAAAGTGGAGCCAGTGTCTTCGATATCATTAACTGACAGGTTACGTAGTTCTTCCCGTCTACAAGCACCATTAAGCCCAAATATTAATACGACCTTCATCATTAAAAAAGATTCATCAGGAGCTTGGGTTAAAAATGTTATGACGTTAGCCATTGTCAAAATTTTAGACTTTTTCGCCTGATATCCATCATTTTGACGTTTAAAAAATGCGAGCATTTTTGAGTGCTTTGAAATATCTACATTTTAATTAAATATTGAGCGTACACTTCAACATTGAGTAGGTTGACCACAACGTCGAGCTTTTCAAAGAATTTGCCTGTATAGAAACAATATTGGAGTGAATTATTAAAGACAAAATTTATTAGATATAAAATAAACTATGCAACCAGGACGTTTTCACTTGCCCCATGTGCTCCTTTTTCTATCCGCCATTTAGAAAATTCATTGTAGCTCTTCTTGTACTTGTCTTTCGACTTGGCTGGCATTAAATTTACGATGGCTTCAGAAGCCGCGGCCAGAATATCTTCGGGTAGGTACATCCACTTCCATTGCTAATCGCTTTTGGAAATGGACTTCAAAATTTTTGTTGGTTGTTTATTTACATAGCGTAACCATGCTTATTGTTACTATGGTAAATGGCTACCTAACACCTACCTACTATTAAAATTTTTGCACAACTATTCACATGATTTTTCATATTTTTATATCAAAATTTGTAGGCATTTTCCTACAGTACATGAAAAAATAGCATGTACAACACGTGAGAAAAGTGTTATTCCGTGCTCGGCGCGACTTTAATCTCGGCTTCGCCTCGATTAAAAATCTCGCGTCTTGCACGGAAAAAACACACTTTTCTCAACTTATTGTACAATATACTATTTCCACGACGTTTACTACAAGTTGATTTTTTACCAATCGCTGGTCGAACTAAAAATTACATTTTATATATCATCGTACTAAAAGTAGAATCAGCTATTTACTTTTAGCATATGTGTTAAAAGTATACAGCTGATTTTGAATTTTCCTATTTTAAACCGAAAGTGAGGTAAAGTTATTTTAATTACTTCTTTCGTTTGAAGGTAAGTGTTTTTTAAGTAATTAAAGAATTATGTATTAAATAAAGTAAAATTCGTGCTATTGTAATTACCTTTGATAACTACCTTTGACAACGAACAGCTGCAGAAACAATCACCCTTCTCGGCTACTTATCCACGACCATCTTTTTACTATGACCTAAATTATAACTGTCAGGAATGTAAACCTTTGTTAAATCAATATTTCTGGATTAATAACAGTAAATTTAAGGTCGTAGAAAAATATTGTATACAAATTCGTGCTAGAAGTGTTATTGCACTCAGCCTACGACATCGTTTCATAATTTTTCCGTTTCGTGCACTAAACATTCACTTTTAGCAATTATATCATATATAGCTATTACGACCTCGGAACTAAAAGTAGGTTCTACTTGGTCGCCTATAGATGCCGTTGTCCCAATGTTTTTTAAATAAGAAACGTCAAAATCAAAGGTGACTTGATTTCCTACCTGTCATACCTTTAAAATCTATAAGTCAATTGTCAATAATTATTAATTAGCAGACACGCGAGTGACTGTAGACACAACATTCACACCACAACACAGGTGCGAAGCTCCGTCGCTGCAGGCTGCCAAGCAGAAGTGCAATGCTCTCACGCTTCAGCTTTAGAGTACGTTCACGGTCCGATTTTCAAGTATTACTCACGTTCACGACGGGATCCGCCGTGAGCGAGCGTGATCTGACTGTTTTCACGTCACGCGCCCATCCCTAGATTCTTCTTCTTCTTCTAGTGCATATCCTAACGGATGTTAGCGATCAATAAGGTTACTTGCACCTTGGAAACTGCAGCTCGTAAGAGTGATCTTGTAGATTTGTTGTACCAATTTCCGAGATTCTTTAGCCATGAGGTGCGCCTACGGCCAGGACTTCTTTTGCCTTTTATATGACCTTGTAAAATTAATTGTAGCAATTGGTACCTTTCGCCTCTCATTATATGCCCTAAGTATTCTAGTTTCCCTCGTTTTATAGTAGTCATAAGTTCCAAGGAGCAATTCATTTTTTCAAAAATTTCTACATTGGTTACTTTATCCACCCATGAAACTCGCAGCATGTCTCTGTAGGCCCACATTTCAAATGCACCGATTTTGTTGCATAGGACCAGTGCTGCCAACCCTCTGCCGCGATTTTACCCTAGACAATAATAAAATTTCCCCCATTTTTCATGGAAATTCCCCCAAAAAAGAAAACAACCCTTTATTATATATATAATATATTATTACGCATATAAACTTATAAAGATGTATTTAAATAAACTTTTACAGATCAGAAACTTAAAAACTAATCAGACCAAAAAAAAATCTTAAAACATATTGCTATATTCTATCGTGTGTTCCAAAAAAAAGTCATTTGCAGCATGCCATAATCAAATTGAAGTTTGCCGTAACTTGAGATATACCCATTGATGCAAATGAACTACCATAAGTCAGCGAGAAGTAAATTACATCTTGACCTTGAACTATTTTTCTAAAGATATACAAAACACTTAACAAAAACAATTTTTATTCACGTTATGATTATTACACTCGCAGTTGTTGTGTGAATGCCATGTTATTTTCCTTTTTGCTTGATACAATTAAACTTAATGCAGTGTAAACTTTTGCCTGTCACAGTGACAGATGTTTTCATAAACAAAATGCAATCTGACATTCGCCTACAGACTTAAATTAAGACATGACTAGATTTACTATCTTTCTTTCCAGGACCTACCATAAATGAGTTTTTTTTTTTGGAGCACACGATATAATGCACGTAGTACATATTAGCACTTGGACAAATAATTATTTTAATTAAATAATTCAAACAAGCTATAATGCACATAGACCCAAATTCAGAACTTAAGACTCGAAGTTTTGGAGCAAGACCCTGAATTCCGGCTTTAGTCTTGGCCTTGTATGGTTTCATAAATTAAATTCACAACGTTTTCGTCTGACCGATCATTAGTTTTATGATCATACATATGAACGGTGAATTTTTTTATCATATCATCAGTAGGTTTAAATGTTACACACGTTAGGTCATCAATTTTTAAGAAATATCTAGTCATCATAATGCTTTGCATAATTTCAAGGGAAAGAGAGTTTCTCAAGTGACTCTTTATCACATTATAAATCGAAAACGCCCTTTCTACGGTGGCATTTGATATAGGTAGTGAAAGCAGTGACAAAGCCAGAGCCCCTATATTTTTAAATCTTGGGTTACCAGCACTGTCTTCATCATTATATACATCACACCAAAATTCAACCAGATCGTTTGTTTCGCGCCATACTTTGTTAGGAATATTTTCCCACTCTTGTTGGCACGAGTCCTCAGAAAAACGGTCGAATAACTTAACTATATTAACAATATTTGGTTTCTGCTGAGAAGTTGCAATTGCGGGAGAGAAAATATGAATATTTTCCAATATTGAAATATTGCTTGGTAGCCTTTTTTGGAGTTCTTTGCAGAATGTCACAATAAACTGCTTGCATCTTTCTCGTATAGATTTAATTTCCTCATATTTTACATTTTTTATCGATTCTTCAAATTCATAACCAAAATAAATGGAATCCGTATGCATAAGATAATTCTCAAAATCAAATTGCACTAAGTGAGAGTCTGTAATTTTTTCGAAATGAGCTGGAACAACAATTTTTTTTAACATACCCTTTAAAAGCAACATCAAATCTTGAAACAGTATAAAAGGAGACACATTTTCTCCCTGGAACAAGAGATTTGTTTTGCATATCACCTGTAACATTAATCTTAAAAATACTAAATACGCTTTATAAGCAGCGCATACCATAATGTCAATTATTTTTTGTGCTGTGTAACATTTGTCATCTCTGCTGGCTTTCTTAAAAAAAGCAAACAGTTCATCCCACTGGTTTAAAACAGTATTTATTGCCCTTTCGCGCATAAGCCATCTCGTACCTGCTAACTTTGCAATTTTTTTGGGATTCTTATCATGTAATATGGAATACAAATTTCTGTATTCATTTATTCTCTTTGGGCTATGAGAAAAATAGTTGCATATTTCCCTGATCAAAAAATCTAGACATTGCGGAATTTCTTTGCATGCATACTCAGCACAAAGGTGTAATGAGTGGCAGACACACTTTACAATGACTACATCTGGAACAACTGTCTTTAACATAGTTGCAAAAGAATGATTGACTCCAACCATTACACTCGCACCATCCATTCCAACTCCTATTAAATTCTGAATAGGTAAGTTGTCAACAGTTAATTGATCCCGTACAGCATTAAACAAACTTTCAGCATCAGCTTTGCTTACTAAAATTAACCTATAAAAGGTAGTAACAATTTTTCTACGCTTAACAGAAAAATATTTAATCATGCAACAAAGAATCTTATCTGAAGCAACGTCTGTACTCTCGTCAATTATCAAAGAATATTGAGAGTCACTGACATCTTCAATTAGGTTTTGTAACATACAAGGGCTTACAACATTTTTTAATAGCATTGCACATTTAGTGCGGTGTAATTTTAGGTCTAATAAAACTTTTGATTTTTCGTCAAGAGTGGGCAATATCTCTGATAAGTGGTCCACTGTCTTAATCGAAGTATGCTCCGCAATAAACACACTTAACTTGAGCTCTGCAACCTTTTGTTCATCAGATTTCCGGACAGAAAAATTTATAGTTTGGTTTGATTTTGCCTGGACATTCCATTTTACCCTCTCCTCATGTTTTTTGGATTGTCCGTGTTTAATTAAATCCTTCTTGTGGGCTATAAGACTGCACTTGCAATATTTACAGTATGCGTTTTTACTGTCACCAGCAGGATCTGGGGCCACCCAACCTAAAACATATTGTATCAATATTTTGATTAAATGCTAAAATAATGATAGATCTCATTTGAAACGGCATAGACACAGCCCACAATAAAACGTGCTTCTGAAAATTTTGTTGGTCAAAAAGTGTATTACGATACAAGGCATAGTTTTGAGAGTCCGCTTCATAGTGAAATCAAAAATAAAATCTAACCTTTCAAAGCCACATCCAACTCCCATGCTTTGCAGTAAGTCTGTACGTATGCTTTCACTTTGTTTTTCTTCTTTGAATCTGTTGATAGAACGCAAAGTGATTACTAAACACAAAGAAATATTCAAAACACATTACAAACCTTTCCCCATTGCTGATCAGTTCTTGTTCCTTTATTTTAGCATAATCTATAAACTAGGTAACAAAAACAAATCGAAACCACCGAAACGAAACCAATCGTCGCACTCGCCCTAACCTAACTTAAAATTTGTCACCGAATTTTACTACGCATGCGCATGGTAGAACTTCCAGCCACATGCGCACACGGCATTCGCGCAGATTTGATATTTGAATGCACACCTGTTGTGCGATAAACTACAACTGAATTACCTAATTATTTGTGATTATGGTTCCGTTCTTCAATTTCGTGCCCGTAATTTTCAAATTAATTCGAAGAATTCTTAGTTGTCATGGCTTAGCTAAAAATCCACCAAGAAGCCTCTAAACGCCAGAAATTACCCCTGGAATTTCCCCTGAAATAAATTTCCCCCCAAAAATCCCCTGGCGACAAAATATTCCCCTAAATTTCGGGGATTTTCCCCTAAGTTGGCAGCACTGCATAGGACCTGTGTTAACATCTAGGCTTCTACCCCATACAGCAGCACCAAAAACACATAGCATTTAAGAAGTCTTCTCCTTAGATATAATTTTAAACTACGGTTACATAGTTGAGATTTTAAGTTGTTAAACGCACATCTGGCTTGTCCAATTCGGCTTCTCACTTCGTTTTGTTGTCTTCCTTCGTCATTTATTATGATACCCAAATATTTATAGTCAGATATTCGTTGGATGCTTTTATTGTTTATTGTAATTCCTTGCATTGTTGGTTGTTTTTTTGTTATTACTATATACTTGGTCTTTCTTAGATTCATGTCTAATCCATATGCTGCGTTGCTTTCATATATACAGGTTTTGAAGATCTTGCTCCGTTTCCGCTATAAGCACAGAGTTGTCGGCATATCTTATTATTTATAGCCATTCCATTAATCTTAATATCTGTTCTTTCGTTCAATGCTGTTTTGAATATGATCTCGGAGTATACGTTGGATAACATTGGTGAGAGGATACAACCCTGTCTCACACCACGCTTTATATTTATTTCTTCAGTGATGCCTTCTTTTGTTCGAACGCAAGCCGTCTGTTTCCAGTATAGGTTTCTTATAAGGCGTAGGTCTTGGTAGTCTAAGTTCAGTTGTTCTAGTATTTCGAATAATTTATTGTGTTGAATTCTGTCGAATGCTTTAGTATAGTCTATGAATCCAATATATACATCTGTGTTTACATCTAAGCAACGTTCGATTAATATATTTAAAGCAAATAGTGCTTCACGTGTCCCGTATCCATTTCTAAATCCCAGTTGGGTGTCTGACATAGCGAATTCGCATTTGTTATATATTCGGGCGTGTACTATTTTTAGGAAGATTTTCACAACATGACTCATTAAGCTAATATTTCGATATTCTTCGCATTTTCGTGGATGAGTTGTTTTAGGTAGCATTACAAATGTAGCCAGTCTTTGGGAATATTTCCAGATTGGTATATTGCGTTAAATAGATCTAAATAGGTCCCGGGTGGTGTAACTTGAACAAGCTTTCACGTTCGATCAGCAGAGTTAAGCAACGCTCTCTCTGGTCAGAACTTGGATGGGAGTTCCACTGTTGCATCTCTCGGCGCCTCGTGATACGGCTGTCACGCAAATAGGTGGTCCCGGCGGTCATAACAACATCATGACAGTCGTTAGTGGGGTTGGAAGTCCCCATAAATGCACAGCGACGCCTATAATTGGCCTAACGGCCGTTGGCTGAGTGCGAAATAAATAAATACATAAAAAACAGAACTTCAATGTTGTCTTCCTCTATAAGTTTCTGCCTGAATTTCGTCAGGTCCCACTGCTTTATTATTTTTTGAAGTTCTTATAGCGTGTATAATCTCTTCTTTTGTTATCTCTGGTGCTATTTCTGTGTTCCTTGTATACGTAGCGTCCGTTCTATTGTCATCATAAAGTTCTTCAACGTATTCCTTCCATCGAGCAAGCTTCTTTTCTACACTAATTATTACCTTCCCTTCTTTGTCTGTGAGAAGTCCGTAATGATTATTTTTGTTGTTACTACATACTTCTTTGATCTTTTTGTGGATGTTTCTACAGTCATATTTTTTTTCTAAATTTTCTATTTCTTCACATTTTTCTGTGATCCAATTTTCTTTTGCTTCTCGAATTTTTTTCATTATAATATTAATATCTCGATATTTGATATTATTTGAATTTTTGACCTTTCTTCTTTCATTCATTAATTCTAGGATTTCTGTTGTCATTCATTCTTTCTTTCGTTGCTGTTGTTGGGTTTGTGACTTTAAGACATCTCTCATTGTACCATGAATCCCTAGATTAGGTATTGTTTTCCATCTTTGATGACTTTCTTTTTGCTCATACAATAGTTACTATGCTACTACTTATTTTTATTTCCTGAAGTTTGCCCGAAAATTGTTAGCTAAAACATACTTGGTTAAAATTTACTAATAAAAATAATTACTTCATTTCCCACTCCCAAATCTCTATCATTTCAGTTTACCATCAGTAAATTTTAATTAGTTCAATTTGATTTCAATTATAAAATTATTATTTCTGTATATGTTTAAATTTTTAACTACCTACGTTGTTGCAATATTAATTTTGTATATTTTCTGCCTTCTGCGTTTTTGCAATTTATTAAATAGTTGGCTTTCAAATTGTTTTTCTTTGTGTTGAACCTCAACCTTCATAAAATTGTGAAAAATCTCACATTTATTTTCATTCGTTTTGCTACTAAGAAGTAAGCTAGCCGGTTAATATGGGCCACCTGAAAATTTGCATATTTAATAAAGATACAACTGCAGAACCACAAATAATACAAGGAAATTAGAAAATCAGAGCAAAGTGAGCCTGTTCATGAAAAACTGCTTAAATTCATAGGTATATCAAAATTAGACCATAACAAACAAGTTAAAACTGAGCTTACCCAAAAATTATTTTAGGCGTTAGGTAATTGGTACACAAATTCGCAAAGCCTAAAAGAACACATACTGACGAAAAACTATGAGAACAAAGGACAGACTCGGTTATGATCTACAGTGAAGAAGATCTTTACTATAAACGTCCGTAACGTGATAATGGATAAAAATATTTTGCAAAAGGCATAAATTGTGATGAATTCCAACAATCATAGCAGTGTAAAAGCTGTGTTTTTCTAAAAGTGGATTAAGCATCTACATTTTTAATTTAGTGTTTTGCCACGCACTTTCTCAAAACTTAGCTGCTTTTCAGCACAACCTTCAAAGTTCATGAAGCGCTCTGTTCGCGCCAAGGGCCACGTTTCCGGCAGCAAATACACAATCGCTCTCAACAACGTCGGCTGCGGCTGGAGCAAATTCAAAAGACCAGACAACGTACGAGGCATCATTGTTAAAAACGAAAACACCGTCCTGTTCTGACGTCACGCAGGACGTCCGAGTGGCGGTCGGCGTCGCGATGCACCCTGCGACGCTGCCGAGTCGACGCCGTGGATCCCCTCACCTGTGTGCCATGTCAGTCCTCTTGCTGCACTCGAAGACATCCAGTCATGTGACTCGGTCCAGCTCAGCTTTGGTGCGAGATTTTCCGGGGAATCCCACGGCTATGGGGACCGAAACTTGAATCGCAGCATGTAACTCGATGAGGCAGTGCCGGCTTTGCCCATCAGACTTTGTGTGTTGAACTAGTGACTTACCACTGCAGCAAGAACTGGCAGAGGGTGAGCTTTGATTTGTTATTCCTTTTGTATTATTAGCAAAATGTTCTTATTCAAAAGCTGCCAGGTTCAGGCTTGAACTTAATTACATTTGCGCATTTTTTAATTAAATTTAATAACAATCTCGCAGGGGCCTGGACCTAACAACTCTATTTAATTACTTTTCCACCCAATTACTCCACGATACTACGTTAAACTACAAAATCTACCTCGGGCTTGCGACGGGTCCGTGTTTAGCGCCTCATGCATTTTATATAATTTAGTACTGACCAAGTAGTGGATTATTGATAATCGATAGTCCTGCCAGCATTATTTGCTTACTTTACCTGCACACATGCCTGTTTGGGTAATTAGGGCCAGCAGTATTATATCTGATCGCCAATACTGCCAATTTTGAAGCGGGGCGATAAGCTGCTAGCGGAATTAAGTGTTTGGTTTACCCAGTGAAGAGTGAAGAGACAAGTGCTGTGAAAGGTTGGAGTTGTTAAAGCTATTGCTTCCTGACGTTTAAATAGTAGGCGGCGATTTGAACTTCCCATCCTCGTAGATAATTTTCTCTCGGTTTCTTGGGTTTATGGAAAATGTCGATATTCAGGCCATCGTTGACCGGTAGTGATAAATGGGTTTTTTACGTGTCCGCCGTGTCATGTTCGTGATTTTTTTGAGTGGTCGCAATTAACGCCAAAGACCTTTTATTTTTCAATTTCGAGAGTAATTTTTGTGGCTGATTGCCTCCACCGAATTTAATTCGAAATGCCGAACGAAATTTATTCAGAAGAATCAATTTCACATAGAAGAATGGAAATATTCATGTTAGAAAACTGCAATTAGATTGTTTATATTCTCAATACAATTATTTTTGTACAATATGTAAATCTGTAATAAATATGCTTTTTAATACACATAATTCAGAAATTAGAAAATGAAAACAGTACAGTAGTAAATAAATATTGAATTTATTCGTTCGTGTCAGTTTCCAGCTTACTATATGAGCTATTCTAAAAAGTAAACATATTCAAAGTTAATCGCAAATAAATGGTGGTATTTAAATTGATTACAGCTTCATATAAGCTTAATGAATTTAAAAATGTTCATGATTATCTACAACATTGCTGTAAAATATTACGTTACACATAGTTTATAACACAATCGAAGTAATTATTTAGCTTGAACCTATATTAATATTCTATATTCGTGGTGTGGGATTGAACTTTGTATCCCCTAATATTCATATTTGAGGTAGATCGTTCTCATTATGTCTGTGGGGATTGAGAGGCTATAATAAATGAGGAAATAGTTAAATGGCGAGATAAGTGCGGTTTTAAGTACTGCTGTTGTGCTTTAAAAAAAGCTCAACTATTGGTCTTATTTTTAAAAAAATTTCACTATTTGTTGGATAATGAAGGAATTAGGGGAAATTAAGGAACAGCAAAGCAAGCTTATAATAATATTTTTGTTTAATAGTTTCCCCACACTTTGTAATAAATCAAAACTGAGTTACTCCAAACCAAGTTTCAAAAACACTTACAAATGAATAAACTTTAGTTAAAAATGTTCTTAATGGTTAAATCGTGATCTACTGTCGTAATAAAAACATTCACCATTTTTGATCCGCGAATAGATTTTTTAATAGATCATTCAACGTTAATTGTTGTTTCCACATAAAACACAAAACAATATCAACAAAGTGTAAACGTTCGTTCTGAATAAGTCGAAGATTTCAAGACATTAAAAAAAATTGAAATGTCATTGTAGTGTATTACTTTATTTTACATTACTTTCGGTAGAAATTCACACTGTATCTTAGTCCTCTTCTTCCTTGTTCTTCCTAGGCTATAGCCTGTTTTCTTAAACACTTTTCTCGGATATTCTAAGTCTAAGTCTTTCTTATTCCACTTCCTTCGTGACCTGTAAACATATCTTGTCTTGATTGGTGACCTACAATCTTCACAATTCTGGTTATGTGTTTGTACAGCCAGTCGTTCATATTTTCTGTGTTCAATTCTCTTCTCATATCTCCGGAGCCTCTGTTTTAGATGCATCCGGTCTTGTCAATCTTTTCAACTTCAAATTAAGACTAGTTATTTTCAAATTGAAAATAAACACACAAATTGGAAGTAGGAAATTTGTAATCAATTAAATATGTTCAAATTGAGAATAAACATTTTTAATTCCAAAATTATCAACTTCAAATTGAGATGGTTGTTTTTGCCTGAACTTCTCTTAAATCAGTTTGACAAGGTGAATTATCTACTATCAGCACTATAGGAGACTGGTAAAACCGAATTATGGTAATTGCATTATCATGAATATTAGTTTAATATGTATGTTGCTTGACAACCCTTTTAAATTTTAAGTCAGTAACTGCCTAGTGCTCACAGACACTCTGGACATAATGAGGATATTATTC